>JAVALU010002251.1:0-696062 GCA_030770095.1 Gila robusta | reverse complement strand
AGAACTGATGCTAATTATCTGGGAAATATTCTCTAACAGCAGTCAAGCTGTCATTGTTTGTGTCAAACAAGTTGTGTCGATTCACGTTTGGCCTGACGAGCTTCAGCAGATACATTTTTGTTTTGTTTTGTTTTTTATATTTATGTGGAGTTTGTGTTGGAGTGTGTGTTGTGCTGGAGGCAGGTCGTTTTTGGGTGTTATCAGACTCCATGTCGTCAGCTGCAGTGCCGTCGCATAGACTGTATATAAAAAGGAGAGAGGCGCGCGCCTCGGGAGCAGCACTGGTGCTCGGGAGCGCGCATGCACGTCACATCCGATGGATTTCGCGGTAAATCCGACCTGGAGACTTCACATAGAAATAGGAATACTGGCCTTCAGAGGTAATAGCAAAACCCGACAAGTGGATCATTGTAATGTGTGATTACAACCCCTTCACACACAGGCAATAAAAAAAAGAATTCATTTTAGAAGAAAAGTTACATACAGCACCTTTAATAAATAGAGACTTTACAAACATTGTAAAGACATCCGTCTCAAGTCTGTGTGACAAACATTCACTGAGTTACAGATCATTTTCTGTCGAGTCTCAGAATGAACTTCACATTGAGAGAGACGGCAGAACACGCATCATGTTCATTTTCTTTATTTTACGAAAAACACAATATTTTGTTTTTATTATGAGTGTACACAAAAAAAAGAAGACATTTAACAGTTTTGAATGATGTATAACACTTGCCTGTATGACAAAAATCAAGTTATTTGAGTCTCTTTTGCACTGATAAGAAAAAAAGCGAGACAATCACGCCGACCCCAGAGGGTTAAAGTGCTCCACACGGCTCAGCGGGGGTTCACTTCTGAAGTGAAACGATGTGTTAGTGTAAGAAAAATATCCATATTTAAAACTTTATTGACTAAAATAACTAGCTTCCGCAGTCTTCATAACAGAAACAGCCATTCACTGCCATTATAAAGCTTGGAAGAGCCAAGATATTTTTTAATATAACTCTGATTGTATTCGTCTGAAAGAAGAATGTCATATACACCTAGGATGACTTGAGGGTGAGTAAATCATGGGCTAATTTTAATTTTTGGGTGAACTATCCCTTTAATGGAGTGGACAAAATATTAGGAACACTTTCCAATACAAATGCACTCCATTGCACCACCACCATCTAGTAAAACCTTAATAATAAACAAAGTAGATTTATCACCTTTTTCACAATGTCAACAAAAACTGAAAACGTATGAGCTTCGAGAAAGTAGAATGTCAGAGCTGTATTGGATCGCATTACATTGCACAGGTGTGTACGCAATGAAGCGGATGTTGAATGTATTTGTGTACTTTCCCCGGTTGTTAAAATGACATTGATACACAAATTGTGAAGCTAACTAAGTTATGGACAAAGGAAATATTATGCCTGCTGTGCTCTAAATTATAGTTTACATTTTAGATTTATTAGTATAAGTAATCAAGGGTCCCCAGTGAAAGAGCTCAAGGCATGGGCGTAATTTATTTTTTCCGATCACCTACAATTTTCCCACCACCAATTTGTTATTAACTGCATATGTGTAAAAATGTATCCCATTTACAAGAAAAAATAAAGAAAAATATGGTTGTCAGTGACAGTGTATTACATAGTGGTTGTTCCTACAGGCATCAGAGAGAGATAGAGGCAGAAAGAGAAAGCAAGACGTAGTCCAGGCCAGACAGAGAAAGGAGATGACCAGGTAAGCATTTCAACTGTGAGCTGTAATGGTGTCTAGAGCCACAATATGGTTGTCAGTGACAAATATCTTTTTATTTATCGAAACTTATGAAAGCACACCATTATTCTAACAGAATAGTATCAGTAAGGCTGGCTTTATATCTATAGTTCAGTCGTTCACAACATGATTGCAGAGAACATGATCCTGGAAATATCCAACATAGATTTCATAGTAAAAAAATTTAGAACACCCTAATTTTTCTAGTTTTTATTGAAAAATAGTACTAAATTGTACAAAGGTAAGCAGCAAACTGCCAAAGTTAAAAACAACGATTACGTAACAAAGACAGATATTTTAAAAGATAAAACTACCAATTAAGTTAAGATGTTTTGTTCATTATTTCACTGTAGGATCAACTGATGACTTGGACGGCCCATCCAAGTAAAGTCTATGTTTGGGAAACACTGATCTTTCAAGGCTTCTTTTGAAGTTGTTAACTCATTACTTGATCCCTGAAATTTACTGTACATTATTTCTCAGTTTTGCTGACCTAAACTTTGTCTTTACCTTCTTTGGTTATTCTACAGCAGTGGAAGGAAATTAAGCCTTGAAAGTTGATGCAAAAACTAAAAATAACTTTTTATCACAACTAAAATGTTAATGTAGGAAGACAGGGCAGCTGGTCATCAGTTGATCCTACAGGGAAATAATGAACAAAACTCCTGAATTTAATTGTTCCTTTTATCTCTCTGAAAATATCTGTCTTGGTGACGTAAACATTGTTTTTAACTTTGGCAGTTTGCTGCTTACTTCTGTGCCATTTAAAGGGATACTCTACTGGTTTTTCATAGACAGCGATTTAGTGCACGCACTGAGACGAGAGAGGTATGTATCAACTCCTCTTAATTAAGGGAATAACATAGTTTAATATGAAAAACCAGTAGAGTATCCCTTTAAGGTTTTTCACTGGAATTGAACTACTTCTCTTTGAATAAAACTAGAAAAATGGAGGTGTTCTAAAAAGTTTGAACGGTTGTGTATGTGTTTTAAAAAAAAAACCTTGAAAACTAGATGGTTCACCTCAAGGGGTTATCCTTTAATTAAAAAAATGGTCAAAACATAAATAAATAATTGTCAAATAAGCACAATTAAACATAGCTATTAGTAAAGCATGAGTGGTGTCTGTGTAGATGGCGTTTAGATGTAATATACACTCACGGCCACTTCATTAAGTACACCTGTGCAATCCAACACAACAGCTCTGTCATTTCTACTTTAACGAAGCTAACACATTTTCAGTTTTTGTTGACATGGCCAGAAGGGTGATAATTATACTTCATTTTTATTACTGAGGTTGGATAATTCTTATAATTGACATTTCTCTGGGCCAATCGGAATCTTAGCACTTTTTCTCTTGGCCAATCGGAATCTTAGCACTTGCGTCAGAATCTTGAAGCACACAGCGTCAACTGAGCTCGCCATTGGATGAGACACCTGGCTACCACACGAGTCTGATGGAACTCATAACGTGAAGGAATCTTATGTGAAATTCGAGGTAAGTCAAGCTTTTTGGAGCAAAAACAACAGCTATTTGTTTGCTTGATTCAATTAACGTTAGCTGCCGCTTTTTTATGTGATATAATTTACAATAATATTGTATTGTCGTCGAAACAAATTACGTTAAGCTATGCTAAAAGTGGTACTGCCAGACCCGGAGATCGGCTGAATGGTTTCCAAAACGGTAAAAAACAATTGTTTTACTCATATATCCCTGTAACGTTAGCTAGGCTTATCGTTAGCCGGGTGCTCTGCCCTGAGTTCCGAGATATACGACTACTACTCGAATTCTGAGCTACCCTGAATATTAGGTTGTCGTGCGCGCTCACGCGTTAGGCAGTCGTTCGTGATGTGGGTAAGTTAAATGTGAGTGTTTACACAACAGCTGATGCGAGAGTAAGTGTAACTTGTCATTCTCTTTAAGCCTCAAGGCTGTTTTGACATTGATTTTTGATCTGCAGGAAAAGAAAAAGTCCATGCTGCAGCTTCCCGTCTCATTCCAATAAAGTAAATACAACAGAGAGATGTAGTAAAATCATTGGCAGGATGCTGCATGATGAGGTGTCTCTTGAGGTAAAATCAGATGCACTTATTTGTGAGTATGGCGACAGATTGTTGGTGAAGCATGGGAGCGATCCATCCAAAAATGGTCGTGTAAGTCATAAAATTAGGGAGTTAGGGAGATTTGTAAATGCTGCAAAGTCACTAAATCCAAAGGTGAAAAAACTTGAGGATATCTTAGTTCCACCAATGTTCAAGTTGGCTGTTGATGCAGCTAAAAAGGCATCTGGCTACACTAAATCAAAATACCGATATGATCGACCATCTCTTGCTGTAAAACTAGGACACACTCTAAAGACAGTTGGTGATATCCTGATAGGTCATTATGTCAAAGCCGAAGACGAGGTTGCTGCAAACAGGGTCAGGAGCTTCCTGGGGTTAGTGAGCTCAGAATGGAACCACTATGTCTCACATCGTGCAAGGACAAACCTAGAAGAAAATAAGTGTAACAAGAAGGAAATGATCCCTCTCACTGAAGACGCAATTAAACGTAAAAAATATTTAAAGTCCATTGAAGAAAATGCCAGAGAGAAACTGAAAGATGGTCACTGTTTAACCGGAGGCGCCAAGGCGAGGGAGCTAAAATGCTGAGGATGTCATGCAGTGCCTCTAGAAATTGGAACAAGACCTGAGTAATGACTTCACAAGAATTGTTATAAGAGGGAAAAGAGGGAGAAAAGCACCAGTGCTGCTTACCAGAGAGATGACGAGATCACTGGATTTTCTCATTGAGCACAGGACGCAGGAAAATGACATTTCGGACAGCAAAAAAAACTCAGACTTAACATTGTGAAAAACTTTGAAGACTCAAAGCTCAGATTGAGGATTTAGCAGAAACATGTAATTTACCACATTTGAAGAGGCTGACAGGCACCGTAAGAGCATACCCCACAATGGGGTAAAAGTTGCACCACTGGGGGGCAGGAGCTGTCCAAAGTTTTCCCATAGACATTTTTTCTAGTAACACTATCTAACTATTCCGGACAAAAGTTTGGTGCGCTACTCCTCCCGCAGCTTTTGTCACAGACCCATGAGTGAGGCATTAAATCGTGCAGATTATTAAGGAGAGGTGTACTATGACTTTTATAAGATATCAGGGGTATGATGTTTGCCCCAGGGGCGGAAAAGTGGTTGAAAATGTCCCATAGACTTTGCATTGCGACGAATTTGAGGAGTCATAGCTCAGAGCGAGGATTTCGGAGAAACGTGTGGTTCACCACATTTGAAGAGGCTGGTAGGCTCTGTAAGAACATACCTCACAATGGCATAAAAGTTGCACCCCTAGAGGGCAAGAGCTGCCCAAAGTTTCCCCATTGACTTACTATGGCGAAGGTCGGCCCATGAAATGCATACGTTTCTCCTACTATGGTAAATTGCAAAGGGATTTTATATTGAACATAACTCTGGATCACAGTGTCATAGAGACGAGGGGGCGGGCTCATTTCACTCAGACGACCAATCAGTCTCTCAGGGTCATTGTGAAGCTATCAAGCCACGCCCTAGCAACCATTTAGAGCACCATAGCAACAAGTCTAGTTGACTTCCATTGAAGGAGATCAAAGGGATATCTTTGGATAGAAGTGTCATAGAAACACGAGGGTGGTCTTGTTTGACTCGGGGCAGCAAACAGCCAATCATGAATCACCTCAACACTTCCTAACCCCAGCCTAGCAACCATTGTTGAGCACCTTAGCAACCAAAATCCAAAGAGGGATATCTTCCATTCTGAATGTCACAGAGGCACGGGTGTTAGTTTATATCATTCATACTGACAAGCAGCCTTTGAAGTTTCATCATTGGCAGCTCCCAAGCAACTCCATAGCAACCAAACAGAGTACCCTAGCAACCGTTTAGTAAAAATCTCTGCATCAAAACATCGTATAGAGATGGGGTTTGGCTCGTTTGTTTCGGTTGGGAAACAGTCTGTAAATATCACCATGGTAACTGTGTATTCCCACCCTAGCAACCATTTAGAGCCACCTAGCAACCATATTGCAACATATAGAAGCCATATTTCAGCTCCACAACATCGTACAGACATGGTTGTTGGCTCGTATGCAATCATGTACAACATTGTAGCAACTATCCTAGCAACCGAGTGGCAAGTTTTTTTTACAATATTGCAGCAGTAATACAAGTACTACAAGGGATATCGCTGTATATCAGCACGGCTGTGATTTGGCCATAGGCACTCGTTACTAAAGATTTTAAGAACTCTATAAAAACTCCATAGTAACTATCTGTGACAACTACCAACCACATAGAAACCAAAAATACCTTAGCACCCACCTAGAAACGCCCTAACAACTACCTAGCAATGCCCTAGCAAACACCCAGAATACCCAAGCAACCACCCAGAAAACCCTAGCAACGCCCTACCAACCACCTGAACAACATGAATAAGCCATATCTCAGCACCAGAACATCGTACAGACATGTTTGTTGGCTCGTATGCAATCCTGTACCACACCCTAGCAACCGAGTGGCGAGTTTTGCCACTGCAAGCACTCTTTGCAATTTTCTTAAGGAAATGTACATTCTATTTCCAGATGCTGTTTCATTACCTCAGCTGCTCCCTATTTAAATGAGCACTATGAGTTGTTTTGACTTATGGCATGATAATTTGGCAAACATGATGTCGCAGATGGGTACCTTGGTTTGGAGCTCCTCAGTTTTTATTGTTGGTCCTATCTTTAGTCACTTTTGTCCAATAACTTTTACCAGGGTAAACCTGCTGGACATTGGGCGATGTATACCTGTCGGTATGTTGCTGTTTTTTGATAATTAAAGGGGTGGTTGATTATGATTTCACTTTTTTTAACTTTAGTTACTGTGTAATGTTGCTGTTTGAGCATAAACAACATCTGCAAAAGTTACGCTCAAAGTTTAAAGCAAACGGAGATATTTTCTTTTACAGAAATTGCTTTTTATGGACTACAACAAACGACTACAATGAGCTTCTTCACGGGTTAGTGACATCACTTACCCTAAAATTTACATAAACCCCGCCCCCGGGAACACGATTTATAGATTATCATGAGAGAATATGCTAATCGATGATTAGAAGATAACTACACATAAGATAGATAAATTCATCAACTAACCATTCAGAAATGTCCTGTTGCTCTACATGTTGTTGTCACTTCTTCTTGAGTCTCTCCATCTTTGTCCGACTCCAGTTTAAACTTAAAGGCTAAAAGTTTTTGAAATTTTCAGTGTGTCTGTGGGAGGTAATCGGAGCTGCTAACACACACGCACACCTGTAGTGATAATAAAACTGTAAAAAAAAAAAAAAAAAAAGGAATTTGCAGATCACAAATCTGACTTCAAATGTTCTATACACACAACAGAACAGAAAATATGACTATATGATATTTCGGTGGTAAACAAGGACATTCCCGCCCATCCTAAAATGTTCCCACCTATGACATATTTGTGATTATGAGGACACTCATTTTACAATACACAAAATATGTAATTTCAGTGGATTACAGGGACCATTGTGTTTTACAGATCCAACATTATAAGGACGAGTGTGTTTAATGGTACTGACGATATGGTTCATTACCCAAGACTAAGGTGATTAAAGAATACCGGATCTCCAATACAATACACAAAAGAACTTACAGCATTACAAAGACCAAAGTGTTTTAAAAGTACTTTAATTACAACTTAATAACAACAACATTGAGTTTTTCCAGATTTGAATCATTCAAAACTTAAAAAAAAAAAAAAAAAAACCTGACAAAACAGCCTGTTTTGAAACAGGCACATTTGAAAGATGTTATTAAACAAGCATTGAAATGTATAAGATTAACTTACTGATCATGCAATGGATGCTACAACATGAGAAACTTTTATGAGGGACTCTAACCAAAAGACATAAGCACTGCCAGTATTTCCTCACCCTCATGTTGTTTCAAACCTGTATGACTTTTTATCTTCAGTGGAACACAAAAGGAGATGTTAAGCAGAATGTTAGGGCCAACCTCAGCGGGAATAGAGTTACAGACACGAGTTTACTGTATAAACAGTCAGACTGATCTCATGAAATGGCGTCTGTATCTCTATTCTCTCAATACAGTAAACTCGTAAAATCTCTGATGTTTGGTGCACTGCGCCTTGCCAAAACAGGATCTTCAGCGGTCTTACACTGCTGGCATTCAGTCAGTGTGGCCAGTTTCCCTTTGATTATATGCCCTTTAAAATGTTTCATTACAGCGCTAACTTCCGCATTCGACCAGCACACTTTTTGTCCTCTCTGTGGGTTTTCAATTTCTGCCTCACTCTCATTCTCTGTACAGAATAATTAATACGTTAGTAAGCTCTAACTATATGAGAGCTCATGTACTTAGAATGATGGTCGTGTTCTAATTTAAACCTCAGGTACCTTGCTAAACTTCAGTGGTTTCCTCAATGGGCATCTGATGAACATCTGGAAGAAATCAGTTATATACCGATCAGGAAACTCAGATCTAACTTAAACTTACAGAACTCAATGTTAACTGGTTATAAACCTGATATCTTAATGACATTTCAAACAACATATTGAAAATATTATACTAGAGATTAAATATTATCAGCCTGTTAAATAGCTGATTTTTAAAACTTGTGTTCATTTGTCATTTATCAGTTTTTGGCGAACATGGAAATGATCAACTTATTGGTTGATCCCTAATTTCAATAATATTCTGTTAGAAAAGTTACATTACATGCACAATATACAGTATAACTGTATCTATTAGGAAGGATATTAGGAAGACGGCCCTTTTCCATGGCTAGCAGTAACTTGGATATTTTAGCCAGCTGAGTAGTGGCTTCTGGCAGCCTGTAATAGTCGCGATGGACGTGGATACGCAACCTTTCTTCCCCTTTTCCCCCTGATCTCAATGCGACTAAAATGGCTGCAGAGTTAATGTTCAAAGTTGCTCAGGCCCATGGCAGCATCATCATGGAGAGAAGTGCTGTCCCTTTCTTTGAAGCCTTTGAGCGGCATTTTGGAGACCTCTCCTGCACGTCGACGATTAAAAGCAATGATTTTGGCGAGCGTTGCTTTGGCTAGTTCTGCATTGCTTTGAGGTGACCCAGTCTCTTTTAGTTTCTGAAACGCCGTATGTGCAGTCTTCTCAAGGAACTGATGAAGGCACTGTACATCCCGAGTGAAAGGCAGTGTTGATGGCTTGTTAAATTTCACCTCATTCAGTGTGACTAAAGCAGTGTGCGAGATCATCTCGGACCACTTTGAGGAGTAGAGGTTTTTAAAGGTCTCTGTCGACGCGATCAGTTCCTTGTCCATCTGTTCTCTGCAGTGAATGATTTCACAAATCTTATTCAAAGAATGCCCCAGTTTCAGTACAAGGCTTGGACATTGGTAGCAGTGACGTTCGTCGTCATAGCCAATTAACCAGACACCCTCTGGACCGCTTCAATGAGTCTGTTAAAATTGGCAGGTTTCACAGCTTCTTCAAGACTATATAGAAAACTCTCTACGCAAAGTCAACAAAAATCTTCCAATTTCTCTGAGTTTTTGACAAATGTACTCAAATTTGGTAGGGTCATGTCCATGTTTGTTAAAGAAAGTCTGTGCAAGCTAAAGAATACTCAGGTCATTTTTGACAACAGCAGAAATGTCATCCTGCTTCATCACACTGAGATATCTGCTGGCTGATTGAAGACTGCCATAGTTGCCAGACCCAAAACCCTGGTTCTCCCTTGGTTTTCACTGTCAGACACTGGTTTTGAGGAACATCTTTTCAAATGACACCATAGATCTTTCCGTACAAACATCCCTTTGCAGTACATACAATGCACAAAATACTTTGAATCGCATTATTTTTTTGGTGCCCGTTTTATTTTAAGGGCCCCCTCTCCACACTGTAAAATGTCTGTGTTATGCTGGTAGTTGCCCTTGTTCCTGAGTTTTTGCAGCATTGCTTTACGTTCTTTCGAGTGCACAGGGTGTGACAAAGCCTGCCCAACTTCAACATCAGACATATGAGTTTTCAAATTGCACGCTAACTTGGACTGAGGTTTCCCGCAGATGTAACAATAGTTCTTACTATTTGCTGAACAGGAAATCTTTGCTGATTGCTCACACTGATCTGCTTCAGCCATACTGCTTTCCCTCCCTTCCTCTCTCAACGTTGCGGCCCTTTTTGCATTCACAAGCTTCTCAGTACTGTCCTCTCTGTTGTGTGATCGGGGTGATGACATAACATCTGTTGAACCTCTGAACCTTGCTTTCTGGGAAGGTGGCATTCACTAGACGTGTCCGATTCACTGTCTATCTCAACATCAGCCAACTGCTCCTCATGACAAAGCAAGCCAGACTCTTCATACACACATGCCGCTTCCCTATCCTTTAAGATTAAGATTTGTCCTCAGATAAATTCAGGGGGGTTACATCAGATCTCAGGGGTTCAGTAAACTTAGAGGATACAGCTCCCTGTATATCTGATAGGGGTTGAACCAACTAGTCGACTAGTCGACCTTAAACAACCCTCTGGCGTCGGCGGTATCGCCGGCGATACCAGCTCACTTTTTTCCTTATCAGTGCAAAAGAGACTCAAATTACTCTGTTGATTTTGATCTTACATATAAGTGCTGTACATCATTACATCCTGTTAAGTGTCTATTTTTTTTGTGGGTACTCACAATAAAAACAAAGTGTTGTGCTTTTCGTCAAATAAAGAAAAATAAACATGATGCGCGTTTTACCTTCTCTCGTCAGTGAGGTCCATTCTGAAACGCGTCCGAAAAATGAACTGTAACTCTGTCAATACTTGTCACAGAGATACGAGAGATTTCTCTTTATGAAGCTGAAATTCTCTTCTTTTAAATGAAGTAATTTATATAAAAAAACAAATATTCTCAGTTTATGTAATCTGTATGAAAAGAGAGAGATGTCAGTATTTTTCTTTCCAGCTCATTATACCTCATTACGCGTTAATGTGCCACGCCCACGGACAGCGCGCGGTATTCAAACGCAAATGATCTAAGGCAAGCCATGCAAACATGCCAACGCCCACCAGCTGGATTATAAAACACATCGTGTTTAGTAAGTTTCTTACTACCGCTGTGAACACAGCGTATCCCTACCCTGTGAGGAATAATACTATCTAATAACCCTGGAAAATGTACCAGAAGTGCTGGTAGTTTCATTTCGAGGAGCAACGGATCCAGCTGATGTAGTAAGTCATTTATTCTTAAGTGCTTTGTTCTAATCACGATATTGGATAGTGTCTGTAAACCGCAAAAAGACTGTTTAAATATGAATTGCGTGTCTGTGTGTAGGCTAAATGATGAATGAACTGCACAGGCCCGCGCGCTTTGTTTACTACAGTTATACAGCGCGTGTCTGTGCCGTTCATTCACTCTCGCATCTACATTAGTAAACGTTAGTTTACATGAACACATCCAAACTATATTGCTATAGCCTACTAAGATGAGTAAAAATAGACTGAAATATGTTGAAATAAAATGTCTGTATGAGCAACTGCAAATTAACATTATGCTAATATATCATACACAATATGTTACAGACTAAATATGAATGTTTAGACAAGATTTTGTGATTAGTTTTGGATAGATTATAAAGTTTTGACTGTAAAAAAAGACTACTGTAGTAAGTTTTTTTTTTCATTCTCAAGTGAATCGCGTTTCTGTGTGTGAATGAATGAACGGCAGAGATGCGCTGTTTACCACAACTCGCAAAAAGACAGTTTAAATTTGAATCGCATTTCTGTGTGTGAATGAATGATCCGCTTTTAGCAAACTATATTGCTATACTGAGATGAGTAAAAATCGACTGAAATATGTTGAAATAAAATGTATTTGTATAAGCAACGTATTAAACTGCAAATTAACATTTATATTTCTTATATAAACGAAAGACCTATGTTACAGACATATGAAAGACAACATTTCGTTTTCTAGTTTTGGATAGATTATACATTTTTCCTCTAAAATATTTGCCACCTCAAATAAGCTTTTGTTTGCCAATTTTTGCTCATATGTTAAATAGCCTATAGTATGTTTTGTCAAAAATAATCAAATAATATGTTATTATGTGTTTGTTCCAATGTAGCCTAGGCTATATCCAAAGTAATGAATCCTTAACTTTGAAATATGTATGATAAAATGTATACTTTAGTTTTTACAAAGAAAGATTGCACTTGAATTGTTGTTGTAATTGTAACATTTTTAATAAAAAAAAATATTTACAAGGTAGATGTAAACAAACTATTAAAAGGTAAATATAAGCCTTATCTTTAAATAATTTTTATTGAGTTTTATTAGTGATAAATTTGGGGAGAGGATACATATTCCAAAACTGAAAAAACAGTATGAGAATTAACTGCACAATTACTAGACATGGAAAAATATTTAAAAAAATGAGATGCTTCCAACTGTGAACCAATTTGGTAGAATATATATATATATATATACACACACATATATATTGCTCTTGCCATTAATATGTTTATAAGCAACTGAAAAAAGCACAAATGTCAGGGCATGTCAGAACATCTCAAGGATCCCAAAAATCCCTTAGACCCCAGAGGGTTAAGGGAAGATCCCTTCCATGATTTCACCTACGAACTCACATAGAAAGATCACACACACCCACCAACGGTTCAGTAAACACACCCACGTAACACCCTCACCCTTAAATGATTAATTTTAGGAATTGAATGATCTTTCCTCAGAAAGTACTACAATTAAATCAGATGCGAGATAACGCGTCCGCAATCACGTTATCCTTACCCCGAATGTGACGAATGTCCAGTTCGAAAGTTTGTAGGAACAGACTACAACGCATTAGACGTTGATTATTATTTTTCATCCGAGCAATGAACGTTAAGGGATTATGATCTGTATAAACGATCAACGGGTGCGAAACAGAACCGATGTAAACATCGAAATGTTGAATGGCAAGAACAAGGGCGAGCGCCTCCTTCTCAATAGTGGAGTACCCTCGCTGATGTTTATTAAATTTCCGAGAGAAATAACAAACGGGGTGCTCAACACCAGCCTGGTCCAATTGAAGGAGTACAGCTCCTGCACCTGTGTCGCTTGCATGAACAGCAAGTAAAAATGAAGTAGAGAAATCAGGAGCAGACAAAATAGGAGAATTAACTAGAAGCGCTTTGATTTTCTCAAAACTCGACTGACAGATCTCGGACCATTTAAATGGAACCTTTGGACTAAGAAGGTCGGTTAAAGGAGAAGCAACAACAGAAAAATTTATACAAAAATTTCTGTAGTACCCCACCATACCTAAAAATCAACGAAGCTCGCGGCGTCTTGGGCACTGGAAAATGAGTGATAGCCTCTACCTTAGACTCAACAGGTCGAACTTGTCCACCACCAACAATTTTTCCCAAGTAGGTAACCGTAGCTCGACCAAATTCGCACTTCGCCAAATTAATCGTTAGGTTAGCTCGAGACAAACGACTGAACAGCGCATCAAGTTGCTCCATATGTTCTGACCAAGATGCGCTGTAAATGACTAAGTCGTCCAAATACGCTTCAACATTATGCATGCCTTCGATGACACGATTAACCAATCTCTGAAAGGTTGCCGGGGCATTTCGTAAACTGTTGTGGCAAAAATCCTGTTAAACATCATCACTGCGTAAGAGACACTCAGAGTCAAATTAATAAAAGAAGAAGTATTTATTCTTGCAAGAATAGGTTCAGTCTAGTACACAGAAGTTACGCTGTGCAAGAGAGTGACACACCACAGGAAGATATGAGACAGCCTTTATACTCTTTTCAAGGTTCCTCCTCACCCGCTGTACCTTTCACCCACCCAGATAAGTTCCTTACTGCTGTTCAGTTTCTACTTAAAGACACAAACTGGTACTGAAATAAACTGGCCCAAACTGACCGTCCCTAAGGTCAGAGGTCCTGTCCTATATGTTCCTGAAACGTCACGCACAAGCACGTACACACATATATTTTTATACATTGAATAGGTTCTCTCTCTTATGATACCTGTTAGGGATCAATGACTATTAAAATTTCTACAACATAAACCGAAAGCCATTACTTTGTATTGTAGGAAATAATCTGGTGTTACGAACACACTGATCTCTTTCGTGCAATCTGACAAGGGCACCTGCCAGTAACCCTTAAGCAGATAAATTTTAGTGACGAACGCAGCATTTCCAACATGATCCACGCAATCTTCCATGCGAGGCAATGGATAACTATCGGGTTTCGTCACAGCATTAACGCGTCAAAAATCAGTACAAAAACTAAATGTTTTTAACCAACAAACAGGGTGAGCTCCAAGGACTAAAACTTGGCTCTGTGATGTCATTTTCGAGCATGAAGGTCACCTCATTTTGCAACTGAGTTCGCTTTTCAGGACTTACCCGATATGCGTGCTGTCCATTTAATCCCACTGGTCACAATTGTGACCACAATTTTTCCTTGCATATTTTAGTGTGACATTGAAAAGTAACTCATATTATGAAGCACATGTTCATATATAATGAAAATGTAAGATGTCTATATGAGTTTATGGCAGGTCTAACATGATTGGTTTGCTTGGTCATGTGACCATACCCATTTAATTCCTGGTGCTGCCATCTTAATGGAAGGATGACATCAAAGCTCAGAAAGGACAGGTAAGAATACTAAGTTCCTTTTTGAATAGCTCATCATTTTTTTGCACATATCATCATGAAAGGGTTATCTATACATACACATTGAAATTAAATGAATACATGCTTTATTCTGTTGTCAAACTGCAGATAAATGAAGACGGTTACAATTGTGACCGGTGGTATAACACAGGGAGTCTATGTTCCCCATATGTAATTCTGTGTTATTTTTATGAACTCTCTTTCAGACTGACTTTAAGTCAAGTTTTGGATTTACTTGACACTGATGATCCAGAGCCTGCAATTTGTAATATAGCAGTGGTCCCTAAGATAGAGAAGGATGCAATAGAAAGCGATTGTGATAGCGATGCATCTGACATGGATTTTACTGGTGACTCAGCTCACATACCATCAAGAATTTTGAATTCTACTGCAGAACTGTTTGGATCTGATCATTTTGAGGAAATTGAACCTGAATGCGAGGACCAAGCAGAATTCACAATTCAAGCAAGAAATCGCACAAAACAACTTGAAGCTGCTTCATCATTTTTATTGCCATCTTCAGATGCTACTACTGCAACCATGCCAGTGGCCTTAGCAGAAAACATCCCTCAACCTGCCTGCGGCGACCAACCAAATCTCACAATCCGAACAAGAAATCGTACAAAACAACTTGAAGCTGCTTCAACATCTGTATTGCCATCTTCAGATGCTACTACTACCACCATACCAGTGCCCTTGGCAGAAAGCACCCCTGCTCAGCTGATTAAACGGAACAACAAGAGTAGGTGTTTCAAAAAGTCTAAAAAAAACAGCAAAAAGCAATTTTCCTGACTACATTGTGTATGAACCAACCGCAGCACAATGTCTAAAAGCAACAAATCTGAATCCATTGGATGTGTTTTTAGCAATGTACCCCCCATCTCTGAGAGATCTTACCATAGAAATGTCAAATCTCTACTCTGTTCAGAACAAATACAAACCTCTTAATTTAAGCATGGATGAACTACTTGTATTCTATGGTGTGCTCCTCACTTCTGGATATTGTACTGTTCCACGACGGCATTTGCTCTGGTCACTAGATGGTGATGTCCACAACAGCAGCATCTCCAATGCTATGAGAAGAAACAGATTTGATGAAATTATGGCTTCCATCCATGTTGTGGACAACACAAAGTGCAACAATGACCCCTTCTTTAAGGTGAGGCCAATCTTCCAGGAGCTCAATAACTCTTACAAAATTCTGCCATTCAGTAAATGGCTGTCAGTTGATTATGATTCAGAGAGTATGATTCCCTACTATGGACGCCACGGGTACAAGCAGTTCATAAAGGGAAAACCAATCCACTACGGCTATAAGGTCTGGAGCCTGGCGTCCTCAGGGGGTTACCTCTACCACATGGAGCCTTATGCTGGAGTGCATACCCTTCTTCCAGAGACTGGGTTAGGTCATGGGCCCAGTGTAGTCCTGGGTTTGGCTGAACAAGCTGGTGTTCCAGGAGGATGCAACTTCACGCATGACAACCTTATTACCACATTATCCCTGATTGATGAGATGACAAAGGGAGGATATGGGTGCACTGGGACCATGCGGCAAAACCAGTTGTTTGATGTGCCATTTAAACTAGAGTTCTCAACGGGCCTGAAAATTACAACCCGACCCGACCCGGCCCGTGGCTTTTAAAGCCCGGACCCGATGTAACCCGACACATCAACATGAATTATCTGCCCGAACCCGGCCCGCGGCCCGACGCCGATTTTCTTTTTTTCTCATACACGTATTATCATGACCAGCAGACGGGAATTCAAATAAACCTTTAATGTTCACGTCTTTTAACAATAGCCTACAAACAATACAAACAACTGAAACAAACTTTAAATATATAAATAGGCTATATAGGCTACTAAATATGCCTCAAATAAAAATCTTCTGGACGACCCTGTTTTTTTGCTGTCATATTTCATCAGCACCTTGCATTTTGAGCATTGCACATAACCTGTAGAATTTCCATCAGAATCCAAACACTTTCCAGACCTCTGATTTTCCCACTCCTGTAGTAGCGACGGTGAATTCACCTGTGGCAAGTTTACTTTTCACCAACTCTATCTTCTTCTCCAGGCTAAAGGCGTGCACGCAGCGGCGTCAGGTCTGCCCCCGCGATGCGCGATGCACGTTGCACGCAGCAGCCAGACTTTCTTTACGGTGAACAGCAGCGATGATTAATAAATGTTGTTGTTTTTTTTTCACTGAGCGGAAAAGATTAAGTCCGAGGTCCGACCCGACCCGAGTCATTTGCTTATATTTTCGACCCGAACCCGGCCCGAACCCGCGGGTCCCGTCGGGTTTGTCGGGCCGACCCGGCCCGTTGAGAACTCTAATTTAAACCAATGAAGGATTTCCAAAAGTTACAGAGGGGCTTCACAGAAGTTCTGTCTGAAGGAGAAAAGCTACTGGTGAGGTGGAGGGATAACAGTGTGGTCACTATTGCAAGCAATGTGGAAAATGTCTACACTGAGTTACCAGTTAGGAGATGGAACAAGGAAAGAAAGGCATATGACTACCTCCAGCAACCTCAAATAATCCACTCTTACAACCAGCAAATGGGAGGAGTAGATCTACATGATCTTCAGGTGTCCCGTTACCACAGCACAATAAGATCAAAAAAGTGGTGGTGGCCAATTTATGCCTGGACTCTCCACAGTTCTGTGTTCCACAGAGATGTCATGAATGGTGACTATGATCTCCTTGGATTTCAGCGAGTAGTTGCCCAAAGTCTCCTGAAAAAAATTGGTACTGCACCAAAAGGACAAAGGAGGCCATCCTCAGTGTCAGCTGCTGTGACTGATATACCCAGGTTTGATGGTGTTGCTCACTGGCCGATAAACACAGGTAGGCAGATTATATGAAGATTTGTTTTTATCATAACATTTTAACACCTGCAAATGTGTTCCAAAAGCTATACAAAAGAGAAATCATTGTGTAATTATTAATTTTGTTTTGAAGGAAATAGGTTTCTCAGATGTCGTATCTGTGATGGTCGCACATCATTTGGTTGTGAAAAGTGTGCCAGGCCAATGCATATTGAGTGCTTCAAGACGTTTCATAACGTCTGAGGGAGTTGTCATCTAATCAATGGGTTCCACACCAGGACACAGTTGTGATTTTTTTTTATGTCTTTAGGAAGGTGATATCTAATCTGAGTTACATGAGTTCCACACCAGCACACAGTTGTGACTGTTGATTGATAATTTTTGTGCTGATTTCTTGTTATTAATTATTTGTTACATGTTCCTTGGCATTGTTACATGTTTCCTACCATAGGCTCATATTTAATCATTTGTTTATTTATTTTCATTTGTTTATTTATTTGTTTTAATTTATTATTTTATTTCTGTAAGGTTTTTTAATTTTGTAATTTTAAGTATTTTGTGTCAATGATTACATTCTAAGCAATTTCCTATAATTTGTTATTTTATCATAATTTTATGAAAATATTTGTGCCATGCTGCTGCATAGGATTGCTATTTTGTCATTTTTTAAACTGAGCCAGACAATGTTTACCTATTTGTTAATCGAATAAAACACTTCAACAATTTAATCCAGTCTTTAAATAATTTCTGGGGATTTTTTATTTATTTACATACACCATAGACTTAGACTCCCTGTGTTCTACCACCGGTCACAATTGTGACCAGAGATAAAACTCATTTTTTCATGGACTTTTCAAATATTTTTTTACATTATTGAGTATGAGCACATAACTCCAATTCTTTCTTCGCTCCACTGGCTTCCAGTTTCTTTTAGAGTTGATTTTAAGATTTTATTGTTTGTTTTTAAAGCTCTCAACGGCCTTGCTCCACCGTACGTAACTGAGATGCTAACTTTGCGAGAATCGAACAGGACTCTTAGATCAACAAATCAACTTTTGTTGGAAGTCCCAAGGACAAGGTACAGACTCTGGGGTGACCGGGCCTTTTCTGTAGCTGGGCCAAGACTTTGGAACAAGCTACCTGCCGATTTACGAACAATCACTGACTTAGGCCCTTTTTAAGCTAAGCTTAAGACTTATTTATTTAGACTAGCTTTTATATCATAGCATTTGTTGAGTCATTCTGTGTTTTCCTTGTGACATACATTTATTATATATCTTGATTATATGTTTTATTTTCATATTTTGCATTGTATTGTTGTTGTTTTTTTGTTTTTTGGAAAGCACTTTGGTTCACCTTGAGTGTTGTAAAGGGCTGTATAAATAAATGTTGATTGATTGATTGATTATTGACATTGATTGTTTAATATACTTACAAATACCACACAAACTCATATGTGTCAATTTTTCAATCTTTCCGCAACCAGTTCTGCAGTAGGAAACTCAACATCTCCCTCAAAAGTGGGATCAACAACGCTGTCCGATTCAGTAGAACACAATGGGCGAATGAAAGATTTAGCACTGGACAGCACCCCAGCTTCAGGTACATCAGCACTGGACAGCAAATCGCTCGTTGAGCATTAAAAAAATAAATAATAATAATTAACATATCATAATTCTGGCACTGAATGTGCAATTGTGTTAAATGTGCAATTACATTGTATTGAATTATTAGAACCATTTACAACATCAAAATGATAAAAATTCTGGCACTAACTGTAAGAAAAAATGAAATCAAACAACAGGTTAAGGGAAATTGTATTTTATTAACAAGTTAACTGTTTAAAGTGATGACCTGCAATGACCCTCCGTCTAACCCTCACCTAAGCTTTCATTCGAACTGGCCAATCAGAGCTCACCTTGCAGCCACAGGAAAGGTGTGAAAGTTTAAGTTCAACCAAAAAGAGCACAACTGATGTCAAAGGTGAGACTGAACAAGAACATGTTAAATGGATTCAAAAAGTGACAGTAAAGATTTTTATTTTGAATAAATGCAGTTATTTTTATTTTGTGTTCATTTGGTCAAAAACACAGGACAGGTAACATTATACACTGATCAAGTAAATACAGGCTTGGTGATCATAAGAGTCTTCTTTCAATAAAAAAATAATAAATGCAGCATTTGTGTTTAATAATAGTAATAATAGACTATATATATATATTTGTTTTCTTTGTTTCAGTGTAAAGATGAGTGAAGACAGTGGTGTCATGTCGTCGGGAAGTGATGCGGTAAGTTTCTATATTAAATGCTTTTTCGTTTGGCCAAATCTTAATCTTTATTAACTTTGATTTATAACAAATAAAAGCTTGTGGTAATAATTCACATTTAATTTATTTTTTCAATGTTTTTTTTTTCTTTACCAAGGCAACCACTGTGATGATAAGCCGCACTGTGGGTACATTTTAAACACTTTAAATATTAAACAGTGCATCTGTTATAGACAGAGATTATTGTGTGATGTGCATTTGGACAGATGTTGTATTGTGTTATTTTGCAGGACAGTGAGCACACATCCTCCTCGGAGGAGATCGGAGGAGCAGGCGATATTCCTCCTCCTCCCAACAGCCCCAATTTGCCCCGCCATCCGCCCCCTCCACAACCTCAACAGGAGGATTTTGATGAGGTAATGGACATACAGGTATTCAATGTAGGCTGTCAAACTGTCAGTTGCAATTGTGTTAACTTTTCATTTGATTTTTATTTCTCTACAGTATTTTGCAGACAACGAAGAGGAGGAGGAAGACTAATCATTTATTTTAAATAAATATTTGTAAATATCATTACGGTCTACTCTTCTCTGTTTTTAAATATATGTCCAAATCTGTCGAGGTTTTGCAGAGATATTTGTGTGTTATAGTGGTCTTGTAACATTGAGGGAGCAGCCATGTTTGTTTTGATGCAAAGCATCCACTGTTTTGTTTGCCTGATAATTTGGACTGCCTTCCTGTGTTTGATTTTTGCCTGTGACTTGGATTACGTGTTTGGATTTCCCTGATCACATTTGGATTTAACATGAGGTAAGTTCAGCATTTTGATTGGTCTATGTATAAAGAAATTAAATAATTACACCGTTGTCACAAGTCAGAATTTCAAAGTGGTTACTCTAGTAAATTAAGTTTCTTAAATATAGTTTTTATTTGATACTCCATTTAACTGGCAGTTAAAATATCTTCAATGCAGGGAGAGAAGAGTGCAGACTTGTAGATGCATGAAAAACAATGTTTTACCAGTTATTCTACAGCTGTTACAACTGTTAAACATTATTCTTTTATTTTTTAGCAAAGTTAAGTCAAACAATTTTGCAATCTGTTTTAAATATTTTAACACTTGCGTTTAACACCCAAATAATGTATATAGTGGCAATCTCATTTCAAAATAAAAATGTTTAAATGTTGTTGGAAAATTGCAGATGTTTAAATCATGGGCAAGCCCTAGATTTTAAGATTGTGAGCTTTGGCTGTCCATGTTAAAGCAAGGCATTGAACTGTATAAAGTTTATTATGATGCAGCTACTGAATGGTTAATCATTTGTGTTGTACTCTTTTTATCAGCTGTGCACAGCGTCTGGATTGTCGGTGATTGCTACATTAGACGTGGCCAACAGCAAGCAAGGGAGACCATGGGGACCAATCTTGGACTGTCTTCCCAGGTCCACTGGTTTGGCAGGGGAGGCTTTTGTGTTGGGGAGACCTTCTTTCCTTCTTCAAACAGTGCCTTAAAGCACGAACCGCTCCGAATGTGCTGGTTATTCACTGTGGAGGCAATGACCTGGGCCGTGTGAAGAGCGTGCTGCTCGTTAAAGAAATGAAGAGGGACCTGCGAGAACTTAACATGAAGTTTCCTCAGATGAAAATTGTGTTGTCGTCAATAAATCAAAGACGCCACTGGAGGCATGGCATGCCCCTCCCCCCCCGCCACCCTCCCCCCCCGCCACCCTCCCCCCCCGCCACCCTCCTCCCCGCCGTCCCGTAAAGGTGGAGAAAATTCAGAAATTTGTGAACAACGTGATGGCGAAATTTGTGTCGTGCGTCAATGGGAGCATTGTACTGCATGGACAAATTGTTTTCAATAAGCCTGAAATGTTTTTGAGCGACGAGGTTCATTTAAGCCCTGAGGGGAATGATGTGTTTTTAAATGAGATTGGTAAATGTCTCAGACGAGACAACCTGTAAGATTTCTTAGGGTGAGTACACTGTTTTATTCCTTTTATTTTAATTTTTATGTGGAATTTCTTTTTTTCATCTATGTAAAGCATTTTGAATTACCATTGTGTGAAACGTCTTTAATTCAGCCAAATTGTGCGCTGTTGTCATGTGTTTTGCTTCAAAATAAAGCTGAGTTTGAGCCCTTTAATAATGTACCAGTTATTTGGCTGTATCATGTTCCTGGCGTGAATGAGAGGTCATCAAATTGGCCTTGTTTCCTTTTCTGATCTCCTGGCCTGGTGAAAATTTGGGAGCATATTACTGCTTTTCAATTTATAATCTCCTGTTAAAAATGAATGCATTTCATTAAATTTTATGCTACAGCCATGTTTTGCACGTCTATTTAAAGCTTGGAACCTGTACTTTAATGGGTTTCTAATCAATTTTCTGTATCTTGTTCAGGGAGTTAAAATTACAGGCGAAAGTTCAGGACGGCGCCGTTGAGGTCAGGAGGCCTCTGTCCTCACTGTGTGTCTGCTGTTCTAAAATGTCTGTAATTAACTCAAATCTCAAGCTTTCTTTCTGCTTTTTGCATCATATTAAACGGCGAGTTCTGTACTTCTCAATGCTGATACTGATTATGCTATATCTTGGTCTCGAGAGGGGAAGAGACCAGCTCAAAGCTGTGTTGTGTATGTCAGCTGCAGCCGGTGATGTCAAATGTTTCACATCAAAACGTCTTTAATTCAGCCAAATTGTGCGCTGCTGTCATGTGTTTTGCTTTAAAATAAAGCTGAGTTTGAGCCCTTTAATAATGTACCAGTTATTTGGCTGTTTCATGTTCCTGGCGTGAATGAGAGGTCATCAAATTGGCCTTGTTTCCTTTTCTGATCTCCTGGCCTGGTGAAAATTTGGGAGCGAATTACTGCTGCACGTGCATTTGTTGACAACCATGATAGCCCTGAACACTGTAGGAGGAGGTCACATGCAGGTGTTCTGCTTGCGTCGCGTGTGAAATGTCTTCATCCCAGGTACATGTTGAGTAGAGTACACTTTTTAGGTCAAACATTTGCTATTTGCATTTCATCGATTGCAAAGTTCAAATCAGAACGAGAATGCTAGCGATAGCTAACCCTCAAAAACTAGAATATCGTTTACTAGCTACCAGATTGATAATTTGCTACTCTACTATCATTACTTGATTCATGAAGATAAACGGAGGATAAGATAGCTTCCGTAACATAGTCAGGAAGACAAAAAAAACAAAGAGATAGTATGCAAGCAATATACTTACTAGTCCAAAAGCATGACAGCCAAGTCCGCATCGGTCGGGCACCCCTCCTCCTCCTTCAGCTCACGCCAGCGAGAAAACGCTGGCCCAATGTTGATCCTCGTTCTGCCTTTAACGCCTTTATCACTTTCTCTTTTTGCTTTGCTCTGATAAAACCTTTGTTTTCTTGTTTTTCTGTGCTGCTTCAGCCATGACTTTATAACATTTGGCTCGCACGTCCGATTTTAAGGAAGTGGGGGTGGTGGTGGAAGTGACGTATATGCCGTAAAGCAGTCGAATTTTGTAGTTCTCTTTGTTCGCCGGTTACTACCTGAAACCCGAAGTTTAAAAGTACGATTAAAAACGCTACAGACCCCGTCGTTTTTATGCTACAGCCATGAAACAAAGAAAACAAATATGTGGGTGATTCTTTAATTGGAGATACATTTGAAGTCCGAAGCCATTTATTTTTAACAGCTTTAACAAAATTTTACTCCAAAAACACATTTTAATTTTTTTTAATTCTTTTTAAGAGTCACAAAATGTTAGAGTGTAAAACTAGAAAATATTTTATTTTAAAAGCTATTTCATGATGCTGAAAGTCATGATATCATACTGTCCTTAGTGGGTGTTATTTTTTTCAAACAAGGGTAAAATATGCATTAAACATGTTTTAAATTACAAATTTCAGGTTGGGGTTTTAATTATTTTGTTTATAAATTATTATTGGTGACAGTTTCCAAATTATGCTAAATTAATTTGTTTAAAAGTAACTTTTATTGTTGAAAAATACCAATCCATAAATCCTGTGTCAATTCTGTTACTACATGTTATTGTCTCTTTAAATTATGCTTATCTGTCGCATCAGTATCCTAAGCAACGCAAGATGATGTCACTTCCCTTTTGGTATTAAACTCTGAAGAACTAGGAGGTATGTGTTTTGTTTTCTCTGAAGCCATGTAATCTTACAGGCACTTGCACCAAGAGTTCTTATATAACATGTCAAAACTGTTTCAACAATCTCATAGGGAAAGCAAAGTTCAAAGATATTAACAAAAGGAGGTATTAAAAGTTTTTTAAATCATCTTTAGTATCAGGCCATGTGCTCTTAGCCTTTATGCTAGCATGTGGTGTTATTATTAGTAAAAAATGCTAAAAATGTCAACTCTGTTACTGTCAATTCTGTTACCAAGGTACGGCAACATAATTGACCAATGCCTTGGTTTTCACACTGCCCCTGCCTTGGTTACAATCACACCATGATGCAAACACACACAAAAATGCATAATGTGCGTTTATAGCCACACACACACACACAGAGACACACTGATCAATTGGGTTATTCTACCATGATCAGAGGATTTCAACACACACACAGACACACACATGCACCATCCACCCAAGCATGTGTGGTTATTTGTCATGCTACCGTACAATAATATAATAATAATAATGTAATATAATGTAAAAAAATGTGTGCCTCAGACATGCCACTCTCTGCTGCGGAGAAACAGAGTAGATATCGAGCGAGACGTGATGCTACCCCAGAGAGAAGAGAGGAGAACTTAAAAAAGGATAGGGAAAGATGGAGGCACAAGAAAGAAATGGGAAGAGTCAGATTGGTTGCAGACTTAACACCAAGAGAGAGGAGGAGACAACAGAAATACTGGAGGAATGCCCAGGCTGCCAGTCGAGCCAGGCGAGAGCAGTGTAGAGACCTTACCACTTCAGAGAATTCTGATCAGTCACAGTCATCCCAGGGTCCACATCAGAAAAATAAATGGAGGTTGGTGGTTGATGTGCAATGAAAGTTGATGGAGTATGTTTTGTATTTGGAATGCACAGAGTTTAGTATATTGGAGAATTTAAATTTACTTTTGATCAGAGAACATTATTCTTATGTAATTTGCTGATACACAATCAACTATTTGAGAAATTGTTTTAATAAGGCTTTTCATATAATTTCCGTTGGAGAAGAGAGAGCCGTTGGAGAAGAGAGAACCGTTGGAGAAGAGAGAGCCGTTGGAGAAGAGAGAACCGTTGGAGAAGAGAGAACCGTTGGAGAAGAGAGAGCCGTTGGAGAAGAGAGAGCCGTTGGAGAAGAGAGAGCCGTTGGAGAAGAGAGAGCCGTTGGAGAAGAGAGAGCCGTTGGAGAAGAGAGAACCGTTGGAGAAGAGAGAACCGTTGGAGAAGAGAGAACCGTTGGAGAAGAGAGAGCCGTTGGAGAAGAGAGAACCGTTGGAGAAGAGAGAACCGTTGGAGAAGAGAGAGAACCGTTGGAGAAGAGAGAACCGTTGGAGAAGAGAGAACCGTTGGAGAAGAGAGAGAACCGTTGGAGAAGAGAGAACCGTTGGAGAAGAGAGAGCCGTTGGAGAAGAGAGAGAACCGTTGGAGAAGAGAGAACCGTTGGAGAAGAGAGAACCGTTGGAGAAGAGAGAGCCGTTGGAGAAGAGAGAGCCGTTGGAGAAGAGAGAACCGTTGGAGAAGAGAGAGCCGTTGGAGAAGAGAGAGCCGTTGGAGAAGAGAGAACCGTTGGAGAAGAGAGAACCGTTGGAGAAGAGAGAGCCGTTGAAGAGAGAGATGAAGACCAACAGACATACACTGGGAGAGCCAGGATGTGGTTGGACAATGGTGTGTCCTCACATATGACCATGATATCTATCCTGGTACCATCCTGGAGGTCAATGAGACTCATGTGAGGGTCAAGTGCATGCACCAAATAGGAAAAAATAGATTCTTTTGGCCTGGTCGTGAAGATGTTCATTGGTACCCACATGAGGACATCCTCAGATTAATTCCACCCCCGACCAAGGTTGCGACTCGGCATGTAGAGATCCAGAGGGATATCTGGTCGAGTATTTCTCAATAACTCAGCAGTTATTTTCTTGTTATAGGCATGTTCTGGTTGGTTTGGGTCAATTCTGTTACCCCCGTCAATTCTGTTGCCAGATGTGTCAATTCTGTTTTTAGTCTTTCATCTTGAATAGTAATGAGATAATACATTGAAATATCAAACTACTTAATATTGTTATTTTTATATTGTGCAAGAGTAAGATATATGTTATAGTTTTATCTCTACCCTGTAATGTTCAAGTAATTTGATAAAAAAAAAAAACAAGTGCACCCTTTGGATAATCCACTATTGCCTGGGGGTGAATCTAATTTTGAAGTTGTATAAATATAACATTTGTAGCGCCCCCTATGCTCTGAGTGTAACCCAAGCGACGCTCCGGATCCTTTAAATGTGTCTCTCGACTTGCAACTACGCAATAATGTTATTCTTTCCCTTCTTTGAAATCTAATAATCTGTATCTACTAATGAATTGCAAGCAACACCATTCGGTAAGTATAAACAAATAATAACATTTATTCACACACAATAAAAGAAATATTAAACAAATGAAAACCCCTCGTTGCAGAGTCTTAATATACCAATAAACTTAAAATGTAAATCAACACTTGTCTCTTGTCACTTATTTTATCTTTCAGAAACTAAATAAACTCAATTCACTTTCACTTGGTGACTTTAAGATAAACTAACTCACTTTAAATTATTCCAATAGAATGAAAAAATCAAATTTAGGAATAATTCAGTTATCTCACATAAATCCGCAATAACACTTCTTAACACTCTGGTATCTTTGGGAAAATTTAAACACTTTACCGTAACCCTTCAGTGATCACTCGTATATGCGCGTGCACTCACTCACACACACAATGTAACAGTCACCACCCAACCCCTCGTTGCAGGCCTGTACCGTTGCTAGAGTTCGTTGTGGCCTAGAAACAACAAATGGCCTCTTCACTCTATTGAGCAAATAAAACAAAACCAGATCACCTGAATTCCTCCAGCAACAGAATGAACAGAATGTTCATCTCGTTTATTAACGGCGATGTCTGATCCGTCAACAAAATTTGAACATTTAACCTCACAAAAATCTGAATCAGTGAGGAACGTATTACTCCGACAAAAACTATGAGATTGTGAAACGAAAGTTTCTGCTCCTATAAAAACCACAAGTCAGTATGAAATCAACATTGTTTTAAGAAAAACGTGTTTTATTTGCGATCTTCTGGAGAAATACGCTTTTACTGTCTATGGAAATACTATACTACCCACAATCCTAAGCATAACACTGAGGTCTCTGATTGGTCAAACTCGCGGTTACCATGGCGACGTTTACCTCCCCGAGAACGGCTTAAGTGATCTGAAGCAGAATACCGGTAGTTTATTTGTTTATAAATTGGCCTTTTTTGCCGTTAAGTTAAAATGTTATTTTGAGCAGGAAAAGAATTTTAAGAGGAAAATGAAACGTAGCCTACATATGCCAGTGGTGCTGAAAAACGAAAAAGATATTGGACAACAAAAGAAACGCTTTATTCAGTCTACCAAAAGTGACCTCTTTCTTTGGTCCAGGCGAGATGACAAAATCGCTGGACAAAGATGATCTTATCAGGGCATTCTCAGCACTCAAACACAGAAGGGTGGATTTCTAAAAAGGGCTCAGGTCAAATCTACGCCCGCCGCCCGGTGAGCTCAGCTGTCCACGGACGCGGAGCCCATCATTGTAACGTTATTTATGTTCGGTTCAGTGTCAGTCTGAGCCAGACACGTTTTCTTCTTTGCTTTTGTTAATAATTGAAGTTGAGTGGATGTTTGAGCTGTTTATTTAATGTCAGCCCAGACAGCTGAAAATATACTGCGCTAATCAAATTAGTTGAAAGGGCGAGGCTTATTCCAATGTAAAACGCTGTATAATTTTATATAGTTTTAATCAAATAAGGTTGGATAACTTCTATGTTGAGCTGCCTGTTCTTGAAGCTGAAAGTGCACGTAATAAAATAACATACCATTGATGCAAACCAACAGGAATCCTTGCTTTTTCTGCTCTATTATGTTTATGTTTTATATGAGTAGGGCCCCATATTAGTTATTGAAACGGGCCCCCGAATGCATAAAGCCGCCACTGCCTACAACTGACACACACACACACACACACACAGTTTTAAAAGCAAAACATTTATCCAACCTCATTTCAAAACAGCCATCTTTTGGACATTCATCATATCGCATTGGTTTTCATTCTTTGTCCTCGGAGCACTAATCTGTTTATTTTTAAGTTGCACATTCTACATTGATTAAAAAAGAAAATCAAATGTGTTTTTAATAGTAGTGTTATTTTATACGGAAATCAATTATTTATAATTCAGATGAGAATAAAGTTAAGGTTAATTAACCCCTTAAACCCTAAGCGTCCCACCCGTGGGACACCACCCCATGAAAAAAATTCACAATCAAATTACTAAGCAACCACTGAATGGAACAACACAAAATAGATATCATTTTAAAGCTTAGAATCTCAGCTCACTTTGATCAACTCCTTACGAGTGCTGAGTAATCCCTCTAAAACGGAGTGTACCGCCAGCAGGCACCACTTAGCTGAAAAAAAAATAATAAATAATATTTGTCAAAAATATGACCTTGATCAACTTAAAATAGGTGTCATTTGAAAGCTTAGAGTCTGAAATTTACAATGAATGTAGCCAATTTGATAAACTCCTAAGTAGTGCTGAGTTATTTGCTGATAAATACAAAAAAAAAAATTTCATAATTTATGAAGTACTTTTTTGTACTACATACTGCAATATGTCAAAAACATCATATGGCTCAGATAGTCATGTGTCATATGTCATTTGAAAGGTCTCAATGAGTAGAATACAACAAGCATAATTGTTTTGGGCTTTTTACTAAACTTAAGTGAGTTTTTGTACAAGAAGCCCCTCAAGAGACCCATATGTAAATCAAATATGGATGCTTAGTTTAAGACACATTTCAGCTCCTAACTTCATGAAACATGCTCCAATTGTGGAAAATGACACATCATTATTTACAGCAGATTCTTACGATTGAAATGAGTCCAGACTCAACATAATCCATCACTCAGAACTAAAGATATTCCTCAAGGAGTTTTAACACACAAAAATACACAGACGCACATAGCCAAGCAAGGTAGCTTAGACTTGACCTTTTCACTCGTATCTTCGTGAAACATACATCGATCATGAAAAATGACACATCATTATTTACAGCAGGAGCTCACGATTACAAAGAGCCCAAACTCAATATATTCCATCAATCAGATCTAAAGATATTCCTCATGGCGTTCCAAAACAAAAAATACCACAGACGGACCTAGCCAAGTATATACTGGTGAAGAGCTCGCGTTGGTTTTTCGCGTATAACTACATGAAACATGCACAGATCGTAGAATATTGCACATCACTATTTTCAGCAGACTCTTGCGATTAAAAAGAGCCCAAACTCAGCATAATCCATCACTCAGATCTTAAAATATTCCTAATGGAGTTGTAACACAAGAACCCCCATTGGCGCACATAGAGCCTTGTATATAGATTCAGCACTGATGCCGCGTTTTCACTCATAACTCAATGAAGCATGCATAAATCGTGGAAAATGGCACATCATTATTTACAGCAGATTGTTAAGATTAAAAAGAGTCCAAACTCACCATAATCCATCACTCAGAACTAAAGATATTCCTCGTGGACTTCTAACACATGAAGTTGCACTATGCGCACCAATGAAGTAGCAGTAGCAGTGATGCTATGTTGTCTTGATGTGACGTTTCAGCTCATAACTCCATGAAACATGCACGGATTGTGAAAAATTGAACATCTTTATTGACAGCAGATTCTCACGATTACAAAGAGCCCAAACAGAACATAATCCATTGAGTTGATCGCGAGATATACCTCACGAAGTGATGCATACTTGTCTAAAAAACATATCTCATATCTTTCCGGGATGCAATGTGTTTTCCAATGTTCCCGGAGCCATCCGTGCTTTTTTTCAAACGTGGAATAACACAAAATATATATCATCGTAAAGCTTAGAATCTCAGCTTTTTAAAGCATCTAACCACTTCGATCAACTCTGAACGAGAGCTGAGTAGTCCCTCTAAAACGGAGTGTACCACCCGTGAGCGCTACGTGGGCGCCACCTAGCTGCGAAAATATTAATTATCATATTTTTCAAAAATATTGCCTTGATTAACACAAAGTAGGTGTCATTTGAAAGCTTAGAGTCTGTACTTTACAGTGAATGTAGCCAATTTGAAAAACTCCTAAGTATTGCTGAGTTATTTGCTGATAAATAGAATTTATTTTTTTCATAATCTATAAATACTTATGTACTGCAATGTGTCAAAAACATCATACAGCTCATGAAACATTCACAGATCGTTGAAAATGGCACATCATTTTTTACAGTATATTATAACAATTAAAATGAGCCCAAAATGAACATAATCTATTGCGTTTGTGACAAGATATTCTCCATGGAGGAACAATTTTAAAAATGCCCAATAGGGGGCGTCCAGACTTGGAAAATAAGCCTGTCTTGGTTCCAAATGCTGTAACTTTTGTTTCCTTTATCCAATCACCACACAATTTTATCCAGATGCAGCTCACATATAGTTGGACTTCACCAAAAAAGAATTTTCTTCCTACCTTATTTCCTTCTTGAGTTATTATATGTCAAATAAGAAAGATATGCAAAATCATAATAAAAATTATATTTATTTTTTGTCTTTTATCAGCAGTTTCTCGGCAGGAAAATGTCCAAATGTAATGTAATTTATATTTTCAAAAAATTTGAAAAGTGTTCTATCAAACGATACCAACCTTTTGACTCTCCTTGCTATTGTTTTGGAGTTATGAGTCTTTAGTTTTGTGTGTGTCACTCAGAAAACAACAATTTTGTATTGCCTTCCAAATGTGTGAGGACTAAACAAAAAGGCTACCTTTGTTCAGAATGCTGTAACTTTTGAGTACTTTATGCAATCACCACAAAATTTTATCCAGATGCAGGTCACATGTATAGGGACTTCACCAAAAAAGAATATTTTTGCTACCGTATTTCCTTCCAGAGTTATTACATGTCAAACAAGAAAGATATGAAAAATCATAATAAAAATTATAATTTTTTTTGTCTTTTATCAGCAGTTTCTCAGCAGAAGAATTTCCAAATGTAATGTAATTTATATTTTCCAAAAATTTGAAAAGTTTTCTATCAAATGACTCTCCTTGCTATAGTTTTGGAGTTATGAGTCTTTACTTTTATGTGTGTCTCTCAGACAAAATAATGTAAAAATGGCCTCAGGGTTTAAGGGGTTAAAATTAAGGAAAACAAATATATTGATCTGAAATATAGCAAATTAATTTTAAATTCATTCAGGTACAATTACCAAACATATCGCGTGGTCTTTTTGTATTTTTATTAATTTAATTAATAAACTAATTATATACAACTATTGTCAGTGCACTACAAGTAAACTGGTTCTATGCCTTTATTAATAAAACTTATTTTACAAATACAAGGCTTAAGACATTTATAAAAATGCCTTCTGCATTTTTGTTTTGCTTTTCACTCTATTGTACCGAAATCGTACCAAACCGTGACGTCTGTGTACCGTTCCACCCCTAATATTTATACATACAATGCATGGTAACTTAGAGGTAACGTTAATGTACTGTAGTATATCACCTATCACCTATAACATGCACAAAAAAAGATATATCAATAAAGGAAAGGAAAAAAGCATAATATGAGCACTTTAAGTAAAAATCTATCTACCTTTGCCGTTTTAACCTATAAAAACAAATGCCAAAGAACACCGCAACTTTCATTGCAACTTTTTAGAAAAGCGGCCGCAACATCAGGAATTTTAAGCCGCAACAATCAGAAAAAAGGCCCGCGAAATCCTGGAGGGACTGACTAATAAAAGGGCAACCCCACTACCTGGTTTAAAGAAAACTCAAATCAAGCTCAACATATAATCATCTCGAAATCCTCCAGCATGTTGGGAGAAGACCGCGAGTGATCTCCCAGCTGGCAACAAAGAGCGAGCAGGTGAGGAAGAGAGAGACCCGCCATCAACGCCGTAGCCGCTTAAATATCCGGAACTCCCATGACGTCACTTCACTTACATGGTTCAGGGAAAATCCCTTCCATGATTTCACCTACGAACTCACATAGAAAGATCACACACACCCACCAACGGTTCAGTAAACACACCCACGTAATAAAAGTTCGGTTTTTAACGTGATGAAATTATCACAGAAATATACTATTTTACAATCAAACGTACTTCTCAAAGTAATAATAATAACAATAGGCTAATAATAATATATTTATTTATTTTAATTTTTTATACCAAAAATCAAACCATTTCACATTATTTTATTTAACCAACCTCTGTTGTGCAGCACTTGTATTAGTTTATTTGTTTACAAACCTTTTGATAATACATTTGTATTTAAGCTGTTTTTATAATAATAAGCATATATAAAGGCTAAGTAAAAAGAAAAAAAAAAAGAAAGAAAAGAAAAACTAACACCAGCTTCTTAAAAATACCGTAATGCAGTTTTTTGTCATTATACAACCCAGCACTACAATTTTAACACGTTGTATAGTGCTTTAATTTAATGTAATATATATTGCTAAAAAACATTGATATTTTGCACGGCTTAATCCAAACGCTGCCACTGTCCTCTAAAGCTGTGCGGCATCTTAGAGTTCTGTTAGAGGAGAACGGAAAGAAATATCAATACAAAAGTTCAACTTCAGTCTATGTTGACAGATTTACTGGAGTGGAGCAAATCAGAAAATTACATGTACAGTAGTGACCTGTACACTACAGTGAAGAGGGCACACACAGTGGCCTTCAATCGTTTTAGCATTGTGTCAAGAAAACGAAAAATACATGCACTTCATGCTTATCGCCAGCGGATAGAGCAAGCCAAACAAGAGCTTTACAAAAAGCGCAAAACAAGAAGATACAAGCGCTAAATAATAATAATAAACAGATTTAACCAAAAAATATTGTTTAGTTTCATTTTTTGCAGTGATTTAACAATGAACAGTATAGCACAGTGAACAGTTTGCAGCACATAGTGTAATTGTGTGAGAAATAGTGTCAAAATTCAATTTTCTAGAGCCCTTGCTTTTGCAACAAGGCACTCTCTGATGATCTGAAACACAACCTGGCATACTTGGGGTCCAATTGTGTGTGTGACCTTTAAATACATGTCCATGTTGTCGCCCAACACTTGTTCGATTATCTCGAGTTCAGCACTGTAAACAAACAAAAGAAATCTCTGAGACATGTTACATTATATACAGTCATGGGCGTAAATCTGATCTAACAGTAGGGGGGGACAATAAACATAAAATTTCTGAAGAGCAATTTTTGAAGGGGACACAAATAATACAGCCACAATTATACTTGTAGAGGATTTGTGTACACAGCGGAAAGCCTTAATACTATCATTAGTGTAGCATGGAGACTGTACCATTATCCTTCTTTTCAGTGTTTCTCTTGATTCAATGAAAAATCTGACTAAATTGACCAAAATATTCTTCTTTAAAACCATTTATTTATTTTTAAGTTGTTTACAATCAAGCCACAAAAACAACTTAAAACATAATGACTAATTTTGAAAAGGTGTCCCCATATAAAAGAAATACAATGCTTTTGTAACAAATAAATGTTTTAGGTTATAGTTATATAGGTTATATACTTGGCGTTTTGGTGTAGGCCTACTGAAAAAAGAGCTGATGTCCATTTTTCTTTTCTCTGTCATTTTATCATTTATAAAATGATCTTGCGTCCTCCACATAAATATTAGGTTTCGTCTGGGACAGAGGATATTTATTTAACCGATCGGCCACTTAACTTAATATTGAGCAAAACATAACTGTAGATCTTCAATATTAACCCTAATATCAGTTCACACACATAACGTTAGGCTTATCGTCGTTTAAACGTTAGTTGTAGTGGGTGCATTCAAGCTAGGTAACGTTACATTATATTACACTAATATAGCGAATTTTGTCACTAATTTATTAATTACTCAGCATCATTTCTATTTAAGAAAAGAAAAACTTAATCCGATGTTTAATGTGAATAAAATAGCCTTGAAGCGCCTACTTACTACATTCATGTCAGTCTTGCAGTTCTACAACATTTGGTGGGAACACCTAATTCAATAATAAGGGAATCTGTTTGAATGTACACCTTTAAGAAATCGCCTAGTTCTGACTACATATATGTTACCTTCAACTAGTTTGGTGCACATTGTAGTGTTTGAGCCATACGGACTCAGCTGCACCCCTGCCTCTTTCAATTCCCTCACAAGCTCCTTTTTTCCCCCTTTGCCTTCCTCAAATAAGTCACCATGAGGTGACCAGAGAATGTTTCTGGTGCAGAGCATCTCCTCTGCAGCTCCTCTACTGAAACAAAGTGCCTGTGCAATCATAACATAATTTTTTGTGAACATCAAAAACCAACATATCTGTAGACAAAGATCACCTATAAAACCATGAGGCTTAAGTGAACAACATAATATTTTTTGACAAATAAGCCATTACTATGTATACTACATAGTTTGTAGTTTTACCTGTTTTTTGCATTAGTTGCATTAGGCACATAACACACATGTTCTACTTATGTTATCTGTACAAGTCAATTTGTCCTATAAAAAGGCACACCCACCCAACCCAACTCTAGTCGTAGCATTACCAACCTTTAAGCTTTCTTTGAAGACGCCACCTTCAACAGGCTGTCCATATAGAATCCATCTTCAATAAAGAATACATACACATGTTGTTAAATGTCATTTCAGTTCAGTGTCATTTCAATGTTAATAATGAAATATTTATTGGCACCCCTGTTGAAATTAGAGAGAAGAGTGGTTGGCACATCCAAAATAATCAATTGTATCAAATATAGTAGAAGAGGTGGTCTGCCCCCTGTTTATGCTCCAAAAGGAAATTTATTTACTTGAAAAAAACGCAACGTTTCAATCCCATCCGATCTTCATTAGGCATTGAAAACACAGGGCGAGACGGCCTATATCACATGACTGCACACTCACGTTCAAGTAGTCTTTGTACATCTGAATGCGTGCATGAGAAGAGGCGTGCGCAGCTGCTTTGTGTGTATGCAAGCTTTGTACATAAGTCCCATGCTCTTTTTAAATGCAGATACTAGAGATGATTAATACTACAGGAATGAGATGTGGAATTGTGCATATACGTCAGCTGAATTGGAAATTGAGCTGTTGTTCCAACTGTCGATCGCGGAGGCTACCTGTGCCTCTAAGAACCAATTGGGAAAACTGTACAGTACAGCCAATCAGACCAATGATACCAAAGACATTGGGCTTAACATGAGCATAGAACCAGTCTTGGTATCCATGCTGACCTGTAGAGCAAAATCCAAATAGCTCGCAGGGCAACATTATAATAATAAAGCTTCATTGCAGACATAGGTCCATATAACACCACATAAAGTATAAATAGTATAGTGTATTCTGCTCCTTCTATACTCACTCGGACTCAAAATATCTTATTTGAGCCCAACTTAGCAGAGAATTGTTGATGTATTTCTCCATGGCCTCCCTCTCAGGACCGGAGAGCGAGTAGAGGCGCCCCTTAGGTGGAGAAGTGCCAGGTAATAATTCAATCACACAATCGTACGGGCGGTGCGGAGGAAGAGATGAAGCTCGGGACTTACTGAACACGGCTCTTAAGTCATGGTAAGCCTCCGGTACATCCGCCAGGTTCACCGGTTCCTCCTGTACAGCAGAAACAGACAGAGATCCACCAATCCATAGAGAGAAGGGGGTAGCTCCAAGGAGTAAATCTCATCCTTGATGTGTTCTGCTAATCCATGTAAAAAGTGCTCCCACTGTGCTTTGGGATTCCACCCACAGGATGCCGCGAGCGTACGGAACTTGATAGAATACTCTGAGACGACCGAGCTCCCTGCAGTAACAGCGTCAATGCTCGTGCCGCCTCGGTACCCAATGCTGAACGATCAAAGACCTTGCGAAGTTCCTGGGAGAATTCCTCATATGATCTGCAGCAATCGTTCTCATTGTCCCTCATGGACGTTCCCCACTCTCTCGCAAGCCCAGCTGGGCCGGTGTTCTTCTTCGTGGGGAAGAAAGTGGGTCGTTGCGGCCTTGTATAGATTATCGGGGGCTGAATGACATTACGGGAAAGAATAGCCACCCTTTTCCGTTGATTTCTTCAGCGTTCGAACTCTTGCAGGGAGCAACTATCTTTACGAAGTTAGACTTGCGCAATGCTTATCACCTGGTTCGGATTAGGGAGGGGGACGAATGGAAGATCGCCTTTAATACCCCCACAGATCATTTTGAATATTCGGTAATGCCCTTTGGACTCTCAAACTCCCCGGCGGTCTTTCAGGCACTCGTCAATGACGTGCTCAGAGACATGGTCGACCAATTTGTATTTGTTTATCTCGACGACATCCTGATCTTCTCCCAGAACGAGCGCGACCATGTCCAGCACGTTAGGCGAGTGTTACAGCGGCTACTCGAGAATCGTTTATTCATTAAGTTGGAGAAGTGTGAGTTTCATGCACGATTGGTTCCGTTCCTGGGTTTCGTTATGTTGCCCGAAGGTATCCGAATGTATCCGGCCAAGGTAAAAGCAGTTGCGTATTGGCCCACCCCAGAGAATCATAAGGCGGTCCAGCGATTTCTGGGTTTTGTCAATTTTTTACAGGCGATTCATTTGGGGTTTTAGCCAGTTTGCACTGCCGCTGACGAATCTCACCTCCACACGAATTCATTTCTGTTGGTCAACGCAGGCTCAGGAAGCGTTTGAAAATTTAAAGAGCCGCTTTGTTTCGGCTCCAATCCTCACCAACCCTGACCCGTCTCGTCAATTAATTGTGGAGGTAGATGCGTCGGAGGTAGGAGTGGGGGCAATATTGTCTCAGGTCACTTTCGGACGACAGAGTACACCCATGTGCTTTTTTTTTCTCATTGGAATTACGACATCGGGAATAAGGAGTTACTTACTGTTAAGTTGGCGCTGGAGGAGTGGCGTCACTGGTTAGAGGGCTCGGGGGTTCCATTCTTAGTTTGGATCGACCATAAGAGCTTTAGAGTATATCCGTTCCGCTAAGAGACTAAATTCTCGGCAGGCTTGCTGGGCATTGTTCTTCGGCCAGTTCAACTTCAACATCTCGTATCGCTCCAGTAGTAAGAACGTTTAACCCAATGCACTCTCCCGGATTTTTGAGGCAGAGGCTAGACCCACTTCTTCAGTGACAATCGTGCCTCCCAACCGGGTGGTCGCGGAGAAGGAGATGACACGTTAAAGTGGTATGCAAAAAGGAATAACATTTATTAAAGTAAAAGTAATAAAGTAAGAGACTAGACCAAAACGGGAACAAGACAACAACAAAATGGCACGAGGGGAGAGCGCGCCCGTCACGACCGAAGGGAGCTGCTTTAGTTTGCCGGCATCAGCTCTAGCACAGGTGTAAACCATCAGTCATCAATGACGTCACTCACTCCAACTCCAACCTACAAAACAAGTGACAAGGACAAGCGAATCCACACGATATGACCCACACTGGGGTCGTAACACCTCCCCCCATAAAAAAAAAGGGTGGACATTTATGAAAACCCGTCACCCGACAACTCTCCAAACTTGAAAGACCCACCACTCTGTAATACTCTCCAATATCCTCAGCAACCACGGGCCCTGTGGAAGCAATTTAAGACAGACAAGCAGAGCAAAGCATGGTTAGTCAATAAGTTAAAAAGAATAAGGAGCTCTAGACAATGCGTCAGCTACCACATTGTCAGTCCCCTTAATATGTCGGATGTCAAGTGCATACGATTGCAAGAAAAGGCACCAACGAGTCAACCGTTGGTTTGGTCTGTATACACAACCAATGGGTCTGACACGGATCCCACATACACTTCAAAGTGTTGTAAAGCCCAAATCAAAGCTAATGCCTCCTTTTCAACCACCGAATAATTCAACTGATAAGAATTAAACTTTTTTGAGAAGTAGCTAACTGGACAACAAATTCCTTCCTCCCCAGCCTGTAACAACACTGCTCCAGCACCCACATTGCTAGCATCCACACATACCTGAAAAGAACGATCAAAACGAGGCGCTGCCAACACAGGAGTGGATGTAAGCAGTGATTTAGCTGCCTCAAAAGCCTCCTGACAGGTAGATGTCCAAACAAAAGCTACTTTTGCTTTCAACAGATCAGTGAGAGGGGCTACCACGGTAGAAAAATTCCTGCAAAATCCCCGATAGTAACCTACTAACCCTAAAAACCGCATCAACTCCTTCTTAGTAGTAGGAGACGGAAAGTGATCAATGGCCTCAACCTTAGCCCGAACTGGTTGCACACATCCCTGTCCAACTACCTTACCTAGGTAAGTCACAGTGCCCTTGGCAAACTCACATTTAGCCAGATTGACGGTCAGGCCAGCCTCTTCAAGACGAGAGAACAGGGCTGCAATATGCTTCAAGTGCTGCTCCCATGAATCACTGAAAACTACTACATCGTCTAGATAGACGGCCACTCCCTCTAACCCAGAAACAACCCTATTCATAAGCCGCTGAAAGGTTGCAGGCGCATTTCTAAGGCCAAAACTCATAACGTTATAAGAGAATAACCCCTCCGATGTAATAAAAGTGGAAATCTCTTGAGCTCTCTTGGTCAATGGAACTTGCCAATAGCCTTTAAGCAGATCGAACTTGCTTACAAATTTCGCCGACCCAACCCGGTCAACACAATCCTCAATACGAGGCAGTGGAAATGAGTCTGGTTTGGTTACTCTATTTATTTTACGATAGTCGGTGCAAAACCGATAAGTACCATCAGGTTTATTCACAAGCAAGCAGGGAGATGCCCAACTAGAAAATGAAGGTCGTGCAATATCATGATCCAGCATATACTGCACTTCAGCGTTAAAATGCAGGAGTTTATTTGGGGACACCCGATAAAAATTCTGGCGAATGGGCTTCGAATCCCCAACATCAATATCGTGCTCCAACCAATGTGTACGCGAAGGTACATCACCAAATAAGGAAACATGATTATTAACAATATCAATCAAATCACCACATTTATCCTCAGGTAAATGAGCCAGCATTTTATAAAAATGTTTAAGAGTCTCTGAATTTTTTAAACGTCCCAATAGTACTGTATCATCTGGAAAAGAAACTCCCTCATCTATTTCCTCCCCCACAAGCGAAACTCTCTCAACCTCTAATGCAGGTTTCACCTCATCGTCTGACATCTTGTGAGAACGGCAATAATAGGGCTTCAACAAATTTACATGACACAACTGGATGGACTTTCTTCTCTCTGGCGTGGCAATCAGATAGTTTAAGTCAGTAACTTGTTTTTCTACCACATACGGACCTGTAAACCGAGCTTGAAATGGGGAGCCCTCAACAGGTAGCAGAGCCAAAACCTGATCGCCAGGCATGAATTTCCGTTCCTCAGTTCGTTGATCGAAAATAGTCTTCATACGCTTTTGTGAAGAATACAATTGTTCCTTTGCCACCTTACCTGCTTCATATAACCTACGCTTAAAATCATTCACATAACTTATCAAGTTTTTTGGTGGTGCACTTTCAACTCACTGGTCTCTGAGTACTGCCAGTGGACCCCGAACTGTGTGCCCAAACACCAAATCATTGGGACTAAACCCAGTACTCTCCTGAAATACCTCACGTGCTGATAACATCAACCACGGCAATCCTTGTTCCCAATCACCTTCCATCTCTGCACAATAAGAACGCAATAAAGACTTCAGCGTCTGATGGAAACGCTCCAAAGCCCCCTGGCTTTGAGCATGATAAGCACTAGCCCTATTGTGCTTAATGTGTAGCAATTTTAAGACCTGAGAAAATAAATGAGAAGTGAAATTAGAACCTTGATCACTTTGCACAATCTTCGGTATGCCAAAAATGGAAATGAACTGAGTCAACGCCTTCACCACTGATTTGGCAGTGATCGTACGGAGAGGATATGCTGCAGGGTACCGAGTAGAGGCACACATCACCGTGAGCAAATAAATGCAACCTGACTTTGATCTAGGCAGCGGGCCTACACAATCAATAATTAGGTGCTCAAACGGCGGACTGACAGCAGGAATAGGAAACAACGGAGCAGGTTTGATCTTCTGATTTGGTTTGCCTGTTAGTTGACAAGTATGACATGTCTTTATATACTGTGACACAGCCTTCTTCAATTTTGGCCAAAAAAAATGACGAAGGATTCTGTGATAGGTCTTCTTTACCCCTAAATGACCTGCAAGTTTATCATGGGAAATCTGCAATACCAGTGAGCGATACTTCTCTGGAACTACCACCTGCATAATAGGATCTCCAGCAAAATCACTACCATGAGGAATCCATTTTCTCACCAATATGCCATCCTGCAAAAAATACCCATGAGCAACATTTCTAATTTCATCAGAAGACAGTGTATTCTCAAATAATTGATGGAGAGAAGAATCAAGTTTCTGCTCCTGGAGCAACTCAGAAGGAGAAACAGAAAAATCATCAGGCAAAGAGAATGGTTTTACTACAACAGAATCAGGAGTTACCCTTGGCTGTGCAGAGGTCATGGAACGAGTTACTGCACATGCAGTAAACACTTCCGGATAATTTTTGTGACTCTCGTCAGGACCTGGAAGAGGAACAGATAAAACCACAGGAGGTGAAAAGGTATCAGGCCACACCCTACCCCCTGCCAAATTATTCCCCATGATTATATCCACCCCATCCACAGGCAGTGACGGACGCACTCAAATCACCACTTCACCACTCACAAGCTCAGATGACAACGATACCCTGTGTAAAGGAACAGACACCACATCCAACTCAATTCCTCTAACAAGAACACTAGTACCAGTGTCACTCAAAAATGAAAATGGCAACACATCCTCCAATATAAAAGATTCCGAAGCTCCCGTATCTCTTAATATTGTTACTGGAATTTTTTATCTCTGTACCAATCATCGACACATGTCCGTGGGTGATAAAAGGCGCATAATCACCATCTCCTAAAAGGTTACCCAGTTTAGGAAATCCTTCACACAATGATTTAACAGGACTTAACACGGGTGCCACAAGAGCAGCTGGTTTAATGCGAGGAAACTTTCCTCCTTTACTCTTGGCTTTAAGCACAGGGCACTCACTTTTCCAGTGGCCTTTACCATGGCAGTAATTACAGACAAGAGACGAATTTCTAGACATACGATCCCCTTTATCTTCGAAAAATTCGTCCCTTCTCTGAAACTCAAAATTCTTGTGTGTTAACACATAATCATCGGCTAACACAGCAGCTTTAGCAGCTGTGTCCGCTTTCTGCTCATTTATATATATTGCAATACGAGCGGGTATAGAACTCTTAAACTGTTCCAGCACGATTAAGTCGGTCAAATCCTCAAATGTGGTTACCTCAGATGCCATACACCAGGGACTAAATGCTGTACTTAGCTCTCTAGCAAACTCAACATGGGCAACATTAACACCTCTGGACAACGTTCTAAACTTTTGTCTGTACGCTTCTGGTACTAACTCGTACGATTTCAAAACTGCTGCTTTTACGAGGTCATAATCGTTACAGTCCGAGACTGGAAGCGAAGATTAGACTTCCTGAACCCTACCAGTAAGCACGCATTGTAAAAGTAGTGTACGTTCCTTACTGGGCCAACCTCTCGCTTCCGCAATCCATTCAAACAAGGTAAAAAATGTATCCGGATCTCGTTCACTAAACTTAGGCATCAAACGTAAGTATTACACATACTTCCTCTAAAATATACGTTACCATTAATAGTGTGATTCACAAACCCCACGTGGTAGGAATAAAAGGTTCCCTTTCCCTATCTATAGGAAAAAACAACTAGCTAACTCACCCCTAATCTTCGTGTGGTTACTGGCGAGGGGTATTTAAGCACCAACTACCGCTAGTACAAGAAAAGCAACCAGCACGCTGGCGACTAACTCATACCACGGATATGCTCCCGAGACAACTGCTCTACTCACGGTCACCACACAAAAATAAAAAAAAATTACATTACCTACTTGTTCCAAAAGGGACCAAGCAGCTACACCTAACAAGGGAACGTCAACAATATTCTCCCCACGATAAGATTTGTAAAGTCACTTACCTCTTAGAAACAGCATAGAACAGCTAACTAAGGATACAGCAATGTCCTCAAAACAAATAAATTCAACGCGCATTTCCTTCCAAACGACGAACAAGACATCTCAAACAATAGCGTTTACCCAAACAACATTCTTTTTTTACGTTTCAGTTAATGAACGTGCCAAGTTCATTACAAAATAACCGAACGCAAAAAAAAAACGCTTCCCAAATCACGTCGACAAATAACAGGAATTTTCAAAGGTTAGCAAACGAGCGGACGAGCCCCCATTTGTCACGGCCGGCTCACAAGCCGCGACAAAGAAGGAGATGACACGTTAAAGTGGTATGCAAAAAGGAATAACATTTATTAAAGTAAAAGTAATAAAGTAAGAGACTAGACCAAAACGGGAACAAGACAACAACAAAATGGCACGAGGGGAGAGCGCGCCCGTCACGACCGAAGGGAGCTGCTTTAGTTTGTCGGCATCAGCTCTAGCACAGGTGTAAACCATCAGTCATCAATGACGTCACTCACTCCAACTCCAACCTACAAAACAAGTGACAAGGACAAGCGAATCCACACGATATGACCCACACTGGGGTCGTAACAGCGGTCACTTGGGCGGTAGAGTCCAGGGTCTGTAAGGTGTTACACAGCGTCACTATTCCCGCGGGGTGCCCAGCGGGTCTGCTGTTCGTGCCGGGCACTCATCCAGCCTAGCTTGCCACCCGGGAGCGGCTCGAAAATGTTCGTTAATCAAGCAGCGGTTCTGGTGGCCTGCGATGACGCGGGACGCTCGAGAGTTCATATCGGCTTGTCTGGTGTGTGCGGTGAGTAAGGGCTTGAATCGACCCTCAGCAGGGCTACTCCGGCCACTGTCAAAATTGTTGTCCAGATACACATTGAAAAGACAAGTGTAAACGAGCTTCTGATGGGAATGTTATCCGATCAGCGTGTCCTGGTCCAGAATTAGTCGAGGATGCATTGTGATCGGATCTCAGTGTAATGTTAACGCAATCCAGCCATCGTGTCTGCATTCACAGGTGGACCTCACACAAACCCCGCCACTGTCATTATTCCCCCTTCTCTCTCCAAAAATTGCTGCACGTAGCTGTGTGGTTTTGCGATACAGTCGAGTGCGAAGAAGTACATCGCAAATATACTGAAATGTTTACCTTCACACCCGAAAGTTGCAGAACCATTAATTTTCTGTAAAGAACGCGCATTTTCCCCACCACAGCTGGCAACATTCTCGGACCCATACGTTTCTCTGTACCGTTTCCATTACGGCATCTATCCACATTATTAATTTTCTAATTATTAATTGTATGTTAATATATATATATATACATATATATACATATATATATATATATTTACAAATCTCGCAAAATTAATATATATATATATATATATATATATATATATATATTAATTTTGCGAGATTTGTAAAATGTCCCAGACTGAAAACTGTTTTTAAAAGAAAACCCACCACTTTGACTTTGCAACAGAGCCATCCTTTATTATTTAATTTTTTTTCCCGCGGGAATGCGAGATCCGATCTGTTATCCAGATACAGAAGCCACTTGATGTGGACAGATGTAAACACACCGTGTCCTGATTGGCTTAGGTGTAAACGCAGCCTCAGAGGTGATTACATGTGCCATGACTGTAATGTAGCCCTCGAAGTTAACCTGTCAGCTGTTATCGCTACTGTTGACAGTAACAGAAAAACTAACAGGATAATGGGATCATTGAAACCAAAAAGCCCAATAGACAGTCTGTCTGCTTATACTAACAGCCATAAAAGAGTGCAAAAGATTAACTCTTTTATCAACTAAAGAGTGTTACCTGCATTCACTATGGTATTTTAAATCATGCTATGCTGTGCTGATCATCGTTATTTGCATCACAATTTGTTATATAAATATATATATATATATATATATATATATATATATATATATATGCCTCCAAATCAGCATGCATATTACTTGCTATACAGAACAACATAAACAAATGTATGAATACTTTAGTTAATTATTGTCTTTTGTGGTTTTATTATCTTATTAAAGGGCCAGCGTTACTAACCACGTGAGCTCCACCTGCTCCTCCTTTCATTCTGGTAAACGGTATCAGGAGTTACTCTTATGACATCTTACTTACACCGGCTTATCTCAGGAGAGTGAACTGAACTACAGAGCAAAGTGCGGTAAATCAACTGAACAGAAGATTTCTTTCCGGTAAAACAACAAATTATATACTTACACTGACTATCTGACTACTTTTGCATTGTCTGCATTTATTTATTTAATTTTTATTAATGAATGGATTTCCTTTATTTAATAATAATCTGTAATGGTTGGTAGGGCACTTTTGTAAGTGTCTTTAGAAAAGAGCATCTGCTAAATCTGCCTTAAATGTAAATGATATAGATCAATTTAAACATGAGCTGTTTGCATACTCTCTGGTTTCAAGGTCTAATTCTATTTGGTGACAATAATTTAACCAATGATAATAACTACCATTGACAACTCCATTCAGTAAGCGTTTTAACAAAATGAAGACCACGTTTATAATAAATAAAATAATAAATAAACTGGAAAGTTTGTTTACATAATATTCTGATAATTCATATTCTGATTGACTTCTGACCTGTAATGCTGCCTGAATCATAATCATGCACTTTTCGTTCGTTGGGCAGAGGAGAACCGGCCCCCGACTGAGCCTGGGTTCTCCCAAGGTTTTTTTTCTCCATTCTGTCACCTGATGGAGTTTTCCTGTTATCTCTGTAAAGCTGATTTGAAATATTCTGTATTGTAAAAAGCGCTATATAAATAAATGTGACTTGACATAGAAAATCTATTCTAAATTCATATCTACTATCGATTTACTATGATTTTATACAGGTCCATTTTCAGATCGAGAAAGAAGAATGTCTCACACTGTCACACCCGTGAACTCTTCAACGCTTGTCATCCAGTTTCAACCACCAACACAAACACCAGCAGCTGGAACTGGGACAAATGCTCCTGTGCCTGTTTATGAACAGCTAGCAGGAGTTTCACCTCTTCATGGACTTCAGACATTTCTGAAAGGCCAACCAAAAGCCCTTGGGGTGAGAAATTGTTCATAAACGCAAATAATTGTATAATTTTTATGTGTGTATCTCAAGTGTGAGGTAAGGAAAGTACATGAATAAATTCTAAAGTGGTCGTGTACTACACGCATGAACAAAGGAAACACATTTTTTATTGATTAATGTGACTCAATGCCTTGGTGACAATGCAGGAAAGACAGCAATATACAATCAGGTTTATCATTTACAGAGTAAAGTAGTAAAAATATATAGTGTCTCAGTCACAGTCACCAGTTTGAGTGCCCGTGAATGCCACCAGAGGGTACTCTACCTCAGACTATTGATACTCCCTCACGGACTTCATTACCCATAACTCACTGCCCGGTCTAATCATCCATGATTGCATTCAGCAGTGGAACGTCATGGAATTGTAGTTAATGGTTTGAAGCACGTATCAAAGCTTCAGTGTCATCACTAGTAAACCCAGTGACTCCTCATGATTCATGGGTTGACAGAGATCATCGCCCCCAGCGATGAACCATTGAAATATCTAACATTTCAAAACAGTTATAATGTAATGAAGCCTCGTTTACTGAAACCACGTTTCTCTGGCAGTTTGAGACACGTTCTGAACCATTGATTCGGAACAAAAGATTTGTAAAGGTTTCGAAGCTTCATGAAGCCGTGTTTTGAAATTGCCATCACTATTAATACTGCTTTTGTATCCTCAACCTCCGTCTCGGAGCAGTTCATAACAGAGAAGAAAATTTTTTACGGAGTTACAATAACATGTTTTTTTGCTTTATCTGCAAATCAGTATGTGAATTTATGCAATGAGAGTACCTAGATATTTTTGTAGTGCAGTCATAAATCCTTAACTACAGCTGTTATAAATGTATACTATTCATGTTATATTGTTATCCAAAATATGATACTGTTTTACTTGATTTATAAAAGCCTCTCTTGTCCTTCACAGACTGTCCAGATAATGATTGGTCTGTGGACTTTCCTGTTGGGAATCGTGTCTTCAATTCATGCAGCTTCCATCTTTGTCTTTAGTGGTATTCCTTATTGGGGATCTCTCATCGTAAGAAACAATTAAGTGTTGTGTCTTTTATAACACAAGTTACATTTTCCAACAGAAGCCTTGATTTTTGTCTCTCTCTCTGCTCTCAGTACATCACCGCAGGCTCACTCTGCATTTCTGCAGAAAACAAAGTGAATTCACCCTCCAGTTTGTGTTTGGTATGTACACAACACTTGTTATTTTTAGGGGTTTAAACACCAGAGGTACTGGAACACTATTGTGTTTGTACTGATTGTCATGTATGGGCATCAGTGACCATAATTTACAGTGAACCAAACGTCAACAATGGCAATGCAAATGTTTCACAAATTGAACTTTATCTCCTAAACACAACACCCAAAAGAATGAAAGTTAATAGGTATAGACTACAGCACATTTTGAGAATTCACACCAAATTGTGTATTGTTTGCTGTAAAATACATAGTATCCCTTAATCATCCACATGAGCCATTAGTGCTTGGACCCTGATGTCAAGTAGTGTATTTTTTTTGTATCACATTCCATCTCTGCTCTTCCATCTATGTTAAAGGGGTCATATAATGGTACATGCACTTTTACAAGTTGATTGTACTGAAATGTGTGTTGGCAGTGCCTGTACACAACCATCACACAATGATAAAAATCTATCCAGTGTTTTTGTTTTAATCTCCTTATATGTTTTCCCCTGCCTCAAATCAAGCCGTTCCCCTCGATTGTTCAATCATAGTCCGCGCGGACCGACGCGGTCATTGTTGATATGCTGGAGCACTGTCTATGAGCAGAATGGCATCTAAGCGATTGTGGTGTTCTGTTCTTGGGTGTAATAAGGAACACAGCAGTCATTTTAATGTTCCTAAATCCGAACCGCTGAAGACGCAGTGGCTGAGTTTGTTTTCGAAGGGAATATTCCCCACGAGCAACGTCAATGCTTTCATGTTTGCGCGAATCATTACTCACACCAGACTGCTTTATAAACGAGGAGGTATAAAGCTGGTTTTGCTAAGAAGCTGCTCATGAAAAAAGGATCGGTACCAGATATTCGTGTTCCTGCTGAACCTCCAGAAGAACTGAAGTGAGTGTAACATTTTATTAAACTTTATATTAACATTTATATTAATCTTTGCAAATCGCTAGTGCACGCTTCACAATGAATGCGTCTAAGGTTTACACTCAGGGTACATTACGGCATGTTTTCTATGTACGACGTTCTCAATATAATTCATAATCCCACGTTTATACTGAACAACGCGTTATGGTTATTGTGTTATTGTGTTACAAACGGTGTATGCACAGAACAGAGAGGCGGGGTGAGCAAAGCTCATTATCATTTAAAGTCATATGCACTGAAACGGCGTGCTGAAAACAGAGCTGTTTTTGACCAGGTAAAATAAGTGTTTTCTTACAATACTAATGAGAATTTTTAATTAAAGTATATTACAAACTTTTAATTTAGACCCTAAAGAATCATATTAGCTTGTACAAAAATGGCATTATATGACCCCTTTAACAAGCACAAGTCCTTGCTAATTTATTCATCCATTTTATGTTTTTCTTTCTACCTATAGGTGAAAGCTTCACTTGGTATGAACATTTTCAGTGCTATAACTGCAGGCACTTCCTTAATCATAAGTTCATTGGATTTGGTTCTAGGGCCATTTTACACTTACTGCAGCGGTTATGGTTGTAATGATTATGAGAGAAGGTATATGGTACGTCACCAACATTTCTATTCACATTTATTTAATAATTACAATGAGATCACTGTGTGGTCAGTACAGTTGTCTTTTTTCCCAACATTTCAGAAGTATTTTATAGATCTCTTGCTATTATTGATAATTTACAATTAAAGAAAGCATTAACATTACACATTAATTGTAAACTTAATCCAGTTTGACCTATAAATATGTTATTACTATATAAACCTCAAGGATGATGATTATGAACTTCTGAACAGCCTGTGTACGGATGTGAGTGCTAATTATGAATTATTTTGTCATTATTATTTGTGCTAATGTTGAATTCTCTCTCAGACTCTCTTCTGGGGAATCAGTGGTGTATCATTGATATTCGCCTTCCTTCAGTTTATCATCTCCATCTCTCTGTCAGCATTTGCCTGTAAAGCCTCCTGCTGTTCTCCACAGGTGAGTGATGCGTCAAGTTCCCAAACTTTTTTTTGTCAGCAATGGAAATGGTTTCTTTTTTTTCCAAGAATATATTTATTGAACATTTTCAGTGCAAAGCAATATATATATATATACACTCACCTAAAGGAATATTAGGAACACCTGTTCAATTTCTCATTAATGCAATTATCTAATCAACCAATCACATGGCAGTTGCTTCAAGGCATTTAGGGGTGTGGTCCTGGTCAAGACAATCTCCTGAACTCAAAACTGAATGTCAGAATGGGAAAGAAAGGTGATTTAAGCAATTTTGAGCGTGGCATGGTTGTTGGTGCCAGACCGGCCGGTCTGAGTATTTCACAATCTGCTCAGTTACTGGGATTTTCACCCACAACCATTTCTAGGGTTTACAAAGAATGGTGTGAAAAGGGAAAAACATCCAGTATGCGGCAGTCCTGTGGGCGAAAATGCCTTGTTGATGCTAGAGGTCAGAGGAGAATGAGCCGACTGATTTAAGCTGATAGAAGAGCAACTTTGACTGAAATAACCACTCGTTACAACTGAGGTATGCAGCAAAGCATTTGTGAAGCCACAACACGCACAACCTTGAGGCGGATGGGCTACAACAGCAGAAGACCCCACCGGGTACCACTCATCTCCACTACAAATAGGAAAAAGAGGCTACAATTTGCAAGAGCTCATCAAAATTGGACAGTTGAAGACTGGAAAAATGTTGCCTGGTCTGATGAGTCTCGATTTCTGTTGAGACATTCAGAAGGTAGAGTCAGAATTTGGCGTAAACAGAATGAGAACATGGATCCATCATGCCTTGTTACCACTGTGCAGGCTGGTGGTGGTGGTGTAATGGTGTGGGGGATGTTTTCTTGGCACACTTTAGGCCCCTTAGTGCCAATTGGGCATCGTTTAAATGCCACGGCCTACCTGAGCAATGTTTCTGACCATGTCCATCCCTTTATGGCCACCATGTACCCATCCTCTGATGGCTACTTCCAGCAGGATAATGCACCATGTCACAAAGCTCGAATCATTTCAAATTGGTTTCTTGAACATGACAATGAGTTCACTGTACTAAAATGGCCCCCACAGTCACCAGGGGCCTCATTTATAAAACTTTGCGTAGGATTTGCGTCAGAAGTGGCGTACGGATGAAACATAGGACGTGCGTACGCACAGAAATATTCGGATTTATAAAACCGTGCGCACGTACATCCTAGCGCATTTTTCCCTTAATAAATCACAATCAATTCTAAATGTAGCGCAGCTTTTGCGGCTTCATGTCACGCCCATAGTTGCCATAAATAGTCCGTGAAACGCCCACAAGTTAATATTCATCGATTGCGAAATCATGGCAAACATAGAGAGGAAATAAAAAAAACGTAACTTCACTCAATGTGAAGTAGAAGTTATTGTTGGCGAGGTGGAAAAGAGGAGAAAAAATGTTGTTTGGAGGGCACAGTGTGGGCATTAGCCTACTAGTGGCAAAAAGGCACTTGAGTGGCAAAAGGTTGCAGACGCCGTAAATGCTGTAGCCTCACAACCTCGGACTGTGGCCGAAATAAAAAAGAAATGACAAGCTACAGATGTCGGTTATAATCTACTTGGAAATGGGAAATAGTTCAGCGCAAATGTAATTTCTTGCAGCTTTCTGAATGGTTGAGACATACGTCATACGTTATTTTATCAAAAATAAAACAAACTAAAGGCATATGCATGAAATACCTGCATGAATACCATGATTCCGTAGCTGATAAAGACATTTTTACTATGAAAACAACTTTCCCCAGTGGACAAATAATACATCTATCTATTTATCTGACTGACTATCTAGCTATATCTAGCTATATTTGCTCCGCCAGACGGACACATTGGCGAGAATATCAGTTTTGTACATTATTTCGTTCTGTTTACCATCTTATTTATGAGGATGAATTGTATAACATGCCAATATTATTGCAGAACATATTTCACTTTTCTTTTTGCAAATATGTGTTAATTTGCATTTCTGTTGCAGATCGATCAAACGGGTGTTCGTGTTCGTGTAGGCTGTTAATTGTAATACTTGCTTTGTGAAGTCTTCGTGTTATTTATGTGAGGCAGTATTGCCATTTATTTTACACAACGGTCTACAGTTTCACACACTTTCACGTGTTTCTTCCATCTGCCGAGGGTGTCGCCATTTCCCATTTCACCCGTTTTTGTGCGTACGCCTGGGTCAGAGCTTGCGTGAAGGACCGCACATTTTACCGTCAAGTTTGCTTTTTATAAATACCAATTATTGCGTAGAGAGCGGCGTACGCCTTCTTTTGTGCGTACGCAACGTTTATAAATGAGGCCCCTGATCTCAACCCAATAGAGCATCTTTGGGATGTGGTGGAACGGGAGCTTCGTGCCCTGGATGTGCATCCCACAAATCTCCATCAACTGCAAGATGCTATCCTATCAATATGGGCCAACATTTCTAAAGAATGCTTTCAGCACATTGTTGAATCAATGCCACGTAGAATTAAGGCAGTTCTTAAGGCGAAAGGGGGTCAAACACAGTATTAGCATGGTTTTCCTAAAAATCCTTTAGGTGAGTGTATATATTGTATAAAATAAAATAAAAATGAAATACAGAGGCAATGAAAAGCACAATGTAACATTAAAGGACTTAACAACTGCAACTACTACTGCAGAGATTTATACTTGGACACTTCTTTTCTCTCAGCTTAAATCTATCAAGCCCACCTTCAGTCTTAAAGACTTAGAGGTCTCCAGGTAATCGAAAAAAGGATTCCAGAAAAGAAAGGATTTGTTCTAAATGGCTGTGGAAAAAGCCTCACGTGGAATGATACTTGAGACTGTACGCAGCCATTGATTTAACCTCTTAGCCAGCAACCCCACTTTTGAAAAATCTGCATACCCAAACTAAAGCCGATACAGTTCATGAACCCTTTGCACTAAAAGCACAAGTATGATCTCATTTGAAAGCTGACACCTGGGAGTTTATTGTAAATTTAGAATTAAAAATAATATAAATAAAATAAAAAAATAGTTATAAATAGCTTCAAAGTTCAACTACTAATTCAATGCAGTCAATATTTCCCTACTTAAAATTCACATATTTTATTTCAGGACATTAATTGTCCTTAAAGCACCATTTCTTGCAACTTCTAATTCCGAAACATGATTTTAGAGCTAGTAATGGAGGTTTGAGCCATTGATATTCAGAGATTAAGCGAGTATGTATTACCTCAACAGTGTTCGGTAGCAACATCGCTACTAATAGCAAAACTCAAAGTTTAACTGCTTCAAAAACTTCAACATTACCATCTACTGAGAATATCATGTAGTTTTTCAGGTGTAAAATTATTTTAAGATATCCAAATGAAAGCATAAGGTTCCTCACCAGGACATGTCAGAAGGATTTCTGTCTTTTGCTTTTTTCTACTCCATTTGAAGTACATTGATGTCTATAAACCTGTAATACTGAAACTGTCTGCCAGTGTCATTGCATGTGTGGCGTTTCACAGTGAGAAGACATAAAACTCTACATGTGTATTTTTCCAAAGGTGCCGTTTGTTCCACAAGTTTTGACTCAACATCCCTGTTGTTTTGGGCACAATCATTTCCAAGATCTTAACAACTCAGAGGTAAGAGGAGCTTGTAACCCCAGTTTAATTAAACTTTGAGTAAAATGGTACTCAGAAAAAAAATTCTACAAAACAATGTATTATTTGAATTTAGTGTCACTTTGTATGAACTGAAATGGGTGCATTAATTGTTTAATATTATAAATAAATAAGTAATCTGTAAGCAAGGAAGCTGATCATATAGCTTTTTTCTTTTAGATATCTGTGGTCAGCAACCCTGCCATGCATCACCATCCTGCAGAAATTCCTCCACATTACAGTGAATTTAAATAAATATGAATATTCCCGTTCCTATCCATTATCTCTTTATCATTATTCTTTCATTAAAAAAGAGAACATGACAGCAAAGGAAAATAATAATTTTTAACTCACAAATGTGTGAACAATAACTATTCAAGAAAAGAGACTATTTTACTATTTTCTTTCTTTAAGTCAGGAAATCTGCCAAATCATCAGTGAAACTGTATAGATTGTTTTGAACAACTAATTGCTGAATACAGTATAATCTGTAAGAATAAAGTATACAGAATAAAAAATGGCTTATTCATGTCTCTTTTTTGTTACCTTTCAACTTTATTTAAACCAGGCAATTCACTTAAGAACGAATTTGAATTTAGAACAACAGCCTGGCAGGAGAATATAAATCTCTTGGAGGAAATACAGACATATTTATCATTAAAACTGAATTAAAAGAAGGGTGATGGACCTGTTTAAACCGATATAAATATAGATATTAGGGATTTCAGTAACGCTTCCTTTTACAGTACAGTACTTACGTGTACTAACCTAGAAAGTACTGGCTAATATAAGGAGTACATGGGTTAGGGGTAGGTTCAGGGTTAGTACCTAGTTATTACCCAGTAATTGTAATTACTTTAATAAGTACATAGTATGTACATGGGTAACAGGACTGTAAAAGGAACCGTTACCGGGGTATCAGGGACGATCAAGATATTTAAAAGATCTGTATTGACTCTATATAGCCTTATCCTTTATTTTACGTCAGCCATCGCGCAGGAATCGTAAACGAATAGTACAATTTGTGGCAGGAATACAAAGATAATTATCTGCAATGTAGAATTATTTTCTATTGGAATTCCATACCATGTACACACGCTTATTTTACCGTGATTGACTTGTGCACCACGTTCTTCTCCATACCTGTACATGAAAGCAGGCAGCCATTGTTTGTGTTTCTCCAATTTACTTGCACCATCTGAGTCACTATGAAATCAAAATAGACGATTCTTATTTTTTATGGAATATTGCAGTATTTATAAATGATTTATCAATGCACATCACATTTAAAATTCATGTGAAAAATAACTTCCCCTACTTGCAATGACATCTCTTGCGCAACCTGTCACTCACATGACATCACAACTTCTGTTTCATGTCAACTTTAAGGGTCTGTTTGTTTTCACTCATTGACCACAAGTTTGCCACTAGCTTTAAAAGAAGACGAGTGCTGATTACATCGAAGAAGAACAAGACACAAAATCATTTAATGTTAAAGAGAAGAAATGTCTGATAGCATGAATAACGATGTGATCGGGACTGAGTCAGAGGGAATGCAGACAGAGAGAGTGGAGATGACAGTGAAAATTTATGAGAGTGTGAGAGATCATGACTTCAGGACAGAGATAAACACACACCAACCACTTCAGCGTTCAGGTAATCACATTCATTACTTTGATAGAAACATCACAGTCTGCACATGTTCAGTCATCCAGGGCTCTCAAGTGTCACGCATTGAGCATGACAGTCACTCATTTCGGTCTTTTGTCACGCTCTCCCGCCACACATTGTATTTCTCACGCTGAAAAACTATTTGTAATATATTTAATATGCCGCAGCGCCCAAAACTCTGGCCGCGCCGCTCTCACTGTGGAACCGGCATGAATCAAGCGCGTTTCCTCTGGTGTTGTTCGTCGAGCTACACAATAGCCAATCAGAAAATAGCACTATTGTATCTGGGTAAGATTTAACGCAACAACCAATGACAAAAATTTTGTATAAATTGTTCTACCTATACCCTAGCGCGTCTACTCATCGACGTCAGCTGGGTGCTAAACTACCATAGACAGTAAAAGAAATGGACACAGCGACCCCGTTGATTTCAACGGAGAGAGTTGAAGCCCAACATGGGCACTCACTTCCTGATAGCCAAGCGTTCTGCGCAGGCTCAAACTGAGCTTGATGACGTAGATGTCACGTGAGCAACCTGACTGACAGTTGTAAATCTTCTAGTAGCTTAACTTGGAAGAGACTTGTCTCTTAGCTTAGAACACATGTATGCAACACAGCAAGACATTTTCGCGCGAGGGACAATATGCTAGCAACAAGTAAATTGAAGTAAAAGGGAAGATGAAATCACCGGGAGAGAAAAAGAAAAGAAAAAAGCCAACAAAAAGTTATCACACTGAATTAACAAAATACCACCTATAACACAATACTTGTCTTGAATGATGATCAGAAGTTTCCAAGGTCGAAGTATCACGGCTCTCCAGAAATAAGGGCTTTGACTAGCAGGCGCAAGCAAGCTAATCTCGAACGGTCAATGACGCATCAGAGTAAAGAGTAAACTCACATTGATGTGTGTGTGTGTGTGTGTGTGTGTGTGCGTGTGTGTGTTTTGGAAATCAAATCGTTTAGTATTGTAAAAACATAATATAATGTTTATTAATATATTACAATACTATTAATAATTATAATAATTAATTTAATATAACATATTACACTATATAATTACAATATGACATGATAAAAGAAGTGGCTAAAATCGACTTTAAAATAGCCTACTTTAGGATTGTAATCGTTTGAGTAGCCTATCTGCAGTTCTAGTAATTTTAGTTAGTTTATTTTGAACATGTTTATGTATATATCCATTAGATTTAAATATTTGGCTAGTACACACACACACACACACACACACATAATACAATCAAAAATAACAGATAAATAAATGCATGTAGGCTACAGCACAATCTTCCAAAATTATTAAAAATGATTCAAATATAGGCACATATGCAAATAATTTTTTCCCTTCTTTTTCGTTTCCTTCTACATCAAACAGAATAATAACCCATCCAAAAAATACTTCTTAGTATGAGCCCAGGAACCATACTATAAAATACTGTCCCCTCGAGTCATTTTCGTATCCATTCAATATTACATGACCATATAATATTCCAATATATAAAGAATTGTGAGCTAGGTGTTAAATCATGTAGTTTTGGCTAATAAATCATGGTCACAAACACTTGAACAAAACCGTTTTTCTTTATTTCACGTTATGTAGGCATTTTGTACATATGGCTTCCGAACGGGATCACATTCATCTTCAAGCGTAGATCTGTAAATAAATAAAGGACAACGTTAACCGCGATAGACATTGAGATGTTTTTTTTCTTCTTCCATTGCCTGTATAATTTCCTGATGATTAATTTCCCCATCCCCCGTAGGTGTAGTAGTAGATAAATAATTTAAAGTTCGTGGATAAATGTTACTTCATATGTATTCACTTGCCACATATCGAATTATTTCCAATTCCTCAAAAACGTTGTTTAAATATTTTGTCGCGTTGCTTTTATGGACTCTGTCTATCTATGCCATGGGCTGACTTTAGACAGTAAAAGACTGCCTGCGAGACTGTGCGAGCTTCTCCTCCTGTCTATACGGTAATGTCTCTATTGTGCGACATAAAGTCGCGTGGTTATGACGCAATTTTTAGCCTATTTTTACAAGAATGGCTTCTACGGGGCCATAACGTAAGATGCAAAGTAATGGAGCCTTTTATACATTGTCGTGTTTCTTTAGAAATAAATAATGGACAAATGGAGTCTTTGGACGCCTCAGATGTAAAGTTATTCGCTGTCAAAGTGACGCCAAAATGAATGGGAGTCAATGGGATGCTAACAGCAGGTGATAGCCAGCTACAATGGCGGCCCCCGGAGGCAGCTTCAACTTCCGGCTGATGGATTACCCCCTTGTAAACTACCTATACCCTAGCGCGTCTACTCATCGATGTCGGCTAAGTCTATACTCCAGCGAGTCTACAATCGACTACAGCTGAGTTCCCTACCTTTACTCAAAGTTACTTGCTTAATAACTTATTTACTAACTAACTTGCTTCCCTAAACTGACCTGCTGCGCAGCAGTAATAACAGACAGACCTCAGCAAATGTCCTCTAAATACTTCAATTACAGCCGGGAGATATTTCCGAGCAGTTCTCAGGAAATCTCCCAAAAAGAAGCAATAAGCATGGTCGGTGGATCTCAGACACATTCCATTGAGAATCCCACCGGTAAAACACAAATTCAACAGTTTTATAGAATTAGGAGGTATGGAAAAAAATGACATGAAACATTACATAATTTGATTGGTTCTTCATAGACAAGCCCTCTTGTTACTAGGTAACCAAACTCTGGTTTTGGTTTCAAGTTTAGACACCAGTCTAGTTTAATTTCCCATATTTCTTATTTACACACACACACACACACACACACACACACACACACACACACACAGACTAAAAGTCAAAAGTTTTCCCTTGGTTTCGTACAGTACATTCTGTTCAAATGTTAGATGCCAAATTAGGTTAGATGTTAGTCTAACATGGTTAGTTTAATATATATAGTTTAAAATTTCCACCACATCCTCAACATTACCTTGGACGATCAAGCAAGGGTTGCTTGGTAGTGTCACAGTCCCTTCAACGGCACAAGGCTGCAAAAATAACCAACCCTTAAATAAATGTGCTAACTTGAACCTGGCTGCTACATCTAACCACAATACCACAATTGTGCCATTTAGCAAGAGCTTTTTGTTATGCAAATTCATTGACAGGATTTCACATGCTCTTGTAATGTTTCGTACTTTGCCACTTATTGGCCTCATTTACTAAATTTAGAGTCAGAGGACCACAGAGTAGAAACACACATAGCTCCCATCATTTCCATTACCAAGCGAACAAACATGTCTCAGCCTGTTTATGGCAATATAAACACTGATGGAACACAAGATCTGGACAGAGGCACTCAGAGAAACCATACAGGTACAAATACAACACACAATAGGACATTAATTAAACCTTAATCATTATTTTCTTTACTCTATTTTCAGGAAGTGATTGTGTGAGGATCAGAAGCTCCAGAGCAGCTCCAGTGTGTTTGTTGCTTCTGTGTGTTCTTCTGCTGACTGCAGTCATAGTGCTGTGTGTCCACATCCACACCAAGAGCACAAACTACACAGAAGAGAGAGACCAGCAACTAAACATGATTACCAACCTCACAGAAGAGAGAGACCAGCTACTAAACATGATTACCAACCTCACAGAAGAGAGAGACCAGCTACTAAACATGATTACCAACCTCACAGAAGAGAGAGACCAGCTACTAAACATGATTACCAACCTCACAGAAGAGAGAGACCAGCGACTATCCAAGATGACCAACCAAACAGAAGAGATTGACCAGCTACTAAACAAGGACATAACCTTGACAAATGAAAGAGACCAGTTCAATCAGGAGAGAAATGAACTGTGGAAAATGCTTAATGAAATGGGTAATGTTAAATCATAGTGTTTACTTAACCCTCTGGTACTCTTCGCGTGTCGGTCAAAAATGACCAATATTTTATTTTTTTTTGTCAATGAAATGAATGTACTATATTTTTGTTTGATACTATTTTTTATTTAATATTTTGTATTTTTAAGTGTTTTTTTATACTAAACTATATTTACAATATATTTATAATCCATCTATTCCCTTTTGAGTATAGACCTGAAAATTAAATTTCCAACTTAAACTGTCGTAAATCTTGAATGCTATAGAGCATCTCTTTTCAAAGACGACACTTGGCAGATTATTGCTGAAGTGAAACAAGTTAAAAAATTTAACTTAAAAAAAGTAACAGAGTTTTACGTGTATTGTTATAAAAAATGCACAGAAATACTATTTATTTTTTTATATGAAATATATATTTTCACGATTTTGGTTAGCTGAAGTATCAATAGTTTTCACTAGATAAAATTCATCTCCTGTTCATTTCCAATGCAGTCATTTTTGACCACGAGGAACACAAGTGTGACTTTTTTTTACAGGACCGTTTTCGAATCATTTCCATGATTTTTTGTGTGTTCACATAGCAAGTGCCAAAACCTTTACCAAGTTTCGTACCATTCCAATGAAGTAAAAAATTCAAAAAAACAAAACAAAACGTAAAATATTTCGGTAAAAAATTTCAGATTTAAATCGGGTCATTCCATAAACTTGCATTGTCCTTATTATATATACCACATCCTAACCCACATCTCCACACACAGAGTTCAGTGTTTCCCCTACAATGTATTCAGCAGCGGCGCTGTGTATGGAAACATAAGGGGCTGTTCACATAGCGTGTTTTTTGCGCATACAAATTCGTTATTTCAAATGTAGGCAAACACGCTCATAATAGAAGCGACGCAGCGCGCTCGTTTTTCCAGGCCGCCTCTGTTCATGGTTGCATAGCAAAGACAGAAGCCAGGGGAGAGCAAGCGCTTGTGGAAAGGAGAAAGCGGTACGAACTGCGCTCTCCATGATGACGAGGAAGTATCAGCAAATAATTAATTGATTTCTAGCCCTTGCATTAGCTTTACTACTAGATATATTATGGAGATGAGAAATATAAAGCTGCCCTGTACAGCTATGATCAGCTGTTCGGCAGAGCTTTCGATGTTGTTACGGAAAGGCTGAAGCTGATCGGTTTGTTTTTGTCACATGACCTGTTGAGATGAGATGTGTTCATCTCGCCACGGCATAGCAATTGAAATAACGCATTTGCGCGCAAAAAACGGCCCCTAAAGTGGACTCGGGTGCGGTTGTATCGGGGTAGTTTTACGAGGAACGAGTACATGAGCACAGTATCGGGCCGACACTCGAGTAGTGGTATCAGTATCGTGCGTCCCTATTTATGTCATTAATATTAGTCCGTCAGAAAAGCAGTTATAGGCTTAATCTTGGCTGGATAACTCTGAGCAGGTTTTTTAAAAAAACTTTTAAAATTAAATATAAACACAGTTTTGGATTAAATTAAAGTACAGTCAAGTCATATTTACATAATATCATTCGATTACCCACCCTTGGAGATCTTCTATGAGAAGCCCAGAAAAATTAAGTGCTCACAGATTGGGTGTGGCCTTTGCCATTAAGATAACATTTTCAATAAATTGTAAATAACCTTTTTCTGGGTTGTGCCGTTACATTTTCCCCCTATTAATTTCTACCTTATACCTGAAAGGTTTCTGTTTGTGACCAGTTCAAGATACGTGCTGCAACAATCATGCCTTGAATCTGTTGATGGTATGTCATATTTGTATGTCTCAAAATGTCCATTTCTATCCACAAAAGTCATGGTTTAAGGGGTTATTTTAAAATTCTTTGTGCGTGGCTTGGTAACAGCCTCCGGCACATAACAGCACCGCTGCTGGAAAAATGTCTAGGGGGAAACACTGGAGTTTTTGAGTGCACACTATCATAAACAAATTGCATAATTCAGTAGCAGTGGTAAAAAGTGCTAGTAGATGATCTGGTTCTGTTTACAGATGGATGTATTTATCAATCCAGTTTTTACTATATGTCATCTGAGGAGAAGAGCTGGACTGAGAGCAGAAGATACTGTACAGAGAGAGGAGCAGATCTGATCATCATAAACAACAAAGAGAAAGAAGTGAGTGAAAAATAGATTGACCACTCAGAAACACAGACGTTATAGAGTTAATTCACCCAAAAATGATAACTCTGTCATAAATTCCTCAACCTCCTCTCTTTTCCAACCCATAAGACTTTGTTCTTCTTCAGAAAACAAATGAAAGATAGTTTTGATGAAATCAATTGAAAGTGTATTCACCCAAAACTGACGGTTCAGAAATGCTCATCGAACACATGTAGAGATCAACCGGTCTTGCTTGATGCATGAGAAAAAATGTTGCTCTATGTTTGTTCGCTGATCAACCGCTGAATCTGTTCATCATATAAGGCGATCGTCTCTTCAGAACACTTGGATCAAACGGCTCAAATCATTTGGATCCCTTTTACGATCTCTTTGTGAACTTTTTAAAGCATTAGAGTTTTGGGTGCATAGACCTTTAACGGAGGGACAGAAATCTCTCAGATTTAAATATTAAAAATATCTTTATGTGAGTACCGAAGATGAATGAAAGTTTTATGGAGCTGGAACAACATGAGTGTGAGGAACAGATGATAGCATTTTCATACTTAGGTGAACTAACCCTTTAAATGTAGCTTCCTTGTTGGTTCTACTAGGATCTTGTAAAGAAGATGTCTGGAAGCACTGGAGTCTGGATGGGTCTGTCTGACAGTGATGTGGAGGGCAGATGGACATGGGTTGATGGCAGCACACTGACCTCTGGGTGAGAAATCACTGAACCAATTATTCTCTAATAAATGATAATATCTCACAGTCTGAACATCTAATGCTGATCTGGTGATGCAGGTCCTGGATGTTGGGAGAACCAAATGGATATGAAAAAGAGAACTGTGCTGTGTTATATCCATCAGGGTGGTATGATTATCCATGTAATGATGCTTTTAAATGTATATGTGTAAAAAATATTGAAAAAATTAGTAATTAAATATATTTTAATCACAGCCTTAACAACATGTGAACTGTGTTATAACTGAGTCAGGTTTCTTAATATTCTCCCCTTCGTTGTAAATAATGACAGTCACTACTTTATAGTGACAGTGTGTAAAGTATATTTGACTGAACCGAGTTCAGTCAAATTTAACCAACAGTAGCTTGATCCCAGACCACGAAACTATTAGCTTTGATGGAAGACTGAACATTAAAGGGTTAGTTCACCCAAAAATGAAAATTATGTCATAATGACTCTCCCTCATGTCGTCCCAAGCCCGTAAGACCTCCGTTCATCTTCGGAACACAGTTTAAGATATTTTAGATTTAGTCCGAGAGCTTTCTGTCCCTCCATTGGAAATGTACGGTATACTGTCCTGAAAGGAAATAAAGACATCAAAGTAGTCCATGTGACATCAGTGGGTTAGTTAGAATGTTTTGAAGCATCGAAAATACATTTTGGTCCAAAAATAACAAAAACTGCGACTTTATTCAGCATTGTATTGTCTTCCGGTTCTGTTGTGGATCCGCGTTCACGAGTCTGCAGTGACGCTGCTGACGTAAGACGCTGCTGACGTGTATCTGGTGCGCCCGTGTATTCGGGTTCAAATAAATATGGCTGGGCAAAAAAATGCAAGTCTTCCTCTGTGTGGAAATCCTTACTGTACGTTCACACCGCCACCGGCGAGAGCTGCAAAATTCGCTCTCGCCGCCCTGCTAACGACGCCGTGCAAGATTCGTGGACGCTCTGATGCTCTGACGTAGATTGAATGCTTGATCTTTTTTTAAACTTTATTTAAAGTGGCCGCAAGCAAATAAGCATATTGATCAGTATTTGTACAGACTGGCCACACATAGGGTATAAGTTAACCTAATAATATATTTTAAAATGTGAAAGTAAGAAAATTACAGATGGAAAGAGCTTAAAGGTGCATTGCGCAAGTCTCTGAGTTTTTGCAGAACTATGCCCCCTCTGGCGACAAGCGAAACTGCATTTGGAATGAACTACAAGCCGGTCTCGTTGAATCCATCTTCTACTTTTGTCGAAAGTTGACTAAAGTTTTGTCGCTCGAGTTATCTTCGCTGATACGGAGAATTGCGGCGAATACACAAACCTCAAATCAGCGGTTTGAAACCTGCCAGACATAGCCAGGTGAGCGTGAACGCGCATGACGTCACACCCAGTCTCAAATTCGAGCCCGAATCCCTCTTATATATTTTACTGTACAGGATTATAGAGGCAATCTCAGTGCGCAGAGAAGGGCTCATTCAGCCCATCAGGCAGTTCTTTAAGCATGTATAGGATAGAAAAACAGGTATTTTTAACATGAAAAGTTGCGCAATGCACCTTTAACAATTATAGTTACTTTGCTAACGAAATAAATAAATTCAATGGTGTGGTGTGGCTTTTGTGTTCATTTTCAACTACGAGTCTAATTTCAACATGCAGTTTATAGGACGTTTACTAGACTTGGTCTTTAATTAACATTAACATTGATTTGTGTGCAGTCTACATTACAATAACTGTCCTGGTTGTAGCCTTAATGCAATTGGTCAAATCAGTGTTGTTTTAAGCAAATGAATTGCATTCCCGCTATAAAACAAGCGTTCTAGCGCGAAAATGTTGCCTATAAATAGTGTTGCGCGGCTTTTTCTTATCAAACTCACATTATTATGGATGAGCAAGTTGTTGCGTTTGGTGTTGCGTTGCTCTACCTGCGGAGAAGACGTCGGAGATCGGTGTGGGTGCATGATATTCTCCAAGCCCGTCAGCAGCTTGGGGAATATCACCGGCTGGTGCAGGAGCTGCGGCTGGATGACAGCAGGTTCCAGAGATACTTCAGGCTGGGCAGGGACCAGTTTGATAACCTGCTGTCAAAAGTGGGGCCACGAATTGAGAGGCAGGACACCAATTATCGGCGCGCTATAAATGCAGCTCAGCGCCTCGCAATTTGTCTACGGTGAGTTTGTAAATTTCTGTTCTTTATGTTTTAATTTGTTTCTTTATATTATTATAAGTATTTCTTTTTGTATTTTCAATGGGTTGGATATTGTTTTTGTCACAGGTCGGGATGGCCCCCCCCCGGCGCAGACCACCCCTGTGAGCGTACCACCTCGAGGAGTTACCCAGAGACACCACGAAACCAGACAAGGTATCAAGTATAAAAAGTATTTTATTGAATTAAAATCTCTTAAACTAAAACTTGGTGTCTCTTCTTCCTGGCCACCAGGGGTGTGCGACGGAGCAGGCACTAACAGTGGATACACGCAGCGGGGCCTCTCCGGACGTCCAACGGTAAGTCACGGAACAGATTCTTGCAAGGAATTCACACCGTCGTTCTCCTCACAGCCAGAGGCCAGTAAATGGGCAGATGCTTCTCAGGAGCTCACACGACAGTTCCTCTTCACACCACCAGGGGTAAGTAATGGAGCAGATGCTTTTCTGGAATTCTCACGACAGTTCCTCTTCGGGCAGCCAGGGGTAAGTAATGGAGCAGATGCTTCTCAGGAGTTCACACGACAGTTCCTCTTCGCACCACCAGGGGTAAGTAACGGAGCAGATGCTACTCAGGAGTTCACACGACAGTTCCTCTTCGGGCAGCCAGGGGTAAGTAATGGAGCAGATGCTTCTCAGGAGTTCACACGACAGTTCCTCTTCGCACCACCAGGGGTAAGTAACGGAGCAGATGCTTCTCAGGAGTTCTAACGACAGTTCCTCTTCGCACCACCAGGGGTAAGTAATGGAGCAGATGCTTCTCAGGAGTTCACACGACAGTTCCTCTTCGCACCACCAGGGGTAAGTAATGGAGTAGATGCTTATCTGGAATTCGCACGACAGTTCCTCTTCGCACCACCAGGGGTAAGTAAGGGAGCAGATGCTTCTCAGGAGTTCACACGACAGTTCCTCTTCGCACCACCAGGGGTAAGTAACGGAGCAGATGCTTCTCAGGAGTTCACACGACAGTTCCTCTTCGCACCACCAGGGGTAAGTAATGGATGAACATTTCACGAATCCTCTTCAAGTCAACAGCATGCACATACTCACGGCAGGGCTTTCTTCAGTGTGAGAAGCTCAACGGGCAGATACTGGTTCTTATTTGGAACAGGAGAATCAAACAGCAATACATGAATGTTTCACGAATCCTCTTCACACTAGACAGACTGGAGCTACAACCCTGTACAGTGCACACTCATCACACAGTAAATGGTTACTTCTGACTCAGCACTCCAGGACAGTGAGTGCAACGGCTGGGAACACGGGCAGACACAAGGAGACAATCCTCCCACCGGTGCATACAATCACTCACTTCAAATAGTAACAGGTGTTCACTTCACACTAAGCACTGCAACTCACACCAACTCGCAGTGAATAAGGTCTCCGCTCGTTATCCCAGCCGACTCCCTCCTCCTGAGTTGATGAAACAGCACATCCAGACTGTACGGGAAATGTACTACGCACACACCACTGACATTAAAAGCTGCAACAGCATCAGACATCAGATTTCAACAGGCATCATCAGAATTCCATAGGCTTCAGGGCAAACTCGCCAGACGTTTGTATACAGCGCAAGCATTGAGTCAGACAATAAGGATTCCCGATGGCACTTAACTGTCTCACTTCTCGGTTCCTGTTGTCTCTCCTTCCCCATCCAGGTTGAATCGCCGTTTTAGACTCCTTCTCTGCCGTGGATCACCCCTTCCCGCTCTCTCCTTCCAGCTCGGCGTGCTTTCTTCACCCAAACATCCGCTTTTATGATCCCCCTCGTGAACGCCATTATTCAATCTCCGCCCATCTCGCAGCTGCCGCTCGTTTCTCCCGTTTGCGGGATCCAGCCGAACTGTTTTTCCTGGGGCAACCGGTGTTACATTAAATTAGCTCCCCATGGAAACAACACCGAAATAATGGTTCCGCCCTTCGTCACCTGGTGACATCTTCATTGGTTGTTAAATGCTATTTACCTGTTGCTATTTTCTTCATTGGTCTTTATTTATTTGTTTGTTTGATTTTCGTTCTGAACTGAGCTCAGTAAATATTTTATATTTCTTTATTTGTGTACTAGGCTACTGTTTATTTATTTATTATGCATTAAAAGTGAACTGTTACTATTATACCATTATATCATTAGATAATTATTACTCATGCATTAATGTAAAAACAGAATTTAGAGTTTCTTAGAGGAAGTTTGTTGAGATTATTTTTGGTTGTTTATTTTGTTCAAGTAATTATAAGTTTTTTATAAGTTTTTTTGCAGATTCTTGGCCACTGGTGACTCCTACCACACTATAGCTTTTAGCTATCGTGTGGGAGTGAGCACTGTGGCAGGGATTGTCGGAGAAGTCGCCAGGGCAATATGGGACGCGCCAGTCCCCACCACTGAAGACTGGCAAAGCATCGCCACTGACTTCCTCCATCAGTGGAACTTTCCAAACTGCCTTGGGTCCATCGATGGCAAACATGTTGTTGTCAGGGCCCCTGACAACTCAGGATCCCTGTACTTCAACTACAAGGGGACTTACTCTGTTGTGCTCCTGGCAGTGGTCGATGGCCAGTCCTGTTTCCGGGTAGTGGATGTCGGCAGCTACGGGAGGACTAGCGATGGCGGTGTGCTGGCTAACTCCACCTTCGGCCAGGCACTTAGAGATGGGACCCTTGGCCTGCCACAGGATGCTCTGCTGCCAGGTGCAGAGCATTTGGGACCACAGCCACATGCGTTTGTGGCTGATGAGGCCTTTCCACTCCGCCGAGACCTCATGCGGCCTTTCCCAGGAAACAATCTCTCCGGCAGGCACAGAGTTTTTAATTACAGGTTGTCACGGGCAAGGCTGATTGTTGAGAATACCTTTGGTATTCTCACAGCCCAGTGGCGCATGTACAGGGGAGTCATTACGATCAGCCCTGCTAACGTGGACGCCTGTGTGAAGGCTACCTGTGTCCTGCACAACTTCCTTAGGAGGTCCACCAGGACGCCCATACCATCGGCTGGAGATGGAGAAGCTGCTGGCCTACAGGAGGTCACTCAAGTGGGCAGCAATAACGCCACACGGGAGGCCATCCGTGTCAGGGAGAAATATATGGACTATTTCTCCACAGAGGGAGCTGTCAACCTGTGGCATAAGCCATGGCTTTAAAAGGCTCTTTTAAGAGCCACCAATTAAAAAAACATTTTTGTTCATATTCATGGTGTCTCCATATTTTTAGTATATTAAGTACAAAATTAGTGTGCGAAAATAGGGCACTTAAAGTACATTATGGAAGTGTACTTTTTATTTCACCTGGGTGCCCTACATGTTTTCAATATGATATGGTAGAATGTTAGATATGTAATAAATAAAACGCATATAAATAGAAATTTAGACAATATTTTATTGCCTATTTTATTATATATAATAATGTAGAAAAAAAAGAGAAAAAAAGGAATAACTTGAATTTTTAAACGCTGTTATAACAAATATTTTCATACAATACTTTCAGAACTGTTTTGAACTTTATAAGAACTAATACTTTCATACAATACTTTCATACAGAAACAGTTTTGAACACTGTTAGAACAATTGAGAAAGCACAAGGTGCAGCTGACAAGACTGTGAGGGAAATAATCTTACTAACACCCCTCACAGACTTGTCAGCTGCCCCCCGTTACTCTCTCCCCAGTGTTCATCGTGTTCAGCCTCCAGACATCTGGCCTCATACACAAGACTATGTATTTGGAACTTCAGGTCCTGTCTGGTCCTCACTGACAGCGTCCTGAAGTCTTCCAGGAGGCTTTGGAAAAATAGGCTGTGTCACTGTCCTCCTCATTAGTGGCTCTTCTACTAACAGCCTCCAAAGCTTTTAGCATGCGCTCATCGAAATTTGTGCTGTGGTGTGCTCTCTTTCTCCTCAACGAGGAGGGCTGAAGGCTGGGCGGGCTCTGGCTTACACCTGCCTGTCCATGAAGGCTGGACTCACACTGTTCACTGTGTGCTGTCTCCTCTGCCTGACTGTGCCCGGCCATGGCATATTCTTTTCCTCTGGGGTCAGGGCTTCCGCTTCCCCAACCCTCCCTACCATATAACTGTCAGTTAATCTATCTTCCATGAAGGGGTTGAGGAAGCCCATGAACCCACTGTAGCGCCATAGCCGGACACTGCTTGCCCCCACTCCACTCCTCTTCCTCTCTGCGTCCTTCCTCGTCTCCTTTCTGAATGTGTCTCTAAGGGACTTCCATCGTTTTCTGCACTCATCCGCTAGTGAAATGACAATAGAAAACTTTATTCAATATTAACATTTATTCATTTAGCAGACGCTTTTATCCAAAGCGACTTACAAATTAGAACATATGTGACTAATGACATTTATCATTATTTTCTCCAGCTAAGCAATATGTTGATAGTACCACAGGGGGAACAGGTATGTAACAGTTACAGTACACTTTTGTTTTTCCTTGCAGAATTGTTTTTCTAAAAAAAAAAAAAATAATTTAAAAATATGTCAGAAATATTTTGAACTTCAAATGTACTGCGAAATTCGATAACTATGATTATAACCGCTGATAATGACATCTAACGTTAATGAAATTTGGCGGGCTAAAGTAGGCTATTGTACAGCATCAGTAAATAGCCATCATAGTTGCACATAGGGGTGGGAGATATTGACAAAAATGAATATCTCGATATTTTTTTTCAATATCTCGATATCGATATTCAGACGATATTTTTGCAATCCTTCAAAGAAATGTGTGCAAACTGGCAAAGAAGTTCCAGTTGGTCTTTTGACTTGCTGCATTTGACCTATTATTGTATAGAATTACTAGTACATAAAGATATGAGACATTATTGATTTAAAGACTCCTAAACTTTTTAAAATAATAAAATATTATTTAATAAAGTCTTTATTGTTCTTTTATATTTTTAATAGGGGTGTAACGGTTCACAAAATTCACAGTTCGGTTTGATACGATACAGTGGTGTCACGGTTCAGTACGTTTTCGATACAGCACAAATAAAGAAATGCCATAGAAATTTCCTATTTATTAAAAGAAAAAATATTTTTAAATAAGTGGGAGTTTTCCTACATCTTGAAACTTTTAGTTTTATAAATGGGGGTAATCTTTGAAGGATGAACAAATAATGTTTTGGTCATCACATTAAAAATAATATTTAAATAACATATAACATTTGAGTTTTGAAGGGCTGGAAAAAGATGTGTGACGTACTTGAAAGCATTTTAATATTTCTGCCAAACTTCCAAGGTTACAAGTTAGTTAAATCCATGGTGAATGATCTGTGGACTTAAAGCCTATAACTAGTTTATTCATGGAACGATGTTTCTCCTGGTTTCCACGTCAGCGCTGTTTGATCCGTTAATAACGGAGAAATTTTAATGCTTCTCACTAGATCTCGCAGCGATGTTATTACTTCAGTGGCGAATTCAAATGCTTTGTTTACTGGATCTCTTATGTAGTAACGGTGTCGCTTAATCAAGATCGGCTCGCGTTGCACTGACATTCGTCCGAACTGATAAACGGTCCGTGAAGTACAAAATAATGAGTTTCGTTCCGCTTTCATTACATTTGCCATTTGATGTTGCGCAACGTTGTGGTGTTCGCTCCAGCGCGGATTTTGGTCGGCAGGAAAAATGGTCCAACCACCGGAATGGTTCGGTTTGTAATGCGTACCGAACCGATCTCTTGGAAAAATGTATTCCATCTTTTGAACTCATTATACAACATCGGCTTTAGTCTTTACGAGTTTGGATTGTTGTTTCAACCTAAGAAACGTCACAACACACAGGTAAGAACTTCGTAGTTGTATATTGCAAATAGTAGCAGCTTACTCTCGTGCAATTGAGGAACAATCTTGATTTTGTACAAAAAATAATATAAAATACAGTCAAACATTAAAATCGCTACATATAATTGTTTAGAAGGTTATAGTGTGCGTTATTTGTTTTCTCTTTAACTTCTTTCAGCTCTTTTCATGTTTGGGGGGTCGGATTTTACAAATTATGAAATATTCGATATCCCAATTTTGCATATCGTCCAGACAACAATTTGGATATTATCGTCTAAACGATATATCGCCCACCTCTAGTTGCACATTTAATTATGTAGAGACAAAAACTGATCTTGTAAAAATTGTAAAGTTAACTTTACTGACTGATTTGCATCAACAACTGTTTTGCGTGCTAAGTTAGCATGAAATTCCCGCTTTTTTTCAGAAAATATATAACGTTAATGCACATCAGCAACTCACCAGAAACACCAACAATATCAGAAACCTTGGTCCACGCATCGTTTTTTTTATTTATGTCCCTGTACGTAAACAGTGACAAGTCATACAACAATGGGAAACCCGCAACAGAAATTATTAACTTCTCCTCCATTTTGCTTAGGAACTAATGTGGTCGGAACCAATGTTACTTTACTGCGTTTCCTGGAATCCTCTCAAACGGAGCACTTCTACATTCCGATTGGTTGCCGCCGAACCGCGTCATAGCGGTTTAACTTTATTACCATAAAGTTGACCTGGGGCTCGTTCTTCGTACGTTGCTTAAAACATCCGAGATCAAATGAGACATCGAAGATGATATCATCGTGCTAATCATGATCCGGCTAATTGGGTTCTTCGAACACTCCTGCCGGTTATGATTAGTATAGCTGGATTGAGTTATCTGAGATAATTGCGCGTTCATGCGCTGGGTTAAAAGGGGATATGTATCGATAGTAGAAACATTGATCAGCAACGCTGCTATTGGCTGCTCACCGTGTCCAAAGAGCGCGCACAGTTTTTCTCCGTAGCAGAGCAAGAGTTATTGCTTGAAGGATATGCAGAATTTGAAAACTTAATTACAAGTTTTCACCTAAAATGTGCAAAGCCAGGAGAGAGGGCTGGCAAAAAGTAGCAAATTAAGTTTGTAGTGACCATTTAGATGTTTTTATCACTTATTACAGTATATATATTTTTATTTTAATAATTTCTAAATAATTAATAACTTTGTTCATTGTAATGTCAGTCACCACGCACTACTAGAACATGCAAGTAAAAGTGAAGTACTAGAATATTCTACATAATGGTAATTTGTACTATAGGCTACTAGTCTCTTTTAAAAAGGCACTGTTAATAAATGTTTGCTTGTTTATAAAAGCAACCAAGAAAAAGGCTGAGAAAAAAAGAAAAGAAAAACAAACAGGTGGTGGTCCTGCACCCCCACATTATACCCCGGCAGAAGAGCTGGCCCTTGGGTTAAATGTGAACCGACCCGTCCTGGGTTCAGCTCTTCCTCAGACACACAGCAGGGACCAGTAGCAGCAACTCCTTCATTACTGGTAAATGAACTTTAAATGATCTTACACTGTAAAATATTTTTTTGCTGCACTATAGGCCTATAATCCCAATGGCTGGTCCAGTCATATCAACTGATAAACCTTGAGTAGGCCTAGTGATGAATTGCTTACTTGTGAAAGTGTGCATGTGTGAAACTACATGTAGCCTAGTTAATGTAAAAAAATATGTTGCCATGAGTTATTGATCACATTTCCCCCCAGTGTACTTCATTGTAATGAAATTGTGTTTTCCTCTTTTGTGCAGTTTTAAACACCAACACTTTTATCTGTTCCCAAGCAAGTGATGCTGAAGCATGTGCAGTAAGTGGACTTTTCCAAACTTTACATCAAAAGGGAAGAAAGTACAACACTTTGTAATGCCCATTTCTCCCCCAATGCACAGGACAGTGAAGAAACTCTTTCAGATGACTGTCTTTTGGAGAAAGTATCTTTAAATAACTTTACTTAATTTACACTTGAGTACCTATTATTTCTGAATGCAATATGTGTTGCAGGAGTCCACATCTACAGAAAGGCCTACAGAAGAGTCTGCACAAAGCAGTTATACAGAGGTGGGCAGTGTATACTTTTCCTTTTATTTTTAGTTGCATAAGGCTTGTGTTGACAGGTTTAACCCAAGCCCCCCTGCCCCTAGAAAATAGAGTATTTTGGGGGGGAAACTTGACAACTTAAAGAAAAAAACTGGCACTATAGAGTTAGAGATAGAGTTGCTTCAAAGGAACTTCAGAGTAAGTGCTAATATATTATTTCACACAGAGTACTATTGCTGACCTTGCATAGTATCTCTTATTGCAGGCAAAATATGATTTGATCACTGGCTTTTCTTTACAAAGAACAATTTAAATAAAAAATCAAAGAACTAAGCATATTTGTCTTGTCTTTTATTAAACATTTAATGAAATGTTTTATATTTTTGCTGATGGTGGAAATGTTGTGTAATATGGCACATGTAATGTCACAGGCCCTGTCAAGTGCAACCCTCAGGCTTTTCAGACACTGAAATCTTCCCTTTAGTTGGCCAAAGTTCATTTCATTGTGTGACCTTGTCCTGGCGGAGCTGCATTGTAACTGTGTATGTAATACAGTGAGCTTGATATTTATATTTTTCCTTACCATGTTCAAGTAATGTGCATAAATGTGAATCTCTGTGCTTCCACATTTGTGATATGGAACAGTCACACACCATCTAGAGATTTTAGTCTGTCAACTGCCTTTTTTAAAAATTGATATAATATTACTAATCTGGAATATTAAGAATTGTAATAGTAACTTGGCTGCACATTTACATTGTGATCCCCCTTTCTGTTCACGAAATCCCCTTCATAGAGGCCTTGATGGGAACATGTGTGCAGTCTATTGACCAATCACATTAGTGAAGCCTGAGGGACATATCTGTGTCATATTAATCGGCATGTTCATGATTGCATGATCTTCATTAAAAATTATAATATACCTGCGTTGGCAAAAAAAAAAAAAAACCTGCTATAGCCTACAACCTTGGGTCTAAACTGGCTTGGAAATGCCACAAAAAAAACACCCTAAAAACTGCTTGAGCGCCAGGGTAAACTTTGTGAATGACACGACAGACAGCACTTATCAAGTTCTCCGCATCTCCAATAGTTTAAAGGAAAGAGCCTCTCGCAAATAATATCAGGACAATGCACACAGTTTGTGCTGTTATTAAAGGCCGACTCCGACGAGTCGAACATTTAATGTGCGTTTCCAAAAAATAATTGATGTAAACGACATCCTCACGAGTCATGAGAAAAATTATATCTCTCAAAAAGTACACTATCGCGCTGCGCTAAAAGACTTCTCGTATCACCTCCGCTTATAAAGCCGCGATCTGATCCTGTTTACATGAAATAAGCCGCTCGCGAGCAGGTTCAAGCTAGCGCACCTGTTGCTATGACAGCAAGTCTAGGATGAGCTTCGAAGAACCAAACAATCCAAGATCATGCCAAATCGTCAACAATCAAATCCAGCTAACTGACTTAGCGACGTACGAAGAACGAGCCCCTGATTTCAACTCTCCTCGCCGCTCTCACCGTCGAAGACGCGCTGCGCCGCCCTCGCCGGAGTGTGAACGCACAGTTAGACATGTTTGCGAGGATTGTTTTGTTTACAGCGTGCGTCTCCCTCAGACTGTAAACGAAGCTCGGGCGCACCAGATACACGTCAGCAGCGTCTTACGTCAGCAGCGGCACTGAACGCGGATCCACAACAGAACCGGAAGACAATACAATGCTGAATAAAGTCGTAGTTTTTGTTATTTTTGGACCAAAATGTATTTTCGATGCTTCAAAACATTTGAACTAACCCACTGATGTCACATGGACTACTTTGATGATGTTTTTATTTCCTTTCTGGACAAGGACAGCATACCGTACATACATGTTCAATGGAGGGACAGAAAGCTCTCGGACTAAATCTAAAATATCTTAAACTGTGTCCCGAAGATGAACGGAGGTCTTACGGGCTTGGGACGACATGAAGGAGAGTCATTAATGACATCATTTTCATTTTTGGGTGAACTAACCCTTTAATGTTCAGTCTTCCATCAAAGCTAATAGTTTCATGGTCTGGGATCTTGGTCTTACGGGCTTGGAACGACATAATTTTCATTTTTGGGTGAACCATTAAATTGAACCATCATCTTTGTACCATTCAAACATGGCTTATCTTAAATGTCCTCCTCATTATATAAAGCATTTATTCAATTAATCACCAAAAGGGCTCGTTTGGATTTGTGATCCAAACAGACATGATCTGTGACGTCACACTTGTGAACACGGAGAAGGAAGACGCAACTGACAGATGACTATAGGCACGGGAAAACCCCTTAATTTTCTCAGATTATTGACAATAATCAAGGCAATCCCAGCCAACTCTTCCCTACTAGAAACAAGACTCCTCAAAGTTTTTTTTTTTTTTTACAGTAGGCTTATAAATTAAATAGGCAGAATACTTATTGTTTAGAACAGAATTTTACAAAGAATGCTTAGTTTTAGTATTGAGAGAATAAGCCCTTTTTCACAGACTGTACTCAGATTAAGCCAGGGTTAGTTTAATTAGGACATTTAAGTAGCTTTTATAAACGTGACTTAGGAAGGAAAAAATACATTACTGGTGTGTATCTTGAGACAAAACAATGGCAGTGACATATTTTAAGATTTGTCAGTGCAAGTTACTTTCAAACAGCTCAAACACGCATTTTATTCTCAGACTATGCTAAAAGCTTTGTTTGTGAAACTGAATATAAATGTCTTAAAATTTGTATTAAGATGTTGTAACGCAATGCAAAACATATTGATAAAACGTGATATTTATTTATAGCCTATCAACAATTGCAAAATGATGGTCAACAGTTAATGTAACCCCCTGTACACTGCATGACAAATCTGAATATCGGCCCGATTGGACTAAATCGGGCTAAAATCAGTGTATGCCACCCTAAGGCACTGCATGGTCTGGCCCTTCAGTATCTGTCTGTGCTTTTAACTTTTGCCAAGCGTCATTTGCGCTTCTCTCAAGCTGGTTTACTGGCTGTCCCACAGACACGTTTGCGATCTGTAGGGGACAGGGCTTTATCATCCTATGCTCTTAAACTTGGGAACGCACTCACTTCATATTAGAGATGCACAGAATCTAAGCATTTTTAAATCTAACCTGACAGAAAAGTTACCTTTTTCTTGTTGGTTTTAACTATTTTGTGTTGCAGTGCATTTTTTTGTACACTTTTAATATTTGTCTGTCTTATTGTGTAAAGAGTCTTGAGAATCTGCTTTAAAGACGTTAAATAAAGTTTATTATTATTATTATTATTATTATTATGTGAAGTCCATAAAGCTCTGTTCAGGTTATTATGGGTGTGACAAATGTACACACAAAGGTAAAAATAACCAATCTAACATTGAGAACTGATAAAACATTTGGAGATCAGTCTCAGGAGGAGCACAACCTGCCTTCAGTTGTGTTGCCAGCACCTGATAAACGTGATTGAACAGTTCCCTGCGGATTATATGCACCAGTTTTGTCTTAGGCTTATGCACAAACTGATCCTCATGTGGCCGAGGGGACCACTAGGAATCAGATTGTCATCTGGCCATGTTAAGTAGGCCAGTTTACTGTTTCTGAAGCTTAAAACATGCATTTCAAATGTGTTTGCAAGGAAACCAAGAGGCCTGGAAGACATCGACAGATGGAAGTTTTTACTAAAATTTAGCTTAAAGTCATTATTTTAGAACAGCTCTATGATAACTTTTTAGTTTTTAGTGTGGAATTATCAATACTGGCAAAATAGCACAATTGCAATGCAGAGGAGTTGTTGGTGTACATTTGTATGGGGATGAGTTTCTTGTTTAAAATGTCCACCGAACATATAATGTCCATCCACTTTGGAAGTCATAAATCATTAGAAAGGTCTAAAGTTGTATTATCATTTTTTTAATTATTATGATATGATATGAGATAAAGAGTTATGGAGATTCGATTTTTTTATACTTTCATTCGAGTGAAGTATTATTTTCCCCATTTTTACTCAAAATAGGGTTTTGTGAGCATTGGTGAGTTCATTAGTGGAGCAGAATATACTGCGAACCAATCTATGCGCATGTAAATAAATAATTTAGTGAATCATGCAGCCCTAGATTAACCACACATACGAACAAAAACACAACAAACACTCACTCACTTCACGCAAACAAGCGGCTCTGTCTCACGCACATGCAAAACTGTGTGCTACTGTGGTAAATGTATTGTTATTATTTATAAATTGTTATTATTTTTAGTCAAAACTGAATGCATTTGTTTTTTTCTGTTTGTCTATACAATTAAAGTGGTCTACCTTATACCTAAAACACCCCTGTCAAGAGTGTTTTTCAGCAGTCAATTACCAATAAACAGATTAACCATGAAATACAACAAAAAAAAAAACATGAACTATGTTCCACATAACATTTGCTCCTAACCATTTCAGTTAATAAATGGTATACTTTAGCATTACAGTTAGACAAGGACATAAGATACATTCAGTTTTACCCACAATTTCCTCGTGGTTAGCATGTCAAACATGATAATTAAACCATCAAACCTCACATTTTTTTAAACATATGTTCAGAGAAATAACAAGCTTTACAACCACTGTGTAGTCTTAACCAGAGACTATTTATATAGAGACATGCCACTTCATCAATCCTTAATACAACTATATAGGGAAAACCCATAACGCCAAAGATGGCGGTTGTATCCACATGCCCCGCCCCTCCTTCTGGAAAGCCAATCGTCTGCTTTTTAACAGTACAGCCGGGAAACATTTAAGCCTATCGTCTGGTTCCACTGACGCATGCGCACATTTGAGATTTGCGACAACGGAGACGATTTGGTGACAGCCTTGCCTGTACAGAGGGCGATAACAACGCGAAGGCACCGGACTACTAAGGTAACAGTTAGTTTTAAGCATTTTATATCGACCACACATATGTTACCTTACATTCTAAGTATTTGCTGTAGAGCATCATGTAAAAGACACAAAATATGTTGTGTTATCAAGGTACGGCGTAGCAAGTTAGCCAGCTTTCCTACATAGCTAATGCTAAATTAGCTTACGTTAACGATAAGCAGAAACGTAAAATCGAATTGACTCTAGATAACTGTAGTTAATAATTTGTGTGTAACAACTTAAATGAAGATGCAGACCAGTTATAGTTGTATAAATTGTGTATTTATTTTGACCGTGCTTAATTGGTAAAGCACGTCATTTTCCGCTGTGCTGTGGTGTCTTTTTTTTTTTATTCGGTGAAGCTTGGTTGCGAGCTCTGAGCTCGGCCCCCATCCTGCACATTACGTATTTGTTTAATGCCACCTTTTCGATGGCATTTGAGTGGGCAGGGTGAATGCGGTGGAGGTCGGCGAACACACCACTGTCCCTGAGCGAGGTCTTCAGCCTCGCCGTTAGTTTTTTTTTGCCCATGCTTTGGGGGGGATCTTTTTAACGCCGCCCTCACATTTACAAATACAATCCTTTAGTACGGAAGATGGCTGAAATAGCCTAGATGTGGTGGTGTATTTTTTCTTTGAGATGAAGGCAGGATGGAGGCTTATTAATTATTTTGGTATGACATGATTGGGATTGTTATGATATTATTGTGTGTACCCTTCCAGTAATAAAGAGTTATACACTGGCCATACCGGCTCACTGTATTTCACAGGAGTAGACTGCAACAACTGAGTGGCATTATCAGGAATGCAGTTTGTAGCACTGCCCTGCAAGCTGATGATGTTGGCCACTGATGCACTCCTTAGTGCTGCAGCAAATTCCCTGGCAGTGGGGTGAAAGCGGTGTCCTCCCTTTCCTCTGATGACTGAGAACAGGTTCTACAAAGAGAGGTAAGTGCATTGTTGTCAGTATAACTATACTCAACTGCTTGGGGCAGAACATCACTAAAATCAGCTTTAATACCTCCAGGCAGTCTTGGTTGAGCTTGGATGTGCACAGATATTTCACCCCCTCTGACATCAGCTGCTGGTGAAGCATCAGGGTACTCTGGATGCTGATCACCAGTCCCATCTGACATGGTGGTATTTTTCCAGACCTTAAAAGGATTGGTCTGAGTTTAAGGTACCATATTCATCTTAGTAACTCACCTTGGAGTTTACCCCAAGGCTTACCCAAATTTCCAGGACTTTATCCAGTTGATGCTGTTCTGGAGATATTGGAGCCTGGTGGTGTTGGCACAAAGCGGCCTCCTCCTAGCCTGGCAAGCCAGACCTACATCAAGATGTTAGGTCTGGGAACTCACAATTGGCATACCTCAATCCGAGGGGCGGGATAAACGATTGTCTTTCAATATCCCTCGGCACGCAATAGGATAGCGCTACAACCAACCAGAGCAACGACCGGCTGTGGCTGAGTGAGTCCCATGCGTTTTTCCACCAGTGAACCAGCTAGTTGGTATATTAAACTTTTGCCGTATCCGGTCGTCAAAACTCTGAACACATCTTCCTTTTTTAGGAATGACTTAAGTGACGTTCTCTTAACTCCAAGTCATCCAGAGTCGCGGGCAAAGCCGATTCGAAAGACCGCTGTTCGCCAGCAGGATCTTCTTTGTTTTCAAGCAGAGGGAAATCACCTATGGAAATCACGCGGAACCGTCATAACTCTGCCGTCATTATGTTAAGCCCGCCCACCAACTCTACACGATCTGATTGGCCAGACCAGTTTTTGGTTTTTCCAGCTCAAAAGTCTATGGAGAGTTGCTAGACCACACTTTGCTGCAAAATAATTTTTGCTGCCGCTAGGGTGCGTCTAGATTTCTAGGCTAGCCTCCTCCACCATTTACTGTCTCTCATGCTCCTGCGGGACCATTTTAATTTTGGTGATTTATAGAAGTAGCCTACACACAATCTCACAATTTATGACCTTAGTTAGAATGAAACATGTACACACAGTGCACACGTTAATAGAACCATGTTTATGCATATTTTGTTTGTTCTTGTGTAATTTAGTTCCACCTGGAATTGAGGATGTTAAAGAGCCTATCCATGTCCTCTGCAAATTTGGCTGTGTGAAGAGCATCAAGAGTTGATGGTGGAGCACCATGGTCTGCATGCCTTGTGGATGTCAGGGGAGAATAATCAGATGTTTCTCAGTGCATTATATTTTTTTGTGTGTTTTTGTTGTAGATAATAAGTTGTGTAGCTGTACCAGCTGCTACGGAGTGGCTGAAGACCTGAGTGGCCAGTTTGACCCTCATGTTGGTGAATGGAGGCAAGTGAATATGCCGCTCTGTCAGTTTAGGAGCCATCCGGATTACACTTCTTTGGTCCTGGTTGAAAAAATCTTCCAGGTGTCTCCATGTCAGATCATGTCCCCAAACCTTAGAGGAAATAATTACAATGATTGTAGGGCTGTAATCTCCCAGTCGATTATTAGTCGATATATTCTGGCTTGACCAAAATTGTGATTGGTCGATTTTTTATTTTTTTATTTTTTTCATTGTTCATTTCATCAGGTGGAAAGCACTAATAGTTTTTTTTTGTTTATTTGTAATTCATTTAGGCGGACAACAAGGCTACCAAGTAGTGCGCAGCTAATTAACTTACAGTTTTTTTCCTAACGTCATTTTTAGTCGATTTTTAGTTGAAAATTTCAGGACTTCAGTCGACCAAGATTTTCTTTGGTTGATTACAGCCCTAAATTATTGTAATCATTACATTGATGAAAGTGAATGCAAATTTTAAAATGTTGTTAAAGTTTCTTTTACATTCAGTGAATGTCTTTTAAAGTTGTTCCGAATTGATTTTACAAGATGTGGAACATCAAATATGAGTGGAATTTGTCTTTGTAGGATGCAGTGTGATCCATTGCCATCCTCATTGATGTCCAAGGAAGCACCAAGGGCTCTCATGGCCTTCACATTTGTGGACCCCTGGTCACAGACAATGCATTTGACCTGAAAGTAAGATGTAAGTTATTAAGAATCAGTCACCTTTTATTTTGCCATTCTGTTTTTCACTATATAATACACAACATACATTCAGTCCAGCACTGTCGAGGCGGGTGATGGCTTCCCTCAGTTTCCTGGCAATCTCCTCACCTGGGATGGCAGATTTGCACAGGAAATAGCCGATTGCCTAAAAGGTAAAGTGTGAGGGAGAAAATATGTTTTTAATATTTGTACATGTATGTAGTGTTTCTGAACTTAGTGGATGCTTCCAAATGTTTACAGTACTGTTTGTACATTGTGCCCATTTATATTTTGCAGACCTGCTTCCATTTTCCATTTATGGCTCTAGCCAGGAACACCATAGCCTGACGAGCCTGGGAGCCATCTGGTGTAAGACCATCAATTGAGTCTGTTTTCCTGTTGTAGTCAAGGTGGCCTTTTATAGACATCTCGTCCAGGACAAGGGAACACATCTTCTCTTCCTTTGTCATGGTCTTTGCTTTTGTTTTAGTTTTTGCAAGAACACCATGCAGAAATCCAGGCTACAGAATAAATGGAAGTATTGCTCTGAGTTAATTCTTGCATAATCTGCGATGACATTCATGATCATGCTAAAGTTGCAAATGTGTATTTGGATTTGTGCACTCATGATGTCAGAATAGCGCAAGTTTATGTGGGATGAGTTACGCGGCATAAGTAGAGAGTGTGTCAATGCGTTATGTTTTTAACTCGCATCAAAGCTCCCCAGACTCCCCATTACGTGCCTCCTTAGAGTTGTTTTACTGGGCAGCTTAAATACTCTCTGGAGTTCAGAGTAGCACCTTGGGCTGTGGAGGAACAGTTGGACTGACAAATCCTTCTCGCTGGTCTTGTATCTCTGGCCATGTTTGGCCACCCTGCCCATGGCAATTTGCATCAAAGAAATCTTTGGTTGCCTTTGGAAAGCAGTCAGTGGCCAGTGGCTGATAAGACTCTCTCCTGCTCTCTCCTGCTGTGTGCTGATGTTGCAGTCTGCAAGTAAAATGACTGGAATGTTTACAGTTATGTACATTACATTTTATTAACACAACTTGTGCTATTACACTGCTTACGTACTGTTTTTGAAGTTTTCTTATTTTAAAGTTCATACGGAACTTGAGCTGCCGCATTTTGTCCCTCTCTCCCTGCAGGAGCCTTTTAAGATTCTTGATTTTCTGTAAATATATTATAGGATGTTAATATGATACGGTTTCTATAAATAAAGTATCATGTTGGATATGCAGCGATCCCCAATGCCATTTCACCTTGTCTTTCTCATTAAGTAAGCCTGCCACAACCACTTGACACTGTGGAGTGTCTTGCAATGGCACCACTTCATGAACACCGGTATGTACCTCAGAATCTTTAATCATAGTACACAGTATTGATGCATACAATCTTGGTGAAATCTACATGTTGTATATCTGTTCCTGCTCTGTAAACCTAATTGAATAAATCATTGAAAAGATGATAAAGAACAATATACAATATTTAAACAAATTACACTTATTCGCTGTCATGTGCTTGGAAAGAAAGAAAATAAAACACAAGGGGGCAGGGGGTCCATGAATATGACTGTGAATCCATTTTCTATGGGCATTTTTTTTTCACTGTATTTATGTACCTCCTTCCTGTTGTACAGGGGTGTGCCGCTGATAAAGCACAGGGATGGCTCTGGGAGCCAGCCGCTTTCTTTTACCCTTAGAAAAAAAATGGTAACTTTATACAGGTACATTACACATTACTACATTAACACCGTGTTTATCAGTCTGTCTATACAATACATTGTTATTACTGATAAAGTGCAAACCTGCTTATATTTAAATAATGGAGAACAATATTGACCATACTTTTGATATTAGGTCCTCTGGCCTGAAATGATCTTCACAGACCACATATCCTCCCCTTTCTGCCTCTGTTTTTGTCATGTGGGTGGACAGATCTCCCCTCCTCACATTATGAAGCCATTTCTGTCTCCTGTGTTGATTCATATTTTAATACAATACATCATCAGAATGCTGTGTCAAGCTTATTCTTCATGTGGTAATTCATAGTGGGACCAAGTGTATTTTGTTTTTATATTACTTGACATTTCATTACCTAATATTAAGGCTAAAATGAGAGGTGCTTTATGCAAAGTAACTAACTCGTTCATGAACAAATCCATGTTAAATGCTTAAAACCAAAGTAGAGCACCATAGAGATAAGCGTTTTAAATGTCTGCTCTGATAAGTGTATCTGAACTGTGTTTTTAGCTATATGATCTAGCTATGTGGCACGTTAGCCTAGGCTTGCAAGATATACAATGACAATAGTAAGCAAGCTAACGTTACCGGGAGTCTAATGGTTAAAATATTTAAGACGTTACCTTTTATTCTCCGAAAAAGGATCGCCCACATCCCACTCTGTTATTGCACCCATAGAAGGCACATAAACGTGGCATATGTACTTATATTTTACTTCAAAGTTATGGAGTAACTTTAGAAATGTACAAATCTGTCTTGATGCTATTTTGGCCGCCAAAATACGTTACTGTTGGAAAAGGCGGCAGATTTGATATGCAGTGTATGTGTGCGTTGTGTAAATATAGATGGTAACATTATATGCTGACTGTATCCCTAACGTCAATAAGCACAGCATTACTTCAAGGGTTTTAAAAAATAATAATTTTATTTTACAGAACACATAACGTTATACAATCAGAGATTACAAAAAAATCTGTCCATATTAGGGGTAGACACTCAAAACAGAAAAACTGAGACACAAGAAGAACAAGACACAAGAAAATAATAATTACAAATATTGTACTGTACACAGTCTCTGGCTTGGCACAACACCGGCATTCTGGATAGAGACGTAAATGAAGTTGGTGTCGTGAACCCTTGCGCATGCGTAGTAAAAGTACCCCTGTGGGGGAAAAGGCGTTTTAAACCTTATTTCATCAAACTTTTTCAGCGATTTTTATCATATTTTACTGCTGTTTCTATACATGCAGTTTTTATGTCCCGGTGACCAGTGAAACTGCAGTTCTGACTCTCCGCCCATTCATTTAGATAGGAGCCTGGTGTTAGTCCGAAATAGCTGCCCGGAGGCGTTGCCAAGATGGCGGCCGAGTGGCATGACTTGCCTAAAAGGACTTTGTCTTAACTCATGACAGAAATGCATTAATAAATAGTCTTTACCTGGAAAAGGGGGAAAATAGACATTAATAAATGAGATAAATAAATGTAGCACCCTGCTACAAACAGCACAAATAGCAGCCAATGTTAAAAACATCAAAGGGGGTGAATATATATACATTTTGGCATTCTCACTCACCTGCGGACAATTTCAACTCTCATCAACTCCCATCAACGAAGATAGCAACTCTATTGGCCTCCAAATTAATGTTGATGGGTTGCCCTTGTACAAGAGCTCTGCTTTGCAGTTGTGGCCAATTTTGGGAAAAGTGTCATTTGAAGAGGAACCTTTTGTTATTGGAATTTTTTGTGGCAAAGCAAGCCTCTGGATTTGGAGCAGTATTTGTCTGACTTTGTGCAGGAGGTAGCTAGCCTTGAGCAAGGCTTTGAGGTGGCAGGAAAGAACTTTACTTTAAAGATTGACTGCTTCATTTGCTCCTGCAAGATCGTTTATTAAAAACATTAAGGGACACAATGGGTACACAATGGGTACTTTGGGTGTGAGCACTGCAATCAAGAAGGAGTCTATGTTAAGAACCACATGACTTTCCCAGAGAAGACGGCTACACTCCGCACAGATGATCAGTTCTCTAGACAGGAGGATGAGGAACACCATAGGGGCAACTCTCCCCTTGCACGGATTAACATCGGCATGGTTACAATGTTCATTCTGGACTACATACACCTAGTTTGCCTCGGAGTGACTCGAAAATTGATACGCTTTTGGATGAAGGGGGATTTTTCTTGTAGGTTGGGCTCGCATGCAGTGATGGCTATCTCTGTGAGATTGCAGAAGCTAAGGCAGCATATGCCAATTGAGTTTCAGAGAAAGCCAAGAAGATTAGCAGACATTGACTGGTGGAAAGCCACTGAAGTGCATGTATGGTGTTATGCACATGTGCTGAACTTGGTTCTGGCTGACACAGCTGAAGTGTCCCTCTCCAGTGGATCCTTGTTCTCACTATTGAATTATATTGCAGTCTTTTTTCGTGAGTCATACCAACGGATGAATTTGTGGGAGCAAGGAAGCCATGACAGTCGACACAAGCGCCTTTCCATTATCGGAGAAACAAGGTGGTGGGCCAAGGATGTTGCTTTGAAAAGGATTTTTGGGTCCTTTGGAAAGCCAGACCAGTGTGTCTACATTGACGTCCTCAGGACACTGGACAGGTGTCAGGGCCAGGAAAACCTGAAAACAACAGCGCGTGTCAAAGCAAAAGGGTACTTGGAGGGTTTAAGGAGATATGAAACAGTTCTAACTGCTCAGCTTTTTCTTAGGATTTTTGAGGTCACAACACCACTCTCAAAATACCTGCAGACACATGGTGTAGACATCTTGTCTGCTCACCGAATGGTTCTGACCACTGAAGATGCTTTGAAGAGCATGTCAAGAGATTTTGAGTCAGTGAAGAAAGCTGCTGATGTTTTTGTACAGTGGGCAAATACAACACTGTCTGAAGAGAATTGTGACCTTGAACTGGAGGAAATGCTTCCCGAGAAAAGGAGGAGAAAAACGAAGATGATGGCTGGTGAGAAGGCAAGTGATGAGAGCTTCACAAATGCCAACAGTGCATATGAAGCACAAGTTCATAACCAGGTGATGGACACAGTCACAGAGAGCATCCATAGGGGCTTTTTAACCCATGGTTCGCTCTATGCGGACTTGGCTCTCCTTGATCCAAGAAACTTTACAGAAGTTTCTTCAACAGGCTTGCCTGATACTACATTTCTGGAGATGAGCAAATGCTTGCTCAGGTTTGATAGCAGGGCAACTCCTGCTAATTTGGAAAGTGAGCTAAAGTGTCTGGCAGCCCAATGGCCACGTCTTAAACAATCTGTTCTTGAGGAGTACCAAGTCAGGATAGCAGAGGATGACCCAGACGTTTGGGAAGAGGCAGAAATAAAAAACAGCACCTGCAAATCTTGCAAAGAATGCCCAATGTGTTGCTATCAACTTCTTACACGGTACAACCTCCTGACAGATGCCTATCACATCCTTGGCTTAGGTTACAAATTTCTTCTCACTCTGCCTGTGACACAGGTAGCTTGTGAGAGAAGTTTCTCTGTACTGAAGTACATTAAGAATCGCTTAAAGCTACACTGTGTAACTTTTTTAGTTTATTCTTTGCTAAAAACACTTAGTTCTTTCAAAAATATATGTGCTCTTTGATGTATATTTACTTCGTTCAAGTAATAAAGGAATCTCGTGAGTGTATAATATGCAATTAAAAATACATACGGGTGGGGGGTTCCTATGTTGGTCGCCATGTTGCCCCTCCATCTTGAAAGTACATTAGCCAATGAGGGCCATACCCGTTAATTAAAGCTTCGCCTTTCGCGTTTCAACACTCAATGGCACCGTGTCGAATGTGAAGAGGGGGATTGCTTGAAAACCTGAAAGTCGTTTGCAGATGGAGGATCACAGTTATTCTCGAGGATACGCATCAGAGTCGCCAAAGAAGCGAAAAAGAGCGTTAAGACGGCAACGCAACAGGCAAATGAAAAAAACAAAAGTGAATATTGGAGTGGCGTTTACAAGATGGAAAGAGCTCATGACGAGCAGCGATTTTAAAAAGGACGCCGACTTTGCCTGCTTTCTTCTCGACAGGTAACGTTAATTAAGCCTATTTGTGTATATTGGAAGTTTTATTGTTGCTTGGCTAATTATATCATGGTGTGCTGTGCATAACGCTAGAACGACATCTAGGATAGGTTTCCTCGCGTCAATGATGAAAAGTATTGTTTACCTTCTAACATAAATCCGTGTTCTATGACGGATAACATTTGATTAATATTTTAATGGCGCTACATTATTTTTTAGGCTATAAGTTATATGTAGGCAATTTAAATTTGAGTTATTTTTCATTAAATTAAACTTTATACACAATTAATGTAGCCTAGTGTGATAATGGCGTTGTAATGCTGCGTTCCAGGCAAGCTGTAACCCGTGTTTTTACCTTTTTGCCTTGGTGGATGTCTCCGCAATTCACCGGCACTGGCCCTGTTTTTATTTTTTCCTTTTCCTCTACCTCTACCTCTCCCTCTCCCTCGCACCTCCGTCAAATCAACTGATCTCTGCTCAGGAGAAAGTGATATAGCCTACAATGTAAATTTTGCCTTACGCTGTTGATGTCGTACAACATACATAATAACGATAGCACTGATAAGAGTTACTTTACTAAGATTAGCTTGCATTCGTCTGGGAACCTGATAACTGATGTTAGCGAAAAAATTAAACAAAAACATAAAACTATTATTCATTTTACATAGATGTCATAACCTATATGTTACCTGACAAATTAAATTACTGCAAATTATTTATAATAGTTTTCTAAAATAACCTCATCACTTGAAGGGACACTCATAGACGAGGTCGAACTGGAAGCCATGTTAATCTTGGACTACATTGGCCACCGTAGGAGTTGAAACGAAATCGGAATTGAGAGGAACAGAAACTAATATTCACTGGATGGTCATATACCTTTTCACCAATAGATGGTGCTAAATATCACACAGTGTAGCTTTAAGGAGCAGAACTTCTCAGGAACACCTGGAAACATTCATGTTAATGGCCACAGAGAAGTACATCCTCATGTCCCTTGACAATGACCTCATAATAGACAGAGTTACTCAGAATAGTGCCCTTCTCAAGAAACTTTTACTTCCCCAACATTAAAGGTGCTGTTTTGTGAAGATCCAGGACTTAGCCAAAAAACTTGAACACCGACAACTTCTCAGTCCCTCACCCCTTTCCACTAAAGCCCAAAACGGTCTCCTAAGGCCCTCCCCCACAGGGAGAATGAATGCATGTGCATGAGCAGTGATTGACACGCAGTTAGACACCCCTTATGGGCCTGATGGGTGCATCTGAACAGGGAGCTGTGGATTTCTGCAAATCACACTAGGCTGTAGGTAGTACCAGAGGAGACAGATTTTTTTTTTTAAATTACCTGCTTCATGTAGTTCTACTTGAACACAGGGTCAGTTTCAGCAAATATGACAGAAAGTTAGTTTTATAAGGCCTACTACACTTTTAAATTTGCTTACATTATATTTGAATAGTTATAAGTTATAGTATATAGTAACTATATGTTTTATAATTACAAGTTTGTGTAATTTGAGGTTTCTGTAGCCAGTGACATTTAATACTTGTATTTTATTTTCAATGCAGATGTGATGGTATTGTACATTTTTTGTTTTTATTTGAAGGCTGAGGCTTCATTAATAAACACAACCCCAATTATTATCATCATTGGTTTTGAGATGTTACTTGCTGTGAATACCTTGTCTGATACAGTATTGTGGCATATTATCAGGACATCCTGGCTAGTGTCTTTTGCGCGGCTAGTGGCGAATGGCCGGATGATGGGCCTATTTGGGAGAAAGTCCAGGGCTGTTTTTTAGCCCCAGTCCGTCCCTGATAACAAATGATATAAACTCAGCAAAAAATCTCTATTTTCAGGATGCTCACTCGTGGCTCCCAGAATGCATTGCGGCACCAACTCAATTTGCAGTACCTCAATATAAACTGTTAAAACAGTATGCTAACTTGTTTAATCAGGTTGTGCAATATAGCAGTACTGTGGCAGTACATTTTATGCTAGTGAAAAGTGAAACTGCTGCCAGAAATAGGCCCTTTAACACAAACATTTTAACAGAGGCCTGTATGGGACACCAGAGCAAATCGTTCCCAAGATTTTTCAATACAAGAAAATAGAGGTGGACTAAAAGTCAGAAGTAAGAAACATGTCAAAATTACAGTTTCTCCTTCAGCTCCTCTATTAACCCATCACAGCAGTTTTATTATATTATTATTAATTTAATGCCAGGATGATATAACAAGATATAATGACATATAGATTATATGTATATATATGTGAATATTAATAAATATAAAAATATATAAACTTTGCTGCCAGACTTAAATTAGTACTCGTGTGCCAAGCCCGCGAAAGAACTTGGCAGTATAAAAGCTGAAGTCTGTGCCCAGCGCATACACACATCCCAACTGCCGGCTCGACTCCCTGCTGAGAGGACTGATAACACGGACTGAGTTTTCGGAGCTAAGTAGCCTACTTTAATTATTCAATTTATTTGAATTACTTTACAAATTATAAATACAAATATCAATGACATTTTAAAAATGAATAAAGTAAATTATACAATCGAATTAAATCATTACTAACAAGGTAACAACCAACAAAAAGCCCCAGTTATAAATACCGTTAAATCTGTGACGTCATTTGCGCTAAAGGAGCAAATCAGATTGAAAGAAACTCTATAGTGTCGGTCATGTTAACGTTTGGCCCTACTTAATATTGATAGCAACCATAAAGTATATAAAAAACTAGTAATATCCTCACAGATGCGACAGGAAACTGATTTTGTTACACAAAGCCTAACGTTACTCCTGAAGCGCGTCCACTTCTCTGACAGCGCGTGAACGGAAATGGTCGAACACTCACGGAAAAATACGAGATATTCTCCATTAATTTTAACCGGTGGATCTCTCAGCGTGTGTGGGCAGAGACATAAATCTGTGCCCATGTTATCATTATATCCTCCTGGGACCCAGCAATGGAGTATTCCTTTGTAGAGGCATTTTTTTTATATTTTCAGAGATACCAAATATTTGGGAAAAAAAAATTTGGTTATAGAGAGATTGTTTTCATTTTCTTATTTACCGAGTCCTGGTAAGTAGGCTATAGGACATACAATTTTAATTTAAAAATAAATCCCGCCGTGTGTTCTTCTTATACATATATATATAGGCTATATATATGACATTTACAAAACTTTTTTTTTGTTATGGGTCTCAGGAGGATATAAAACTTAAACTGACAGCAACCTCTCAAAACTGCTGCTGTCTGTCATTAATGTTAATCAAACAACCAAAGACAAATATAAAATCACTCACTGCTCTTGACTGAATAACTTTTATAGCTTTTTGTAAACGAGGATTAATCTATATTTCATTTATACAGTGAAGAGTATGCAGTTTAATTTATTTTACATTTGATTATTCCGTTTCTATACCAGAACACTACCTAATACTTACTGTGACCAGTTCATAACAATATAAAAAAAAAAAAACGTAACTTCAGGGCTAGGCCAGGCCAAAATAATAAACAAAAAGAAAACTACAGAGACTAAATATCCTACCAGGGACCAAATAAAACAAATGAAAATACAAGAACCAAGAACCTTCTCCTTAACCAAGCAAAAACATGAGAAAAGTATATCAAAAATAAATGGCGTTCCAACAGCGTTCATTACTCTTCAGTTTGTTCTAAGGTTAAATGTGGCCAACACACCACTAAAAGTAAGAAAAATGAGGGAGAGAAAAACAACATTATCAATGACTCAAACTTCACAGAATTCACAATCAAAAGCTATGAAAACACAATTTCAACAGCTCTGAGTGGGCAACACATGGTCTGCTCTGTCTCTCTCTCTCTCACGCTTCCTTTCCTCTGTTTCCTCCTCCACTGATGGCACGTCCAGGGCAGAACAACCTGTGAGAAACGGGACAGTGGAAACAACGGAGGAAGAGAAACACACTTGAGCCCCTTTCACACAGCGTGCAGATCCCGGGAAATTGGCAGAACTCCTTCTGTGTGAACCCAAACACGAGCCGGGATTGATGCCGGTCTCGATGCCGGGTTGGGGACCTAGTAACATTGCTGTGTTCAGTCCCGGAACTCGCGCTGTGTGAACAAAAGCCGTAATCAATGCCATGTCGTAATGATGGCGCTGAAGCGAGGATCGTTCGTCAGCGTTTATGATCGAATCAGAGAAAAAAATGCACAAGCGTGGTTTCTCGAGAGAGATATCGCAGCTCATAAGCAAACTTAAGACGCTGCTGAGACATTACATGTTACATCGATGTCACGTGTCTTTACGGGATTTTTACGGGTTGTGTGCATGAACTGATTCTGATTCCGGAAAATCACTGGCAGTGTGAATGACCCAAAATCACATGAACCCGGGTCAAATCCCGGGTCACTTTATCCGTGTATTTTCCGTAATTTTCCGTTCTTTTAAGAGCTATTCAACCTAAAGGGGGGGTCGCACACCGGACAAGAAGTGCAGCGTTGCGTCAATGCCTTGTTTCAAATGTTAGAGCCTTAATTATACTACCAACGAAGTGTGGGGCTACTTTGAGCCTTGTTTATGGTTTAAAAATAGTGATTTATAGCACCGAGCACGATGCCCCTAACACTAACATTGTGAGCCTTTTGCACATATGGGCTAAATGGGGTCTTTAAAGGCAGGCATGACATTATAAAAAAATGCTCCATGATGAACGGTCAAATTTTTTAGCATGTTTCAATATACTTTTTGTCTGTTTCAAACCGGATTTCTCCTGTATGTGGTAAAAAAGGAGCATGTAATTTTAATGAATGCATTTTGTTCAGGTCGTGGACATCAACACAAGGAGGGAATCAGTTCTTAAATGTTTAATCATCTACTTTGGTGAATCTGTTTACCATCTCATCAAGGAAATTCAGGTACGTACATTGCTCAGCCATACTTACAGTTGGTACTCAACCAGAATAATACTTTTACCGCCGCCGCTCCCGCGGCGGTAAAATTCGGATCTGTATTTGCTGCCTTTTACCGCTAAGAGGCGCTACAATCACAGACTTTGAAAGGTGTCCGTTTATTCTCTCTATTGCGTAATCTAACGCCGCGGCTCATTCAGAGCGATTGAAAGCTGGTAACAGATGAATTCAAGTGAAACATAAACGAATTCATAATCACAATACTGAAATTAAATTGAATAAATAGTGAAAACATTAGCTACAACAGAAATATATTAGGCTATCAATGAGGCTCTGGAAGAGCATAAGACGAAATTTAATAGCATTCAGACGGTAGCTCAGTGGTTAACGCAACAACATGAGTGTTACTGCGCTTCAAGCGATCCGAGATCGAATCTCAAAGTAGCCAACATTCTGTTGGCCGACTTCATTTATGTTTTACCGTTCTTGATGCTTAAATAGGTAGGCTAACTGTTTATTAGCGAGTTCATTGACTGTTTATTTATTTAATGTCAAGCGTTTGTTTAATTATCAATGCCACATTAACAATTTGCTACATTCCATGTAGAGCCGCTGCACGACAAAACTGATGAGGGAAATGAAAATAAATTAAAAAAAGAAAGCTGATCGCGTCAGAAAATGAAAATAATGATGCTTGTCTTTAATCTGCTAAATTATTGTTTTGTGAATCATTCACGAAATTGAGTTGACTGACAGTGATACCTGGCCATAGCAACGGGAGAAATTTTTCAAAACAGATCCATATTGAACAAATCAGAAAAGACTGATTAAGTTGACTTGACAGACTAACTAAATAGTATTACTTTCAATATAAAAACAAATGAAAATGTAAAAGAACACTAAAATTTATTAAGTTTGAAACCCATCGCAAATTTTTAAGGTTTAAATAAAGTGTCGGGAGAGTTTATTTGTTTAAAACAGGGTTGCATTGAGTTTAGAGTTTATTTCCTTTGCGATGCAAAATAAGAAACACAGAATCTTATTCTTGCAACATTTTAAATTTGTATTGCCAAAGAAATTTCAGCCAAATTAAACAATTAAAACAGTACAAAACGAAAATAGTCCAAAGCCACATAAATTAAGAACATGCGTTTTTCTTTGCCTCTCTCTCGCGCTTGATCTCTTTTTAGCAAGTTTATTTTGTCTCCCTCCCTCCAAAAAAAACTGTAACAAATTATTTAGCCTTTGTTGCTTCAAAGACAAAGCATGCCTTGTTGAATTCACTTTACAATAAAACGAGGCTGATCGCGAATTAAAGAGCTCTGTATCTGCTGTGGCATGAACGCGTTTCGTCGACAGTTCATGTTTAGATAATGCCAGATTGTTGACAAACATACACACTGCTCAAACATTCTAAAACTCTACAAAAACCAGTTGAAACAACTGGATTGAACACTTTAATTGAAATTTTGTGTGAAAAAACTTTAAATACAAATATACAATATTTATAATTTAATAAGATATAGGCTAGGGCCTACATTTGGACACATCGAGAGATTTATCCTTAAAAGAATTTAGCCTTTGCTCATCAGGCTGGCTATCCGACATCTCCATATGAAAGACGAACATTAACACCTATTGTGCACGCACGATAAAGCCACTGTCCCTCCAACCCCCCCACAGGCTCTCTGAGTCTGAGACTGACTTACACTTACACACACACACACACACACACACACACACACACACACACACCCCACAGGCTCTCTGAGACTGTTCACGTATATGCACTAAATACCTGGTGGAGTATTTTGGCCTCCTTTTGCATGAATTGCTGCATCAGTGTGGTGTTATATGGAGGCAATCTGCATGTGGCACAGCTGAATGCCCAGGTTGTTTCAAAGGTTGTCTCAGCGATTGCAGGCCCAAACATAAATGATCATATTCATCCTCACGATCCGCCAGCTGCACGCCCCATAAGCAGGCCGTCAAAAAAACCGCGTCTGTAGGCAGCCTAGGCTCCGAGATCTGCACACAAAAACAATAGACCGCAACAGTGCTACCAACCACTCAAAACCAAAATAGTGTTCCAACCAATCACTGACGAGATGAACATACTTTTCTTAAGGCATACATTTCTGTATTACAAATCCTTGTTTTTATTGGTTCTATGTGATATTTTAATTTTCTGAGATACTGAATTTGGGGTGTTGATTGTCTGTAAGCCGCAACCATCAGAATGTACACAAATATTTACTTGAAATATTTCACTTTATGTGTAATGAATGGATCGATTCACTTTTTACCTTGAATTATTGAAAATTTATTAACTTTTTGACTATATTCAAATGTTTTATCCCACACACACACACAGAGAGAGAGAGAGAGAGAGAGTTTTAGACACACACGCGCCAGCATGTCACAAAGTTGATTCTTGACAATTATGTTTCAGGGAGAACATTGGCAACACGCTTGGTTCAGAACGAGCTGTGCAAGCAGTAGTCTCTCATACACAAGCAGGCAATGCAGGAAATGCAGAATAAGCAGGGGTGTCTCTCACACACTCAACTGGGTCTGGTCAGCACTCTTTAATCATTACTATGTATTGTCTCGCCAGGATATGCCAGGTGATGGACTGGAGCAACCAATGGCCGTCTTAATCAGTGAGACAGACAGCAGGGTTCTCATTGCGGGCACAGAGTCAACCGCAGCTGCTGTAGCAATGTTATTTGGACTGACATATGTGCTAAACCTCAAGTATCCAAAAGAACTGAAATTCACTTTTGAGTTTTTTCAGAAAGTGTTCATGGAACTTGACACAAGAAAAATGACCCCCAAAATATGTCGCCTCTGCACTCTGCTGCATAGTCAATGACTGACTGACAGCCTCCATTTCAGTGCTTTGATGAACACACACACACACAGGATGGCAGAAATGCCTTCACCCCAGTCTCCACTACATCGTAATAGTAGTTGTTTGTTGTTTACTGGATGTGGCAATATCTATGTTTTGTATTTGATTTACATGTATTTCTTCTGCCAAAAATGTTAATTCCTGAGAGAAGCAGACCAATTGTTTGTATTTCTTCTTGTTCTTATATGATATATTCACATTTTAATACTGCTATATATGAAATTCAACTTGAAATGAACTGATCATTTGAACTGTCTCAGAATTACATTTGTATTTGTAAAACAATGTTTGTTTTGCCCAAAAAAAGTCTAATCTTAAAAACAGTGATTTTCATACAAGATTTAATAAATATTTAAAAGAACGTTTGATCTGACTCATTTAAAATATATATATATATATTGAGATAATTATTTTTTTTTGATTATGCCTATTGTGAAGCCTTTTATATTACTTGCAATGAATACATATTTCAGATTGAAGAAAACTCAATTTAGATCAAATCTGTTAAAAAACATTTTTTATTTATTTAAGCCAATTTAAAATATTGATTTACACCAAATTCAGAAAAGAGTTTGCATGAAATGCAGAAAATTAGTTTGAACTGAATGGTTTCTGAACATTAGGTCAATGTAAAATCTTTATTGTGAATGGTTACTTCAATTTTATTAAGTTAATCCAATGTTTCACTTTTTACAGTGCATGTCGTCTCTCTAACGTAACTCAACTCGTCCGTAAACTTTAAACAATCTCAATGCTGATTGGTCAACATTAATACACTTCAGTTCAACAGAACACCTTATTTGAGTAAAGGAAAACAGTATAAATAAAGAAACAAAAAATGTTGGTAAAGTGCAAATCCATGACAGACACACAGCTTCTAATATATGTCAGACAGACTATGAACAAAGACATTTGTGGACTATGATAACATAAATAAAAACCAGATGGTGCGGTAGATACTAATTTCTCCCCCTGTTTGTCTATCAGGCGCTTGCGTTTTTAACATCTTGGAACATCACTAGAGAATGCGGGGTGAGACGGAGACTCTGGAATACAGGAAACGGTTTCTTCTCACACAGCGTCAGCTGGGCTTTATAGTAAAGGAATATTGCAGCTGCCAGTCTTGTATGAGTTTGATCTCACTACGAGTGGGAGGGAATCGAAGGAAAGCACAGGAGTGAGCGTCAGTAACATGAATATGCGTCAGGAATGTGTGTCTGAGAGAAGAGTTTACATGAGGTCACTGTGGCACAAGTTTTGGGTCTAGAATAGCCCTTAAGTACCACATGAGTGTTCATGTATGAAATAACTATTTTTGTATGTCATCCGGCATTAATCTTCTTATGTATGACTACGAGGGGAGTGAGGAAGCTAGAATCAAGAATTAGATTCATTCAATGTTATTGATTAGTCAAATGAAGAATTAACTAGTTTTATATGCCAACAGAAGTATAAATCCTAGTGCTTGAGCGAGCTCTCAACACATTATAGTCCTTCACTTCTACTGCGATCTCAAAGTTCTGGCCAGCTGAATATCTAAATCCACTGCTGGCGGTAGATCCGGCTCCTATTTAGCACCAAAACTCTGGAACAGTCTTCCTAACATTGTCCGGGAAGCAGACACACTCTGTTAGTTTAAATCTAGACTAAAAACACATCTTTTTAACCTGGCATACACATAACACATTATCAATTACTATCATTCAAATCATGTAAAATGTTTTTTAGGCTTCCCATAAATCCTGATGTACTCGATGCATCATAAGAAGAATGGCGTCTGCGCTAATATTAGTCTCTCTGTTTATTGTTAACACAACTGATGCTGGTTGGTGACATAATAATGACAACATGCAGAATGTAGTTCTGTTGTGAACTTTTTCTTCTGAAGTGTAGGAGACTCGGTTATTGATACAATAAAGATATTGGATTCTTTATTGAGAAGCATAAGCTGTTGGGTGGCTGCCGTCGTCAAGTCGGTAACACTTTAGAACAAGGTTCCTTCGTTAATGAATAACTACACAGAAACAAATGAGTAACACAATATTAACAATCTAGTAACTACTATATTAACTAACAAGAAACTCTGATTAACTAATTAGTGAGTAATAGCACACAGATGAAAGTGGTAGTTCACTATTAACTTATCAATAACTACTATTTTTTTATGCTTCCCAGAGAACTACTGAAAAAGTTTCATAATTCATGCAAAACTAATCAATAACTAATGCAGGACAAATGACTAGCACTGCATTAACATGTTAACTGCTAGCTACTGTAAACTAATCAAGGACCTGGATATTGGATAGCCCAAAAAAAGCCCAAAAAAGGTTGAGAACCACTGCCCTATATAGTCCACTCAAAGTATCCCGAAATGCATTTTGAAAAGTAGTGTACAACCGATGCCGTATATACCAGCATGCATTGTGCTGATAGAAAAAACAGTTCTCCAACTGATTATCGAACAACAATGAAGTAATTAACGGCGCCAAGATAATGATCGGAGTAGTGTCTGAAAGTGCTTCGTTTTGCTGGTGAGGTCACTATATAGTGACCTGTCCATACAACTCTCTAGATAGGGAGTGGTGAATGAGGGGTGATTTCGGACACAGCTTTCATAAATGTAGCACACAACAGGACATTGTCCATGTGAAATGTATTCTCATCTGCTGGAAACTACCGCTTTGTTTAGGCAAGGACTGGCACATCCTAAAAGCTGCAATAAGAAGAAAGCTGGTGAAAGATAATTGATTTTTGAGTCCCATAGAAACATCAGTTAAATACTGATGTTTAGCAATGAAAAATGACCGTACTTGCACGCTTGGCCGGACTGGCCAACAAAACACTCCCTCTGTGTTTGTTGAAACCTGCGCTTCTCGAATGTGTGTGACATTAACCTCTGCTCAGTTACTGAGGAGTTATTTCGTAACATTATTCCACTATATTTGTTGGTATATTAATGTTTCATATCTTTTATGTGAGATTAGTGCTACCAGGGAGCCGGCAGGATGATAAGTCCGAACCGAATGATTCACAGGGTTGTGTGTGTTTACCCTGTTAATGTCCGACATCTTAGTTTGTGAATGCAGCTTTGGAGGGTGTGGGATTAATGGACTATGGAGATATAGAGAGAAAGGTGATTCTCCACAAAATAGACACAGATTTATAGTGTCACAATATACTCTAAAACCTGGCTGTATATTGTAACGCATACTTTGATAGTATTTAGGAAAAGGATTAACTTTATAACAGAGTGACATAATAGACAAATGTGCTTTTTCATAAATCGTCTTATAAAGCTCTAAATGCAACTCTTGCTGCTTTCTTAACTAACTAACTTCTGTCTATATGTCTTGGGTTTCAGGGAAAAGAAGAGGTCAAAGTAATGTGGACCCCTTGCTCAATATGGTGGGTCCTAACCCTCCTGAAAAGATGAAATAAAGTGGTGTTATGGACTGGAACCAGTGGTTCATACATTGACAATACAGTAGTAACCGCCATATTTTGAATGAGGTTATTTGGACAATTATGTTAAGACAAAGATTTTCGCTGTTTTTAAGATATAATTCTGTACATGTGTAGTATGACATATGAAGACAGAGGGCATGTTCCACATGACATAGCTGAGGTTATTCTTTTAACTTTTATTGTGTGTGTTCTTCCTTTCGTTCCTGACAGTGGCAAAGTGTGTAATGACAGCTGGGAGCCAGCAGAACAATATGCATGACTCCATGGCAACAGCAGCACAACAATATGCATGACTCCATGGCAACAGCAGCACAACTCCATGGCAACAGCAGCACAACAATATGCATGACTCCATGGCAACAGCAGCACAACAATATGCATGACTCCATGGCAACAGCAGCAGAACAATATGCATGACTCCATGGCAACAGCAGCACAACAATATGCATGACTCCATGGCAACAGCAGCACAACAATATGCATGACTCCATGGCAACAGCAGCACAACAATATGCATGACTCCATGGCAACAGCAGCAGAACAATATGCATGACTCCATGGCAACAGCAGCACAACAATATGCATGACTCCATGGCAACAGCAGCACAACAATATGCATGACTCCATGGCAACAGCAGCAGAACAATATGCATGACTCTATGGCAACAGCAGCACAACAATATGCATGACTCCATGGCAACAGCAGCAGAAAAATATGCATGACTCCATGGCAACAGCAGCACAACAATATGCATGACTCCATGGCAACAGCAGCAGAACAATATGCATGACTCCATGGCAACAGCAGCACAACAATATGCATGACTCCATGGCAACAGCAGCAGAACAATATGCATGACTCCATGGCAACAGCAGCACTTGCAGAAACTGACAGTTTTGGCACAGTTTCTTCTTATAATAGAGCATGCTGTCAGTTATAAATTGTTTCTTGATGATTTCATTGATGTTCACTTTTGAAATAAAGTTGTTTTTTTCATTAGAGTCGACGTGTGCTGTTTAAGCATTATCAATTTTGATAAGAATGCCAATCATGATAAAACGCTGCCTGTGCTTTTATAAGCAACATATGCATTCACTGCCAGTTTGAAAACAGTCTACAAACACCCTGAAATAGGTTTTAGAAAACATGTTACATCTACCGCATTCCAGAGTTTATGTGTTAAGTTTTGTTCATTTGTTGATTTCCGCCACCTTATCGTTATGCAGATACATGCAGGTAAATGGCTGTTCATAAATGTATTTGGTAATGATTACACTGCACTGTAAGAAGAAAACTGACATTTCAGTTTACCCTATCTGATGGGGTCTCATTAGGATTGAGTGAGACATTCAATTAAATTTTACTTATATAGTGTTAAAACAACTGACGTTTTCCCAACGCACTTTACAGAGCCTGAACCCTGTATAACAACTTGGTAGGCAATAGGGCCAGGGGAAAACTCCCTATTTGACATGAAGAAACCTTGAGTAGTTACCAGACTCAAAGGAGGTATCCATCTGCTTGTGACTGGCTGGGTATAATATAACAATTAATATAATAATTAGTCATTTAGCTGACGCTTTTATCCATTGTGCCTTACAATTGGCACACAATTGCCTTACGATATACCAGAGGTTGCACGTCTCTGGAGCAACTGGGTGCTCGCTCAGGGACACAATGGTGGACTGGAAATTGAGAAGAAGACTGAATGCCAACGATCCCGCATCAACGGTTTTGTACCTCCAGCTCTTTGGAAAGAGCCATTGTCAACCTACTTCAAAATGACTCACAGATTGGATGATTGAAGGTCAGGTATATTTGCTTTACAACATTGTATGGTCAACCTCTTTTGGCAACATTGAGGTAATGGATCATAAGCCTCATCTTTGAGAGCAAGCGGGCGCACAGTGTGTCAATGCATCACATGCAGAGCAGGGTCTGTGTGCAGCGGGTTGAGCAGTGGGTTTATAAGCATAGGGCATCTAGAAGTACTGTAGATTAGATAGAAAGACTGCAGCAGCAGCATGCCAAAAAGGACTTAAAGTTGCCTTAAAGTTAGAAATAAATAAAATATCCGGGGTATTGTAAATAATGGCCTATATAAGCCAACAAACTGCAAAGGTGAATGGGTTGGCCCTTAAACCAATCTCTTCAGGCCTGTAGTAATTCCATAGAATTATTATTTATTTTTATTATTATTACATGAAGCTGACTCATTTTGCTCACATAAAAAGATAAAAACAAACAAAAACAAGCAAAGCGCTTCATTGTATCTTCAAGGTGCTCTTTGAAGCCTGGCCCTAGATATCATATGGACCTAGAATGCCAAAACTAAAACTTTGGATTAGAGCCAAACCAAATACATCGTGGTAAAGGTCTCGCCCTGGAGAGTAACATATGTCAGTAAAAAGATTCTTCGTGGCTCCTGCTTTGATATATTGACCTTTGAACCCTGACCTTGGTGCATTTATTAAGTATAATTAAGCAAAAAAAAAATATATATATATATATATATAGATACAGACATGGGACCAACTGTTATGGAAAGCTCTTGACCTCATCTAACATGTCAGTGTGGTCAATAACAGGGGGCGCAATCACATATAGGTAAAATAGATTTTCACCCATTTCACAATTATATATTTAAAATCTGATTATCATCCCCTTAAATACCACAGTAAACTCTCAATTCAGTATTTACAACTTCCAATTCTAGGAAAAACAGTAATGTAGACTAAAAACTACAATTCCCTACAGCTTGATAAAATAAGCGCCATATATGTAGTTTTTCGGTTTATAAACCCTAGTTTATACCAATTAGGGTTGTAACATATATCAGCTTAATATATAAAAAATATATTTCAATTATAAGTCAAACTAGTGATTACACGGCATCTATCGAAATAGCACGATTGCTGTTAACTTAAAGTAAATATCACGGCTGATTTAAGTTATTTTAGCAAAAACTCAAACTTCCGCATGGCGTAAGTGAATATCAGCCAATGGGAAGAGTGAAAAACTCTCCGCGCCATGGGGTACGTACCGTACGTGCGCGTCGGCGCGACGTGTAGTTACATTTCTGTGAAGGTGCACGTCAGGCTACGGCATAGGCTCGACTCAGAAGTATAAATCAGAGATTGAACGTGCCCCCGGATCACTGACAATCACAAATCACTGACATGCCAAAATAAACTATGTGGCACAGTCATAGTATGCCTGCTTTATTATGTTAATATCAGTTATTATTTTGATTGTAAAATATTTGAACTATGACTAATTACCTATTCAGTAACTACTTTTCAATAGATAGTGTGCCATGAAAATGACTGAAAACATGGTCAGATATCATTGTGGGTACAGTAACTTCCCCATTCTTTTTTTTACAAATTCTCATTTAAACATTTTGAGCCCAAGCATTGTTTACAAATGTGTCCTTTCAAAAACATGGTAACATAAACAATTATATAGAACATGTTTCCCACAGTTGGCTATACCAAGTCTTTAGAAAGCCAGAGATAACATCTAGAGAAAGTGTGTTTATGTCAATAACATCAAGTCTTAACCAAGTTTTTTTGAGGTCGATTGCCAGGGCAGTTCATAGCTCAGGAAAATCAGACTGGTAGTCAGACTAATCAATTAATCTGCAACATGGCATCATAACATAGAAACATATACTGACAAGGTGAAAACTCACGCCTCTTTCATCTTTTAATGACTACACAACCAAGGTCTGTGGAATTTAGTTCAGTGTCAGAAACTATGAACCTAGGCAACACAGTAAATAATACACATTAGACATAATAAACATACATAATAGAAAACAGTTCATTCAGGGAAAAAATGTCACATCAAAAACTACAACAGTCAACAAAGTTCTTCTGCTTACCTTCCAAGCTCTCATGACCTTGCCCCCTCATACCTCTCAGATCTGCTTCTTCCCCACAATCCCCCCCGAACACTTGGCTCCTCCACAGCTGCTGTTTTAACTGTTCCAGCATTCAGACTGAGCACCATGGGGGCTGGAGCCTACAGTCGCTCTGCCCCACGTCTTTGGGCTTCTCTTCCACCTCACATTCGTCAACTTGACTCTCTTCATCAATTCAAATCGCAACTTCAATCTCGTCTGTTTAGATTAGCTTATCCTACATGAATTTCATCATTTCATCTAAATTTCCTGGATCTTTTGGTTCTTAACATTTTGATTGTACTTATTAATTTGATTTGACTAATGATATTATTGTTGGGCTAGTATTAATGTTCTATTTAATTTTGTTCTGTAAGGTGTCCTTGGGTGTCTTGAAAGGCGCCAACAAATAAAATGTATTATTATTATTATTATTATTTATTAAACAATTATTAGCACAGAAGACAATGTACACTGTACTCACAAGTCTAAAGCATTCTCTGACAGAATTAATAAAATTTGCCACAGGATATTTAAGTGCTGCTTCCTTAGTCAGGGTTAGAGGAAGTGACCTTTAATGCAATGGGTATAAAACTTTTAGAAACAGGATGTATTTGCAGCGGAGACCTATAAGGTTGCTGACATTATTTGGTAGAATCAGGAAGAAACTATTTAATACTATGTAAGTTTACAAGAAGTCACGGTCATGAGTGCTTCATAATGATCATTATAATAATAATAACAACCATCATCATAGTATGGCATTATGTAGCTTTCTTTCCAGATGTTTGACATGTTGGATGTCAGTGGCGGATGTGGCTCAGGAGTTAGAGCGGGTTGCCCGTTAACTGGAAGATCTTCGGTGGTTCAATCCCCAGTTACTGGGAATACTGAACCCCAAACCCCAACCGCAAGAGGACTTCTGGAGCGCTTTCAGAAGGGTCAGACTTTGCTTTGTCTTCTTCTTGCCTCTGAAGCCCTCAAAGAACTAGAGTGCCTCAACCGATCCCTTCAGAGCAAGACTGGAAGTGTCACGGGATGCTTGCAGCAGTTGACTGTGTGAAAAAAACAGTTAAGGCGAAAAGGTCAGATGAAAGCTTCCATTGTATTTATGCAACGGCCTGTAACATGATCACTGAGCTTGGCATTGAGACCATCCAGATGACGCATATCCGGAGACCTCCGCAGCGCTACACAGGAAATGCAGCAGTGCTCACACTAGCGTCCACCGAAGAGCACTATAGAGTGGAATATTTCAATTTGCCAGCTGTTTATCTCTGCAAATGATAGTAGAAGGAATGTCTTTGGGGCCTTCATTTAGTCTCAAACCAGTAATTGATAAATTACCTTAAGTACTCAACAGTCTGTGGTCTTTGTTGTTGTATTTTTTGCTTCATAATGCATATTTTTTTATGCTATAGCCAGACAAAAGTGTCAAAACACATGCTTTAAAAACGGACACTTCCAGTTCTTGATTATTATTGGCTGAGCTGTGTTCGATGTAATAGAGTTCAAAAGGTGCAACACGCGCATCCAAAACAATAAAACTGGGTGCTGGGCAGACAGGTAGTTGCAAAAGTAAACAATGAGTCCGCACACCAGAAAATGAGCTGTGTTCAATGCCATTTTAATATACTTTGTAACCACACAGTTGAGAGTCGTAATAAAATGAGACGACGCGCAGCCAGCAAAGTTGCAGTGGAAAAAACCCTCACAGTTCGAGCGTCAAATACGCACGGGGACAGCGAGGATCAGCTTCAAGAGAGAGTGAGACAAAGGGTCATTCTGGGTCATTCCAGAATTGGGAGGACAATTTAGGCATCCATAATTTTTAAAAATTTTGTTTGTGAAGCGCCGCGCCTCAATGAACCAAACTCAGCAGCATGCAGTTTCTTCTTTCGTTTTATTAATTTATTAATTATTGAAATATCCATATTTCGCGTGTTTCTTTTATATAGGCCTATAGACTATGATTTTATGAAAACAAATTGTTTTTTAATGTATTTTTTAATTTAATTATATTTTCCTTAAATCATCCTGGCGACCCACACAGAATTTGAAAACCGCTGCTTTAAAGCACGAGCAAATAATGAACTTTTGGGATTGCGAATAAGTTAAATTTATTGCTGGCGAAGGGAGGGTCAAGTCTATTTTGACTATCTCAAAACTCCTCCGGTTGCCCCTTAAATAAAAAACGAACAGTCCCTATTTAATTTCAGATATCACTTGATTTAAAGTAATTTCAGTAACTTTTGAGTTCCATCTTTGCCAAGTTTTAAACTGTGACATGTTTAATTTGACTGATTTCGGTATATATTTTCAAGTATTTCTTCAAATGCACAATGCATATAATCCTTCAAACTACGGTAAGGACAATAGCTCAAGCCCCTGTGAGCTAAAAATGTAATTTATGATTATTTTAATAAAAATGATATGGTAACAGGGTTGAAATTTAAGTAACAGGGTTGCGAAAAGTTACAGGGGTTGGATAGATACATTACTTTTGATTAAAGATCAGGTCAATAATGTGACAAATGCTCAGGAACACAAATTATATTAATTATTTAGCTGAACTATTGATAATAGATTGTCCTTTATGAGTGGATTGAAGGAGATTGAAGGTTACCTCTAAAGGGTTGCAAATTAATACTAATATTAGCTTTTTCTCATGAATAGAAGCTAGCTGTTTAGCTAGTGTTGTGGCAAAAATTCTGTTAAACATCATCACTGCGTAAGAGACACTCAGTGTCAAATTAATAAAAAGAAAAGTATTTATTCTTGCAAGAATAGGTTCAGTCTAGTACACAGAAGTTACGCTGTGCAAGAGAGTGACACACCACAGGAAGATATGAGACAGCCTTTATACTCTTTCCAAGGTTCCTCCTCACCCGCTGTACCTTTCACCCACCCAGATAAGGTCCTCACTGCTGTTCAGTTTCTACTTAAAGACACAAACTGGTACTGAAATAAACTGGCCAAAACTGACCGTCCCTAAGGTCAGAGGTCCTGTCCCATATGTTCCTGAAACGTCACACACAAGCACGTACACACATATTTTTATACATTGAATAGGTTCTCTCTCTTATGATACCTGTTAGGGATCAATGACTATTAAAATTTCTACAACAATTCCCCCCTTTTTATCATTCAGATTACCCAATCATAATAATAAAAATAATAGAACAAATTTTAAGTCGTATCATCACACTACTCTTCATCTCTGGTTTTCGCATAACTGATCACTCTCTTAAACATTTGTGAAATAAGATTTTAAAATAAAAAGCTTAGGCTGTTTTTGAGGGGATAGTCCCTTAAGTACTAGTAAGCAAGCAAAGATTTTATCTGAAGCCGGGCTGAATGAATAAGCACTGTTATTGCACTCCCGAGTCCCGACCTAGGTCGGACCCTCAGTCACCTCAGTATAAACAAGGAATAGTGTATAGTTTAAGTAGGAAACACACATCAATTTAACACCCTGGTTATCATCACACATCTTGAAACCCACATGGCATTTCAACAGGCTAAGAAATACAAAGAAATAAAAGTACAATAAAATCCCTCATTTCGACCCCTCTCCTTGTACGTCATCACATAGCGGATAACCACAGCTTTTAACCTTCTCTTCATATCAAAAACATTCATAGAAAGAAAGAAAAAGAAAAGGAAACATACACTTTAACACATGTCACAGTAGCTCCCACTACTTGTATCATCATATTGTGTTCATCCAATTGAACAGACATCCCAGCTTTATCCAGTCTCTGTACTGAGCTGGAAACACACATTATAATACATAGTAAACATAACAATATTGATAATCCTATCGCTGAAATTGGTAGTACAGTTCGCAATCAGTACCCCCCAACGATTAACCAATCTTATCCATTTACCATCAATCCACACCCATTTCCATATATCCCCTCCATTTTCCTAACCATAATTTCCTAACTTTTAATTCGATTCAGCCAATGGTTTTACTTAGTAAGCTCTATTTAACACCATATTTAATAAAATCTATCCAAAAAAAGGTTTTATATATTTTTTATCCATCCTTTTAACCAATGTAGTTGTTCAAAATTAACTCAAATATTTCCATTACGGACCATCTTTTAGCTTATTACCATACAGATTTTCCCATGATCGGCCTTTCTTACCCTTAATGGAAAGCCTAATCATCAAGTTTCTTCAATAATAATCCCTATAATTTACCTGAAATATTTTCTAATGATTCCTTAACCAATCAAATCATTTGATCTAAGCCCTATTTTGATTCAATCAAATAAAATCATCAAAATCATCACAAAAACAGATTCTTTTGCTAAACTCAAACCATTAGTTGGTGCATCTTCCTCCAGGTGTGTTGGTCATCTCGTCTTCATCAGGGTGACTCTTTGCGAGTCGTTGCAATGGTCTCTCCCTCGTCGGTAAGGGAGGCTGTTACTAGCACGAGCCTTTGACCCCTCACTTTGTGCTCTATATGATGGTTGAGGCCTGTCGGTGTAGTCTAAGGTCCCAGGACCCAGGTGTCCCACTCTCCAACCATTTTCTGATCATTACCAGATTTGCTCCTTAGATCACGATGCACCCCCACTGGAGTGAACCATTCCCTGCTTTGACCTGTGAATGGAGACCTTAAGGGTTTTGTTAGTGACCGCTTGTCTGGCCGGTCGTCCCTTTTAGTGTGACCTGTGGAATTTTCACCATTTGTTTACTTTGCTGATGATATGCATAAAGAATTTCCAAGTTTATTATCAACACTTGTCCAATTCAACTCTGTTCCTTCTCATTTTACAAATCATCTTATCACTAAATAATTTCTTGCTCAGTGTCCTTTTCCTCTGAAAAACATTCAACAACACTTTGCTCATGTCAACAACACAATATTTATACATTTGGAACAGAATCAGTTCTGTTTGCTTCAATCCATCCTGACATCCTGCAAAAGGAAAATTTTAAATGATGCGCTGCGCAGGTGTGGCCCTGTTTCTTTCTGCCACAATTATAACCCATGCCAGGATAGTTAGTCAAATTCATCCATAGCCATTATTTTATTGGGCACATTCTGCCCTGTATCAAAAGTTTGCATGCTCTGTAAAGAAAAACAAATGTCGAGGTTATTTTCAGATAGTAAGGTACACATAGTTTCTTTTGTCTACTGTGCTGCCGCGGCCTTCGCTGCCACATCTGCCCTGGCGTTTCCTGTCGAAACAGTCCTGCAAATACACTTACAGACAGCAATTTTGTTAGGGAGAAGAATGGCTTCTTGCCAGGCTTTTACCCAGTCAAGCTCAGTGTCTTCCCAACATATATTGTCCCCTAGTAAACCATATTTTGGCCATATTTGGCAATTGTTACCATCCCCCTTTTGATGCAATGATTCAACTCTTGCATCAATCTAACATAATGGTGTTTGGATAAAGTTTGCCATCATCACTAACCCAAACGTTGTCCTTCAGCCAAATTTCCTCCAGACATCTTTCTCTGCCTCTTGAAACAAAAATATTACTTAAAGCCACAATCACATCTTCTTATCAGAGTATTTGAAGGGCAACGGCCCTCAGTCTTACAGTGTATCCTGCTTTTCAGGCCTGTTGTTTGGTCTCTTAATTCAGTCATCTACAAACATTTTCAAAGTCATCAATTGTTTCTGTCAGGTCAGGTCGTGCTGTACAGACTTGGTCAATGTCAGTCAAACAACATTTTTCCCCCTTTGTTCACAATAATCATAAATTTAAAGGACTCTCTGGATAATTTGATATTGATTTAGCCAATATGTCACCTTTGTTGTTGCCTTCAAATCTATAACATTTTAGTTTATCTCAACCCATGATGGACGACGATCTACAACTTCACAAATCCAATTTACATAAATGCTTTTAATCCATAGATTGATTCATAATTACCAGTAGCAGACAGATGTGGATAACTAATCCATTTAAAACTCGTCCCATGTTCTACATCTTTTCATCAGATTGACTCAGAATTAACAGCTTCTTTAAAATTTGTCATTTGCCTTACCACATTTTAGTGGCTAATGACACAATTTACACACTATTCAGACGGAGTATTAGTACCCCAAACTAACACATACAAGACATAGAGTGCAGTCACCATCACACACACTCATATTAGACACATATTTTAACTGTTCATCTTCAATGTTCGCTTTTCATTATATCATCTCTAAAAATATTAAAAATTTTAAGTAAGATTTTAAACTTCACATTTTACTGTAGTTTTTACCTAATTTTACATGGTCTCTTAACCAGTTTCAAAGCATGTCTTTTCATTATTCATTTCATCTTAGAAAAGTCAGCTGGGTTGTTTTGGTTCATTATCACTATTTTGCTTCAGCTTGCTCTAGCAGGCCGATAACAAAAAGACAGATACAGTTACCATCCCTTCCTCCACTCCAGCAGTCTCTCTCACTATAAACAAATAATCTTTTCAACAGCCTCCTAAGACTGTAATTTAGACAAAATGTAATATTAAATTCATTACAATAACCTTTTACCATTCACCTTTGTTATCCAGACTTTTCTCAAATCTATAAAAGCTGTCTTCATCTTTAGCCACCACCATGCCTAACGACCTTCAGGAGTTAAAACTATGTTATAAACATATTAGCTAAAAATTAACTCTTCTATACATTTTTCTTGCCCATAAGGCAACCAACATCACAAAAAGTTTTGCTACTGTCTCCACAACAAATAATGGCAATCCCCTCATGGTATCAGCTGGCTTTTGAAAGCCCACTCCCATTAGCTCTTTATCTTTAATTTTCTTCTCATCAGGGTGTTGTCCCCTGGCACAGTTACAGACACTTGTCACAATGAAAAACAAGCCATACAATGAACGCGGTTTCTGGTGAGTAGTATAGAGGAACTCACATGTCTGGGTCAGACTGCCGTAACTTCTCACAGCGCATCTCCCCTTCATGGTGTATTGAATCTGCTGGCCTCACAGAATCTGCTCGACTCTCATACCCATCTCACATAAACACCTCCTATCAGGAGATGCCCAGTGTCTGCGGTGACCCCCTGCCTTAGGTTGCCTTCTGTCTGGCCAAAGAAGATCTTACCCGTCGTCGAGTGATCACCTTCGTGCACACTGGTAACCGCTCTTCCCTTTACCAAATCAGTTTTCAGTTGTTTCTGGAGCTTAGGGAAGGCACATTCAAGAGTCACCAGGGCCATTTGGACTGCCTAATAGTGTTAACACAGGGAGACAGGTTAATAACAGCAGTATTTCATCACTAAAATACAATTAACATCTTAAAAGCAGCAACCAAGCACTGCTTAGATTATACTCAGTGAATTTAGTTATCACAACCGTCTATTCAGTGTACATCTACATCTGTAGCCGGAGCCATCGGTCCTGTTCCATGGTGGAGACTAAAATGAGACAAAGCAGTTACTGGTCCTAACATAAACTTCATCAAAAACGTCACTATCGTTTAAGGTCTACATTATTATTTAAAAGACTTCTTTAAAGTCATTCAGTTTCACTTTTAAAACATTTGCAAATACAAATTGCCCTCTGAATGGCAATGATTTCTTTTAACATCTCTGTGTCTATGATTTTCAACTGAAACACTGTGCTTTACTATAAATAGCTTATTGTCACTTATGACACAGGCTCAAATAACAGCTTTTAGCTTTAAATCAGAGAGAGACTGTGAGGCATTCAGGACTGGTACATTGCACTCTCATAAACTTCTAACATCAAACTTTATCTACCATCTTTTAACTCTATCCCAGCTTAAGGCATCTTTGCCAGAAATTACATGCATTTTCAAATAATCATAATTTTATAGTTGTCTTTTCCCATCAGGGAATTTAGACATTACAAATTTCCACTCAGATTGAGTCTCTGTCGCACTGGCACTTTCAGCCACACACACCAGATTTAGATAAGCAAACTGTTTCAGCCAAATTTAAAAGCTAAACATCAGCTTCTAGTTCTTTCATGCTTAAAACTTTTCAAGCTGTTTGTTTAATCAAATGCCTTTCTACACATTTTACATTTAGTAACTGTTGACCCAGTACTACTGCTTCTGCTTATTTGATCTTAAATAAAAATAATTATTCTAGTTCTCAATAACATTTCCCATTTCATCTCAATTTTAGTTGTCAATTTCTCAATTACCATAGCTTAATATCTGACTTAAATTTTTCCTAGGAGTTTATCAATCTCCAATCGGGATTCACACTAACTTTTACGAGGCTATCACACTCTGCTTATGATACATTTTGATACACATTCATCTTTTGCAGTTATCATTTTAAATCATCCTTTTAGTACTTTTACAATTTTACAACTCATATTTGTTGGAGTCATTAAATTTACTATTATAGATCTTTTCTTCAAAAGGATTCACTTTAAGACTTCAATCTTTTGGCCTTGTTTTTATCTCTTGTTCTTTCTCAGACGAAAATGTTAATATCATCATATTAAACACTGATCTACTTTCAAGCCCACATTAACACCAGAAATGTATATCACTTTATTACACTTTGTTTTTTACACCTTCTCGGTGGGCATTAACAGTTAAGGGCTAAATGGTCCTGCTGACCACACTTAAAAACACTCTCTGTCATCTTCAACTTACTGCACATCATTGAAGCAGTGTGTCCCATTCAGGAATGCAAACAGAGCCACTGATAAGCAGTTCTCTGTATTCTTTTACAGTCCACCAGTGGCGGATTCAATCCCAATAGCCAAATCATAATCATTATCATTATTATTGGCAGAACATTAATTTTCATAAGCTGCACGGAAATGCTCAAAATATTCTAAGTTGTTTTCACAAAGTTTTCGTTTAACTTTTAGTCATACTTGTCCAGGGAAATGATCCCTGACCCCGAATTTTCTTTATGAAACAGACTGTCTTTTCCTTCAATGACTTAATATCAACAAAATATCCGACATTATACATTACTGATTTCCAGAATCTTTGGTGAAAGTTGTCTTTACATTTTACTAATTTGGTATTATCAGCAACAACACTGATTACAAGACAAGTATATATTTAACGTCCGGAAGCCGGGCTGAATAAGCAAGCACTGTTGCTGTACTCCCAGCGTAGCTGGACCCTCAGTCACTCCTCAGATATTAAATACAGACATCGTCCATAATCATAAATACCAGGATATGCATTCGTTTTTTATAAAACTCTAACCAATTCCTTTTATAATAAACGAAGATGGATGGTAAATCCATTCCCTTCACTAGCCCCATTATAGACCCTTTAGGTTCAAAACACAATGGTTGTCAAACTAAAACTAAACATAATTTCAACCATTATTTTACCATTAAAATATAGAATTGTTCTCCATTCTTCTTAATGAAACATTCCTTATCTTCATATCCCTGTTAATCACATTCAATGCCTTATTTTTTTTATCTGAAACTCATTTTTCATATCATTTAAACAGTTAATTTAACTTCCATAAATTCTGTCAGACATTTTATTTTCATCACATATAGTTTTCTACTATATTTCTTCCATCTTTCCCTACATGCCAGTTCCTTCTGCATCCTCTGTTCTACATGCTAATTCTTTCTTTTCTCTACATGCCAGTTCCTTCATTATCTAACCAGTACATGATTGTTTGCTTACAATCCCCACACACATATCTCACACACCAACCTTTTTGTTTTTCACTTCCCTCTTCCATCAAGTCTCTCACTTACAGTTCCCTCTATTTCACACAGACAGCCTTATTGCTGCTTGCTACTTCAATCCTTATCATATAAATTTAAGTTCTCAGACATCTAATGTCATGCATCCATTTACTGGATGAAGAAGTAAAAACTTTATTTCTCCTGGCAGTTCAACTTTTATCTGCCTATTCACACGTTGAACGCAGCCATAACAACCTTTTGTTTCTCACTGCCCTGTTCAACTGATTCCCGCACTACTTTTAATCTCTTAGCGCTCAATGTTCCCTCACCTTGGAAAATCATGCTATTTGATTAAACTTTTTAATACCCTGCATGCATTTTCTCCCCGTAATTCTTCCAGCATTTGACAGAAAACCGGTGTATCAAATTTTGGCAAGCCTGTTTTGAGATTTCCCCGTACTGGCTGTTTCTGTTTCTCTGTGGATTTACCAATTTGACGCGCGTCTAATAATCTGTCGGACGTCTCCAACAGATTGGTTCACCTAATTCCCATGCACAACTCTCTCCCGGAAATCCTCCCCAACCTATTCAGGTATTAGATTTTCCGTTCGGAAACCCTCTCCAACCTATTTAGGTCTTCAGCCTATTTAGGTGTTCAGGTGTCAGGTTTCCGTTCGGAAGCCCCCTCCAACCTGTCCAGGTATTAGACCTCCGTTCGAGAGCCCCCTGCGCACTCCTAGATTTATTGAACCAATTTATCCCATGAAATATCTTGACCCCGATTATTTCATAATCTCCCTAGGTCCAATTTCTCTCCTGGATAATAGCGAGACTCCGCGTCCCCGCGGACGCTCCCTGTTCTCGCACCACAGAAAAACAGTCCCAGTCACTATTGTTTACTCACTCTTATACCAAAAGGAAAATATTTTAGCCCAAAAGAAAATATTTTAGCCGTCTCTTACAAGAGATGTTTTGGGTTGCCACGGGTTCGCTTTCATTCAATTCCAGTGGAGTTTCTCCTGGCCCTGATAGCGGTCGGCCCCTCTCTCTAAAGCTTACGAGGTAGAGCTGGAACTGCTCAGTCCAGGATGATCAGTCACCATCCGCTCTCAGGTCCAGAAGGCACTTCCAATGAATCCCACTGTTCTGACACCAAATTGTTGTGGCAAAAATTCTGTTAAACATCATCACTGCGTAAGAGACACTCAGAGTCAAATTAATAAAAAGAAAAGTATTTATTCTTGCAAGAATAGGTTCAGTCTAGTACACAGAAGTTATGCTGTGCAAGAGAGTGACACACCACAGGAAGATATGAGACAGCCTTTATACTCTTTTCAAGGTTCCTCCTCACCCGCTGTACCTTTCACCCACCCAGATAAGGTCCTCACTGCTGTTCAGTTTCTACTTAAAGACACAAACTGGTACTGAAATATACTGGCCAAAACTGACCGTCCCTAAGGTCAGAGGTCCTGTCCCATATGTTCCTGAAACGTTACGCACAAGCACGTAGCAAGCAAACTGCTTAGTGATGTCATTTCCTGTGAATCATGTCACTCACTATTTTTTTCTTCTTCTGCCAGGATAAATGTGTTTCGGTAACAGGGTTGCACGTATGTTGTGGGACATAACTTTATTGCAACATTTCTATTATTTGAAATATTTCTATCATTTACAAAAATGTTTTGACAATTAAAAGAGGCATTTTTCTACAAAATCATACCAAAAAAAGGGATATTATTTAAAATGTATTTTAACAGTTGTATTTAACATTAAATTTGGTTATCTAAGGTATTTTTTGGTAAAAAAAAATATTTTTTTGCAAGAACCCTTGCAAAATTATTTTAAATAGATTAAGAAAGCCACCACTACTACTATGGCATTATTTGTGTGCCTCAATCCTGAGCGAGTAATTGTAAATTTTGAGCACAGAGAACTATATTTTGCAAGCACAGTGCATTATATTTTGAACAGAAATTAACAATCGCAAAAAAAAAATTCGTCTGAACAAAGAAAAACCGATTCTGTGCTCAATAAATGTATTTGCTATTATCCATATTAACGTGCAATAATAACCCCTCTCACGCAGTTTACAGGTGCTCTGTCAAACTTATTCTCTGCGCTCCTGTCAAGTCCCTCTCTCTCTCTCTCAACCTCTTAATTCTGTGCGCGCCCAATTGACACACACGCTCGCTCAACTTGCAACAGCGTTACAAGTGTGCCACAAAATCAACCAATCGGAAAATTAAAGGTCAATTGTGATTGGCTGTTGGTCTCCAATCAAATCGCTAGTAGAACCAAAGCCCGTCTGGTAGAACTATCTACTACACTACAGCATCCCGGAAGCTTAATGAAAAAAAAAAATGAAAAAAATAACTGACTACAGCGAGACTAATGGATTAAAACACATTTTGGTAAGTATTTTTTATTATTATTAACTTAAAAGTGCCTTGTTAGTTTTGTGTATTATAATGCTGTTGTGTTGTTTAACTTATAATATTACAGTAGCCTATTGAGAGTGAGGAGTCATGTGCCGATTTGGGCGGGGTCTGAGCCGGTCGGCCATGATGGTAGGAGACGCTATCGGTTGCCAGGGGCAACGCCTTCAGAACTTCACAGAGGCGCGACTAAACATTCCAGAGCTTTTTAATTTCCGCGCATTTATTATTTTCGCGCATTTATTATTTCGGCGGGACAGAGACGGATCTACGAATACGAGAAAGAAAAGGAAGAAAGTAAAGCAATGCAAAAAGATAAGGTGAAAGAAAAGGGACCTTACAGGAACAAGCTCACACCAAGCGCAAAACTGGTATTTGGAGAAGCAGCATCAAGATATTTGTTCTTTTGCACTAATAACAGTATTATTATTTTATTATTATTACTTATGTTGTCCAAATATATATATATATATTCAGTTTTCAATAAATATTGTTAAGCCATATCAAGTTGTTTCAAGCATTTATTTCAAAGAAATAAAAAAGTAATGAACAAGGCACTCAAACAACACTTTTGCACATGTTCGTTGAAGCACAGCAAACAGTGACAATCTTATCAAAGGCATCAGCCAACCAAGCAATCCGGCGTCTCCTTGTCAGGTCAGAGACTTGCTCTCCCTAATGCTGTGTCCATTTCGGTAACCTAAAAAACTGTATTCCATTGTTCCTATGTTTTCCATATGTATCGTGTGAGGTACTGGAGCAGTTTTTAACGCAGCAGTGACTTCCAGGCATGGTAAAACAGTGCGGAATTGCGAGAACCTCCTCTACTACCGAGTTAACAACACACGTAAACAATCATGTTTTGCCGCCGGGATCCTGCCAACATGGCGGAGAGGGGAGGGGCTCTGTACCATGACGACAACTCCTCACTCTCATATTGACATATTCTCCTATTGTGACTAAAGTTAGTTTGACTTATCTTTTTTAAGCATTCTAAACGCAACAGCCAATCACAATTGACCTTTTTATTTTCCGATTGGTTGATTTTGTGGCACACTTGTAACGCTGTTGCAAGTTGAGCGAGCGTGTGTGTCAATTGGGCGCGCACAGAATTAAGAGGTTGAGAGAGAGAGAGAGGGACTTGACAGGAGCGCAGAGAATAAGTTTGACAGAGCACCTGTAAACTGCGTGAGAGGGGTTATTATTGCACGTTAATATGGATAATAGCAAATACATTTATTGAGCACGGAATCGTTTTTTCTTTGCTCAAACGAATTTTTTTTTTGCGATTGTTGATTACTGTTCAAAATATAATGCACTGTGCTTGCAAAATATAGTTCTCTGTGCTCAAAATTTACAATTACTCGCTCAGGATTGAGGCACACAAATAACGCCATACACTACTGGTCACATCTGGTTAGACTGATTTGTTTAGATCCAGTGAAGTCGTGTCCCAGTCCCACCACTGTTTCTCAGGATCGATATTGTCCTTGTCTCCCACCACTTTTTGAAATATTGAGGCACGGATGTACCTAATACAAATAAATAAAACATCTCCTAGCAGAGCATTCATTTAGTTCGCTATAAGAGATCTAGCGCTAAAATGTGTTGTTTTTTACTCAATCTGAGCGCTCGTTGCCGCGGCGATCAGTGTCATGGATACAGTGTTCTCTTGTGGCGCGCAGTCTTCACTCGGACGCGCGCTTCAATATATCACCGTTGCGGAGACTCTCTATTCATTCCGGTGAAATCACATCATTACAGACAGATATGCATTTGTATGCACTAGATTTGGTATTTGTTCAAAGGTTACATGCAATTTGTACGGTTTGTATTTATTTGTGAAATATTATCTACGCTCATTTATTTATATTTGCAAAACAATGAAAATGAAATCTAGATACCAGCTTCAGGGGGTAAGTTTTTATAAAAATAAAAAAAAACTGTCAACAGTCAACACTTGCTGGTGCAAGCTAATGCTGTCACGGGCTTAGGACGAATGACAGGAAGCAAATGCAAGTTAACAGTTCATTTGAGTATCACAGAATCGGCAGTGCAAACAGATGGTAACGGTGACACAGGGACAAGATGGTCAGGATCCGTGAAGTGGTGCGATGAAGAGACGATGGTGAGACAAACGTAGAAACTCGAATCCAGACGAAGAAACAGGAACACAAGGCAGGAACTGGACACCGGAACACCAACACGAACCACATGAAACAACGATCTGACAAGGATGAGAGAACAACGGTGAGTATAAATAGTGTGGTGATGATCAACTGCAGCTGGTGATGTGATGATGAGCAGCTGGAGCGGATCAAGTGATGTCATACAGACACACCCCTCACACACGTGCATTCATACAACAACATAAACACGAGACTAGAAGGAAACAGAGAAAACGTCTACCGTGACAGTACCCCTCCTCTTAAGAACGCCTCCTGGCGTTCTCAGACTCCCTTACCTGTCGATTGTAATCATCGATAAGAGAGTGATCCAGAATGTCTCTAGCAGGAACCCAACTTCTCTCCTCCGGACCGTAACCTTCCCAATCCACCAAGTACTGAAATCCGCGTCCCCTCCGTCTAGAATCCAGAATACGATTGACCGAATAGGATGGTTCCCCATCTACGAGTCGCGGCGGTGGGGGAACCGGGACTGGCGGATTAATGCGAGCATAAAACACGGGCTTGACTTTGGATACATGGAACACGGGATGAATTCTCCTGTACGCAGGAGGAAGTTTGAGGCGGATTGCCACCGGACTAACGATCTTGGTGACAGCAAACGGGCCAATAAATTTGGGAGCAAGTTTATTCGAGACGGATCGGAGAGGAATGTTCTTGGTAGAAAGCCACACTTTAGAACCGACGACGTATACGGGAGGTCTCCGCCGGTGGCGATCGGCTTTGACCTTGGTGCGTGCTCCCACTTGGAGTAGAGTCTCGCGGGCTCTAGTCCAAGTGCGATGACACCTCTGGATGAAGGCGTGGGCGGAGGGGACCGCGACTTCGGACTCCAGACTAGGAAAAATTGGTGGCTGGTAACCAGAGGTGTCAAGTAACGAAGTACAAATACTTCATTACCTTACTTAAGTAGAAATTTTGGGTATCTATACTTTACTTGAGTAATTATTTTTCAGCCGACTTTTTACTTCTACTCCTTACATTTTCACGCAATTATCTGTACTTTCTACTCCTTACATTTTATAAATAGCCTCGTTACTCCTATTTCATTTCGGCTTGTTTTCATTTCGGGTTGTCATCGTTCAAAAAATGGCCAATTACACAAACGTTTAATAGATCTGAGTCCCACCTCCTGAACATCGCTAAACTGATTGGCTTTGTGTTTTCTTTCTAACTTGTGAGAGGCTGTTACATTTGGTTGTGTGAAGCGGCAAAACTCATCCGAAGGAATTAGGAAACCTAGATGCGGTAAGTGACGGAGAAATCAACAGTTTTCTGCTCAAGAATACGGGGGAAATCGCATCAAATATTGATTTGGTGACAGCCGTTTTTACAATATAGTACTGTAAGACAATTGCGGGATAAGTGGCAAACATAATCGAGAGTATGTGTTTGTGTGGGAGAGGGAGAGAGAGAGAGAGAGAGAGAGTCTGTGTGTGTGTGTGTGTGTGTGAGAGAGAGAGAGAGAGAGAGAGAGAGTGTGTGTGTGTGTGTGTGTATGAGCGTGTGTGTGTGTGAGAGAGAGAAAGAGAGAGAGAGAGAGTGTGTGTGTGTGTGTGTGAGCGTGTGTGTGTGAGAGAGCGAGAAAGAGGGAGAGAGTGTGTGTGTGTGTGTGTGAGAGAGAGAGCGTGTGTGTGTAACCCTACATTATAGGATCAAAATATCCCCATAAAGATAGCAATATCCGAAATCCTTGTCGGGATTTTTATTTTATTTTATTTGAAAACGGCTTATAATTCAGACTAAGTGATGTTTTTTGAAAATGCAGAAAGTTATCTGTGACAGGGTTAGTGTAGGGGGGTAGAATACACAGTTTGTACAGTATAAAAATCATTATGTCTATGGAAAGTCCCTATGAAACATGAAAAAACATTGCTTGGTCTGTTGAAATGAGAGGCCTGTTTGATCAAGTTGAACCCTTGTCATCCCAGTCTCATCAGCTGGACTGAAAGAAGTCTCAGTGCACTTAGGACGCTGAAAACATGTCTCAGAGCAATGGTCACAATGACACTTGACAGTATTGCTGTGTGTCGTGTCCAACAGGACAAACTTGACAGTATTGATGCAAAACATATATACCAACAGTTAATTTCTGTTAAAGGGATAAGTTCACTTATTTAAAAATGAAAATTCTGTCATCATTTACTCACTCTCAAGTTGTTTCAAACCAGATTCTTTCTTCTGCTGAACACAAAAGAAGATATTTTGAAGAATGTCGATAACCAAACAGTTGATGATAGCCATTGACTTCCATAGTATTTTTTTTTTCCTACAATGGAAGTCAATGGCTACAATCAACTGTTTGGTTATCGACATTCTTCAAAACTGGTTTGAAACAACTTGAGAGTGAGTAGCCTAAATGATTTTCGTTTTTGGGTGAACTATATCCTTTTAATGAAAGATGCCGACGTGTTTGGCTTCTTTAAAAAGCAAGGAACAAGACAGTATTGCACTATTGCATTGCACTATGAACGGAGTAAAGTTAAGTTTCTGTTAAACTGCCTCCTTGTCTTTATTAGTTACCTGTAACATTACAGAATTAATGAATTAACGTATTTGTTAAGGTCAATATAGACTAAAAACCTTAATACATTATCCTATTAATTTCCTGATTCCTCCACTTCTGTGGATGTCCCCAGTCCCCACCAATCTCAAAATCAAACCTACGCCCTTAAAGAGAAGTATAAACATATACCATTTCGATGATAACATGCCTCTGAAGTTTGACTTTTTGCACCATTACAATACTTATAGGCAACTAGTCATCATATCTTCCTCTCCATGAAACACATGTTAATGCTCAGTAGTACACACATATGGTTCTTTAATGTATTTGCATTTTACTAAAATGGAAATTGGACTGAAATTCATTTTCTATGGGCATATATGCGGCTGAAACAGGTAGTGCATCCCAAATTTTTCAACATTAACATTTTAATATAACGTTATAGTCATGGCCTTTAGAAACATGTTTTTTTGAAGAGGTGGGGTAGTGCACTATAGGCTCCTGTGGAGCGGCCTAAGCTTTTGTCCTTAATGGCATTTTTTTTCTTTGCATTACTTTTACTTTTATACTTTAAGTAGTTTTGAAACCAGTTACTTTTACACTTTTACTTGAGTAAAAAGCTTGAGTTGATACTTCAACTTCTACAAAAGTCTTTTTAAACCCTAGTATCTATACTTCTACTTGAGTAACGAATGTGAATACTTTTGACATCTCTGCTGGTAACCTACACTACACTCAAACGGAGATAGGCCCGTAGATGACACTGGTAACGTATTGTGGGCGTACTCCACCATTGACAGTTGCTGACTCCATGAGGAAGGATTCTTGGAAACCAAACATCGCAACGTTCTTTCCAAATCCTGGTTGGCTCTCTCAGTTTGACCATTGCTCTGGGGATGAAACCCAGAGGACAGACTAACAGTCGCCCCCAGTAATCTACAAAATTTGGACACAAATTGGGGACCCCTGTCGGAAACCACGTCTATCGGGAGGCCATGTAACCGAAAGACGTGATCTACGATCGTTGCCGCTGTCTCCTTAGCTGAAGGCAATTTGGGTAAGGGAATGAAATGTGCTGCCTTCGAGAATCGGTCCACCACAGTTAAAACCACTGTGTTACCCTGAGAGGGTGGGAGGGCGGTAATGAAATCTAGAGCGATATGGGACCAGGGTCTCGAAGGCACCGGCAGCGGCTGAAGTAACCCATCTGGAGGTTGATTGGAAGACTTACCAATGGCACAAACTGAGCAAGCCAAAACAAAATCGTGAATGTCGCGAGCCATACGTGGCCACCAAAATCGTTGCTTGACTGAGAACCCAGTGCGATTAACTCCTGGATGACAAGCTACGTTGGAACTGTGACCCCACTGGATAACGTCAGACCGTAATCCCTCCGGCACAAACAAACGGTTCGGTGGGCATCCGGGCGGAGGCGTTACCCCTTCTAAGGCTCTCTTGACCTTCGCTTCGATCTCCCATGTGAGTGTTGAAACAAATATGGTTTCGGGTAAAATACACTCGGGAGTAGACGGGCGTTCGGAAAAATCAAATATGCAAGATAATGAGTCGGGTTTGATGTTCTTGGAACCCGGACGGTAAGAGAGAGTAAAATCAAAACGACCGAAAAAAAGTGCCCACCGAGCATGCCTGGAGTTCAATCTTTTAGCAGTTCTGATGTATTCGAGATTCTTATGATCAGTCCAGACGATAAAAGGTACCCCCGACCCTTCTAACCAGTGACGCCACTCCTCCAACGCCAACTTGACTGCCAACAACTCTCTGTTACCAATGTCATAATTACGTTCGGCTGGGGATAATCGATGTGAAAAAAACGCGCAAGGGTGCACCTTGTCGTCCACAGGTGAACGCTGGGATAACACTAATCCTACTCCCACCTCTGATGCGTCGACCTCCACCACGAACTGACGTGATGAATCAGGGGCTATGAGAATAGGAGCCGAAACAAAGCGACTTTTCAGTTTAGAGAACACAGCCTCGGCTGAGTCAGACCACCTGAACGCAGTTCGGGGGGAGGTCAAGGCAGTCAGAGGTGCGACTAGCTGGCTGAAATTGCGAATGAAACGCCGGTAAAAATTGGCGAACCCCAGAAACCTCAACAGGGCCTTGCGTGAATCTGGACTTGGCCAATCAACCACAGCCTTGATCTTCTCAGGGTCCATCCGCATTCCCTCGGACGACACGATGTACCCTAGAAAAGGAACAGACTGTGCATGAAAATCGCATTTCTCCACCTTGACAAAAAGCCCATTCTCTAGCAACCTCTGAAGCACTCGTCGGACGTGTTGCACATGTTCCTGGAGAGACGAAGAAAAAATCAATATGTCATCCAGGTAAACATATATGAACTGATCGATCATATCTCGCAACACGTCATTGATCAGTGCCTGGAAAACTGCTGGGGAGTTGGACAGCCCGAACGGCATAACCAAATATTCAAAGTGCCCCCTAGGGGTGTTAAAAGCAGTTTTCCACTCATCTCCCTCCCTAATGCGAACCAAATGATAAGCGTTACGCAAGTCCAATTTTGTGAGAATTTTGAAGAATGTCGATAACCAAACAGTTGATGATAGCCATTGACTTCCATAGTATTTTTTTTTTCCTACAATGGAAGTCAATGGCTACAATCAATTGTTTGGTTATCGACATTCTTCAAAATATCTTCTTTTGTGTTCAGCAGAAGAAAGAAACTGGTTTGAAACAACTTGAGAGTGAGTAGCCTAAATGATTTTCGTTTTTGGGTGAACTATATCCTTTTAATGAAAGATGCCGACGTGTTTGGCTTCTTTAAAAAGCAAGGAACAAGACAGTATTGCACTATTGCATTGCACTATGAACGGAGTAAAGTTAAGTTTCTGTTAAACTGCCTCCTTGTCTTTATTAGTTACCTGTAACATTACAGAATTAATGAATTAACGTATTTGTTAAGGTCAATATAGACTAAAAACCTTAATACATTATCCTATTAATTTCCTGATTCCTCCACTTCTGTGGATGTCCCCAGTCCCCACCAATCTCAAAATCAAACCTACGCCCTTAAAGAGAAGTATAAACATATACCATTTCGATGATAACATGCCTCTGAAGTTTGACTTTTTGCACCATTACAATACTTATAGGCAACTAGTCATCATATCTTCCTCTCCATGAAACACATGTTAATGCTCAGTAGTACACACATATGGTTCTTTAATGTATTTGCATTTTACTAAAATGGAAATTGGACTGAAATTCATTTTCAGTTCCAGAGAAGCAGCACGAGACTTACTGAACACTTCCTTCAGGTCCAGATACTCCACGGGCACGTTAGACAAATCCCCTGCTTCTTCCTGACGAATAAGCAGACACAAGACAAGACTTATGACATTCCTTGTTCCACTCCAGCACAGCTTTATTAATCCAGTCCACACGAGGGTTGTGTTTGATCAGCCAGGGATGTCCGAGAACAACGGGTGCCAGGGGTGAGTCCAAAATAAGAAAAGAAATAGTCTTGGTGTGGTTGCCAGAGGTAATAAGTGTGATGTCTTCAGTGGTGTGGGAAATGATGGGAAGCTCTTGACCATTTAATGCGTGAACTGAAATCCGGTGAGTGAGGGGTCGGAGGGGAATCTGGAATGTAAGTGCGAAATTATAGTCCATAAAATTACCTTCCGCCCGGAGTCCAACAGTGCAAGACAATCGTGCTGGTGGACTGACCATCTTAGTCTAACCGGGAGGAGCGTGGAGGTAGATGTAGTCGATGAGGTCTTCCTGGCGGAGATCCCACCTGATAGTAGCCTCAAGTTTACTATCGGGCTTGGCCTTTTACCGGGCAGTTGTAAGCATAATGTCCCGCTCCACCACAATACAGGCAAAGGCCCTGGGACCTCCGCCTCTCCCTCTCCTCCCGGGAAAGCCGAGCTCGACCCACCTGCATGGGCTCGGGATCGAAGACGGGGCTGACCACGTCCCTGCCGCTGGATCTGGGAACGTCGACTCCTCCGAAGGTACGGGTGGACGGAACACGTTGCTCGATCCTAGATAGCCGAGCGTCCACCCGCAGAGCAAGATCAATCAACCCGTTCAGTGTGGTAGGAAGATCCAGGGCGTAGATCTCTCTCTGGACGTGGTCAGCCAGCCCATGCAGGAACATATCCCACTGCGCCTCCTCGTTCCAGCCGCACTCCGCCGCCAAAGTCCGGAACTCTATAGAAAAGTCTGAGACCGATCTTTTACCTTGACGTAGTTCCGTCAATGTTCTGGCTGCTTCCCTTCCCGAGACAGCCCGGTCAAAAACTTTCTTCATCTCGGCGGCGAGGGTCTGGAACGAGGCGCAGCATGGATTCTGATTCTCCCACACCGCCGTTCCCCAGAGGCGCTGCCTTTCCTGTAAGCAAAGTTAGTACAAAAGCCACTTTAGCCTGTTCAGTCTTGAACGTGCGTGGTTGCAGAGCGAAATGCATCATGCAACGGGTCAGGAATGCTCTACAAAAGGCTGGTTCCCCGGAATAATGCTCAGGTACCGGCAGGCGGGGCTCCGACATCGCGGGTCTCTCTGGAAGTGGTGGGGGAACGGTCGGTGTGGGCGGCGCAGTGGGAATCTGAAGCCGTCGGATATGCTGGGTGAGCTCGGACACCTGCGTCACCAAGGCTTGCACTGTGCGACCTGTATCGCTGATCTCTCTCTGCTGAGCATCCATTCTCCTGGTGCTATGATGAATAAACTCGTCCACGGGGCTCCGCGGTGAACTCGCTGCTTCCATCTTTGGGTCAGATCGTTCTGTCACGGGCTTAGGACGAATGACAGGAAGCAAATGCAAGTTAACAGTTTATTTGAGTATCACAGAATCGGCAGTGCAAACAGATGGTAACGGTGACGCAGGGACAAGATGGTCAGGATCCGTGAAGTGGTGCGATGAAGAGACGATGGTGAGACAAACGTAGAAACTCGAATCCAGACGAAGAAACAGGAACACAAGGCAGGAACTGGACACCGGAACACCAACACGAACCACATGAAACAACGATCTGACAAGGATGAGAGAACAACGGTGAGTATAAATAGTGTGGTGATGATCAACTGCAGCTGGTGATGTGATGATGAGCAGCTGGAGCGGATCAAGTGATGTCATACAGACACACCCCTCACACACGTGCATTCATACAACAACATAAACACGAGACTAGAAGGAAACAGAGAAAACGTCTACCGTGACAATTGCTCTCTGTCCTGTCCGCTCGGCACTGGAGGTTGAGTACTTTGGCGGTGACATTTGCAAGACACTGACAGCCTGTTGGATTTATTACATACCTAATCTAGTTTGCCTGGTTTATGTTTAAATTTCAGATTTCAGGAAAGTAAGCAGACATTTCCCTTTCAGTAGATGTATGTGAAAAAAAAAAAAAAACTCTAGTGACAAATTTTTTACAGATACAAATTAGTATAGTCCAGATGTGATATTTCAGGAGACATACATACTTTCAGTGGAGGGGATCAGTAAAAAAAACAAAAAATAGCGCTTACAGTTTGAGGAGAGAGTTGCCAGCATCATAGATTGTGCCTTCGTTGCTGTCCAGTGTTGCTGCATCTCTTTACAGATAATCATTTCCTCGTCCCTCAGGCTTTTAGACTTACAGTCTACAATAACAAATGTCCTTTCATGTATGCATGTATGCATTTTTCATTATGATATCAACATCACTGTTAAAAAATGTACCTTGGCGTCAGGGACGTGCAGAGAGTTCCTCAGCGGCAGGGGCTCAAATGTAAAAAAGGGGCATATATATATATATATATATATATATATATATATATATATATATATATATATATATATATATATTAGTATTATAAGTATAAGTATATACTACTATTTTTAATGTTTTTTAAAGAAGCCTTTTATGCTCATCAAGGCTGCATTTATTTGATCTAAAATACAGAAAAAAAAACACTTCTGTGTGCGTGCGTGAGACTGTCATGTCAGTGTAATCCAGGGCTCTCAAGTATCACGCATTGTGCGGACAATTAGTGGACAAAACTAAGTAAAAATTCAGATCATATAAAAAAATATTCTTATGGCTAAGAGTGAAACACTGGTCATTTAGATTTAAGAAATCCCACACAACTGGAATCTAACACTTAATCGGTGGAATCTGACATTGCATTGGTGAAAATGGCCCTATTCTTTCCTTGGGAAACTCTAGACAATAAAGTAAATGAATTTAAACTTTTACCACTTAGTTTGTTTATAATAAATTACTATCAATGTAAAATAGTTTGGATATGGTATAATAACAAATAGCATTAAATGTGAGAATATGGCAATATATTTTAAAAGGATAAAGCATAATATGTTAAAAGAGTTGTAAAGTAGGCCTAATTGGATAAAAGTGTCTGCTAAATGAATACTAAATAATAATGGATCACATAAACCCGCAATTCTGACTTTTTCTCTCAGAATTGCATGTTTATATCTCACAATTATGACTTTATAATACGCAATTGGGAGATATAAAGTCAGAATTGCATGATATAAAGTCGCAATTGCGTGTTATAAAGTCAGAATTGTGAGATATAAACTATTCTGAGGGGGGAAAAGTCTTTTTTCCCCCATAGAATTGGACTTTATAACTCGCAATTGGGAGTTTATATCTCACAATTCTGAGAAAATATGTCAGAATTGCGAGATATAAACTCGCAATTATGTGTTATAAAGTTAGAATTGCGTGATATAAAGTCGGAATTGTGAGAAAAAAAGTCTGAATTCTTAGTTTTTTCTCTCGCAATTCTGACTTTATAACACGCAATTGAGACTTTATTTCACGCAATTCTGACTTTATAACACGCAATTGCGACTTTATATCACGCAATTCTGACTTTATAACACGCAATTGTGACTTTATATCTCGCAATTCTGACTTTATAACACGCAATTGCGACTTTATATCATGCAATTCTGACTTTTTCTCTCAGAATTGCATGTTTATATCTCACAATTATGACTTTATAATAAGCAATTGGGAGATATAAAGTCAGAATTGCATGATATAAAGTCGCAATTGCGTGTTATAAAGTCAGAATTGTGAGATATAAACTATTCTGAGGGGGGAAAAGTCAGTCTTTTTTCCCCCATAGAATTGGACTTTATAACTTGCAATTGCGAGTTTATATCTCACAATTCTGAGAAAATATGTCAGAATTGCGAGATATAAACTCGCAATTATGTGTTATAAAGTTAGAATTGCGTGATATAAAGTCGGAATTGTGAGAAAAAAAGTCAGAATTCTTAGTTTTTTCTCTCGCAATTCTGACTTTATAACACGCAATTGAGACTTTATTTCACGCAATTCTGACTTTATAACACGCAATTGCGACTTTATATCACGCAATTCTGACTTTATAACACGCAATTGCGACTTTATATCTCGCAATTCTGACTTTATAACACGCAATTGCGACTTTATATCATGCAATTCTGACTTTTTCTCTCAGAATTGCATGTTTATATCTCACAATTATGACTTTATAATACGCAATTGGGAGATGTAAAGTCAGAATTGCATGATATAAAGTCGCAATTGCGTTTTATAAAGTCCGAATTGTGAGATATAAACTATTCTGAGGGGGGAAAAGTCAGTCTTTTTTTCCCCATAGAATTGGACTTTATAACTCGCAATTGCGAGTTTATATCTCACAATTCTGAGAAAATATGTCAGAATTGCGAGATATAAACTCGCAATTATGTGTTATAAAGTCAGAATTGCGTGATATAAAGTCGGAATTGCGAGAAAAAAAGTCAGAATTCTTAGTTTTTTCTCTCGCAATTCTGACTTTATAAGACGCAATTGAGTAGCCTAGAAATCTAGACGCACCCTAGCGGTAGCAAAAATTATTTTGCAGAAAGGGTGGTCTAGCAACTCTCCATAGGCTTTTGAGTTGGAAAAACCAAACTCTGGTCAGGCCAATCACATCGTTTATAGAGTTGGTGGGCGGGCTTAACATAATGACGGCAGAGTTGTGACGGTTCCGCGAGATTTCCATAGGTGATTTCCCTGCTACTTGAAAACAAAGAAGATGCTGCTGGCGAACAGCGGTCTTTCCAATCGGCTTTGGCCGCGACTCTGGATGACTTGGAGTTAAGAGAACGTCACTTAAGTCATTCTTAAAAAAGGAAGATGTGTTCGGAGTTTTGACGACCGGATACGGCAAAAGTTGAATATATCAACTATCTCCGCTGGTGGAAAAACGCATGGGACTCACTCAGCCACAGCCGTTCGTTGCTCTGGTTGGTTGTAGCGCTGTCCTATTGCGTGCAGAGGGAATTTGAAAGACAACCGTTTATCCCGCCCCTCGGATTGAGGTATGCCAATTGTGAGTTCCCAGACCTAACATCTTGATATGTCTGGCTTGCCAGGCTAGCAATTAAGACTTTATTTCACGCAATTCTGACTTTATATCTCGCAATTCTGACTTTATAACACGCAATTGCGACTTTATATCACGCAATTCTGACTTTATAATACGCAATTGCGACTTTATATCTCGCAATTCTGACTTTATAACACGCAATTTCAACTTTATTTCACGCAATTCTGACGTTAGAACTCGCAATTCTGAGAAATAGTCACAATTATCTTTTAAAATGTTTTATTCTGTGGCGGAAACAAGCTTCCATAATTAACCTCAATACAAACCTTCTCAGAAAAGTTTTTTTTAAGCTTCTTTTTTTTTTAGTTTGCTGCATGGTTAAAAAAAATAGCCTATATTCATTAACTCACGGGGCCCGTCGACACGCGCAACCACACACGTGCCTGCAGAGTGTGTTTTCAGCCGCGGCTCTAACTGTCAAGGCTGCGCTCCAGACTAACCCCACATCACGTTGACATGTTGCTTTTTTAAATAAAAAATAGACAAGGTGTGGATTGAGGTAGGCCTGCTATTTTTATTTAACGAAAAATCTTAGTCTAACGGAAAAAAATAGCCGGTTTTTGAAAGCTTTGCTCAAACGGATTCAGTGTTTTCTTTTTGTCATCTTAATTAGTTAATTATTTCAGTTAAAAAAATATATTTAGTGTAGGCCTATTTTATGTTTTTTATTTGTATTATTTTATTCTGTTTTTCTCTGTTGTCAAATGTTGCAGGTGCATGAAAATTTGATCTGAATCCAGGTTCTGTTGTTGGTCTGTTCTGTATGCTGCTGTTTGCACTTTGCATGCTAAAATAAACCCTTTGATAAATGAAAAAAATTGTTTGTATTTTTAACGGGTCACAGATACGCGTCAATTTTATTTTTTATTTAATGCCAATTCAATATTATAATCTTATCAGTTAACGGTTAATAATCGATTAACGAGCGGCGGTTGCCGGTCGGGAAAATTAACCGAAATGAGCATCCCTAATTTGTGTATATTTAATTTGTATTATTTCTTCCCCAAGCAAATAAAATAAATTTGGGTCGGACATAAATTGAAAGGGTCGGTCGGAAACCGGAACCAAACTAAAAAAAAAAATGTATGCCTCACGTTGTATTTCTGCGTTGTAAGTCTACTTGAATTATACGTCACACAGTGAAAAAACAGTTCAAAACCAGACAGAACTGGGCTTGGTCCTCTTTGTCATTTCATTAAAGGTAATCTCAAGGGCATGTGTTCTTCTCTATAGGTGTTGTCACGAGCATGACTGCTGTTATGGGTATGCAGAATCTCAGGGCTGTTATCCAAAAACGGACATGTACCGGTGGACGTGCTATAACAAGCAGGCTGAGTGTGGTATGATTTAAATCTTAAACACCATATTTACATTATTTTACAATGTAAAAATTATATGATCAATAAGTTATGATGCTTTAACTCACCAAAAAAGTTAAGCATTTTTCAAATTTTACAAGATTCAACTAATTTTTAAAGTCAGTTTATTGTAATTTAAGTTGAAATGACTTAAACATCCAAGTTGATTGTACTTAAAAATGTAAGGCACCTCCTTTTTTTTACAGTGTAGAATCACTTTTTACATTATAAGATGGGATCTAAATGAGAAACAGAACAAGTCAGTAAAGTCAAGTCAAGTCAAATATATTTATATAGCGCTTTTCACAATACAGATTGTATCAAAGCTGCTTCACAGAATCAATCAAAACAACTTAACAATGTTTGTTTATTACTGGAAAAAAGACATCCAAGTTTGGTAGAGCTGATCAATGGTATGATCGGTTAATTAATTTGAATATCCCCAACTGAGCAAGCCAAAGGCAACAGTAAAGAGAAACTAGGTGGGAAAAAAAAAATGTTTTGTTTGGTCTTTTCCTTCAGCTTGAGGAAGTAGTAGTAATACAGGGTGTGTATTATAGCAGACGGGACACTTCAGGCTAAAATGACTAACCAAACCACAGAATATTTTAAGATCTTATTCTTGCAGTAAACACCATAATGTGCAATAGGCAACACTCATAAGATTTACAGTAAATTGTTTAAGAGCCATAAAAGTGATGGTTTTAATTTATGGTTAAAATATGGTTTTCTTCACTCTATAAGCAAACTAATCATTTTACACAGCTGACAATTTACATGTATGTCTTCAATGCAGATTCGGATAATGACAGATGTGAGACAATCCTCTGCCAATGTGACCGGAAACTGGCCAGATGCCTCAGAGGGGAACCGGTCCACCTATTCTGGTCTCTGTTCCAGACTTGTGGTTATTATTCTCCCACCTGCGACTATTACAATTTTTCGGACCTAATTTAGTCAAAGAAATCTTTTAGAGCTTGCATTGTTTGATGAATATTAGTTTAATTTTAAATTGTTAAAAGGATTTCCATTTTCAACATATATATTTGCATAGTTGACTTTCAAAAGTAAATGGATTAAAGTATGTGCAAAATATTCACAATTTTGCTCATCTTTTATATACAGGTGAAACTCGAAAAATTTGAATATCGTGCAAGAGTTATAATTTTGATGATTATGGCTTACAGTTTATGAAAACCCCAAATTCAAAATCTCAGAAAATTTGAATATTACATGAAATCAATAAAAAAAGGATTTTAAATAAAGAAATGTCGGCCCTCTGAAAAGTATAATCATGCATATGTATATAGTTATATATACTAAATATATAAATTTTCACCTTTTAATTTTAATTACTGAAATACATGAACTTTTGCACCATATTCAAATTTTTCGAGTTTCACCTGTATAACCAAATTATAGTCATGACATCAGTGTTTTCTGAATGGCACTTCACCATTTTGGCCTGTAGGGGGTGACCGCGGATAGTTGTCACACTAGTTGCCTATAGTCTATTTCTCAGGATAGGTTTAGTTAGACAAATGTGTCACAAACAATAAGTAGGCCTATACCATACTGTTAGGACCACCTCATGCAGACCCCACAATACACAAAACAGCTTAAATACACAAGACATAAACAGGATTGGCATTTCCTGAGAATCAATGTCCCTTTGATGTTCCAATTATATGGATCCCTTTGGTTCACACCTTTACAGACAGAAGCAGTTGATTGCATCTGGGCAGATTCAGTGTAATTAAATCTGATATTCACTTATACATTATGCATTTTGCAGACAATTTTTATCCAAAGCGACTTTAACGAACAGAACGTCGAAGAGCCAACTATATTTACTCAATGCAGCTTTATTCAACTATATTTACTCAATGCAGCTTTATTCAACTATATTTACTCAATGCAGCTTTATTCAACTATATTTACTCAATGTAGTTTTATTCAACTATATTTACTCAATGCAGCTTTATTCAACTATATTTACTCAATGTAGCTTTATTCAACTATATTTACTCAATGCAGCTTTATTCAACTATATTTACTCAATGTAGTTTTATTCAATTATTCAACTATATTTACTCAATGCAGCTTTATTCAATTATTCAACTATATTTACTCAATGTAGTTTTATTCAACTATATTTACTCAATGCAACTCCACCAGATTATTGTTCTACATCTCACTGACTACCACTGTGGTGATTTTCGTGTTGATCTACTGTTTTATTCTTTAATAATTGCCTGCCAAAGTCATATACTGTATACCTGGCTATATGGGCATAATTGATAAATTCATAAAAAAATAAAATCAAATTGTTTTCTGCAGACTCCACCAGATTATTGTTCTACATCTCCCTGACTACCACTGTGGTGATTTTCATGTTGATCTACTGTTTTATTCTTTAATAATTGCCTGCCAAAGTCATATACTGTATACCTGGCTATATGGGCATAATTGATAAATTCATAAAAATAAAAAACATCTAATTGTTTTCTGCAAACTCCACCAGATTATTGTTCTACATCTCACTGACTACCACTGTGGTGATTTTCATGTTGATCTACTGTTTTATTCTTTAATAAATAACTGCTAAAGTCATATACTGTATACCTGGCTATATAGGCATATTTGATAAATTCATAAAAAAATGAAATCAAATTGTTTTCTGCAAACTCCACCAGATTATGGTTCTACATCTCACTGACTACCACTGTGGTGATTTTCATGTTGCTTTACTGTTTTATTCTTTAATAATTGCCTGCCAAAGTCCTATACTGTATACCTGGCTATATGGGCATAATTGATAAATTCATAAATAAAACAAAAATCTAATTGTTTTCTGCAAATTCCACCAGAATATTGTTCTACATCTCACTGACTACCACTGTGGTGATTTTCATGTTGTTCTACTGTTTTATTCTTTAATAATTGCCTGCCAAAGTCCTATACTATATACCTGGCTATATAGGCATAATTGATAAATTCGTAAAAAATTTAAATCAAATTGTTTTCTGCAAACTTCACCAGATTGTTGTTCTTCATCTCACTGACTACCACTGTCATGATTTTCATGTTGCTTTACTGTTTTATTTTTTAATAATTGCCTGCCTAATAAAAGTCATGACCAATACTGTTTGTATACATATACTGTATATTGCAAAAGCAATTTAATTCAATTAAATTCAAATTTATTTGTATAGCGCTTTTCACAATACATATTGTTTCAAAGCAGCTTTACAGAAAGTGCATTTCAGAAATGTACATAGAAAAAATACAGTTAGTTAATCATGTATTAATTTAGGGCATAACATATCGCCGGCGTTGAGTCGTCTCTTCACATGTGTTGAGTCGTCTCTTCACAGGCGTTTAGTCATCTCATCGCAGGTGTTGGGGACTCTGAAGTCTCCATGAGAGGCTGGATACAAACTGGAGCTGACGAACGCCATTTACCTCGGGACTAGCGTCCCGAGATAACAGCAGAAAAGCAAATGGGAAATAATTAGCATAGCTGCTGTTCATAAAATTAATGCATTCGACAGTGGTATAAAAGGTAAGCATTATGCGTCTTTAATCTAGTTTTAAACTGGGACAGTGAGTCTGAACCTCGAACAATATCAGGAAGGCTATTCCAGAGTTTAGGAGCTAAATGTGAGAACGCCCTCCCTCCTTTAGTGGACTTAGATATCCTAGGAATGACCAGAAGCCTCGAATTTAGTGATCTTAAAGAACGCGATGGATTGTAGGGCGATAGAAGGTCCATTAAATACACAGGATCTAAACCAGTTAGGGCTTTATAGGTCAGTAGTAGTACTTTGTAATTGATACGGAACTTAATAGGTAACCAGTGTAGAGATGGTGTTATATTGGTGTTATATGATCATATTTTCTTGACCTAGTAAGAACTCTAGCAGCTGCATTTTGCACTAACTGTAGCTTGTTTATTGAGGATGCAGGAAAACCAGCTAATAAAGCATTACAGTAATCTAGTCTCGAGGTCATGAATGCATGAACTAACTTTTCTGCATCAGAAACAGATAGCATGTTACGTAGCTTAGCAATATTTCTAAGGTGGAAAAAGGCTGTTCTTGTAACATATGATATATGATTTTCGAAAGACAAGTTGCGGTCTAGTATAACACCCAGGTCTTTTACTGTAGTGTATAAAGTAACAGGACATCCTTCTAAATTAAAGTTGTATTGTACGAGGTTTTGTGGGTAGTTTTTTGGACCAATAAGTAATACCTCCGTTTTTTATCTGAATTTAATAGCAGGAAATTACACGTCATCCAGCATTTTATATCTTTAAGACACTCTGTCAATTTAGATAAGTTAGTGTTTTCATCTGGTCGTGATGAAATATATAATTGAGTGTCATCAGCATAACAGTGGAAATTAATTCCATGTTTTCTTATAATATTACCAAGTGGCAGCATATATATTGAGAATAGCAGAGGGCCTAACACCGATCCTTGCGGCACTCATAGTCTACAGACGTTATCTTCGATTTTTCCCCATTTAAACAGTCAAAATGGTAACGGTCTGATAAGTACGATCTAAACCAGCTTAATGCCTGTCCCTGAGCACCAGTGTAGTTTTGTAGTCGATCCAAGAGTATTTTATGATCTATAGTGTCGAACGCAGCGCTAAGATCGAGTAGAACTAGTATTGAGATACAGCCTTGGTAAGAAGCTAAAAGTAAATCATTTGTAATTTTAACTAGCGCAGTTTCTGTGCTATGATGCGGTCTGAATCCTGACTGAAATTTTTCATAGATATCATTTTCTTGCAAGAAAGAGCACAATTGAGCTGACACAATTTTTTCTAGTATTTTAGACATAAATGGAAGATTTGAAATGGGTCTGTAATTTGCTAGGTTATTTGGATCTAATTGCGGTTTCTTAATGAGAGGTTTTATTACTGCCAGCTTGAATATTTTTGGAACATGACCTAAAAATAAAGACGAGTTAATAATATTGAGAAGAGGCTCTTCCACTACAGGTAACACTTCTTTCAGTAGTTTACTGGGTATTGGATCTAATAAACATGTTGTTGGTTTAGATGCAATGATAAGTTTATTTAGCTCTTCCTGTCCTATAGTTGTAAAGCGGTGTAGTTGTTCTTGAGGGGCGATAATTGAGGCTGAATCATAAGACACCATAAAAGATTGTACATTTACAATTGTGTTTCTGATGCTTTCTATTTGTCTGTTCTGGTGATGTCTGTTTATTTGTTAGTCTAGCCACGGTGTTAAATAAAAACCTTGGATTATTTTGGTTATTTTCTAGTAGTTTGCGGAGATGCTCAGCCCTGGCTGCTTTTAGAGCCTTTTTATAACGTGACATACTGTCTTTCCACGCGATTCTAAAGACCTCTAAATTAGTTTGTTTCCATTTACGCTCTAAGTTACGAGTTTCTCTCTTGATAACATGCGTAGCACTGTTGTACCATGGTGCTTTAGTTTTCTCTCTAACCTTTTTTAATCTAATTGGTGCAACAATTTCTAATGTACTAGAGAAAATGGTGCTCAAACTGCTAGTCATTTCCTCTAGTTCATCTGTTTGTTTGGGTTCACTGGGCAGCTGAGATAGATCAGGTAAGCTATTTGAGAATCTATCTATAGTGGTTGGAAGGATCGTTCTGCCTGGTCGATAAGGTGGCGCAACATGACAAATTTCAGCAGTACGTATTATGCAAGTTACCATGTAATTATCAGTGACATCATCACTTTGCGGTATAATATCTATATCGGTTGGATTGGTTCCATATGATATAATTAAATCTAGTGTATGATTTAGACGATGAGTGGGACCACTGACGTTTTGCTTGACCCCAAAGGAGTTTAATAAATCTGTAAACGCAGTCCCTAACGCATCATTTGTGTTATCTACGTGTATGTTAAAATCTCCAACAATTATTGATTTATCGACATTGACCAATAGATCTGAGAGAAAGTCTGCAAACTCTTTTAGGAAATCAGCATAGGGCCCTGGAGGTCTATATACAGTAGCCAAGGCTAGAGATAATAGGGATTTCTTTCTTACATCTAGGAGCGTAACATTTAGCACAAGTACTTCAAATGAATTAAACCTGTGACCTGTTTTCTGAGTAACATTTAGAATATTTAGAATATTTAGAATATACAGTTGGCAGGGATGGAAAATGCATCCTTAGGCCTGTCTTACCAGATAAGCAATTTCTTATGTGACTGCATTTTGTGCAATTAAATTTTTTTTTTGAAGCATAACACTTACCAAGAGACATTTAAATACAATATAATGTGATTGTTTTACCTTTCTTTTAGTGATACGTTCCGCATCGTTAAATTCCCTTAAAAGTGCAGTGTGCGTGTCTTTGTAGGTTGTTATGAAGTCATCATTTAGAATATTTAGAATATTTAGAATATACAGTTGTGTAGTACTAGTGTAGTACATTGCATAGAAACTGTGTCTATTCCTCGTTCACTAAGATCAAATAATAAATCTACTGCGGTATCTAGAAAAAATCTAATTGTTATTAAAACAAAAAATCTCGCTATTAGTGAACAAAAACAATTTCTAAAGCTAGGTCTTCTAAACATTAGATCGCTCACATCTAAGGCGGTTATTGTAAATGAAATGGTCACAGATAATAATTTCGATGTTCTGTGCCTTACTGAAACCTGGCTCAAACCAAATGATTATTTCGGTCTAAATGAGTCTACTCCGCCAGGATACTGTTATAAGCATGAGCCCCGTCTGATCGGTCGTGGCGGCGGTGTTGCAACAATCTACAGGGATATCCTTAATGTTACTCAGAAAACTCGTCATAGGTTTAATTCGTTGGAAGTGCTTGTGCTAAATGTTACGCTCTTAGATGTAAGAAAAAAATCCCTATTATCTCTAGCATTGGCTACCGTATATAGACCTCCAGGGCCTTACGCCAATTTCCTAAAAGAGTTTGCTGACTTTCTATCAGATCTTTTGGTCAACGTCGATAAAGCATTAATTGTTGGAGATTTTAACATACACGTAGATAATTTAAATGATGTGTTAGGGGCTGCGTTTACAGATTTATTAAACTCCTTCGGGGTCAAGCAAAACGTCACCGGACCAACTCATCGTCTTAATCATACACTCGATTTAATTTTATCATATGGAACCGATCCAACCGATATAGATATCATTCCACAAAGTGATGATGTCACTGACCACTGCTTGGTAACTTGCATATTACGCACTGCTGTGATATGTCATGCTGCGCCACGTTATCGACCAGGTAGAACAATTCGTCCATCCACCATAGATCATTTCTCAAATAGCTTATCTGATCTGTCTCAGCTGCTGCCTGAACCCAAACAAATAGATGAACTAGACGAACTAACTAGCACTATGAGCACCATTCTCTCTAGAACATTGGATATTGTTGCACCCATTAGATTAAAAAAGGTCAGAGAAAAAAGTATAGCACCATGGTACAATAATACTACGTATGTTTTAAAGAGAGAAACCCGTAATTTAGAGCGTAAATGGAAAAAAACTAATTTAGAGGTCTTTAGAATCGCGTGGAAAGACAGTATGTCACTTTATAAAAAGGCACTTAAAACGGCCAGGGCTGAGCACCTCAGCAAATTAATAGAAAACAACCGAAATAATCCAAGGTTTTTATTTAATACCGTGGCTAGACTAACAAATAAACAGACGTCGTCTGAACAAAATACCTTGTTACAGTTTAGTAGTAATGATTTCATGAACTTCTTCACCGAGAAAATTGAAAGCATCAGAATCAAAATCGTAAACGTTCGATCTTTGCTCGCGCCTTATAATTCAGCCGCAATTATCACCCCGCAAGAACAATTACAATGCTTTACAACCATAGAACAAAAAGAGTTAAATAAACTTATCACTTCATCTAAAACAACAACATGTTTATTAGATCCTATACCAACTGAACTACTGAAAGAAGTGTTACCTGTAGTGGAAGAGCCTCTTCTCAATATTATTAACTCATCTTTATCTTTAGGTCATGTTCCAAGAACGTTCAAGCTGGCAGTTATAAAACCTCTTATTAAGAAACCACAATTAGATCCAAATAACCTAGCAAATTACAGACCCATTTCGAATCTTCCATTTATGTCAAAAATTTTAGAAAAAGTTGTGTCCGCTCAACTCGGCTCTTTCTTGCAAGAAAACGACATCTATGAAAAGTTTCAGTCTGGATTCAGGCCACATCATAGCACTGAAACTGCGCTTGTTAGAATCACAAATGATTTACTTTTAGCTTCGGACCAAGGCTGTATCTCAGTACTAGTTTTACTTGATCTTAGTGCTGCGTTCGATACTATAGATCACACAATACTCTTAGATCGACTACAAAATTACACTGGTGTTCAAGGACAAGCATTAAGCTGGTTCAGGTCATACTTATCTGACCGCTACCATTTCGTGTACTTAAATGGAGAAAAATCGATTATAACTTCGGCAAACTATGGAGTGCCGCAGGGATCTGTGTTAGGCCCTTTATTATTCTCAATATATATGCTGCCACTTGGTAATATTATAAGGAAACATGGAATTAGTTTCCATTGTTATGCTGATGACACTCAAATATATATTTCATCACGGCCAGATGAATACGCTAAATTATCCAAATTGACAGATTGTGTTAAAGATATAAAAGATTGGATGACGCGTAATTTTCTTTCATTAAATCCAGACAAGACAGAGGTAATACTTATCGGTTCTAAAAACCGTCCACAAAACCTTTCACAGCACGACTTTAACATAGTAGGATGCCCTGTTACTTTATCCGCTACAGTAAAAGACCTGGGTGTTACATTAGACTGCAACCTGTCTTTTGAAAAGCATATTTCATATGTTACAAAAACTGCCTTTTTCCACCTTAGAAACATTGCTAAGCTACGTAATATGCTATCAGTCTCTGATGCAGAAAAGTTAGTTCATGCATTCATGACCTCGAGACTAGATTACTGTAATGCTTTATTAGCTGGTTGTCCTGCATCTTCAATAAACAAGCTACAGTTAGTCCAAAATGCAGCCGCTAGAGTTCTTACTAGATCAAGAAAATATGATCATATAACACCGATTTTATCATCACTTCATTGGTTACCTATAAAGTTCCGTATTAAATACAAGGTATTGCTTTTGACTTATAAAGCTCTAAATGGTTTAGCTCCAGTCTATTTAACGGATCTTCTATCGCCTTACAATCCATCGCGCTCTTTAAGATCACTAGATTCGAGGCTTCTGGTCATTCCTAGGATATCCAGATCCACCAAAGGAGGCAGAGCATTTTCACATTTAGCTCCGAAGCTCTGGAATAGCCTTCCTGATATTGTTCGTAGCTCAGACTCACTCTCCCAGTTTAAAACTAGACTGAAGACGCATCTATTTAGCCAGGCATTCATATAAATTTTTTATCTTACAGTTTCTGTAAATTCGGCCTCTAGTTCATAAACGCCAGAGGAGAACTGGCCCCCGACTGAGCCTGGGTTCTCCCAAGGTTTTTTTTTTCTCCATTGGGTCATCTGATGGGGTGTTAGGACACCATTAGGTCACTGGATGGAGTTTTTCGGTTCCTTGCCACTGTTGCCTTTGGCTTGCTCAGTTGGGGATATTCAAATTAATTAACCAATCATACCATTGATCAGCCCTACCAAACTTGGATGTCTTTTTTTTTCCAGTAATAAACAAACATTGTTAAGTTATTTTGAATGATACTGTGAAGCAGCTTTGATACAATCTGTATTGTGAAAAGCGCTATATAAATATATTTGACTTGACTTGACTCATCAAGTCTGGTCAGTCGTCTTCCTTTAAAGCGAATTTTCTTCAAATCCCACTGACTCTTTTCCATAATTCCTTGTGTCTTGTTGTCCTGAGTGAAATTCTGAAAAGACAATAAAAAGGCTATAGTATCTTAACTAAGGACTCTGAGTAAAGTAATAGGTTCAGACATTTAAACGTTAGATTGCATATATTCATCCAAATTATTCCACACCTGGCGTTTTTTCTTTGAAATCTTTGAAAATTTCTTTGAGAATAGATGGTATGGAGGTCCTTCACCATGCCTGCTCAGGTCCCCTGAAGATACAGTATAACATATTATTTTTACATCTTGTTTGGTCATCTTTTAGGGAAACTTCTCTGCATACTCTAGATTATATCTACACAGTACTTAAAACAACATTTGTAAAAAGCTGGAAGTTATCCTGATGGTGAAAGCAGAGGAAATATAATGAGACCACAACTGAGAAGATCCACACCCCTTGAATAATGAATTTGCATAACAAATTTAATGTGAATGTGATTAGTAGATTTTGAAAATTGCCTTGGAGGAAGCATTTGATGGGCTGACTATGTCCATGCCTGGCAATGGAGCCAAAAGTACTACAGACATCTGACAAACCTACTACATGGTCATGTCAAGTACAACTTTACAGCTAAATTATTGTAGTAACCAAAGATATGTTTAAGTTTTTCTCTGAGTGACTCTTTCGATCACAAAAGTGTAACTGACCCAGCATCATGCTTGTCCAAAGAGCTGCATGAGGCAAGAAGTAGGCAGCCAAAGTGGAGATGAATGTCTCACTGTAGTACACATTTGGATCCCCTTTTTTATCGAGGGGTGCAGTGCCTATGACCTCCATGAAATGTCTGTGAAAAGACGTCTGACTGAAGGTGTCCTAAAATGTGAAATTTTACATGATGTTCACATTGGTGATTTTAATCAGGTTAACAGAAGACATGATTTCAAGACATTTTTCATGTTTACTGTGTACCTCAAGGTCCTCAGGAACAATGCTCCTGTCATCAACAGCTGATTCCCCAATGGTGGTCAACAAAGTCTGGATGTTGTTGAAGTGCTTCTCAACATTTTCAGAGCTGCATGGGCTTGAGAAGATGACAGTGCAACTAAGGAGCATTTCATCAAACTCAACAATGGAACTTGCTGTGGTCAAAAGTCCAAAAACATGCATGGCCAGCTTGTAGTTCTTGGGTGCACTGAGAGAGAGAAATATGAATAATTTGTTGCCATTTGATTATCTGTTTTATGGAAAAAAAAAATATATATATATATATATATAATATTTATAAAAATGTATAAATATATATATAAAGGTTTTACTTACTGCTTTTTACACAGGGATTTAGCACTTTTCATTATATGGCTTAGACAGCGGTGGACAATAGGAAGACTGAAGTCTTCAGTGGTGCCTTTCCCTGTCAAAATTTGATAACTTTGGAGCAAGGCATTGAGGTTAGTTTGGCAGAAGACGAGTGAGATTGCTTGCATGAGGACCATGGATCCATCACATATTATCATGAGTGGACTGATGTTTTTGTGTCCATATTGCTTGGCATGATCTGTCTGGAAAGCACTAAGAAAATACATTACAGATGAGGTGGTGTGGTCACAGGTCACATACGTAGCTGCTGGAAAAGGAGAGGAACCCTTATTTGGGTTTCGGACAACCAGCTCGTAAACATAAAAAGGACCTGTGCTGTGTTTACGTTTCTTCACAATGTTTCCTGTTGCATCAAGATATACTATGTCTTCTTTACATCTTTGGTGGAATATGTCAATGCTTTTCTTCGACCAAAGCATCACACCCTTAGGATGAAGGATCACTTTCTGGATAACCTCATCGGGCTCATCTCTTTTTTCTTCTACCATAATCTGGAGACTGAGTGTTTCATTTTTATGTTTCCTGTCCTTCCTTCTTTGTCTCCAGGAAATGGACTTCAGAACACCTGGTGATGGTGCCTCTTCTCGACAGCCAGACTCTACCACAGATTCTTCAAGGTTTTCCATTTTCTTAAGATAGAGTGCCCTTGGTAGGGTTGTTTGCAATTGCTGATTTATTTCCTTTTGGTCATCAGCTCTTACCGGTCGCCTTTGCAGCTCTGTTTTACTGTGAACTACCATGTCACCTCTGACCGACACCTGTGCTTTAAGCGTGTTCTCACTGTGCACAACAACATCAACTTCTACTGGGCAGTCAGTGAACAGGCAATAGCCAGAGCATTTAAAAGCAGGAGTGTTCCTGGTTGATCCTTGTATTTTAACCCTGTGGCCTGTAAAAGCAAAACTGCAATGTGGAAGGATAGTGCGAATGCCTGAAGAGATAATGTTAGTCCACTGCAATCCCTTGAAGTGATCCTTTTTTTGTTTTTTTTCTTAGTTTTTTCCAGGCAGTTTGAGGAATAAAAAAAAAAGAAGGTGGTGCAGGAACACTCTCTGTAAAGAATCTTCTTTGTCAAGATTGACTTCATTGTCAGTGTCACTCCAACTGTCACTGTCTTCCACCTTGGGATGTTTGTTTTGGACCTACAAGAGAATAAACAGTAATAATAGAAAGTCATACAATATATCATTTAAAATCATTTGTGTTTCATCATCTGTGTTAGTTTTCTAGTAGTAAATGTATATAAGTTTAAATGTAAATAATATAAACTCATCACTTACATCTTCCTCCAGCTGACCATTTTTCCTTTCCTGTGCAGTGTCCACTGTTAAATCTTCATCCTCTTGTAATAATTCCTTCTCCCTGTTAAGTTCTTTTTCATCTTCCTTTTGAAATGTACTCATCTGTTGTGTAACTTCTTCCTCCTTTGCGCCTTCAATCTCTGGTACATCTTCCTCTCCATCTTCCTCTTTTAGCGCTGTCTTCACCTCATTTGAGTCCTCTATCTTTACGATGTTCCTCTCTTTAATACGTTCTTTTTCATCTTTCTTTTGAAAATCACTCATGTCTTCTTCTGCTTGTGCAACTTCTGGTGCATCTTCCTTTACATCTTTGTCCATTTGAACATTTTTCACATTTTCATTTTTGTATGCCCTTTTTAGTTGATATCTATTCGGGGATGTATTTGATACACCCAAATATTTGCTGAGTTCTGCCCAGAACATGTGGTCTTGCAGAAGGCAGTCCCCTGTTTTTTGCTCAGATAATGACTCCTGAAGCTCTTGGATTTGTTTAAAAATATCTTCAAAAGATATGTATTGTTGTCTGGACTGTAAAAGCAAATTTCTTTGTGTTTTACATACATACTTTCAATAACATAGCAGAAATTGAATTTTAAGCTTACAATTTAATATAGGCCTAATGCTAAAAATCCTAAATTACTTCCATTAAACTATAGTTCTTACCTTTCCAAATGTTTTGAAGACAATTCTGTATATAAAATTTAAATAAAACACACAATTAATGTTTTTCTTTACTTGAGAATTGAGTATTTTTTACATTTTAAAATATTATCCATAATGTGGTTTAGTTGGGGTGCTATTTGATATAGTGCTTGTTAGTTACAGGAAGCTATACTGTACTTTATTGGACATATTATTTGCACTATTTGTATTTTGCACAGACAACACCTTTTTAATATTGCTCTTTATAAACAACTGTATATGTTATAGGGTAGACTGAGTACAGTTGACACACTTTTTGCGTTTTGATTTTTCACACAAAAATAGATACTGAAAAGAAGTGAATTTCTACATGACATGCCACATGACATTTCATTAGCTTGTAGACTAAGATATTATCAATCAATAATACCCATAAGTAGTTAATATTTTCCACAATTAGCTCATAAAAATAAGGTGCTTTTAGTCTCAACTGTACCCATATGTGGTAGACTACAGTTGAGACAGTACCATGGTACAGTAGAGACACCCATTTTTAATGATGTAAAGGTAACTAAATGTTCATTGCAAATATAATAAATAAAGACAAGTAAAGAAAAAAACAATTGGGCAACATGTTTATTTATTCATCCATTTAAATTCATTCATTTTATTTAAATTAGCACTGGTTAAAATATATGAAACAGGAACAATATATTTAATATATTTATTAATAATACACAGTTTAAATATCACAAATATCAAATTTTATTTTCATTTGTGTCCTATGCTGGCTAATTACGACGTTAAACCTGTTATCATAACACTGAACAACTAAACAGTGTGTTTCCTAATAGAGCTATCACTGGGACAGAGACACGTGTGTCTCAACTTACCCCGCTGGCCACCTCGCACATTTCTCTAGATTTTGCAATGATCTTGCATGACACAATACCATGAAATATGCCAGTTTTTAGGGCACAGAATAACGTGTGATGACACCAGTTACGTTTAACAGTCACATAAGGATAATAAGCTCTTCATTGTGGAGTGTGCATGGTGAAGTGAAAGTCTTATCTTAGAAAAAAAAACTTTTGCTGATATCTTCGGATCGGATATGTTTACGTTGTTAAAATTTCCCATGATCAAAGAGGACACTAATACACATGTGCACAGCAAAAATCACAACTTTTGCATGCTGCGCACGCAAGTTATTTAAGGTGTCTCAACTGTACTCATGTATCAACTGTACACAGTCTACCCTACTGTACATTTCATTACTTTGCATAACAATAAAGTTGAATGTAATCAAATATGATCTTTAGTCATATTCTCAGGAAACGAATGATAACAATCATATTAATTAACAAAGAAGCACTAAACATTATTCAAAACAACCACAAACAAATATATTTGAAATAAGCAAAAACGAACTTACCCATGTTTTCTTCGTCCCTTTGTCATTACTATCTTCTGATCAAGTCAGTTTCGCTCGGTAAACATTTAGGCCACAATAGCCTTAGGTTTCAAAACTAATAGTTTTAACAAAATGTAGATTTGAAAAGACAATTTTTTTTTGAAAATAAAAGGTATTCGTAGGCTATAGGCCTACCTATGGCGAGACACGGCAGGCAAAAACATCGTTTTTTTTTCACTGGTCAATTTTGAGATTTTGGGATATTTGTCTTCAATAACATGTCTTCTTTCAGACTTGTGGTGAAAAAAAGTCCGAAATACACATTTAGGTCTTTATTTTTCTACACTTTGTCTGTTTGCGTCTGTAGATTTCTCATAAATTCATTCAAAGTTGGTGTTTTAAATCCTCCCGCTGCTCCGTGATCGCGATCTGCACCCTGTCATCACACACACCATTAGAAAGCTCTCTCTCCTGTACAATACTGCCGGATCCAAATATGGTCATTTCCTTTTTATCAGCAACCAATCGTGTAAGTAAAAGGGGGGATTTTACTCTAAATGCGCAATCTCATTGGCTGATGCAAAATCTTTAAAGCCCGTTTTCTCAAAATGACTTTTCTCTCATACTCCAAGTCCGAAATCTCCACTTCTGTAGCACCTATATACACACAACTTTTCAGTATTGTACTTAGTTATATTATGAAGACATTTACCGAGGGATTTGTAAATATATTATTCCTAGCCTGATTTATATAACATTTTATTCCAAAAAACATGGCGACAATCATTTTTTTAAGGCTATTGGCAGTATATTCTGATTTACAGGATAACAAAAGTAGATATCCATAAATCCCGCTGTATTTTTTTTTCCTATCTAATATGTTAACACAATGAAAAAATAATTTTGAACCTGGCTTTATTCAATACTCAGATTTCGTTTTTTAAAATATATGCAAATTAGCGCATTTAATTAGATGATGCCTAATCTGCATATTTAAACATTAAATTACAGAAAACTTGTAATACATTTTTTTTCTCATCTTAATGTCGGTAATCAACTGGGAAAGTTTCATGGTGATATCTGCTAGTTAAAAATATTATCTTATTCACCTGTAGTGTCTCGCCTTAAAAGATAAAGTGAAAAATAAGGAGGAGCTGTCGTTCAAATAACTTAACTTACACCGTTTGTCAAATTAGCTATACTATAGGAGTTATGGGTTATAAAATATAACACCTATTTAAAACCGTAAACTTTTCTCTGACCAGCAGATGGCGTAATTCTGGCGAAGAAAGGCGAAAAGGCGACAGCGGCGAGGAACCAAAACTCCATCAGAGACAGAATGGAGGAAAAAACCTAGGGAGGAGAACCCAGGCTCAGTCAGGGGGCCAGTCCTCCTTTGGCCAATGAACGAACAGTGTATGATTATGATTCAGCCATAATCAGGTCAGAAGTCAGATGAGATCAGAACTTTCACAATATTTATCCAGTTCATCTGGTTGGGGTCGGAGTCATCACGCCGGTATGGAGACGAGTTTGATGAGGTGTCCATGAGGCACCTCTCAGACACACACACACACACACACACACACACACACACACACACTGACACATCTTCAATTTCACCATAGCTATGGTAAGTGCTTTTGAATTACGAATTTCTATAATTTTAGGGGTTTAAAATGTATATTTGCCGTTATATTTAAATATTGCTCAAAGTTTGTAAGATTCTATAAATAAAGTGTCGCGATATGTTATTCATGTGCGAATACATTTATGCCGAGGAAAGTCCCACGTTTTTTATTGTAAACCTGGTTAGCAAACATGCTGATAATAATAACTGGGAATTCGTTTCATTTTTATGAATTTATCAATTATGCCCATATAGCCAGGTATACAGTATAGGACTTTGGCAGGCAATTATTAAAGAATAAAACAGTAGATCAACATGAAAATCACCACAGTGGTAGTCAGTGAGATGTAGAACAATATTCTGGTGGAATTTGCAGAAAACAATTTGATTTCTTTTTTCTTTTTTTTTATGAATTTATCAATTATGCCCATATAGCCAGGTATACAGTATAGGAATTTGGCAGTTATTTATTAAAGAATAAAACAGTAGAACAACATGAAAATCACCACAATGGTAGTCAGTGAGATGTAGAACAATAATCTGGTGGAGTTTGCAGAAAACAATTAAATTTTTTTAATTTTTATGAATTTATCAATTATGCCTATATAGCCAGGTATACAGTATAGGACTTTGGCAGTTATTTATTAAAGAATAAAACAGTAGAACAACATGAAAATCACCACAATGGTAGTCAGTGAGATGTAGAACAATAATCTGGTGGAGTTTGCAGAAAACAATTTAATTTTTTAAATTTTTATGAATTTATCAATTATGCCCATATAGCCAGGTATACAGTATAGGACTTTGGCAGTTATTTATTAAAGAATAAAACAGTAGAACAACATGAAAATCACCACAATGGTAGTCAGTGAGATGTAAAAAAATAATCTGGTGGAGTTTGCAGAAAACAATTTAATTTTTTTAATTTTTATGAATTTATCAATTATGCCTATATAGCCAGGTATACAGTATAGGACTTTGGCAGGCAATTATTAAAGAATAAAACAGTAGATCAATATGAAAATCACCACAGTGGTAGTCAGTGAGATGTAGAACAATATTCTGGTGGAATTTGCAGAAAACAATTTGATTTCTGTTTTTTTTTTTATGAATTTATCAATTATGCCCATATAGCCAGGTATACAGTATAGGACTTTGGCAGGCAATTATTAAAGAATAAAACAGTAAAGCAACATGAAAATCACCACAGTGGTAGTCAGTGAGATGTAGAACAATAATCTGGTGGAGTTTGCAGAAAACAATTTGATTTTATTTTTTTATGAATTTATCAATTATGCCCATATAGCCAGGTATACAGTATAGGACTTTGGCAGGCAATTATTAAAGAATAAAACAGTAGATCAACATGAAAATCACCACAGTGGTAGTCAGTGAGATGTAGAACAATATTCTGGTGGAATCTGCAGAAAACAATTTGATTTAAAAATGTTATGAATTTATTAAATATTGCTGTACAGCAAGGTATACAGTATAGGACTTTGACAGAAAATTATTAAAGAATAAAACAGTAAAGCAACATGAAAATCACCACAGTCGTAGTCTGTGAGATGTAGAACAATAATCTGGTGGAGTTTGGAGAAAACAATTAGATTTTATTTATTTTATTATTAATATATATTTTAAAGTCTGCCGACACCAAGCGCATACACCTTGAGCCTACCACGCAACCTCGTGTAGACGCGCAATATATTTTTAAGCGTAGATGGCGTGACCGCGCTTTTCTGAAGCACAGATGGCGTGACCGGGGGCTGTAGCGACTGAAAGATGCTAGTAGTTTTACAAATAAACGATATTTTCAACTTGAAAGTAAATATGCTTTATATTTGTATACATTTTGAATTGTTATTTTGTAATAAATTAATGAATCCAATCAAACTTACGTCTCCACAATCTCTAATAAGTTATCACATGATGAATCTTCATTTTGGCGGTAACAGCCCAACAGATGTCTGTTTTAAAGCAGAGGGTGAGCGCGGCAAAAGAGACTCATGAAGCTCTCAACAGGCCATAATGTTATTTGTATTTGTGCATATTTTATGTTTAATAACATTATATGTTTCTGTGTAAACTAGGTATTTAACATGGTGTCTCTTTAAGAGAATAGAATGTGAATGTTTCCCAGGATGTATTATTTAACCCATTACTTCCCGTGTGATCAGCTGTGGAAGCACGTGGGTTTATACCGTGTCTCGTGTTTGCTTCTGTTCTCTTTGGAAACTAGAATTAATCATTTTTTTTGTTAAGGATCTTTACTGACAGATAATCTCCAAATTATGGACTTTACACTGATGTTCTATTCTACTTTTATGAATTCTATTGAGAAAACATGAGAAAAAGGTGAATAAAGACTGAGTTCAGAAATAATTCAGAAATTATTAATTATTATTATGTTTTGAACTATGTTGTATAGCTGTGTTTTCCGGTGTGTTCGTTGTCCAACTCAAAAAGTATTTTATTTTTAATTAAAAATGCCATTATTTTATATGAAAACGTTAATCATTATATTTTATTGAGAAAATATTTTATTTGTCTTGTATATTATTTTTATTAGATCGGATATTATTTTAATCTGTCATATAGTCATGTTTCATGGGGCACGTTGTCACATTTCACTTCCATTCTCTCGGGGTGCGTCAAGAAAAAAGTATACACTGTATTAATAAAACAAAACCACGTAATTTTACTAGACATGCGTGAAATTAATGTGGGTAAAAATAAACACTCTGAACCTATCAAAGTAGATTTTCACTAACAGTCCAAAAGCGTTAGGATGAGCCCCGCTCTCTCCTGTGGTTTCATGCGGGACACACGCACACACACACACAAGTCAAGTCAAGTCACCTTTATTTATACAGCGCTTTTTACAATAGAGATGGTTTCAAAGCAGCTTTACAGAGATAACAGGAAAATAATGTTGTAATAGTATTGTTAGGCTAAATACAAAATGAAATGTCCCCAACTAAGCAAGCCGAAAGCCAATGGCGACAAAGGCGAAGAAAGGCGAAAAGGCGACAGTGGCGAGGAACCAAAACTCCATCAGTGACAGAATGGAGGAAAAAACCTCGGGAGAACCCAGGCTCAGTCGGGGGGCCAGTCCTCCTTTGGCCAATGAACGAACAGTGTATGATTATGATTCAGGCATAATCAGGTCAGAAGTCAGATGAGATCAGAACTTTCACAATATTTATCCAGTTCATCTGGTTGGGTCGGAGTCATCACGCCGGTATGGAGACGAGTTTGATGAGGTGTCCATGAGGCACCTCACACACACACACACACACACACACACACACACACACACACACACACACACACACACACACACACACACACTGACACATCTTCAATTTCACCATAGCTAAGTGCTTTTGAATTACGAATTTCTATAATTTTAGGGGTTTAAAATGTATATTTGCCGTTATATTTAAATTGCTCAAAGTTTGTAAGATTCTATAAATAAAGTGTCGCGATATGTTATTCGTGTGCGAATACATTTATGCCGAGGAAAGTCCCACTTTTTTATTGTAAACCTGGTTTGCAAACATGCTGATAATAATAACTGGGAATTCGTTTCATTTTGCGAACCGCGTTCATTCTGTTCATTTCTGGCAAGCGGCGTTTTGCATTAATTCATGTTTTAGAATAAAATGCAGGAAAATGGACTGGGTGATTTATGAAGTGTGTAATATGTCGTGTAATATTTGGGGGAGCAGCAATGCACTTTGACGAGAACAATATCATTAAAGTGTATGATGTGACTATATTATCAGCTTATGAGCACAAGTTAACATGAGCCGATCCCTTCCTATAATGAACCAAAAAATACTCTTGAATGATTTCTACATTAATAATAACCCCTTATATTCTGTTAATGCAATAGTTCATCGTAATAAGACGTTGGAACATGAAGTCGACTGGTTTTTTTAAAGCAGTTTGAGTCCCGTTACAAGCAAGACTTTATTTAACCCTCCTGTTACCCTCAAATCCGATAACATCTTTTACCCACTGGGGTCAATTTGACCCCAGTAATTTAAACCTCCAGAATATGATTTTTTTTTTACAAAGGTTTGTGTCTCAGGTAATTTATATCTTTGTTGACTACTTAAATAACCTTTTAAGTTGACATCCACCCACCACCCCCCCTCCCCACCCCTTGAACATCCAGAATACCCATTGCACGACTATGGACAAGTTTACAAATCACCATAAAATCTTACTGATTGACCTAAAATTGGAAAAGTATACATATTTTTGGTGTTTTATTTGTTTTATAATATTTCTAAGTATAGATTTTGGTAATCTATAACATTTGGAAAGAAAAACGTCTCGGTTACGTATGTAACCCTCGTTCCCTGAGTAGGGAACGGAGACGTTGCGTCGGATGACGACGAATGGGGTTTCGCTTAGAAAGCCTATCGACTTCGAGTATACATAACGAGCCAAAGAAATGCCATGGGTCTGCGGAATTTGCATTGCGTATCTCCGCCTTACCTCGTGGGTATAAAAGGAGGATGCCGGCAACATGCAGATATGTTTCTTCGCTAAAGATCCGAGACTGAACTCAGGCGATCCCCGGGGTACAGCGGAAGTGGCAGGAAGACGTAACGTCTCAGTTCCCTACGCAGGGAACGAGGGTTACATACGTAACCGAGACGTTCCCTTCCGTTGTCACTCCGAGTTACGTCTGATGACGACAAATGGGGTTACCAGTCTAATCACGCCACCCTCTCGGCTGTCTTCCAGTGCCCTGCGTAAATCTGAGATCCCTGTCGTGAGACTGTCACGGACGAAGGACTCCTATTTAGCACAGGAATACCAAGGTACACTGGGGAGCATATCCCATAGCTTTATAGGAAATATGCAATTATTGCCAACCCAGAGGGGGGGGGGGGGGACTTAGAGAATACACATATGACCCGGAGGGATGCATATGGAGAACACTGGGGTGTCCAGCCGCAGGTGGCCAAGGGAAAGACCTTGCCAAGGGAAAGACACATGCTCAGAGAGGCTTACAGTGGAAATACACATGTGGGGGTCGCTCAGAGGAGGGACCATGCACACGGGAGGCACCTAGTTGACGCGCAGGCAATAGACACTGGCGCCGACGTCAGACGTCAGGAGTGCTGGAGGAACTCAGGGCTTTCGGGGAAGCTCACCTGAGGAGAATATAGCACATTTCCAGTCCGTGGAGTGGAATGGCGAGCAAGCGAAGACACCTGAGTGGGTCCAGTACTAGCTGGTTGAAGCGAGTACATGAGAGGACACTGGCTTCACTTGGAGATAGTAGAATCTGGCGAATGTGTTAGGTGTCGCCCAGCCTGCAGCTCTGCAGATGTCTGTTAGCGAGACGGCATGCGCTAGAGCCCAAGAGGATGCCACACTCCGGGGAGTGGGCAGTCACACCAAGGGGGCACGGTCGACCTTGCTGCTGGTATGCCAAAGCAAAGGCGTCCACTATCTTTTCCAGTGAGAGAGCCTTTCCCTTCAGCTTCCCACCATAACAGACAAAAAGCTGGTCTGAGGTCCTGAAACACGTACTGAGCACGTACTGGACAGAGCGGAGAGCACGTACTGGACAGAGCAGTGCCAAGGCTGGGTCTGCCTCCTCCAGGGGCAGCGCTTGCAGGTTCACCACCTGGTCCCGGAAGGGAATGGTAGGAACCTTGGGCACATATCCAGGCCGGGGTCTCAGGATCACGTGAGAGTAAGCCGGCCCGAATTCCAGGCACGCTTCGTCAATGGAGAATGTGTGCAGGTCCCCTACCCTCTTGATGGAGGCCAATGCAACCAGGAGTGCTGTCTTTATTGACAGGAACTTAAGCTCCACTGATTGCAAAGGCTCAAAGGGAGCACTCTGCAGGGCATTTAGAACCACTGAGAGGTCCCAAGAGGGAACAAGAGGAGGGCGAGGAGGATTCAGTCTCCTCGCTCCCCTCAGGAACCTGACGATCAGGTCGTGCTTTCCTACGGACTTACCTTCCACTGTAACATGGTGTGCGGCAATAGCGGCAACGTATACTTTTAGGGTGGAGGGAGACAGCCTTCGCTCCAACCCTTCTTGAAGGAAGGAAAGCACGACACTGATCGAACATCTCCGGGGGTCTTCTTGGTGAGAAGAGCCCAGTTGACGAAGAGGTTCCACTTCAACGCGTAGACATGTCTCGTGGACGATGCTAAGCGGAAGTGATGGTAACCACCACCGCTGGTAGTAGGATACTCAACCTGCCTCATCCCGTCCAGGAGCCACACGTGGAGGTTCCAAAGATCAGGACGAGGGTGCCAAGGGTGTTTAGATGTCATTTTCAAATGAGAGAGATGGAGAACATAGAGAGCACACAGAGCACAAAGAGAAATGGTTTAGAAGGCTTCTGTTCATGCTTTTATAATGTTTGCTCCTCCCCTTTGTTTGGTAAACCATGAGAATTATGTTTTCCCCTCCCCCACGGCACGGGGGGAATAAATTTATGTAAAATTATAATGAACATTATACAATTATAACATGTTATAGTGACCTCACACAACCCCCCACCCCATCTATATCCCAAAACCAATATCAATTAAAAATAAGCAATCAAACACTATATTTTTCAAATATCCCCAATTCACCCCTATAACCCCATTTAACCCTTCCCATATACCACCGAAACACATCATAAACCCAAAACTAAACCATATCTTACCCCAACCAAATACCAAGTACCAACACTCAATATCCTCCCCAACACCACACCTTACACCCTACTTTTCAAACTCATTCCTAACACACATTACTTTTTACAATCCCCCACATGAACAAATCGTGTAACTTAACAAACAATATCCCTATAACCACTCACATCCCATCCAACCTGTTAGACAACATCTTACATATTTAATACATCTATAAAATTTCACCGTTTAACTCTAAAACATCCCTCTCCCCTTAATTCTAACTCCATCTATTACACAATAACCTTCATACAATAAATCAAATTAACCCACAAAAATAACCAAACATCAATACCATAAAACCATCAAAACCCAAAAAAACATTAATCATAGTACACAAACCTAAAAAAAATCACCCCAACCACACATCATATTCAAATTCAAACTTAAATCTTTAACACATTTTATACTCCCCGTATTCACTGTCTAATACTCCAACCTTAAAAACTTTTACAATTCATGATAAAATTAATTTTTACAAAAGGATGCTTCAAACCACACCTTGTCAATCGTGGTATACTAACTAAATTAAGTAGTTTAATCCATAAGTATTCTAGGTTATTTTTAAATATTTATATTTGATAGTTATGTATACATTATTGTATTTTAAATGGGGAATTAAATTAAATGCATTTTCCCTCTGTACACTTCTGTGATGCTTGAAGTTCTTTTCAAATATTGTCCCATTGATTATTTAATGATGATGTTAATTGTTCAAATAACATAGTTTTATTTTAAAATGTAAAGAAATTGTAACCCTAAAGTGTTTTTCAAGTGTGATATTTCTGCAATGGCTAGTGACAGAAAATGGACATTTCCACAGAATGACCCAGAAATGATTTTGCATAATTTTAACCTATACTATTATTTACTTAACAGCATATGTTAAAAAAAAAAACTTTACAATTTTAAAGCAAAAACCGTGCTTAGTCGGCTTAGATCTTATTTATATAAAGATATTCAAGCAGTGTTTTGTCCAGCGACACACACCCGCGAGATGTATTCATGTTACCGTAACTCTTTAACCGTTTACACTATCAAACATTTTAAATTGCAGCATTTCGGCAATATACGTCTTATTAGCCTAACGCCCGTTTCACACATACTCCGTGTGCAGTGCGTATGCGGTGCGTGTTGCGGTGCGTATGCGGTACAGGAGCAGCACGCGCTATAGTGCTTTCACATATGCTGCGTGCGTTTGCAGTGCGCAACTGATCCGCGGCTGTACCACAAACACATTTACTCACTATTTGTATTTCAAAAAATCATCAGTCAAATCAAGTTATCAGCAGCAAAAGTTTTTGCCTCCAGTGCAATTCTCTTTGTAGGCCTATTCACGTTTAAAACACAATTTAAACAACTTATTATTCAATGCATTACTTTTATACAGGCCTAGATTATATATTAAGTTGCTCAAGCAAGTGGTAACATATTTAACCATGTACTTATATTAGAATCGCAAACATTTTAAATTAAAACTTAAAATTGACAAAAACAGCAGACTCATACCTTTTCTTTTCCTTAATTTAAATCTGTATACAATAAATCTTGCATGTCACAAATAACTTGTTTTTCCACCTCAACGAATGAGACGAGTGTCGTTCATTATGTGGCCTTGTTGAAGTAAATTGTAGCTTTCTTTGCTTTACCCCGGTCTTAAAGTAAAAAGATGACTGTGAAAAAAGTAGTATTTAATTAAATGCATTTATGGTTACATTTTATTTAATTAAATACATTTATGGTGAGATTACTACATTTTATTGAATTAAATGCATTTATGGTGAAATTACTACATTTTCAGGTCAGTCTGTGTTCATTTTGACCATGAAACGTGGGCTGTCACTTTAATTCAGCATTTGCAGCACAGCAGAAATAGACTCGGTGCTTAAACGATCGCTGCACTGCTGTATACGCACCGCAACTGGAACGGATCGACGGACCGCATCCGCGTGCAGTGTGAAAGCTCTAACCTGTTAACATGGGTACGGAAAAAAATACGCACCGCATACGCACTGCAAACGGAGTATGTGTGAAACGGGCGTAAGGTAATTTCAGGCTTTCCGTCAGCAAATGACGGAGGCATTGAGAGAGAGAGAGAGAGAGAGAGAAAGAAAGAGAAAGAGAGAGAGAGAGAGAGAGAGAGAGAGAGAGAGAGAGAGAGAGAGAGAGAGAGAGAGAGAGAGAGAGAGAGAATTTTGAAAAAAGACTTTATTACAATTTTTCACATGAAACGTTTTTTCAACAAATCAACAATACCTTTTATACCACAAAAAACATACAAAAAACAATTCTACATTAGTAGAAGAGAAAAAAAATATTTTTCCATCAATAACAGAGCACAGAACCTCATTCTTGCACCATTTCATTTCATAACATCCATGGAACTGTAAAAACGAAAATCAATGAGTATTCTGGATTTAACTGTGGCTAAAAACAAGATATTAATATCTTGATCTGCACCCATTTCTATTTTGTTTTTTCTACTCATATAGATTGCCAACTTTGCTTGACCTATAAGAAAATTTAAACACTGACAAATGAACCTATTTCTTCTAACATTTAAAACCAACAATAAATACATCTATAGAAAGAGATTAATTAAAACTATAAAATAAATTATGTAATAAACTAAACAACATTTCCAGTCTAAAACAGTCCATATAAGCATGAAAAACTGTTTCTCTCTTTAAACTAAAAGGGCAATCTGTAGTGACATCAGGATTTAAAACTGAAATAAAAGCATTAACTGCTATTGCACCATGTGAAAGTCTCCATTGTATGTCCCCAACTCTTTTACTTAAGGGTGGCTTATACAACGATCTCCATTCTGGTTTATAATCGATTCGTTTTAAAGCATTACGCCATGGTGTATCAACCCTCTTATCAAGCTTCTTTTTTTTATTAAAAACAAGAACTCAAGCTTTATAAAAAGATTTACCAGTACTTAAAAAAAAAAAATAAGACAGTGATTTTCCAGAGCTTAAAAACACTCCTGATACATCATCAAACACAGGAAAAATAAAAAACTTAGATAATACATTTTTCATTAGGAACATTTTTGTTTTCACAGTCTGATAAAAGTTTCAGTTCATCAGAAGAGAGTCTTTGTTTCCACTTTTCTAATAAATGAAAAACAAATCTTGACTTAATTTTCAGACTCAAAGCAACTTCCTCTTCCCAAAGTCTGATCCTGTCAAGTTAACTAGACTCCTCATTGTACATACTTTGGAAGCCACAAGTCTTTGCAAAAACTGTAAACGAAAAGCTGCTGCTCTACTTTGAAGAAGTTTTCCAAGTCGACCTTTAACCTTTTCAAGGCTTTCTTCCATACTAAGCCAGGAGGAAGGGGAAAATAACCATTTTTCCAATCCCCTATTAGCAGTGCTTCACTTTTTTCCAAATTAATTTTAGCAGAGGACAGTTTTTTAAAATCATCAAGTACTTGAAAAGGAGGTATGAGAGGGATGTGTAGCTGGCTTGAGACCAGTGGAAGTGTCGGTAAGAACAATCCTGTCCAGTCACTTTAATTACACAGAAGACTTTCTTTATTGTTTTGCGTGTGTTTGCTGTGTGTTGCGTGTGTTTGCTGCGTGTTGCGTGTGGTTTCTAGGAGGGAAAAGATATGGGATACAATTAGCTTGATGCCACAATCCATTTGAAAGACAATCAAACATTTGTACAAGAACTTAGAATGCAGGAAATTAGCTAGGTAGCCTACAAACAAAGTCAATACATAAATTCCCTCTGCCCCGTACTTAATGAACTGATAATGCCTATAAATACTCAAATGCACATATTCTTACAAATACCACAGTGAGTCACATGAGCAATATAAACTTATGTCACACGTAGGCTCACTATTGGCCGACGCTGGTCATGTGGGTGCTGCGTGTGACGTACAACACAGAGAAACACCTGGAGTGTACTTACTGTATATATAAGGTGATATATAAACATTATGTAGAATATTGAACTGCATTTCTTTGTATCTATTACAGATTGATATTCTAGACGGCAGTTTTACTATTTCCTCCCACGACTCAGAGTCATTTGATATTTTAAGCAGCATATTCCAAGTTGTTCGTAAGTGTTTCAGTTTGTCTACCGTTAGAGTCTGTAACTCAGAATATAATCTAGACACAAAACGTCCACGTTTCCAACAGTCCAGTAGGGTTTTTTCAAGCAAGTAACAGTTCGTTGGTAGCTCCAGAGATCCAGTCTTTGATTTTACGTAATGCCTGATCTGGAGATACTTGTAGAAATCTTTGGCAGGTATATAATAAATTGAGATCTTATATCTTTAAATGTCTTGAATTTACCTTTGTCCCACAGATCATACATTGGCCAGCAACTTTGACAATATTTTCATGTCTACTCCTAGCAAGCTTATCGGCCGATAGGAAGAAGGCAGTTCTGGATCCTTATCTTTTTTTGGTATTACTGTGATATTGGCAATATACATAGTCCCCGGGAGACTTGAGTGTTCAAAAGATGCATTGATTAAATACTCTCTGTAATAATTTATTAATCTTGCCTTTCAAAACCTTAAAAAACTCAACGGGATATCCGTCAGCTCCAGGGCATTTGCCCGATTGGAGTGATGAAATGGCTGTATCAATTTCTAACAATGTAATGGGACCTTCCAGTAAGTTAGCCTGGTCTTCGGTTAGTCGTGGTATATTCAAGCTGTTTAGAAAGTGGCAATCTTTTAATTTGTCACAATCAGTCTCAGAACTATACAGTTCCTCATAGAATTGTCTAAAACGCTCATTAATGTGCTTATTATCCATATGACGCTGACCATTCTCATCCCTAACTGCCGAAATGAAAAATTTAGGGGGAGCATTGTTTGCCAGCCTCGCCAAAAATTTGTTTGGTTTATTGCCAAATTCAAATAGTCTTTGTTGTGCAAATAACATATCCTTCTCAGCTTTCTTTGTCATTGAGTCACTTAACATGTCCCTGGATGTCTTTAATTCCTTAAGGACTTTGTCTGATTTTAATGCATAATATTCTTCTTCCAGTCTTTTTGTAGTATTATTCGTTCCTTCTTTTTACAGCTTGTATATGAGATTATAACCCCTCTCATGAAGGCTTTATAAGCATACAATTCTAGGGTCAGCATCCTCTTTGTCATTTGATGTTTAAATACAAATCTGTCTGTTCTTCTAATAGTTTAATAAAATAGCCTGTTTAACTTTCAATAAATAGTTCGCTCTAGTGGTCTGGGCGGTTGCATCTCTAAACTAACAGGAGCGTGATCAGAAATGGCAATTGCTCCGATATCTGACTTCTCCACTAGATGGGCCAAATGCTTTGAAATAAATATATAGTCAATGCGGGACATTGATGAATGAGGCAAGGAATTAAATGTAAAGCTTTGTGTTGAAGGGTTTAAATGCCTCCAAATATCTAACAGGCCGATTTCCTCTAATGTGTTTTTAAGCGATCTTGCACTTTTAGACTGACTGTTCTGAACTGGGCTCCTGTCCAAAAAAGGACAAAGAGAGCAATTAAAACTGCCTTCTATCAAAATGTTGGAGGAGTCCATATCAACAACAAGTAAGGCAGAAAAATCATCATCATTTACGTTAGGACTATATGCTACCCAGCAAAATAATTTCCCCACAAAGCATTCCTTTGGTTAAAACGATTCTCCCCTCTGTATCCTTATATGTGTCTATAACAACAAACGGCAAGTTTTTATGTATCAATATTATTACCCCCCTCTTACTTGTTGAATAAGATGAGTAATAAACCTGACCAACCCACTCCCGGAGATATTTCTTATGTTCATTGTCGCTGAGGTGTGTTTCCTGTAAAAATTTGGATTTTGTCCTTTTTTAGACTGTTTAGGATAGCTTTCCTTTTCACTGGATTATTGGATCCCTTAACATTCCAAGTACAAATTCTAATACTCATTACTAAATATAATATACTTTATGTACTTGATACTGTATTCAAAAAGGTAGAAAGAAGTACGTTTAGTCCAATCCCAACATTTAACTCTGCCTGTGCTGATAAAGAAAACATTAAAAAAAAAAAAAATCCAAGCAAAAACAAAACACACAGCTTGGAGTAACAGACAATAACCAAAATATCCACAAACCTATTAAAAGGTGGAAGATACAAAAAACAAAAACAAACTTCGTCATACTCTTATTAAGGAGTATCCAACTGGGGTCTTAGCAAGCCAGAAAAAAGAGAATTGCAGAGAAAAAAGAAAACAAAAAACCTTCCCAACTGGGTCGTTGGTCAATGTAACAAGCCATATGATAACACTAATTAAAACGTGCATTTAATAAATCTAGACTGTGTTAACATATTATGAGTTCATGAGTGCATGTATGTTCTTTCAAGAACCAATCTATAAAATTAGATCTTTTCTGCACTTTCAGATTGACAAGTCTGTGCTCTCTGTCATGACTGATGAGCAAATGGCAAAGTATATTAATTCATATGGTGACCGACTGGCTGTCCTCTCCTTCTGTCAACAAACAGCGGCCTGCTCGCATAAAGAATCTCTGTTACAAAAATCTGTTAAAAAAATTGCAAAATTTGAGAAACAGACTTCACTTTTCATGTTTGTGATTTTAAAAGAAACCAAATTCCCTTGGATAGCACTGTTGCATTGGCCTGGATGCCAGCCGAACTTAGCCCCGCCCACAACATTTGAGGTCGTTCAACATTCAACATCTCTTCTTTCTGACAGTATTGACCACACTCCTGTTTCTTTTAAGCCCTTTCTCATCTGTCTTAAGTAAAAAGATAGTTATTGGTGGCTTAAGTGGACAATATAGCCAGTTTTTTTTATATATCTGAGCTCCTTTGGATAATTGTCTAAAAATTTAGACAACACAGGTGATAGGAACGACATAATGACCTATGTTTTCTCTTTAATCTGGGTCTCAGTAAGGTATTCAAATATTGCTTTGATTCATAACCACTGATTAGAACTCACTTTCACCTCTCATTGACTGAATGGTGCTCCAACCACAATTTAGAGTTAAATGTCTCCAAAACTAAGGAGCTAGTGGTTGACTTCTGCAGAAGGGGGAAGTCGTCCCAGCCCTTGTACATCAATGGGGAGTGGGTGGACAGTTTTAGGTTTTTAGGCACTATGATATCATCTTTAAAATGGGATGTTAACATAACCAACATTACTAAAAAAGCCCATCAGAGGCTTTTTTTCCTTCGCCAACTGAGGAAATATGGGGTAGCCTGTAAGGGTATGTTGCAGCTCTACCAAGCTGCCATCGAGAGTGTGCTTACTTTTTCTATTACTGTCTGGTATGGCAACTCTAGTCCAGCAGAGGTCGCAGCTAGACAGGATAGTCAATACAGCCTCAAAAATCATTGGCTGCAAACTCTCCCCCATCTGTGAGATCTACCGGAAAGGCCTAAAGATCCTACAAGATTATACTCACCCTGCCAACTCCCTTTTCTTCATACTCCCATCAGGAAGAAGGATAAGAGCTATTAAGACAAACACCTCCCGCTTCCTTAACTGTACAGAGCCATTCAATCTCTAAACAGCTCTCAACCCCTGATCCAGTCCCTTATGGAAAATAGGTTCCCTAAATGAGTCTGCATAATTTGCACATTTCTTAATAGTGTTTTATTATTCCCTTTTATAGATTTTATGCCAACCATACTAGTGTTATTTTATCTATTTATTGTAAAGTTGTGGACTTGCGCTCTGTATCCCCATGTAAATTGTCACGTCTACCTGACATCAGCACTATAGCCTCCTGGACTGTCATCCAGGTATGTGGTGAGCGGTGTGTTCCCTTTACTGTTATTTTTCTGTGTCAAGTATCATCCGGTGTGGGATATCGTTTGTGTATATATTTGCTCTGTCTTTGGTTGTATCTTGTTGATGTCCTGTTATGAGCACACTGAAGCAAATCCCTAACAACTTGCACTGAGTTGTATGGCAATAAATTATTGAATCTGAATCTATAAATACATTACATTGACAGAGAAATATAATTGATTAGAATATACACATTCTATATACATATAACTATTAAAATTAATTCTATGAGATATTTTTATAACATACATTTCACTCAGCTAAATCCTGACTTCCCTCCCCTTTTCCCACTTAACAAATCATCTACATGCATGTACATAAATCTCAACGACTCCTGTTTCCACACAAGATGCCAAACTACACTGTTTTAAAAAGCAAGTCAGTATTCAGGGAACAGCAGTCAGTACTGATGATGGACCGTATAAGTAGAGAAAACATGTTCCAGAAGGGAGTGCTTTTGTCAGGTGATGGTAGATCTGTGTTAGTAGAAAGTGTGTTGTTTGTGTAAACTTGTTATAGAAGTGAGATATGTTGAGCTCGAAGACAATGTTGCTTTCTCTCCTTATCATCTGCTCCTTACAGCCCAAGATTCTCTGCAAATACAGCTTCATGGATCATACTACAAATAAGATCATTCACTTTGAATGAATCATGTACATTCAGATTATCTTTACACAGTTTTGGAATTGGTGTGTATGTGTATATGGATATGTATGTATATGTAAGACACTCTGGCAGAATACAAATAAAGAGTAAAGAATCAGGATGCTTTCTGGAGCAGAGTATAATAGAGCAGTCCTCTATATCACCAGCGCAAACGCTTGCGTAGCAAATTAGCTCAAAAGAAATATTGGTAACACTTTACAATAAGGTTTATTAGTTAACAACATTAATTAGCATGATTGAATAATGAACTACACATAAATACAGCATTTATTAATCTTTGTTAATGTTAATTTCAACATTTAATGAATGGAAACAGGAGCAGGCTTCACTCAATGATTAAACTTAAACTTTAAGAATGCTGGCCTGATGATTAGAATATATAAACAGGAAAGAGGCCGCACTATGCATAAATTGTTTTATTTGCACAAACGCGTTTCGGCGCGTACCTTCTTCAGTGTGCAACAAGATCACAATTAGGGGTGGGCGGATCGATCCTGAAGTATCGATACTTTCGATACTGACGTGGTATCGAAAAGGATCGATCCTCACATAAAAATATCGATCCAAATGTGTTTTTTTTACCAGTAATTTTTATTAATTCAGAACGCAATTCAGTGCGTAAAAAAAGCTTCTAAGTTGAAAAATAAGCGAATGTTAGCGAATAATTGTGTAGGGTAGAACTATTTCTCCGTCATCTGGATACAAGACGAAACTAATCAATCACACAGAGAGCGTTCAAAGCTGGTGCTTCTGTCACAGTGCGTTTGGGAAACGAAGCCTTGCTTAGATGACAGAACAACAATCGGGAGTTATTTCGCAATAAACAAATTAAAAGTTTACATAATGGTTCAAATTGTTGACGTAAGTAAGATTTGTATAATGAAATTAATATTTTTATTCAACAAGGATCGATGCATTAAATTGATCGAAAGTGACAGTCAAGGGTTTTACACGGTTAAAAAAAAATCTATTTCATATAAATGCTGTTCTTTCAACTTTGTTCATCATGATACATTTTATGCAAAATGATTTGGTTTCCACAAAAATATAAAACTGTTTTCAACATTGATAATAATAAGAAATGTTTCTTGAGCAGCAAATCAGCATATTAAAATGAATTCTCATCATGAAGGATCATGAAGACTGGAGCAATGATGCTGAAAATTCAGCTTTGATCACAGGAATAAATTACAGAATAGAATAAATTGCAGAAGAGAATTAAAAATCTTACAGCCCCCAAACTTTTGAACAGTAGGCTAGTGTACAATAGTGCATTTACTATAATTAGGGTAGTTTGGTAAAAGTCACTGACTAATTACAGGCGAGTTGAGAGCACAAATCACAAAATATTTAGTGGTCACGAAAACGTATTCAGATTTAGCATATTAATGATGCATTCACCTCATAAATCATGACACACTGCTCTTGCAGAGGAAAGTGCATGTAAGTTCAAGTGCATGCTTTTAAAATTAAAAAAGTATCGGTATCGATATCGGCGATACTGGCCCTGTATTTACTTGGTATCGGATCGATACCAAATTTTGCAGTATCGCCCACCCCAATCACAATGTAACCAATCTTATATACCCACACCCATTAACACACCCATATTAACATCAACCAATAATTTTAAAATGATGCACGTTACCAATGTTTCAATCAGTCCATTAATGAAAGGCAAAGACTGTTTATACATATTTAGAATCAACATAGAATACACATACTAGTATTACATTTACAAGAAACAGCTTAGTGACAGATCTTCATTCATTCCATTGGGGATACATGTGTTTAAGCTAAAAATGTACCAAGCCTCTCTTTGAAGGAGGCGGTTCTCACGGTCTCCCCCTCTTGGAGACCGATCGACACACTCTAGGCCCATAAATTTGAGCATATTGGCATTATGTCCCGCAGAATTGAAATGCCTTGCGACTGATGATTTGTCATCATTCTTTCTGATAGCGCTTTTGTGCTAAAAAATTCGGGTTTTTAATTGTCGCTTCGTTTTACCCACATAAAACAGCCCACAAGGACACGTCAGTAAATGCACAATAAAGGTGGATAAACGTGATTCTGCCCTTTACTTTATATATTCTGCCTGTTTTTGGATGTGTAAGCACATTATCTGTGAGCATAAAGTTACATGCCGCACAGTTCAAACACTTAAAATTACCGTGTGGAATTTTAAAAGGGAAAAGGCGACAGGGAATGCGCAGGAAGGTGCGAGCGCACTAATCGATCTCTAAGATTGGGTGCTCGTTTATAGCAACTACGCGGTAGATCTTGGAAAATGTGCCCAATGTGCGGGTCGCTACTTAGAATGTGCCAATGACGTTGCACAATGTTCTTTAAACTATTTGAGATCTGACCGTAGGTCGATACAAAGGTAACTAAAGTATTGTTAGAGCTTTTCTGATCGATACGTTTGGGGTCGACAGGGGTTATACATGTAATTTAGTGCGTGACTGTTTAGAGCGTGCGCGCAGTCTACAGCGCACTGACTTGATGACCAAACGTATCGATCAGAAAAAGCTCTAACAATACATTAATGGACTGATTGAAACATTGGTAACATGTGCATCATTTTAAAATTATTGGTTGATGTTAATATGGGTGTGTTAATGGGTGTGGGTATATAAGATTGGTTACATTGTGATCTTGTTGCACACTGAAGAAGGCACGCGCCGAAACGCGTTTGTGCAAATAAAACAATTTATGCATAGTGCGGCCTATTTCCTGTTTATAATTTCAACATTTACCAGTACTTTATTAAAATCTTGTTAACATTAGTTAATGCACTGTGAAAAAGTCATGAACTAACAATGAATGACTTTTTATTTTTTATTAACTACATTCCAGGAAGTCCGCGGCTGAATGTTGGAGCCATTCCCAGCCGTTTCCATGGAACAAGTGCCATGTGCTCATCAAAGGCGGTCAGCTTTGGAGAGATCACATCTGGCATAATTGCTGTTTTATGGTAAATTACCAGGGACCAATGTTTCTTGAGCAGTGAATGTATACAAGTATATATGTATAATATAATAAATATTAGATATTTAGACTGACAGTGTGATTGATTTTTACAATAGTAGGCTAGTGTACAATAGTATTTCTTAGAATACTTTTTTGTTACTTGTTCAGTTAGTTGCAATGTAGACTTCAAATATTTAACGTCATTAAATATCCTATTGGTTTACCTTTTTTTTTTTACTTTGTACTGTAACATTTTATTAAATGTATATTGTCATTATTTATACTAAGTTTCCTGAAAATAATTTGAAAGACACAATGAAATAGTTGATAGCTTTTAAAAATAATAAGAATTCCTGAAAAAAAAAAAATGTGTCAACTCAGTTCTGGTATTCATTGTTATTTCACACAACATAAATACATACAATTAGTACATGTGTATAATCATATATATTACACAAGATCAAATTCTAAATATAACGTATTCACCATTACGTACAATAGCGTAATATTAGTGTTAATTAACCAATTAATTGTAATAATAATATTATGTACAATAATGTATCAAATGTGATGTACCTAATATCTGTTACAAAAAAATAGAATACAAAATATAATTATGCATTCACCAAGGTATTGTCAGGATTCAGGCTCGGAGACAGAGGTAAGTGATAAACATAAATGTATCTTTATTTAACTCAAAGGTAAGTATGCAGGGTTTCGGTGATCTCGAAGAGGATATATGTGGCAGGAATGCATCCAGGTGAGTGAATCCTCTTCTTAAGGAATAACGTGGTGGGTAACACAGATCAATAACTTGAGTTTTCTCTCTTTTCAGATCGTTCATGGATAGGCGTGATTCAGGAAGGATTCCAGGTGAGTAGATCCTTTGAAGTGCACTTGACAATGAGCTCACCAGTTCAGTGATACTTTCACTTTCTCTTGCAGCTCATCCAGTGGGAAATGGGACTCGTGGCGGATTCCAGGAAACGGAGAACATGAGTCATGGAGCGGATCCTGGGAACATCAGAACAAGGACAACAAGGTTAGTTTCTTTCAGGTAAGTATACTTTACGTCCGTTGCTGAAGGATGGCTCAGAGTGAGACAAGTGGTGACTGGTAAGGGTCGTTCCTGTTGGAGGCTTGACAATGACTGGGAGTGAATCGGGTGCTTTTGTGCTGGCTGGGAAGTGTGTGCTGAGTGGAAACAGGTGCAGGTGATCAGTAATCTGGGGACAGTGATCTTTGCGTGGTGACATGTGAGGGATCTGATTGGCTCCTGACAGTACCCCCCCCTCCAGAGTCCGCGCCAGCGGACCTTGGACCTCGACGTCGTGGGGGTCTGCCTCTGGGTCGTGGTGCAGGTTTCTCGGGATGCTGAGCATGGAATTCTAGGAGCAGACTGGGATCAAGAACATCATTACGAGGTACCCAACTTCTCTCTTCTGGCCCATATCCCTCCCAATCAATGAGGTATTCTAACTGACCTCCCCGACGTCGAGAGTCCAAGATCTCCTTGATGAGGTAGATGGGCTCTGGCTCAACGGGTGGTATCGGGGGGTTTTCTTCGGGTTCGACCTCGTTGACTGACTGGGGAATCTGTGGATGATGGGGTTTCAGAAGTGAGACGTGAAACGTGGGATGGATACGGTATTCTGGGGGCAACCGGAGCTGGTAAGTGACTGGGTTGACTTGCTTGACAATTGGAAAGGGTCCGATGTACTTGGGATTTAATTTCTTACATGACTGGCGCAGTTTGATATCTCGAGTGGAAAGCCAGACTAGTTGCTCAGGCTGGTATTCTGGCGTGGATCTTCGGCGGGTGTCAGCGAACTGCTGTTGTCTATTCACAGCTTGTCGGATGTGCTGATGAGTTTGGTTCCAGACCTGTTCGCTCTCCTCAAACCACTTGTTAACCGCGGGCACTTCTGAAGGTTCACCGGACCATGGGAATAACGGAGGTTGGTAACCAAGGATACATTGGATTGGAGTCAATTGAGTGGATGCTTGTCGGAGGGAATTCTGTGCATATTCTGCCCAGATGAGGTACCTACTCCAGATGTTCTGGTTGGAGTGGCAGAATGTGCGCAAGAACCGACCTAGATCCTGGATCTTTCTCTCGGTTTGTCCATTGGTTTGTGGATGATACCCGGAAGACAGACTCACTGTCACATTCATGAGAGTGAAAAATGATCGCCAGACTCGGGAAATGAACTGTGGCCCTCGATCGGAGACAATGTCCTCTGGCAGACCGAAATTTCGAAAGACATGTTCCATGAGAAGCTCAGCAGTATCAAAGGCAGTTGGAAGTCCCTTTAATGGAATGAACTTGCATGCTTTCGCGAAACGATCGATGGCTACTAGGATGCAAGTATTCCCGTCAGAAACCGGAAGGTCAGTAACAAAGTCCACTCCGATGTGGGACCAAGGTCTATTTGGAATAGGCAAGGGGACCAGCTTCCCCACTGGCAGATTTCTTGGGACCTTGGAGATGGCACATGGGATGCAACCTTGAATGAACTGAGTGATATCTTGGTGCATGTGAGCCCACCAATACTTCTCCTGAAGTGTGGCTAAGGTCTTGGTTATACCTGGGTGTCCCGTGGCCACTGAAGAATGAGCTGAAGAAATCAAGGCGTTGCGAAATTCTTCAGGGACATGAATCTTCCCGGGAGGACATCCGGGAACTCTGGGTTGCTGATGAGCCAATTCTTGAAGCTGTTCGTTTATTTCCCACTGGATAGGATTTACGAATAACCTCTCGGGTAGAATGGTCTCAGGTTGATCAACAGGGCTCTCAGGGGCATGGATACGGGAAAGAGCGTCTGCACGGGTATTCTTGGATCCTGGACGATAGGCAATCTTGAAATGAAAGCGTGTAAAGAATAACGCCCATCGGGCCTGACGTGGATTTAACCGCTTGGCATCTCTCAGGTATTGGAGATTCTTATGATCGGTTAGGACTAGAAATGGGTGTTTGGCTCCCTCTAGCCAATGTCGCCATTCTTCCAAGGCAAGTTTTACTGCGAGAAGTTCTCGATTTCCAATATCGTAGTTTGCCTCAGCTGGAGAAAACTTTTTGGAGAAGAATGCACAAGGGAGTGGTTTTGAGGAGAACTCGGAACATTGGGACAGGATTCCTCCAACCCCGGTGGTGGAGGCATCGACTTCCACCATGAATGGTTTTTCAGGGTCTGGATGGTGAAGCAAAGGGGCACTGGTGAAGGCAGATTTCAGAGCATGAAAAGCTTTCTCAGCCTCGGGGTTCCACTGCAGGATCTTAGGTTTTCCTTTTAGCAAGGAGGTCAATGGAGAAGTGAGAAGACTGTACTGGTTGATAAATCTCCTATAGAAGTTGGCGAACCCGAGGAATCTCTGAAGCTCCTTCACGGACTTGGGAGTTGGCCAGGACAGGACGGTCTCGGTCTTTTGTTGGTCCATCTCCACTCCTCGATCACTGAGTATGTATCCCAGGAAGTCGATGGTGCTTTGATGAAAGGTACACTTCTCAGCTTTCAGGAACAGAGTGAGTTCTCTGAGACGTTGTAGGACTAGAGACACATGTCTCTGGTGTTCGATTGGATTCTTGGAATAGATCAAGATGTCATCGATATAGACCAGAACAAACTTCCCTAGAAAGTCTCTGAGGATCTCATCCATGAAACTTTGGAAAACGGAAGGAGCGTTGACCAAACCATATGGCATGACAAGATATTCGTAGTGGCCAGCCGGGGTTATGAAAGCAGTCTTCCACTCATCTCCTCCTTTGATACGGATTAGATTGTACGCACTCCGTAAGTCAAGCTTGGTGAACATCTTTGCCTCTCTGAGTTGTTCGAGAGCAGCGGGTATGAGAGGCAAGGGGTAGCTAAACTTCACAGTGACTTGGTTCAAGGCTCTGTAATCAATGCATGGTCTTAAACCACCGTCTTTCTTGGCCACGAAGAAGAAACTTGCGGCGGCAGGAGATGTGGAAGGTCGGATGTAACCCTGATCTAAAGCTTCGTGGATATATTTCTTCATGGATTCTTGTTCTGGAATGGACAAGGAGTAAATCCGACCCTTGGGGAGACGTGCATCAGGGATCAGGTCTATAGCACAATCCCATGGTCGATGAGGGGGTAACTTGGAAGCAGTGACAGGATTGAAGACATCAGAAAACTTGGAATAACAGGCTGGGATATTAGTTGACAAGTTTTCTGTGGGACTCTCTATGGACGTGGAGTTAATTTTGAGCACTTGGGTCCTTGGGTTACTGGATGAACGGGATACTGGATCGTTGATCTTTGGACATTGACATCCCCATTGCAGGATTTTCCCAGACGTCCAATCAATGGTGGGTTGGTGATGGACGAGCCATGGCCGACCTAGGATGAGATCTGTTTGGCTGTTTCTCAACACAAATGGTTCAAACCACTCTTGGTGCGTATCTTCCACACACAATTGAATAGGACCAATCTGGGTAGTAACGTTCGTCTTGTTAATTAACTCACCCGTTACAGCGTAGATGGCGTAAGACTTGGGAGTGTTGATCTCTCGCAGACTGAGCCTCTTACAGAGTTCTCCAGAAATGAAGTTTCCCGCGGACCCTGAGTCGATGATAGCTGTTACAGAGATGTGTCTTTCTTGAATCTTTAATATCACAGGAATCGTGAGTGGTGCTGAGACAATGGGTTGATTCAAGACTGAGCTTACCATCATTTTCCCCAGTCGAATTGGGCAGTTAAGTCTGAAGTGACCCTTGGTACCACAGTACATACATAACTTCATCTCTCTTCGACGAACACGTTCAGCCTGAGAAATTTTAGAAGTGTCGACTTGCATCTCTTCAACTTGATTTTCTGGATTGAGATTCTTGGGATTCTGAAAAGACACAGGATGGTGATGAGACTGATCAGCATAACAACTCAAAGATCGTTGATGGACTCGCTTGGCTTGCTGAATGAATTTCTCAATTCCTAAGCTGTCATCATAGATCGCCAGTTGGAGGCGCAAAGCTGGGTTTAAACCTCGACGGAAAACAGAAATCAGAGCTCTCTCATTCCATCCACTATTTGATGCAAGTGTGCGAAATTCCACAGAATACTCAGTCAATGACTTCTTCCCTTGACGTAATTGTAGGAGCTGTTCTCCAAATGAGGAATCATCCGCGGGTCGTCCGAAAACTTCCTTAAAATGTTTGACAAACTCTTGAACTGACGCAACCACTGTGGATTTCTGCATCCATAACGCCTCTGCCCACCTCAGAGCTGCGCCAGAGAGTTGCTGAATGATAAATGCCACTTTCGATCTCTCATTGGGATAGAGCTGAACTTGCTGTTCCAGAGCTAGCGAACACTGGAGTAAAAATCCGTTGCAGTCCTCCGCCCGGCCAGAGAAAGGCGCTGGGCGCGACGGGGGAGTTGCAAAGCAGGTAATCGAAGAAGCGGCGCTCACGGAAGTTCTCACTGGAGTAAACATGGGTTCTGTCGGAGGATCGGTGGTAGCAACAGCGGGCTGTCCGGAATCCATCTCTCACCTCTTTCTGTTGTTAGGTCAAGCCTTCTGTCAGGATTCAGGCTCGGAGACAGAGGTAAGTGATAAACATAAATGTATCTTTATTTAACTCAAAGGTAAGTATGCAGGGTTTCGGTGATCTCGAAGAGGATATATGTGGCAGGAATGCATCCAGGTGAGTGAATCCTCTTCTTAAGGAATAACGTGGCGGGTAACACAGATCAATAACTTGAGTTTTCTCTCTTTTCAGATCGTTCATGGATAGGCGTGATTCAGGAAGGATTCCAGGTGAGTAGATCCTTTGAAGTGCACTTGACAATGAGCTCACCAGTTCAGTGATACTTTCACTTTCTCTTGCAGCTCATCCAGTGGGAAATGGGACTCGTGGCGGATTCCAGGAAACGGAGAACATGAGTCATGGAGCGGATCCTGGGAACATCAGAACAAGGACAACAAGGTTAGTTTCTTTCAGGTAAGTATACTTTACGTCCGTTGCTGAAGGATGGCTCAGAGTGAGACAAGTGGTGACTGGTAAGGGTCGTTCCTGTTGGAGGCTTGACAATGACTGGGAGTGAATCGGGTGCTTTTGTGCTGGCTGGGAAGTGTGTGCTGAGTGGAAACAGGTGCAGGTGATCAGTAATCTGGGGACAGTGATCTTTGCGTGGTGACATGTGAGGGATCTGATTGGCTCCTGACAGGTATGTACATTTTACATATAATTAATAGCAAGTACTATATACGGTACTTATATAATGTGAATAAATGTGGGTATATATACAAGTATAAGAATAAATCCAAAGGTCATGTACTATAATATGAACAGAAACGGTCCATTTATACCACTGAAACATACACATCAATTTAAACATTACAATAGTACATGTCTAGCTTGTCTTTCATTGATGCTATGAAGGCATCATCTCGCCAGATCCTCTGTATTCTGAAATCTGTGTCATTTTGTGTCAAGTCAAGTCACCTTCATTTATGTAGCGGCTTTCCTCTGCCGGAGCCTTTGATTCCACAGAAAAAGCTCCAGCAATGCTTCAAGTTTATACCGCCATCCAAAATCGCCCACCAAACAACGCCAGAAAGGTCCCAAAATGCTTTGTGCAGAAAAAGGTCATGGTGCTTTGTAACACAGCAATGAGAAACAGATGTTCAGACGCTGTGATAACTTCAGGCTGAATCCCCCTCCCTTGCTCTCTCCCACTGGGCCGGAGCAAAGGCAGAGATCTAACTACACGACTGAGTGGCCGCCTCAGCACTGAAGCTGCCCGCAGAGTTCAGAGTCCCTCTTCTAATCAAGTGTCACTGATTTCAACGAGTTCTCCAAAGAAATCAACTGTTTTCCCATTTATTGAGTTCAATGTTGATCCTATGGGGTCATTAACCCTCTGGGGTCCACGGTGTTTTTGGGGTCCTTGAGATGTTTTGACATGCCCTGACATTTGTGCTTTTTTCAGTTGCTTATAAACATATTAATAGCAAAGGTGTAATTACACTCTATTTAGCACAAACAGGGCTACCATAATATGTGAGCAAAATGTATGTAAATGTTTGCATTTTTGAGAGAATATTGTTTATGCATGGTTATTGAAAAAACTCAAACTTAAAGTGTCTAAAATAAGGCCACAAAACACATACTAAATATATGTCCACAAGACTTTTGACTAACGGGCGTTGTTGCCTATAGTTTTTGCTTCAAAATGATCTGAAAATCATCCTGCCTAATCATTTACACAAAACAATACATTGATTTAAATTTTATAAGACACCTTTTGTTTGGAAAGGCAATATGCGTGGAGGCGTGTTCACACCTGAGAAGACAAAGGCCGGATAATGTGCCACATACATAATGAGCTGCATATTAATTAGCCTTTCACACAGGTGTGTCACAGGGTCCCAAAGAATGCAAGGACAAAAGAAATTATTAATATATATACATATTTTACAATTAGAAATTGTAACCAATTACAAATAGGTTACAATTACAACAACAATTACAATTTTAACAATATTTCAAGTGTATTCTTTCTTTGTAAAAAGTATACATTTTATCATCCGTATTAAAAAAGGTAAGGATTCATTAGTTTGAATATTGGAACAAACACTATAATAACATCTTAGTTGATAATTCAATATACCTACTTTATTTTTGACAAAACATCATACTATAATATATTTAACATATGAGCAGAAATTAGTGAAGTCAGCTGACTGAGTTCATGGGTGGAATAAACATATGGCAGGACTTTTACTCTTTGACCCCTGGATTACCATCCAGAGTCTGGCAGATGAGTCTTGCTCTTACAGCGTCCTCCTGCTTCTTGTATTCTTCTGCGATAACTGGAATCAGGTAGCTGGACTGTATGCTGTAGTAGGTGGTTTTCTGGGGCAGCTGAAGGTTCAAAAGCCCTTCCCAATCAGCAATTTCTGTGTAAGTAGCACCAGTGAAGAGTGTTGCTGCTGCTGATAGCAGGTTGTTCTCCACCATTCCACGGACAGTTGGGCATGATTCCCAATCTCCAGTGTGTCCACTATTACATTTCCATATGACTCTGATCCTGCTGCCAGATGTTTTCACAGTTTGGTTCACATCACACATTGCAGCTCCACAAAAAGTGCATTTTTGGAAGAGTTCCATGAGTTTGGACTCATTAACCAGCCACTTCCTCTCTTTCCATCCTCTATATTGTCCAGGAATGCTTGTTGTGCTTCCTGTGGTTGAGGTGTGTCAGGGAAAAAACTGGAGTCAGCAGGATCAGCAGCAGGTTCTGAGGCCATGCTGATGTCCAAGGCTGATGTTGCTGAACTGATATCCATTTCAGAATAATCAGTTTGTTGTGTTTCCTGTTGATGACAAACCAACATGGAAAAGTTTAGTTTCTCATGTCACCTTTACATGCATACATGTTTTTGCGGAACATGTTGGTCATCATTTGAAAATTGATTTTCAATATTCAATTATTTGAATGTTCCATTTTGCACTTCATGCTGATCAAGATAAGTGTCAGCTGAATGATCAAAATGTATGTAAATGTTTTGATAACATTTTTTACCTATCATGGATAGATAACCTGGCTTGCTACTTACATCAAAGATTAGACTTTTTTTGGCCTGCAGGTACCCATCATCATGGACAATGAAACAGTGTCCTATAAAGGAAATATAGATTTTATTTAGTTGTAAGACTTGTTGCATTTATCACACAGAACGCATAAAACCATTGAATGATAAAATATGAATTATCCTACCAATTGACGTGTCCAGCTGGGTGCCAAGGCAATCAATGGTTTTGTCCCTGTAGCTGTCTGAGCAGGACTTGTAAGCTGAAAAGGTGGTGGGGCTTTGAACTCTGCAGTAGGTGCAGTAAAGGTTTTTCGGGGGGTTGAGTGTGGTACACCTGCAAACAGGCTGGAAGCATCCTCAACTTCCAGCAGATCCGGCTGCAGGTCACTCACCTCATCCTGATTAATAAATGTCACAGAACATGAATAAAGGATTGTTATTACAGTAATCGATATATTTGAAATGCAATTTATTACAGCTGAACCAAATGTATTCAACAGCATATAATACAGTAATGTTAGATAATTGCATTACAAAAGGCTATAATAAGGGGAAAGTAATACCACAAAGCAAATTGTTTTTGCACAATGAACCCACAGACAGTAGCCTACTATTTCTCAAAGAAGGTCATTGACTACGTTTACATGCAGCCAATATTTAGTGTTAAGTTAGATATTAAATTGATTTGGTTTTCATTGGTTCGTACCTTAATTATTTAAAAATTACCTCGGATACCAATAGCGGATTTGGAGATCACCTGTTGGGGCAATCTCGAGTTGAGAAGTTCACGTGAGGTGAAGGTTCACGGAGGTGTTTCCGCTGCAACCAGGTGGTAAAAGGGTGGTGATGGCGCAGTGGATAAGACACATGCCTTTGGTGTGAGAGACCCGGGTTCGAATCCACTGTGAGACACCAGTGTCGCAGTGTCCCTGAGCAAGACACTTAACCCATAGTTGCTCCAGAGGCGTGCGACCTCTGACATATATAGCAATTGTAAGTCGCTTTGGATAAAAGCGTCAGCTAAATGAATAAATGTACAATTAAAAAATGTAAAAGACGCCAATTTAATTTGAATGAGGGCCGGCAAATGTGCTTGAGTTAGATAAAGAAGGAAAATAAAACGAAAGTTGACAGCGGAGGGTGCATCAGTGTGCAGGAGATCTCAGAGACGCTATTGGTACGTGAGTGATTGCTTTGTTGAGGTGTATTTGGATCCCGTCATTTTTTAATGATTTGCATGTGGCAAGAGATAATGGTTTGGTTAAAAATATCAATGTGGTGCTTTTGAAATGGTGCTGTGCGCTTGTTTATTTTTGTCTGCTTTGATTTAACAGCATGTTTTGGTTAGTTTGCGTGATTGTTTGCTGCGCTTATTAGTCGCAAGTCATGATAGCGGATGACATTGTTTCTTTACATTTATTACGTCATTCAAAGTGGAAATGTGAACGTGATTCAATTAAGTCCGTAGTCGATATAATGGTTATACTTGGAGACGCGTGATTCAGGCATGAAAACAGGTCAGGGGTAAAAAAGGTGAGAAGGATGCGGCAGCAAAATATCCAATCCAATCAACTTATATATATATATATATATACATACATACACACACACACACACACACACACACACACACACACACACACACACACACACACACACACACACACACACACACCCCCCCCCCAAAAAAAAAAGTAAAAAAAAGATAAATGTAATGAGTGAGTAGGAACGAGTGAGAGTTAACAGATGAAATAAGTAAAAAAAAGAAAAAATCACTTATTAATAGAATTGAACTATACTCCACAGTGATGAATTCCCCCCCAAAAAGCTGTAAGCTGCATTGGCATAGCTATAGCAGTGTTTCTCACAGAATTTTTGGATCACTGTGGTGAGTGGACCTCTGTCCCTCTAGGGGGGTTCGGGGGCATGCTCCCCAGTAAGAAAATTTTGTGCTTTTTAATGTTAAATTCATCAATCTGGTGCAAATTAAGCAAAGAAAATTTCAAAACTCTGTTAGTTACAGTGTCTGTCTACATTACTACTACATAATAATAGTTGTAATATTAATCCCATGATAGTTATAGCCATATATTGTAAAACAAATGCACTGAAAAATAAAGGAAACTTTCATAATTAGGTTTGTACTAATTTCTATACTTGAAAGAGTATATTTCTATACTTCACATTAAAGATGTGATTGGGCAGCCCAGTGTCAATCAAGAAAAGAACCAATGGGCCACTGATCTACGTGTTTCATGGGGTGTCAGAAAAAAGAAAAAAAAAACGCTGACTTTTTTTTGACCAATGCATTACACACTAATTACGCACTAACCCAGCGCCGCCAATTGAGCAAAACAAAACGAATGGGCCGCCCATATAGGAGTTTTATGGGCCGTTAAGACAAAACACAAAACAAAAAAGTATGAGATGTATCGGCCCAAAAAGCACGTCAGCCCACCGGGAATCTCCCGGTAGTCCCGATGGCATTAGCCTACATGCCTGGACGTCACACAAAACAAAATCCTACCTGTAGCCTTTTCACCATCCACTTATTAAGCTGCTGTCGCATCAATTTACGTGCCATCTCCTTTCCCCTCTTTTCTTTTTTTAGCCCCGACAGCTTTTTTGCGTTATCCATCTTTTTCGACGACAACTCACTACTCGTTCCTGCTCGCGCGCTCACGGCGCCCGCGCCCGCGCCCACTCGCGATAATATCCCGCCCTCTTCTATGTCAAAATAATGACACTGGCAACATCGCTGTCTGTATCTGACAGGACAGTTAACATTGTAAGCTAACTTACCTCAGGCTTGCTTGGCGACGTGCGGTTCTTTTTTTCGGCAGTGTGTCCAGTTGTCAGACTCGCGGTGTAAAAAACTTTGAAAACAATTCTGCCCTACTCTGACTCGGATTGGCTGTCAGTTTCGGCATTAGGAATAATGATTGTTTTTTTAAAACTGCGAAGATTATGGTATCTATAGAGATATAGCGGGTAAATGCTGGCCACGACCACGACCACGACCCCCCCCCCCCCCCCCCCCAAATAAATATTTTCTCATCGGATCTGCACAAATCACGTAGGTGACCCATTTTGGTTTTAAAACGGCGAATTTCGCCGAAAGGTGAGGAGTTTTCATGCCTGGTGATTAATTGGTTTATTTAAGAGCTATGGTTAAAGTTGAATTGTTTCATTCTTAGATTAACTGCTTTATTTATTTGAATGTGATTAATAACTTTATTTATTTTTCAATTAATACTGAGCTAATGTGTTTTCTTTTTTTAATTTTTTTTTCATTGCATTTAAAGGTTATCAACCTATTAAACTCCAGTGATGATGTATGAATTACAACTGATGGTTTTGGAAAATTAAATAAATTTAAAGAAAGAAGATTTTACGGAGCTGAGTTGTCCAAGTGTCCTCTGTCATCTCCTAAGCCTTTTTCGAGTTTAAGGCAGTCACTGAAGCCAAACCCCAGATAACTCGACACCCAGGCCATTCCTGCAAATACACAATGTATTCCTTCATGGATGACTCCACCAATCAGATTGTAACATTTGAGTTGATTCAGGTAACAATGATCAATAATAAATATAATAATAGTTCCAAAACTTTAGTTATTGTTCTAAAAAGTCTTATCAGAAATGTAATCAACACTAGGCAGTAACCCTTACTTGTTCCCTCTAGGTGACCCAGGCCAAAATTGTTGTTGCCATGGAGCCAATGGGTTTCAAGAAAGGACTGGATAAGCTCCTAGATGAAGGGATCGATGTAAAGGTTGTCACAACCGACAGACATCCCTCTATCAGGAAAATATTGAGGGAGGATTTTCCAGATATAGAACACCACTCTGATCCATGGCATACCGGAAAAGGTTAGTCTATTGTTGTTAGTGTAAGCTATTGTGCACAACTCCTGATACTTCTGCTGTGCTGTTTGTTTGTTTTTTGGGGTGCACTGTTGTTATAATGCTCTTCCTTATTTTAATTCAGGAATAAAAAAAACTAAATTTGGCATCCAAACACAAGAACTGCATGGACCTTGCTCCTTGGATAAAGAGTGTGAGCAATCACATGTGGTGGAGCTGTAGCTCATCAAAAGGAGATCCAAAGGTACACAATCATACATTATACACACACACACACACACATATTGCAAAGGCAAAGTCTAATTTATTTCTCATATGCATATTGTAAGCAGGTATAATGCACAGTGGAATGTCACTGCTGGCTCGCACACTATTTTCTTTACTCGTCTATTTTTGTTCAAATGAGTTTTTCGTCCTGTACTGTATGTTATGACAATGCTGAAAATATTTCTGCCTGTGCTCTAATGTTACTGTCAGGAATTGCTGAGACGAGGGAAGTCAATTCTCCATCATATCTGTGGGGTCCAGCGGACGAGCAAAGGGGGAAGAAGTGGTTGGCCGAAGACTCCCCTGCCTACAAGGCCCTTTATGAAGTGGTCATGAATGCACGCCTACTGTTTTAGTTTAGTTTAGTTTATTTCAGACAGACAGACAACTTAGTTTCAACACAGTTAAGCTGACAAACAGCAGCATATTTACAGCAGTCTGAAACAGGTGTAGGCTGAAGCTCATATTTTAATAAAATAAAGAAAATAAAAATAGTTATTGTCTTACATAATTATAATGTTGACAAACAAATCTAAGCAGAATACAAAACATTAATATTTCCTATACAATCCAAAATACAAAAATAGTTTGTTCATTTATCACTCTTTAAATTGTTTCATATGGTTTCATTGCATTATTTTTAAATAGTCTCTTTAACTTACTAAGTGTCCCACATATTTTTAGTTCCTCATGACAACTGTTTCATAGATTTACACCTTTAACTGAAATACAATGGTATTTTGCATTGGTCCTCACTTGGTTATTTTTGAATATACAAATTCCCCTTAAGTTATGTTTGCATTCTCTTTTTGTGAACAACCCTTGGATACTTTCTGGCAATTGATGTTTTTTGTTTTGTACATGATTTGTAATGTTTTTAGTTCTACTATTTATTTAAACTTTAGAGCCTTTAATTCAATAAAAATGGAGTTTGTTGGCTCCCTTTAGGTAGTTTTCTTTACTATTCGCATGGCTCTCTTTTGAAGCATAAATATTGGATTGGTGTTTGTACTAGGGTTGCCACCTTCAATACAGAAAAATAAGGGATGCCTGGGGGGGGGGGACACCCCTCGGGGCCACGATGACCACAGGTCCGATGACGTGCCAGTGGTGGTAAATCGCAACTTAAAACATGTTTTCATAAAAATATTAAGATTGATACATGGGCATTATAAAAATATATCTGCTATTGAAATCAGTGTGAACAGATGCACTCAGTCTCTCTATATCACAACTCAAGTCATATCGTCATAGCTGAATACACAGCTATGACAATAACAAACATAGGCCAACAAAGTTTGCAAGTGAAACCACAAAAAATAGGCATTTGGAGGAACTTGTGAGATGTGAACCATATTTTATTAACTTATTAAATTAACAAATCCATAACTTATTAACTTTAAATTAAACAAATGCTTTCATACTCAAAAAAGTCTATTGGAAAAAAATATATATAGTGCCAGGAGACTTGCAAAGGATCTTCCATGAACATCATGAACATGATAACATCAGTGGCCCAGAAGTAGTAGTGTGCAGTATTGGAGCATGCCTACTTCCTTTTATAAGTATACTTCTTGTCACTCCGTGCAGCACTGAGAAGCTGTTTGTCTTTCAAACAGATACAGTAAAACTCTGAACAGGACTGCTCAAAGTTGAGAGTGATCAAGAGCTCACTCCTTATGAGCTCCACAGAGCACCTGTTCCTGCTGTCACTCCAATTGTTGGACATTCTGGAAAAGATCCTTTCCACATAACCAGTGGATGCTGGGATACCTAAGATGTGGCTGATGATGGACAGCATGTTAGGCAGGTTACCTACTTGAAAGAGAGCCACCCACCTGGCAGCCACGTCTTTGGACTTCCATTCGTCATCTGCACCTTCTCTGAGCCCCTTCAGAATGCTATTTGCTGTGGGGCATTCATCATAAAGTTCATCCATGCTGACTTTTTGGACGAGGTTAAGCTTATTAGTGATCATCTCAGTGTTGCTGAAGGAAAGCATGCCATGGTGCAGAGAGAGAGGTTGCAGGGAGAACAGCCAGTTGTCCTCTGAAAAGTCAAACCATTTCTCAATGTATGAGATTGCTGTGTTGAGAAATTCTGTGAAATCTCTCCTTGCCCTGTCTGCATCATGTGGGAGAAGAAGGTAGACATGATGGAATATAACTCAACACAGGTGGTTGAATCATTTTCCAGCTTCTTTACAACATCCTCAAAGAAGGAGAGGATGTTATTGGAGAACAGGAGGTAAACTTCCATATTATCAGCATCTTCCTCAGTTGAGGCTTCACTGAGCTTTAATAAAGCTCTGATCTGTCTGGGACACTCTTCCCCCAGGCTGATGAAATAAGACCTGAGAGCAGTCCAAGATTGCATAAGCCGGGAAATGGCTGGATTGAGGGACAGCCACCTTGTTGTAACATGTCGCAGAATCTCGCGGAACTCCACATCACAGAACTTGCAAAACTCTTTCAGTGATTCCCTTCGTTTGGCAGATGTGGAGAAGTGGCCATAGACCTTCAGCACAACATTTTCCACATCTACAGTGAGCTGATCGAGAGCATGCTTCACTGTGTTGTGCACAATATGGGCATGGCAGTTCCCTTGCCGCAGATCTTTTTGCTTTATCTTTAGGTTGGTGAAGACAGAGTTGTGGATTCCATAATTTACATTAGTATTGTCTGCACTATATGCTGTAACTTGATCTAACGATAAGCCAAATTTATCAAGGGAATGTTCTATGTAATCCATAATACCAGCAGCTGACTCATCTGCATTCTCTCCAAAATCAAGCATTTTGTTGCAGATCCCAGTTTCTGGCCTGAAATACTGTACAGCAAGGGGAAACATCTTCCTGTTCCCTTTATTTGATGCATCCGTCTGTATGGAGAACGGGAGTGGTTTACCTGATGTTAAGACGTCAACAACATCAGCCACTGCCTTTGGAGCGGGACGTCTTTGGCCATTGCTTCTGCCTTAGTTCTCCCGATGGACATTTTCTTTATGATTTTGGAGTCATGCAGAATCTTTTGGTTAAGCTTGTGTCCACAGTCAGCACTGTTATAGCTGAGGTTGTGTTTAACCGTGTGGTACACCTGCGTTAACTCCGCTGCTGTAACCTTGAGAGTAGTAGGATGAGAAATTGCTATTGAACTTTAGTAATTGTATAAGGTGGCGTGAACACAGATTTTGGATAAAATATTTGTCATTGTTTGCAGACAGTAACACCATCCAAACAGTGAAACCACATAATAAATAACCGATCTACAAACATTTCTAAATTCATGTAAAACACAATTTTTTTTATTATTATTGGTAAGTTAATCTATTTTATATAGTCTATTGTTAATTCTACAGTAGCCTATTGAAGAATGCAATCATTTAAATTAGTTAAGTTGTTTATTTGCTTCACATAGGCACTATATTTTTATTATTAAATATATCTCTCTAGCATGTACAGAGTGAACAGCAACGGTCCTAGTACTGAGCCTTGTGGTACACCATACTGAACTTTTGGCCGATAAGACATCTCTTCATTTACTGCTACAAACTGATAACGGTCAGATAAGTATGATTTAAACCATGCTAATGCAATTCCACTAATGCTAACATAATTTTCGAGTCTATTTAAAAGAATGTTGTGGTCGATAGTGTCAAAAGAGTAGCTTCTGGACAGGACTAAAGAGATTGTAAACCTAAAGAAAATATTGAGAAGACTTGAGAAGAGGGAGATTAAGCAGGTTCTTTTGAACATGAAAGGCAGAGAGGTCCAAAAAAAAAAAAAAACGGAATTAACTTTCAGGTCAATTTGGAGTCCGAAAGGGAGAATGCGGAGTCAGTTTTGGAAGTAGGAAAGTGGGGCCTTGTACAATTTCACACAGGTATAAAGAAATATTTGGTGGTATGGATGTGTATTGTTGTTGTTGTTGATGATGATGAAAAATCCTTACATTTTGATTTATTTATTTAGGTCTATTCATTTTTACTGTCTAGATTGTAGATGGTCAATATGAGGTTGACACTATGAGTTGTGCTGGACCAATCAAATTTTACATTCCATCCATAAGATATGAGAAAGTAGGTCTGGTACTACTTTGATGCCATAAAAGCCATTATTTCCAGAGCTACAACCTGCACATCCTCAGCTCGACTCTCTTTTTTGTTTGTTTTTTTGCTTATGTATTTTTGAAGCACTACAAAATAAAACTGATTTGAACTTGAATCCATGTTTCGTTTTTAACAAAAGCATAGTATACTTATTATCATTACCGAAATAATCAACCTCATATCCGTAACTTATGTATCATGGTCAACAGATGTTCATTAATTTAATTAATAGAAAAATATTAGTTTGGTTTTAAATGCGTATAGAATCTACACAATGTTATTTCATGTTTGTCACATCATTTTGAAAAATTATTTTTATTGAAATATATAAAAATTGTAGATTGTCAATTGTAGGAGCAAGGTGTTGCGGGAAATGAGAGAAATCACACAAAAAAAACTTAATTTAAAAATAAATATAAATTCAGAGTTTTAAGTAACTGTGCATGACTGTAAATGTGAAAATGTTTGCTTTTCTAACAGTGTTGTTGTTTTCAGACTGTTGCGTTAATGAGATTTTTTCAGGACACAGTTGTACGACCACAATCCACGTGAACGGTTCAAACAGTTCATTTTAACAACATGTAGTGTGTGTGTGAAACTGGGATTCAGCCCTAGTACTGATCTGATCAAGTGATTCAGTATGTAGTTCAGGTTTGCACTGTCAGTGTGAACGGATGAAATGAAACGAGGTCTTGCCAGTAGAAGTTCCAGTCGTCGCTGTCCGTCACCTGGATCCGTCCTCTCTTCTCAAAGTTATTGATCATCACCGATTTCTCGATGTCCGTCACCCACTTCACCTTCCCAGCCATCACATACACACACTCCTGAGAAACACACGTCACTTCTGTCTCAGAGACACCGAACCACGACAGCTCTAAACACTCATGGAGAGAGGAGCAGCTCAATCACTGTGAGATTATTAATGGTGTTCGACTGAAAAAATTATAATACATTAAAATAATACTTTGGTAACACTTTACAATCATTTTAATAAGTTAAAAACACAACTGTTAGGTTTAAGTCACCTCAGGTCCATTAAATAATGTTAACAGAAGCAACTGTTGATTTAATAATGTATTAGTAAATGTTAAAAATAACATGAGCTAAGATTAATAAAAGCTGTAGAAGAACTGTTAATTGTTAGTTCATGTTAAGTAATGTTGTTCACTAATGAAACCTTATTGTAAAGTGTTACCAATATTACAAATACGCTAAGTTATTATTTCTATTATTGTACTTCGTTTGGCATTAAAAAAAAACATAATCATTCCTGTGTCACATTATCATTCAGTAATGTCTTTGATAATCTAGTCGATGTTCATGTGTGTTTAGAGGAAGATTTCTGTGTCAAAGTGCTAAAACAGATTCTTAAACACGGATGATATATAAACTACAGGCGCTGCTCGTCTTTCATTATAAACTGACAGACTACAGATCATATAATACTTTTAAAAAAGGCGGATTCTACTCACAATCACACTGTCAATCCGCGCAGTGATCAGTTCATGCTGAATGTTGCTGGTGAAATGTGCTTTTATTCATCAGATGAGCATCACAACAGCAGCAGCGGCCCATAGCAACGGCTCTTCACTTCCGCCTGGACTACGTCATTTCCGCAGTGACGCGCCTGACGCATCAGTTTATGTGAGTTTATGGTTTATGTTACAAATTACTAACCCTAACATTTGCACATGTTAAAAAAAGAAGAAAATCATTTGTCATAAATGTATTTTAAAATATTTATGCGTTATTGATCGCTGAAAGGAAACACAGTGTTTGAATTAAGTGTTTTGTCTCTGTCTAAATAATAGTTCTGTTAATTTAACTCTTCATTTCAGGCCGTTTCTCACTTAGAAATTAAATGGAAAAAAACCCCCCAATATATTACAACATAACAGAGTAATAATTAATCAATAAGAAATCAGAAAACAATAAAAGAAATCTAATCATAATAATTAATAAATAAATGCATAATAATAATAAACATACATAAAATATTAATGGGTCATATTTCATATTTACAGTGGTTTCATACATTACAGAAATGAATTATGCATAATTAGCCTAAAAATTAACTGTCCACGGACTGCCCATGGGTACCTCCCCACACCCAGAGTTTGGAGCTCCAGGTCGGCTTGGTTCCCAAGATATGGCCGGTCAAAACTGCACCGGAAGTGGCTGTGTCTCGGAGCCAGAAGGTCCCAGGAGCTGGGGACGGCGGGGTTAGAAGGGGCCCGATGGGACCTCTCCAAGCCCTGAGTTTGGAGCTCTAACTCGGCTTTACTCCCGAGATACACCCGGTTATACATAAGGGACTTTTGGACAAAACGGGCTATATCTCGGAAAGGACGAGTCCCAGCGGATTATCCTTCAGTGTGGTAGAGTCCCAAGCCTCGGGGACCCTTCCTTCCGAAGTGCACCCTTTCCTGTTGGGCCCCGTATCTCGGCCCGCGGAGGCGCTAGAAGCTCAGGCTAGGGAGAAGGGCCCCCCAGACCTTACTTTGACCCGAGTTTGGTGCATCTAGGCAGCTTGGTCTCGGAGTTATAGCCGTTCAAATTTTGGAGCCTATGGAGGATGAGATCCAGTTGGTGAAGTCCCACTTGTAACTTATTCGACAGGGTCCCTGTAGGCTGTTCATGGACAGCAATTTTCAGTGGTTGAATTGCTGTAACGTTTTGGGATTCTCACTGTTTTATGGTGTAGGATCTAATCTTATCTCCTATATATAGATCCTCAGCACCTTCTATCTTATTTTGTTTATAATCTCAGGTAAAGTAAAGTATTGGTCAAATTCTACACTAGATGATAAGTATTCAAATTCATACTTACAGTCTAGAAGAAAGACCCCTCCGTGGTTTAGTTCTTTATAGAAAGCAGAGACTTGTGGCAGGCAATCTTTTTCTTTTATAATAATTATAAGTAATTTTATTATATTTGTTATTCAAAGTTTTCATACAAAGTAACAAATTAAAGTACAATAAAATCAGTTCACAAGTTCCACCAGCAGGTGTCAGGCTTGGATCATCAAACAATGGAGAGGCTGGCTCATCTCCTAGCGTCTGATCATACATGTAATACAGTACTTTTTATAATGTATATTTCATATCACACCTCTTCATTACATATTCATATGCACAATTCATCCAATCCCAGATCTTTAACAATGGTTAACTCCTTTAATCCTTTCACAATTTTCTTATAAAAAGTTCTGTACTCCTTCATTTTTCTCCTTCGAGCTCGACCTCTCAGCATTCTCCTCCTTCTGGTCTGGAACACAACACTAAGGTAATACTTGCATTTTCCTTACTATATGCATGCTTAGTATTTGTTTCTTAATACAGATTATATTCCATTTATATGCTTTTTACCTCAATAAAACAACTTTCCTAAATACGGCTCACTGTGTTTTCTTTTATCCTTTTCCAATAAAACATCTTTATCAAAACATGTCTCTGTGTAGTCTTTATAAACCCAATAAACATTTTTGTCAAATCATGTCTCTGTGTAGTTTTTATGAACCCAATAAACATTTTTATCAAATCATGTCTCTGTGTCTTATTCTTCTGGGCTTCATTTTATGACCAACTTTTATTGTAATTTCATGTTTGTATATGAAAGACTCTTTATAAAGTCTTATAAGCAACTTATAATAAAAGTTGTAATGAAAGACTATCTATAAAGTCTTATAAGCAACTTACAATAAAAGTTGTGATGAAAGACTATCTATAAAGTCTTATAAGCAACTTACTATAAAAGTTGTAATGAAAGACTATCTATAAAGTCTTATAAGCATATTAGGAATAAATGAACAAATTGCATGCTTTTCCTAACATCACCAAAGTTGGTGAAGTCCGGTGAATAACTTATTTGACAGGGCCCATGTAGGCTGTTCTTTGGACAATACATTAATGGGTCATATTTCATAATTACAGTGGTTTTATGAGGTAAAACCTACTGTACACCACATAGGACACACAATACAACACAATGATATACATTAGAGATATTGATTATGCATCAGTAGCCTAAAATTGAACTGTCCACAGACTGCTTACAGGGGCCCTGTCAGATAAGTTACAGATGGGATCCAGTTGGTGAAGTCCCACCTTTAACTTATTTGACAGGGCCCCTGTAGGCTGGCCATAGACAATACATTAATGGGTCATATTTCATGATTACAGTGGTTTTATGAGGTTAAACCTACTGTACACCACACAGGGGACAAAATACAACACAATGATGTACATTACAGCTATTAATTATGCATCATTAGCCTAAAATTGAACTGTCCACGGACTGCTTACAGGGGCCCTGTCAAATAGATCACAGATGGGATGCTGTTTTCGACTTAGAAATTTTCAGTTATTATACATCATATTGCCTTCTACTGGATGTAAAATGCTCTGTAGTACATTTTGGAGAAAGTAATACAGGATTAATGTAACGCATTACAATTCTGAGACAGCAATATTCTAAGGTAAAGAATAACTTTTAAATAACAGTAACAAGTCATCTATAATGTATTACAGTTTGGAAGTAACTTGAACAACACTGGTCTTAATTCTCTCGAATTTAACTGTCTGTTCCTGTATTTCTTTCATTATTGCTTCTAACTTTAGCATCTTTATCTTTTGAGATCATCTTTGAAAGTCTTTTTTATCTATTTATTGAATTTTCACAACAGCAGAGAGACAAACAATCAAAAAAGTAAAATAAATAACAATCAGACATCAAAAGTAAAACAAAAAACTATAAAAAATAAACATCAATAGAAAAACACCCCGCTAACAGGTTTATTCCAGTATACAACAGAACCGTCTTTAATAATACAGACGTAACCCAAATACATCTATGAATGTCTTAAACTGAGTTTTGAGTTGAAAGTCTTGGATTTGTTTGTATCATCCAGACATGATTCATCAACACAGTTTCACTGATGATCTATAACCAACATCAAATCCAGGATAGAGTGTGTGAGTGAATGTGGTCTGGACTGTGTGTATGAGGCTCATTGTGTCAGAGACGCTGTAGAAGGACAGAATTCCTGCACTGTGATCCACACACACTCCTATTCTACTATGATCCACACACACTCCTGTTCTACTGCTGATGGGATCTACAGGGAGTTCAGTCTCTATGTTATTGTGTATGAATGAGTAACTGGAGGGAGTGCAGATCAAACTCCAGGACTGATCATTATATCCAAACCGACACTCTTTACCCCGTCCCTTCCTGCTGATGCTCTTATATGACACTGATATAAACACACATCCACTCCACTCAATCTCCCAGTAACAGCGTCCACACACACTCTCTCTACACAACACCTGACACACATCATCAAATCTGTCTTGATGATCAGGATACGGTTGCTCTGTAATAGTGTTAGTAATCACTCTGTTATTCTCAGACAGAAGGAGGAGTTCATTCACTGTGTTCAGATCCAGTGTGAACTGATGAGAATCTGATGGAGAGAAAACACATCAGTGAATTACAGAAACTTTATATCTTAGTTCATTTAGGATTTTTCACAAGTTCGTATTACAGAAGCAAATCTTAACTTGATCTTACAAAATCTTGAGTTCGGTACTCAACTCTCAGCTCTGTTGCCAAGTGTAGCAAGGTGGAATAACTCCACCTATTGGGAGATCGTGCGCATGCGTGTGGCTTATTGGCTGCCCTTGTATGGAGTATAAAAGAAGTGGGCTTTGGCGACCGGATATGCGTCTTGGTATTGCCGTGATGTCACGTCATCTGTTGCCGCCGACGGTTCAAACTGTTCGTGTCTGCGGTGCGCTCGCTGCCTACTTGTCACAGGTATGTTCAGCCGTGTCATAAATGAGTGTTGACCCTGTTTAGCTGCTATCTGTTTTATTCACAGTGAAATATTTATAGCATGTCATTTACAGCGATTATGTTTCTAATGGAGTTGCTGTATTCCCGCATGGTGTGCGACCATGAATGGTTTGGTTACATTGACCATCCCGCGGTATGTATAATTATAGCTTTGTTGATTTTAGTAATGTTACTCTCTTTAACATATTGCTATGCTCTGCAGGTTTATCTGCAGATCTGAGAGTTCTCCCTGCCTACTTAATGGGATTGAGCGTCAATATTAACTCGTGAAGCGGCTAAGTGTGACTATGTTGCTGTTTTGCCTCTGTCTAGTTTTTATAGTAACGTTAAACTGTGTGCACGTTGGTGCGGTATCGTCATGCGCCTCGGTCGAGGCTGGTGCGGCATTGGTTGGCTGGTCTGTCTTCACCAGCTGCCGCCTGCTTGATCTTCTGATTGTGCATCAGTACATGGAGTTTCTTTATGAATGTTTGTTATTTTGTTATGGTGCATAATTCACTCTGGGCATTGTAATGTATAACGGCTGAGTGAAATGTGTGTTTTTTTTTACTGTTCTCCCTTACGAGAACAGTTATTTGTGTTTCTTTTTGTGGTTTCTTGTTACTGTTGTACATTTATATTGTGTTATTTTCTTTGCAGGAGCTGGAGGTTTCCGGAGAGGGAGGGCTAGCTGCTATCGTGTGAGGTGATTTACACCTAGGCCGTGTTTTCTTGCATCCAATCTTCACGTGTGTGTGTGTGGGGGGGGTGTATGGGGCTCCTGTTAATTTGGCAGCTAGCCTGTACCTCCAGGAACCTCCACTGCTGGTCCATTAGTTAAATTTAGATATAGGTTTGTTGTAATGTGTTTCTGATGCAAACTGCGTGAACGTTACTGTAAAATTGATTCTGAGAATCTTGTGACTTTTTAACTATTTATTATGAAGTGCTGATGAGAGAAATAAAGTCTATTTTTCTATATGTTGCCCCACGTCTCTTTACCCACGTCCTAGATGACGAACCTGTGCGCCTTTAGGGCGGTTAGTCCCCAGTATTCTGGGGTGGCGTAGTCGACCGTTGTTGCCATTATTGGAGCTTTTATTTTGCTCTTAGAGGAGACAGTGGCTCCCTCCACTCCCGCTTTGCCACACAAGCAACCAATGGTAATAAAGTACTTAAGAAATGTAATTCTGTAACAGCTTTTGTCTAATGAGGTTCTAACTGAAATCACCATGGTTACCAAACTGATAGGATAGGATTCTTAAAGGTGCAGTGTGTGTGTGTAAGAGAGAGAGAGTTTGTGTGTGTGTGTGTGTGAGAGAGAGAGAGTGAGTGTGTGTGTGAGTGAGTTTGTGTGTCTTTATGTGTGTAAGTGTGTGTGTGGACGTACATTTTCGTGGTCCTGCTGTAATCCTGATCTCTCCTCCATGATCCACACTAGAAAACACACACAGTGACACAATCAATCATAGACATAATGGTTTCCTGCTGTTTCATTTTTAATTGTTTTGTCAAACCTTCATATTTTTATTCATAGTGTCAACAAAAGTTTAATAAGTGCTAAAACACTAACATCGGAACATTGTACATTTAAGATAGGCTACTTAATTTATTATTCCAATATCCAAATATGATACTAAATCTCACAGAGAAAAAAATGCTTTTATTTGAGACGTGCTGTCTTTGCATTTGCACATTTTAAACAGGACACGCATTAGCTGAATAAACGTTAGCCAATACAAACATATTTATAGAAAATAGTTGACAATGAATAGAAAGGAGTCCAATAATAGTAAAACGAACCACTTATTCTAAAGAGAATATCAAGTAGCCTATAAATTAGACGAATTCGACATATAACGAGGGCTGTGTTAACATTAATTTAACGAATTTAAAAAACACGGATGGATAAAACAAAATGCTTTCTGACATTTTGACAGAAAAAAAAACACAACCAAGAAAAAAATGTAAACTTAGCCCGTCAATTTTCATTTTACAATCATCTATAGGATTATGTAGTTGAACAATGTTTGATTAGAAGTCCGTCAATAATTGTTTTGGGATGATTTGATGTAATTTTAAAGTCTCAGTCTCTGTGGTTTTAAGAGATTTCAACCATGGGGTCATTCAGAGGAGGAGGTCTGTTTTCAATCCTCTGTCTTGGGATCAAACAACCTCTGCCATTATCTTGGTGGGTTCTGATCCGTGCCATCTCTGAACCAATCAGTCTTTTCCAAACTATCTAACGTGACAATGTTCTTCCTTTAGTTGAGCACATCTCTTTAAAACTTTCATGGTCGTAAAGTTATTAGCTGGGACTGGCTGGAGCCCACTCCATTTATGGCCCGAGATTAGACTGGTGTTTTGGGGGTCTGGAGTGTTGAGTTCTGTGTGTAATTATGTTTGAACGAATCACCTGGAAGATTCATTTGTGTTTGGTTCGCCCTCAATTCCTACAACAATCATCTTCTCTCTCGTTTCTCAACACTGAGAAAGAATAAATAAACGCCTGTTTCTCCAGACTCGCGAATATCAGTAACTTAATCCACAAATCACAGAACTTTCATAATCACTAAGCCATAGCGATTTACATTTTATTTAGATTTATTGTTCAGCATTACTTAAGCATTTTATAATTTGCATGGCTGAATGATGTTTTCCTCTTATCTGAGTGACCATGAATGACGGAGTATTTTAAGATAATCCATGCGATTGCAATCACTCCCGTGTGATCATCGAATCCAGATTAAGTTAACTCAATACAATATTTCAACTTTCCACATCCACATCAGCCCGTTTACCTTCAGGAGTCAGAAGTACTGTGACTACTGTACTGTCCTCGCTTATGAACTCAGTCAGACGCGGAAGAGGGATCGAGCGGGATTCATTATTGCTGTCGAATTTCAGTCTCTTTTTAATGATAGGTCTTACGCATCTGTCAATCATCCCCGCTTGCTATTTGGGGAATGAACCCAGCGCTATGATTGGTCGAACTCTTCTTTTTTTGCTGTTGCTTGATTTGAGGACTGCGCGTGAACAGAGAGGCGCGTCACCAGGTTTTTGCGTAGTTTAGAGTGACAAATCGTACCAGCGTACTTTGAGGTCAAAACGCGTATCCGCTATGCAAAATGCGTACAGGTTGGCAGGTCTGGAAAATCTCTGGTGGGATTTGAAGGCGGTGGTTGCAGTACACAAAATCAAGAATATTACTGAACTGGAGGCCATTGTTCATGAAAAATGGGCTAAGATTCCCCAAAAACACTGCCAGAAGCTGGTGTCTGGTTATACATCTCGTTTGCAGCAGGTCATAACAGCAAAATGATTTTCTACTAAGTACTACGGATGCTTGCTATGAAGGGGTTGAATAATTTTGAGACTACAGAAGTCATTAAAGTAGCATTTTCAGTTGAATTTGGGTGAACCACTTTTGTTGTGTTTCTAATTATTAACTATTTCTGGCTATTTCAATTACTTTTATTTGATTTGTTCATTGCAAACAGCTGAAAGTCTGTAGTTCCCTTTCGTCCTAGGAACTCCGACGTGTCGTCGGGGGAGTTCCCCTGACGAATTGGGATCACGCTAGGGAGACCAATTGCCTTCGAGTGAATTAAAACGAGCCAATGAAATTGGCATGCAAGATTTGCATTCCGCGACCCGCCTACCAGCGCGGGTATAAAAGGCAGAAGTAAACATTGCGCAATGCTTTTAGCTTCGGAGCTAAAAGTGAGTGAGCTTTAAGATTGTATTTTTCTTACGCCCTACGAGTCTGCTGTTTCGGGAGGGGATCTCTCTGTGTTGGTGAGATGGCGTTTCAGCGACCACGCGGTTTCCTGTCTGCCGGCTGCGTCTATATGCTGTTAATTCAAAAGCTGTTTTCACAGCTAGTAAACGGTTGAGTACGCACAACGGGCTTGCAGTTTCCCCACTGTGTTGCCGCGTTGGGTCCCTGTGTGCTTCAGCACGATAGAGAGAGTACTTTCTTCCTGAAAGAGTAACACGAGTGAAGATCGCGTCCTTTTCAGGATGACGTTTCACTCGTGTGTTTCTGGATGCGATCGTTTCCTGTCCTTATTTGACGGCCACGTTCATTGTTTCACATGCCTAATCAGTGTGTGAGACTACGTTCGTGGTTGGTTCATGTTCTCTCAGGAGTGCATGACCACGTCGGCACGTTGTTCGTCTCCCCTTTCTCGTAAAGGCTTGAGCCGCTCAGCGTGCCGTGTGCCGTTGTCACAGCAACCCAGCGTGCGTCATTCGGCGCTCAAGATGCGCGGTCAAGATCAAGACTTGCGTGCCTCTATGAGGTGAGTTCCTTTTCTTATTTCCCAATCTAGTTTCTCTTCTGGTGCACCAGAGGAGGGCTACTTTGGCGAATAACATTGGTGATCTGAGGGTTTCAGTGAGCATGAACCACTCACTCCTCTAGCGCATCGCAAACATGCTGGGACTGTGTTCGTGGATGTTTATGCTTTCTTATGAGAGCATGATCACGTCGGCACGTTGTTCACCTTGCCTGAAGGCTTGAGTGTCCAGCGTGCCGTGTGTCATCGAAGCGATAGCCACGTTCACTATCTTGCATGCCTGGTTGACGGCCACGATCACTGTTTCACATGCCTAATCAGTGTGTTGAGACTGCGTTCGTGGGTGGTTCATGTTCTCTCAGGAGTGCATGACCACGTCGGCACGTTGTTCGTCTCCCCTTTCTCGTAAAGGCTTGAGCCGCTCAGCGTGCCGTGTGCTGTCGAGGCTTTTGGATGGGATTCTGGTCCTTCTCATGAGGGACCAAGCATTTCATTCGGGGCCCCAGGGAAGACAGATGTCGATCGCTACATCAGAGAGAGGGCTGTTATACTCTGAAAATGATGCTGAGTTCCTACTATAATGGTGTGTTCTCATGCTGAAGATTCAGACTTAACAGCCACACTTTCCTGGGCTGTTCTAAGGTGCCTGGATGTGTGTGAAGAATTTTGGCAGTATGGAAACATTTTGGTGCCAATATGGCAAGCCAAACATGCCTAAATCTGCAGAAGTTTTTCCTCTCTCACTACCACTGCACGTGCGTAGTTCTAACTCGGGGTTGAGCTGTGCTTAGTGACTGACCGTGATTAGTCACAGCGCTGGCCCTTGGTTAGACGATGTCCACACTGGTGGTCCAGAAGCACCTCAAAACCAGCCCGCTCGGAGTTTGTTTTCCCCCAGCAAAGGGAAGGGAAACAACCCTGAGAGGAGCGACTCAGAGTATGTGACGATCTGCTCTTTGGAAATGTGCGTGTCATCACCACTCCTTCCCCCGGGGGAGGGCCGGGTGGAGAATTTCGTTTCTGTTCCGCCGCTGGTTATCCAGTAATCAGCGGTACCCAAAGTTTGAGCAGTCCACTTCCTCTGAGTCGTTCACGGGCCCCAGCGCTCAGATGGCAGTGAGGGCTACGGCCTTGTCACTCTCGTCTCTCGCTGGGTGAGGGGAAACCAGGACTCGATGCCCCCAGGCCTCGTTCCTCGTTTCCCCTCACGGTCGAGACTGGCAGTATAATAAGACCAGTTTCCTCCGTCCGAGAGGGTCAGAATGGCAGTGCGTGCCGCCCCCGAGCTGCACCACTCCCGTTCCCCTGTCCCCAGCTTGCAGATAGCAGTGGCGCAGCCTCGGCTGCGTCGCTCCGGTCTGCAGCTGGGCCCGGAGGCGCAGAGACCAGGACACGAGGAGTCAGGGCCTCGTTCTTCGTCTCTCCCCCTCCCTTCGCCACCGGGCAGCCCCCAGCAGAATGCCCACGGGCCTTCTCTGTCAACTGCCCACAGGTGGAAGCAGGTTGGTGTCAAGTTAAAACGCCCAGACCCCGCTCTTGGTCGCTACAATGCCACCAGAGCCAGGTCCCTGCCTTCCACCTCGCTGGTGGTTTGGGTGGGATTGTTGAGACCGTATCTGGAAGCCTGGCTAAAAAAAAAAAAATTAAAAAAAAAAAAAAACGCTTCCGGGTCCGTCCCGATGGCTCATCCGCACCATTCGGTTCGGCTATGCAATTTTGTTTGCACGCCGGCCTCCCAAGTTCAGGGGCGTCCACTTCACCCGTGTGCGGTCAGTGGATGCCCCTGTCTTGCGGAAAGATCTGCGTCCTGCTGGCGAAGGACGCGATCGAGCCGGTCCCTCCTGCCGAGATGAGGTCCGGGTTTTACAGCCCCTACTTCATTGTACCCAACAAAGGCGGTGGGTTACGGCCAATCCTGGACCTGCGAGTTTTGAATCGGGCCCTGCACACACTCCCGTTAAAAATGCTCACGCAGAAGCGCATTTTTGAATGCATCCGTCCCCAGGATTGGTTTGCAGCGATTGACCTGAAGGACGCGTACTTTCACGTCTCGACACAGACCGTTTCTACGGTTTGCGTTCGAGGGTCGAGCAAGTCAGTACAAAGTCCTACCCTTCGGGTTGGCCCTGTCGCCCCACGTCTACAAGAAAGTCGCGGAGGTGGCCATTGTTCCCATGAGAGAACAAGGCGTTCACATTCTCAACTATCTCGACGACTGGCTCATTCTAGCTCACTCGCGAGATGTGTTGTGCGATCACAGGGACATGGTGCTTCGGCACCTCATCTGGTTGGGACTTCAGGTCAACTGGGACAAGAGAAAACTCTGCCCCGTGTAGAGGATCTCTTATCTCACTTATGCTCTTATGCTCACCTGCCTCAGGTCCTTTCGAGGCAGGACAGCGGTACCACTGAAACAGTTTCAGAGGCTCCTGGGGCATATGGCAGCCGCAGTAACGCCGCTCGGCCTGTTACATATGAGACCGCTTCAGCACTGGCTTCACGATCGAGTCCCGAGGTGGGCGTGGCAGAGCGGCACATTCCGGGTCAAAGTGACCCCGCACTGTCGCCAAACCTTCTCCCCATGGTCGGATCCTGCATTTCTTCGGGCTGGAGTGCCCTTAGTCCAGGTTTCCAGGCATGCTGTGGTTTTTACAGATGCTTCTGCCATGGTTGGGGGGCCACGTACAAAGGGCATGCAGTCTCGGGTCTGTGGACGGGGCCCCAGCTGCATTGGCACATCAACTGCCTAGAGTTGCAAGCAGTACGCTTAGCCTTGTGTCGCCTTAAGAGGCTTCTCAAACACAAGCACGTACTGGTCCGTACGGACAACACTGCGACCGTTGCGTACATCAACCGACAAGGTAGTCTATGCTCCCGTCGTATGTCGTGACTCGCCTCCCACCTCCTCCTATGGAGTCAGAAGCATCTGAGGTCGCTTCGTGCCACTCATGTCCCAGGGGAGCTCAACCGTGTGGCAGACAAGCTCACGGCTGCCTCCCCTGCCAGGAGAATGGCGACTCCATCCCCAGGAGGTTCAGCTGATGTGGAGTGTCTTCGGAGTCGCACAGGTAAACCTGTTTGCCTCTCCAGACACGACCCATTGCCAGTGGTTTTAGTCCCTGACCGAGGGTACCCTCGGCACGGACGTCCTGGCTCACAGCTGGCCCCGGGACCTGCGCAAGTATGCGTTTCCCCCAGTGAGCCTTCTTGCACAGACCCTGTGCAAGGTCTGGGAGGACGAGGAGCAGGTCCTTCTAGTGGCGCTGTATTGGCCCACCAGGACTTGGTTCACTTGGTTGCTCCTCACGACAGCCCCTCCTTGGCCGATTCCTCTGAGGAAGGACCTCCTTTCTCAGAGACGGGGCACTCTATGGCACCCGCGTCCAGACCTCTGGAAACTCCATGTCTGGTCCCTGGACGGGACGCGGAGGTTCTAGGTGATCTACCACAGGCAGTGGTAGACACCATCACTTCCGCTAGAGCCCCCTCTACGAGGCGCCTCTATGCGTTGAAGTGGAACCTATTCGTCTCTTGGGACCTAGCTCTGGTACTTGGAGCTCTTCAAAGTCCCCCTTTGAGCCTTTGTTGACAGTAGAGCTTAATATCCTGTCCATTAGGACAGTACTCCTGTTAGCATTGGCCTCTTTCAAGAGGGTCGGGGATCTGCAGGCTTTTTCAGTTGACGAATCGTGCCTAGAGTTCGGGCCGGACCTTTCTCACGTTGTGTTGAGACCCCGGCTCGGATATGTGCCCAATGTTCCTACCACTCCCTTCGCGGATCAGGTAGTGAACCTGCAAGCGCTGCCCCAGGAGGAGGCAGACCCAGCCCTAGCTTTTCTCTGTCCCGTCCGCGCCCTGCGGGTTTATATTGACAGAACGCAAAGCTTCAAGTCCTCAGATCAGCTCTTTGTCTGTTACGGAGGCCAGCAGAAGGGGAAGGCTGTCTCCAAGCAGAGGTTAGCCCACTGGTTAGTGGATGCTATCACCCGAGCGTATGAGTCTCTGGGTGAGCCTTGTCCTCCCAGGTTGCATGCTCACTCTACTAGAGGTGTTGCCGCTTCCTGGGCTTTGGCTAAAGGCGCCTCGCTGACAGACATTTGTAGAGCTGCGGGCTGGGCGACACCGAACACGTTCGGTAGGTTCTAGCCTACGTGTAGAACCTGTTTCCTCCGGAGTACTCCCTACGGCCAGTGGTGCGAGGGAATAGGTTGTGTCGGCTTGCTACGCCACTCCGTGCCTCGGCCGGATACGTGCGTCTTTGCTCCGTTGGCGCCCTACGTCGGTGAGCCTCATAAGTTTCTCCATCACCCTTCCGGTGCCAGGCGTGGTGGACCGCCCGGCGCCAGGTCTGCTACCTCTATTAGGAGTTGCTAGTAGACTGGGTGTTTTCCAGTGGTCTCTACGGTGACCCATGATACCATGTGCAGTTCAGCCGTGTCTTCCCCTTGACAGACTCATTCTGTCGTCCCTGTTGAGTACGCTCCCACTTCCTTCATATTGGGACTACCTCAGGGACTGCCATATGTTCACTATCCCCTGGGCTAGTATATATGTGTATTCCAGGCCTTCCTCAGGTAGGCTGGGCTTCCGCAGCGTTCCCTTCCCTTTTTTTTTTTTTTACGGGTTAGGGCACGCTTTCCCAGTGTTATCCATATCCACTGATTGGGTCTTGCGGAACAGCAGTGTGATTCCCTAGCTAGCTCCCGCAAAATTTCTGGAAACTGCTGCAGGGTAGCTTAGCTGGGCGCTGGAAGGGGCCAGCACCATGGCGTGTTATTAGGGATCCCAATTCATCAGGGGAACTCGAACGTCTCGGTTACGTATGTAACCCTCGTTCCCTGAGTACAGGGAACGGAGACGTGTCGTCCCTTCGCTATGTTGCTGTACCTTCGCGGAGGACTGGACATCGTTCGGCTCCTCAGCGAAAAGCATTGCGCAATGTTCACTTCCGCCTTTTATACCCGCGCTGGTAGGCGGGTCGCGGGATGCAAATCTCGCATGCCAATTTCATTGGCTCGTTTTAATTCACTCGAAGGCAATTGGTCTCCCTAGCGTGATCCCAATTCGTCAGGGGAACTCCCCCGACGACACGTCTCCGTTCCCTGTACTCAGGGAACAAGGGTTACATACGTAACCGAGACGATTTTGCTAATAAACCTTTGGGGTTAAATCATTTTGATTACAACTCTATACATTTCTTTTGTCCTCACATCTTTTCCTGTAGTTCCCTCTCAGTCACATATCTGACTGAAAGGCTCATTATGTGGGTCATTGCCTCCTTAGATGTGAATCACATGAATAATTATGATCATTCACGCCTCCTCACATATGGTCTTTCTAAGCAAAAAGTGTCTTAAATTTAAATCAATTTATTGTTTTGTGTGAATGAGTGGGCAGGATGATTTTCATATCATTTTGAAGCAAAAACTGTAGTCTACAAGATTCCATTCTCAAAGTCTTGTGGATACATATTTAGAATGTGTTTTGTGGCCTTATTCCAGTGACTTTAGGTTTAGATTTTTTAATAACCATCTTTTCCTTGCTTGAGTTTGTTGCCGTAGTGGCCTAGTAAAGTTAATCATTCCATTCAGCTGTGCACTTCATTATCTTTTGTAATTAGCTTTCCCTGTTTCAGTTTGGGTTTGCCTGGCGTTTTCTATGCTAGGATCTTGCGTATGTAAACTAAACCCATGTTCCTGAGTATTTTTAACCCTCTGGAGTCGGCGGTATCGCCGGCGATACCAGCTCACTTTTTTCCTTATCAGTGCAAAAGAGACTCAAATTACTCTGTTGATTTTGATCTTACATATAAGTGCTGTACATCATTACATCCTGTTAAGTGTCTATTTTTTTTGTGGGTACTCACAATAAAAACAAAGTGTTGTGCTTTTCGTCAAATAAAGAAAAATAAACATGATGCGCGTTTTACCTTCTCTCGTCAGTGAGGTCCATTCTGAAACGTGTCCGAAAAATGAACTGTAACTCTGTCAATACTTGTCACAGAGATACGAGAAATTTCTCTTTATGAAGCTGAAATTCTCTTCTTTTAAATGAAGTTATTTATATAAAAAACAAATATTCTCAGTTTATGTAATCTGTATGAAAAGAGAGAGATGTCAGTATTTTTCTTTCCAGCTCATTATACCTCATTACTCGTTAATGTGCCACGCCCACGGAGAGCGCGCGGTATTCAAACGCAAATGATCTAAGGCAAGCCATGCAAACATGCCAACGCCCACCAGCTGGATTATAAAATCATGTTTAGTAAGTTTCTTACTACCGCTGTGAACACAGCGTATCCCTACCCTGTGAGGAATAATACTATCTAATAACCCTGGAAAATGTACCAGAAGTGCTGGTAGTTTCATTTCGAGGAGCAACGGATCCAGCTGATGTAGTAAGTCATTTATTCTTAAGTGCTTTGTTCTAATCACGATATTGAATAGTGTCTATAAACCGCAAAAAGACTGTTTAAATATGAATTGCGTGTCTGTGTGTAGGTTAAATGATGAATGAACGGCACAGGCCCGCGCGCTTTGTTTACTACAGTTATACAGCGCGAGTCTGTGCCATTCATTCACTCTCGCATCTACATTAGTAAACATGTTATTAAATTTACATGAACACATCCAAACTATATTGCTATAGCCTACTAAGATGAGTAAAAATAGACTGAAATATGTTGAAATAAAATGCCTGTATAAGCAACAAACTGCAAATTAACATGTATATGCTAATATATCATACACAATATGTTACAGACTAAATATGAATGTTTAGACAAGATTTTGTGATTAGTTTTGGATAGATTATAAAGTTTTGACTGTAAAAAAAGACTACTGTCACATTAAATAGGTAAGCTTTTGTTCACCAATTTCTGCTCATGATAAATATACTATATGATGTTTTGTCAAAAATAAAGTAGGTATATTGAATTATCAACTAAGATGTTATTATAGTGTTTGTTCCAATATTCAAAATAATGAATCCTTATCTTTTTTAATACGTATGATAAAATGTATACTTTTTACAAAGAAAGAATACACTTGAAATATTGTTAAAATTGTAATTGTTGCTGTAATTGTAACCTATTTGTAATTGGTTACAATTTCTAATTGTAAAATATGTATATATAGATAATTTCTTTTGTCCTTGCGTTCTTTGGGACCCTGTGACACACCTGTGTGAGGCTAATTAATATGCAGCTCATTATGTATGTGGCACATTATCCGGCCTTTGTCTTCTCAGGTGTGAACACGCCTCCACGCATATTGCCTTTCCAAACAAAAGGTGTCTCATAAAATTTAAATCAATGTATTGTTTTGTGTAAATTATTAGGCAGGATAATTTTCAGATCATTTTGAAGCAAAAACTCTAGGCAACAATGCCCATTAGTCAAAAGTCTTGTAGACACATATTTAGTATGTGTTTTGTGGCCTTATTTCAGACACTTTAAGTTTTAGTTTTTTCAATAACCATGCATAAACAATATTCTCTCAAAAATACAAACATGTACATACATGTTGCTCACATATTACGGTAGCCCGGTTTGTACTATATAGAGTGAATTTACACCTTTGCCATTAACATGTTTATAAATAACTGAAAAAAGCACAAATGTCAGAGCATGTCAGAACACCTCCAGGACCCAGAAAACCCCTCAGACCCCTGAGGGTTAATTTATATATATATATATACAGGTCCTTCTAAAAAAATTAGCATATTGTGATAAAGTTCATTATTTTCCATAATGTAATGATAAAAATTAAACTTTCATATATTTTAGATTCATTGCACACCAACTGAAATATTTCAGGTCTTTTATTGTTTTAATACTGATGATTTTGGCATACAGCTCATGAAAACCCAAAATTCCTATCTCAAAAAATTAGCATATTTCATCCGACCAATAAAAGAAGTGTTTTTAATACAAAAAAAGTCAACCTTCAAATAATTATGTTCAGTTATGCACTCAATACTTGGTCGGGAATCCTTTTGCAGAAATGACTGCTTCAATGTGGCGTGGCATGGAGGCAATCAGCCTGTGGCACTGCTGAGGTGTTATGGAGGCCCAGGATGCTTTGATAGCGGCCTTAAGCTCATCCAGAGTGTTGGGTCTTGCGTCTCTCAACTTTCTCTTCACAATATCCCACAGATTCTCTATGGGGTTCAGGTCAGGAGAGTTGGCAGGCCAATTGAGCACAGTAATACCATGGTCAGTAAACCATTTACCAGTGGTTTTGGCACTGTGAGCAGGTGCCAGGTCGTGCTGAAAAATGAAATCAGATGGAAGCATGAAGTGCTCCAAAATCTCCTGATAGCTAGCTGCATTAACCCTGCCCTTGATAAAACACAGTGGACCAACACCACCAGCTGACATGGCAACCCAGATCATCACTGACTGTGGGTACTTGACACTGGACTTCAGGCATTTTGGCATTTCCTTCTCCCCAGTCTTCCTCCAGACTCTGGCACCTTGATTTCTGAATGACATGCAAAATTTGCTTTCATCCGAAAAAAGTACTTTGGACCACTGAGCAACAGTCCAGTGCTGCTTCTCTGTAGCCCAGGTCAGGCGCTTCTGCCGCTGTTTCTGGTTCAAAAGTGGCTTGACCTGGGGAATGCGGCACCTGTAGCCCATTTCCTGCACACGCCTGTGCATGGTGGGTCTGGATGTTTCTACTCCAGACTCAGTCCGCTACTTCCGCAGGTCCCCCAAGGTCTGGAATCGGTCCTTCTCCACAATCTTCCTCAGGGTCCGGTCACCTCTTCTCGTTGTGCAGCGTTTTTTGCCACACTTTTTCCTTCCCACAGACTTCCCACTGAGGTGCCTTGATACAGCACTCTGGGAACAGCCTATTTGTTCAGAAATTTCTTTCTGTGTCTTACCCTCTTGCTTGAGGGTGTCAATGATGGCCTTCTGGACAGCAGTCAGGTCGGCAGTCTTACCATGATTGCGGTTTTGAGTAATGAAACAGCCTGGGAGTTTTTAAAAGCCTCAGGAATCTTTTGCAGGTGTTTAGAGTTAATTAGTTGATTCAGATGATTAGGTTAATAGCTCGTTTAGAGAACCTTTTCATGATATGCTAATTTTTTGAGAATTTTGGGTTTTCATGAGCTGTATGCCAAAATCATCAGTATTAAAACAATAAAAGACCTGAAATATTTCAGTTGGTGTGCAATGAATCTAAAATAAGTGAAACTTATCACGTCATCTAAAACAACAACATGTTTATTAGATCCTATACCAACTGAACTACTGAAAGAAGTGTTACCTATAGTGGAAGAGCCTCTTCTCAATATTATTAACTCATCTTTATCTTTAGGTCATGTTCCAAGAACGTTCAAGCTGGCAGTTATAAAACCTCTTATTAAGAAACCACAATTAGATCCAAATAACCTAGCAAATTACAGACCCATTTCGAATCTTCCATTTATGTCAAAAATATTAGAAAAAGTTGTGTCCGCTCAACTCGGCTCTTTCTTGCAAGAAAACGACATCTATGAAGTGTTTCAGTCTGGATTCAGGCCACATCATAGCACTGAAACTGCGCTTGTTAGAATCACAAATGATTTACTTTTAGCTTCGGACCAAGGCTGTATCTCAGTACTAGTTTTACTTGATCTTAGTGCTGCGTTCGATACTATAGATCACACAATACTCTTAGATCGACTACAAAATTACACTGGTGTTCAAGGACAAGCATTAAGCTGGTTCAGGTCATACTTATCTGACCGCTACCATTTCGTCTACTTAAATGGAGAAAAATCGATTATAACTTCGGCAAACTATGGAGTGCCGCAGGGATCTGTGTTAGGCCCTTTATTATTCTCAATATATATGCTGCCACTTGGTAATATTCTAAGGAAACATGGAATTAGTTTCCATTGTTATGCTGATGACACTCAAATATATATTTCATCACGGCCAGATGAATACGCTAAATTATCCAAATTGACAGATTGTGTTAAAGATATAAAAGATTGGATGACGCGTAATTTTCTTTTATTAAATCCAGACAAGACAGAGGTAATACTTATCGGTTCTAAAAACCGTCCACAAAACCTTTCACAGCACGACTTTAACATAGTAGGATGCCCTGTTACTTTATCCGCTACAGTAAAAGACCTGGGTGTTACATTAGACTGCAACCTGTCTTTTGAAAAGCATATTTCATATGTTACAAAAACTGCCTTTTTCCACCTTAGAAACATTGCTAAGCTACGTAATATGCTATCAGTCTCTGATGCAGAAAAGTTAGTTCATGCATTCATGACCTCGAGACTAGATTACTGTAATGCTTTATTAGCTGGTTGTCCTGCATCTTCAATAAACAAGCTACAGTTAGTCCAAAATGCAGCCGCTAGAGTTCTTACTAGATCAAGAAAATATGATCATATAACACAGATTTTATCATCACTTCATTGGTTACCTATAAAGTTCCGTATTAAATACAAGGTATTGCTTTTGACTTATAAAGCTCTAAATGGTTTAGCTCCAGTCTATTTAACGGATCTTCTATCGCCTTACAATCCATCGCGCTCTTTAAGATCACTAGATTCGAGGCTTCTGGTCATTCCTAGGATATCCAGATCCACCAAAGGAGGCAGAGCATTTTCACCTTTAGCTCCGAAGCTCTGGAATAGCCTTCCTGATGTTGTTCGTAGCTCAGACTCGCTCTCCCAGTTTAAAACTAGACTGAAGACGCATCTATTTAGCCAGGCATTCATATAAATTTTTTATCTTACAGTTACTGTAAATTCGGCCTCTAGTTCATAAACGCCAGAGGAGAACTGGCCCCGACTGAGCCTGGGTTCTCCCAAGGTTTCTTTTCTCCATTGGGTCATCTGATGGGGTGTTAGGACACCATTAGGTCACTGGATGGAGTTTTTCGGTTCCTTGCCACTGTTGCCTTTGGCTTGCTCAGTTGGGGATATTCAAATTAATTAACCAATCATACCATTGATCAGCTCTACCAAACTTGGATGTCTTTTTTCCAGTAATAAACAAACATTGTTAAGTTGTTTTGATTGATACTGTGAAGCAGCTTTGATACAATCTGTATTGTGAAAAGCGCCATATAAATATATTTGACTTGACTTGACTTGACTTGACTTGACTATACACTGCCATTCAAAAGTTTGGGGTCGGTAAGATTTTTAATGTTTTTAAAAGAAGTCACTTATGCTCACCAAGGCTGTATTTATTTGATTAAAAATACAAAACAAACCCAGTAATATTGTGAAATATTATTTCAATGTAAAACATCTGTTTTCTATGTGAATATATAGTAAAAAGCGTAATTTATTCCTGTGATCAAAGCTGAATTTTCAGCATCATTACTCCAGTCTTCAGTGATCCTTCAGAAATCAGTATAATATGATGATGTGATGCTCAAGAAACATTCATGATTATTATCAATGTTGAAAACAGTTGTGTACCTTTTTTAGGATTCTTTGATGAACAGAAAGTTAAAAACAACAGCATTTATTTGAAATAGAATCTTTTGTAACATTATAAATGTCTTTACTGTCACTTTTGATCAATTTAATTCCTCCTTGATGAATAAAAGTATTGATCCATTTTATTTATTTCCCCCAAAAAATTAAATAAAAATTCTTACTGACCCCAAAGTTTTGAACGGTAGTGTTTAATGTTACAAAAGATTATTTTTCAGATAAATGCTGTTCTTTTGAACTTTCTATTCATCAAAGAATCCTGAAATAAAAATGTAAATAACTGTTTTCAACATTGATGATAATGAAAAATGTTTCTTGAGCATCAAATCATCATATTATACTGATTTCTGAAGGATCATGTGACACTGAAGACTGGAGTAATGATGCTGAAAATTCAGCTTTGATCACAGGAATAAATTACACTTTACTATATATTTACATAGAAAACAGCTGATTTACATTGAAATATTATTTCACAATATTACTGGGTTTGTTTTGTATTTTTAATCAAATAAATGCAGCCTTTGTGAGCATAAGTGACTTCTTTTTAAAAATCATACCAAGCCCAAACTTTTGAACAGCAGTGTGTGTGTGTGTGTGTGTGTGTGTGTGTGTGTGTGTGTGTGTGTGTGAGTGAAAAATCTAAAATGTATTCCCATAATCGTGCAGCCCTATAGTTTTTCTTGATATCAACATGTTTACAGGTGTTTATTTACTTATTTTTTAGAAAGGGACCAGATGTCACTGGATGAGTCCTGCTGACTTCAACATCCACATGAGTCTCTGTACATGAACATAGTAAAATGAAAAATAAAACTCCTTGGACATGACAGGTATGTAGGATACTATGTTTCAGGAATGGCACAAAGGTGTGTGACTGTTTAAGTCTTTGTCTTTAGATCAGTGTGTTTACTAATGTGCTTTTTGTCCTTTGTTGTGTATCTTTGGATTATGTTATGTTGTAAATAAATCCAGACAATCTAAAAGCCATTCTTTTTTAAATTTCTCCTCATTCTTTGTGCAAGGCTCCTCATAATGATCGGGCCTGATAGCACCTGATAGGGCCATTAGGGGAGGGTCATTGTCTTTCTCAGGTGTAAAATGCATTCATATTAATGAGAGATTCACGCCTCCTCGCATAAAGCTTTCTCACACAAAACACGTCATACAAATTTTAAATCAATATATTGTCTTATCTAAATGAGTATGCAGGATGATTTTCACATAGTTTTGGAGCAAATATTCTAGGCTACGTGATACAATTTTCAAAAGTCTTGTGAAGAAATAATCACTATGGGTTTTATGACCTTATTTCAGTGACATTTGTTTTTTGTTTTTTCACAAACCACGCATAAACGTTATTATCTTAAAACTACAAACTTTTACATACATGCTGCTGATATAATACTGTAGCAGAGTTTGTGCTGAATACAATGTAATAAGACTTTAGCCATGAAAATGTCACAAGTAACAGAAATAAGCACAAATGTCAGAACACCTCCAGGACCCAGAAAACACCTCAGACCCCAAAGGGTTAATCAAAACTCTACCTAATCAACATACTTGAGTTTGTCCAGTGTGCAGTTTGGATCCTCCATTTTTTCAGAGAGCAGTTTGATTCCTGAATTTCCTGGGTGATTGTAGCTCAGATCCAGCTCTCTCAGGTGTGAGGGGTTTGAACTCAGAGCTGAAGACACATAACCACAGCCTTCCTCTGTCACCATACAGCCAGACAACCTACAGACACACACACACACACACACACACACACACACACACACAGCAACAGCCCACATGTCTTGAATTTATACCTATTCCAACCATTCATTAGGTATTATTTATTTGTAAATGTGTAAAAATAACTTAAATATTAATTTCCAGTGGCAAATTAAAATTTTACTTGTGTCATTGTTTTGAATTGAAAATATATCATTTATGTAATTCATGTAATTTGTAATTTGTAATTGAATGTGATGAGTCAAGAAACATTAACATTAAGTAATTTTTTCAGCCTATTAACCATACAAACATGGGCGTCACTAGGCCCTTTTTAGGGGGGCTTAAGCCTAGCCCCCCTAAAAAAATTGTGATTCACTTAGCGATTGCTTCGGTCCTCTTTAAAACATGAAACAGGCAGCAGCAGGCTTCAGCTTTGTACCGAGCGCACGTCTTAAACAGAGGACAGGGTGTGTGTGTTCATCTGAGCCTTATTGGTCTTACACTGCCCGTCAATGTCAGAATATTTGAGATGACCAATCAAATCAAAGTAGGTGGGTTTTATGTTCACAGACGCTGCAGAGCGCGGATTTTAGAAGCGCAAGGCGTGACTCGACGCTTCAGTTGTTTATGCTCAAGTGCAAGATAAGATGTAAGTAGCTAAACTAAACATTTCATATTTGACAGCTGTTTTAGGCCATAAATGTTGGACTGACAGAAATAATCAGGCAAACTAATAAACTTTAGTCTAATTTCGCCATTTTTAACTGAAAATAGGACTATGTAACGTGATTCATGTAATGTAATAATTAGTTTACTATCATTGTGGGGGAGGGGACAAAAAACATTAACAAAGCCGTTTTCATCATATCAGACACAAGGTTACTATGAATGTGTACATATTGAGAATTAATATTATAATATAATGTGTACTTTCAGTAAATTATAAAAGACCAGCTTTAGGAAGGGAAGAGACAGGGCAAGATAAGGATACTGAGAGAAAAAGAAAGAGTGATGGAGTTGAGGAGAGAAAAATAATCTACTGCCCACTGACATGGTTTTAAAGCTATTGTTATCCATTTTTTTGGCCTTCATCTTAAAATGCACATATGTAGATCCGAAAAATCTAAATTTTCTCAGGGGAGCCCCCGAATCCCCTAATTGCCTCACATTTGGGACCTCAGTGATTATAAAACCCTAAGTTTATACCAATAAACAGCCGATATCCAAGTAATATGCATGTTAATAAGCAACTTAATAGTGAGAATTAGATCCTAAAGTAAAGTGTTAATTATTTTTAAATCATACACTAAAATGAAAATCCTAGAATCGCCCCTGCATACAAATAAGAGTGAAAGTGTGCATATTTTAAAATAAAATATTGTTTTCATTTGCAATTAATTATATTTGCTAATAAATACTCTCTTCATTTCCCTTGAATGTCTTTAAATTTAAAATAACTAATTTTTGTATCTTAGCAGAAAGCTGCTGGGAGCTAATGACAATAAAACAGAAGTGACATACCTTAATGCCTCTCAGTTGTTGAGAAGATTTATGAACAATTCTCATTTGCCTATTTAATTCCATATTATGAGTGGCCTAAACTCACTTGCAGGAGTTCATGTGCAGCAGCACTTACTGCAGATGACTCAAACTCAGCTCCTGGAAGGCCACTGTCCAGCAGAGTGTAGCTCCATCCTAATTAAACACATCTGATCTTGCTAATCAACAGGTGTGTTCGGCTGAATGTAACTGTTCGACAAGAGTCGCTACAAGTAGACGGGGAGGAGCTGAAAACGGAGATGTGAGGTCGGACAATTTTTGCTTCCCGTAGTTACCGCTCGCGTTGTGTTTGCATACTTTATCATAGTTGAAGTTAAATAAATGCAATATTTCAAATACACAGACGTTTCAGATACGTTTCCATTTAATCATTTATTTACTGCTTAATACAGCGTCTGTTTGTACAAGAACACATTTCAACATAAGCCTATACAATTTAAATACCAATGTGGTGGGTCTATGTTTTTTTAATCAATGTTAATTAATGTTTTATTTTGAAAAAAAAAACACATGACAATATTATATCACAACTACATAAAAAGATTTTATAAAATTTAAATAAAAAGCCAACTGGTGTGTAAAATTGTTTCATATAATCATCATTTGGCATGTGGTGTTAATTTTGAACCCTGCCTGAGATGTTAATTGTGTCCCGTACACAGTCATTAGATGGTGCTACTAGTTTGTGCAGTGCTATACGACGCAAACCATGCATGAAATAGATGTAATTGAAAAAGCAAGATTTTACATACTTTTAATACTTGTTTAAGGCCATTTTGCAATTTAAAACTTCATACAGTCCACTCCCCTCCCTCCACCGCCAACAACATTTTTTCTTAGACTTATGCCGGCCCACGTGGGTTTTATATATGGAAATAAACATGGAAATAAATCTAATTCCTGCAAATGTTGTTTTGTGTCTTGTTCTGGAATTCCATTGAGAGCAGATGCCACATTCTGAAACAAAATCGTTTATTGTTATAGTATTTCAATAATCATTTTAAAACCATTTACCTCAATATCTTCAGCTGACAGTTTGGACTCTTCAGTCCATCAGAAAGAAGCTTTACTCCAAAATCCTGCAGGTTATTGTTACTCAAGTCCAGCTCTCTCAGGAACAAGTTTGAGGATTGTAGGGCTGAAGACAAACTCTCACAACTCTGAGCAGTGAGATTACATGTGGGACATCTGAAGAAGAAAAACACAATGTAATTGCACACGGAATAAATCTTAGCAGTATGATATTTATTAATTATCTTATTGCTAAAAAATAAGTAGCCTATTTCAACTCAAACCTCAGTGTCTCCAGGTGACAGTTTGGACTCTTCAGTCCATCAGAAAGAAGCTTCACTCCAGAATCCTGCAGGTCATTGTTACTCAGGTCCAGCTCTCTCAGGAAGGAGTTTGAGGATTGTAGAGCTGAAGACAAACTCTCACAACACTGTGCAGTGAGATTACAGCTATGTAGCCTGTGGAGAAAATAAAACAACATTAATGCAATAGTAATGCTTATTAGGTTGGGTTTATAATCTGGAGCAAAGATAATTTTGAAAAACCATTGACTGAAGTGATGTAACCAAACCAAAAAAAAATCTCTTTCATTTTATAATAAAATTAAGAATAATACAATAGGTAAAATTCAGGTTGGATACACTTACATTTATTCATTTTAATGCCAGCAAATCACCTGTGTAAAGCCCTATTCAGATGGGACTAGTTTAACATGGAGAGTTGGGGTAAAGTAATTATTACCAGAGCTTCTCAGTGATTTTAGTCCTGTCCAAATGTGCCATTTTAATAATCATTACGGACGATGTCGGTAAAGACTACAGCGCCTTTTACCTTTTGTAAAAAGGTGCGGAAAAATTACCTCAGATAATACTAATCCCGTGAGGATAGACCCGCTGTAAATAAGTATGTTAATATTCTGTCAAGGACATTTTTTCCAAGTATGGAGGCGCTTGAACAAACATTCAGTTGTGTTCTAGGCGGTGGGCTAAGGCCACATCCACACGAAGCCAGAGCTTTCCCTATCCAATGTTTTTTTTCCTCGTTCTCAAGAACGGCGTCTCAAGAAATATCAGCGTACACACGAAACTGAAACCGACTCAAACCGATGTAATATACATGCCAGACCAGTATGAGGCGCTGTAATTCTGATACAGATACACTAAAAACAGAGAAGAAGACTTGCGCATAAACCTTGCGCGCCATAGACATATATAGAGTTAGATGCCCTATTGGCCGCTGGGCACAAGAAATGCGGCCGCCATCTTGAACCGGTCATACTCCTAGTTGCACAGCTGAAGAAAGCAAGATGCCAGAGCACTGTGCAGCATATTCATGCTCAAATCGGCGGACCAAGAAGCTCTGCAAAACAGTCCTCTTTCAGGGGTTTTAGCTTATGCAAAGCTTTCGTGTGTGTGTGTGTGTGTGTTGGGTTGGTAAATGTCAAGGGCTGGGAGGAGATGGATGCAGATGAACGTGGTAGTACAGTGTGTAGACAAGTAGACTCTTAATATAATTTAAACATATATTGTTTGTTTCAAATTATTAAAATATCTGACTTTACTCTCACTATCTGTTTCTGATTCTCTATCATATTTATAGTGTGTGATTTGCAAAATACCTATCATAGCCTACATCACATATCACAGGGTGACCAGACATCCCCGGTTTCAGGGGACAGTCCCAATTTTTGGTTGCCTGTCCCTGGCTAAATACAGAAAAAAAACTCTGAATAGAAGTAATAGTATTCATTTAAAATAGAAAAAAATTGATAGTCAAACTGGAAATGTCCCCGTTGTTCCCCCCTTTTCTGGGATTTGTTCCCAGTTTTGATCTTGGATGTCTGGTCACTTTATATCATATATTAGAATATTCTTAAGCCCACTATGAATTTTAAAATATCCCGAACCATGTGTCCTGTATCATAGCTACATGTATGACCATTGCAGCCAAAAAACCCGTGTGAAAATCAGTTCGGTATTCAGTGAGGTATGATTAATTAAATGCGCTGACAGCTCATTGTAACCAGTCAAACAGATTACTCTGAGTGGAGCGGGTGACCGGTCTAAGATGGCGGCCCCACGGCTCGTCCGCGCCAGTAGGCAGTAGCGGTCGATAGGGCGTCTAGCTGTATATATGTCTATGTTGCGCGCTGTATACAATAATATTAGGCACAGTAGCTTCTTTTCTCTTCTTTTTACCAAGAACTTTATTGAAGAATATGAAAAACCATAAATGGCATGGTACAAAATAGGAATAAGTCACGATATTCGATTAGTTAGCAGACGCATAAAGCTTGCTACAAAGAACCGGCAAATGTAGCCTAATCATTATGAATGTGTCAAATATAGCAAGGAGACATTTTAATTGTTTATTAATAAACTAGTGTTTTCTGTGTCAGTCTCGGCTGCAAAGATGTTGACGATGCTGACTCGCCACCTATTGTGAAGGTGCCTATAGAGAGAAATGCACACTTCATACGGATTACATAAGAGAGTTGTTTCTTTTCGTTTTGAATTGTTTTGTTTAAAAGTAGACATTTCAAGCTTTCTATAGATATTTCTGAGTTTCTGTTCATTTATGAGATAAGCTCCAGTTTACGTGCAATGCAAGTTATATCGTGCCGGTGCTTCCATGTCCTGATTATATTGTCTGCTATATTTGCTTCCTATTTATTAAATCCAGGCAATTGCTTGATGAAACATTGATTAAAATTAAGATACAATTTATACAAAATGAAATTCACTTTAAAGAAAGGCTTTATACAAAACAAAACTTAACGAAGTGGTCAAAATGATGTCTCTCGATATTGCGCATCTTATGATGAGGCTACTCATGCTGTTCACTTTTCATATAATCAACATAGATGAAATGGAAAAAAATAACATTATTTAAACATAAATATGAAACTAACTTTTCTTTACTGGCTACAACACGTAGGCCTACAGTACAGAGAAATTTAATGTCGGAGTGGAATTTGAGCGAACGCCGTTTTACCGGTGAGCATGCGGGGTAGGGGTGCGTTTTTTTAATAATAATTAATAATTCCCAGCGATCGTTGAATATTATTTTTGCTTGAAATGCCCATCCCTACAAAATACGAAATGTCTTAATCAGACAAAATACAAGCATCATAGCATAAGAAAGAAATATAAATGAATAAAGAAGTAAAATAAAGAAATAAAATAAAAATACATTAACCCTATGGGGTCCAAAAACGCGCCGGCGCGTTTTGCTCGATTTTTTTCACATAGCAGGAAAATAGACTTAAAATACTCTGTCATTTTTGGTCATACAGACTTAAGAAATATAAAAAAATAAACTGTTGAATGTCTACTTTTTTATGTGTCCACTTATAATCGAAATAAAACGTGCTTTTGTAAAATAAAGAAAATAAACAGGGTGTGCTTTCTGTCTCTCCATCTCCGTTAACCTTTTTTCTGCAGCACGTCTCTAAACTTAAACAAAACTCAGCGAATACTATTCACCCAGGCATGAGCAATATATCTTTATAATCATTTAAGTTTGTACTTTTAAAATATCTAATTCAAAACTAAAATAAATATTCTCTGTTTATGTAATCTATAAAAAAGAGAGAGGTGTCAGCCGATCTCATTATCGTTCTCTCAGCTCATTATTCTGCTAATGTGACATGCCCACGGAGAGCGCGCACTATTCAAACGCAAATGATCTGAAGCAACACATGCAAACGTGTAAACGCCCCTCATAAATGCGATAACACAACAAATTTAATCATCAGATCAATGTACTATTTCATCTTGCGAGGCTGTGAGGAATAATCCTGGGACATTTACCTCAGAACATGTGCTGGTTTATTTTTATTTCGAGGAGCGACGGATCTAGCCGAGAATTGTGAATAGTACGTTTTTTATTCTTGTACTTTGTTCTAATCGCGATATGGAATAGTGTCTGTTAACGCAAAAAGACTGTTTAAATTTGTATCACGTTTCTGTGTGTGAATGAATTAACGGCACAGATGGGCGCTGTTGTTTATGTTTAGCCTACTATGTTACAGATAAAATATGAAAGACAACATTTCGTAGTTTTGGATAGATTATAAAGTTTTTATTCTAAAATATCAAATAAGCTTTTGTTAGCCAGTTTCTGCTCATATGTTAAATATATAGTATGTTCTGTCAAAAATAAACTCATCAACTAAGATGTTATTATAGTGTTTGTTCCAATGTAAGCTATATCAAACTAATGAATCCTTAACTTTAAAATATGTATGATAAAATGTATTGGCCTACTTTTAAAAAGAATACTTTATAAGAAATGTATGGGAAAAGACAATTTTCTTTTCAAGATGTTTCCAACTCTAACTTTGAACAAATTCTGTAGAATGGCCCATATAGCCTATTTGAACAGGATTTGTTTCCAGGTATGACTATGTACTAAAAATGTGCTTTTGACTTTCATTTATATTTGGATTATATATATACACTACCGTTCAAAAGTTTGGGGTCGGTACGATTTTTAATGTTTTTAAAAGTCACTTATGCTCACCAATGCTGTATTTATTTAATTAAAAATACAACAAAAAACACGAATATAGTGAAATATTATTACAATTTAAAATAACTGTTTTCGATTTTAATATATTTTAAAATATTATTTATTCCTGTGATCAAAGCTGAATTTTCAGCATCATTACTCCAGTCTTCAGAAATCATTCTAATATGAGGATTTGATGCTCAAGAAACATTTATGATTATGATCAATGTTGAAAACAGTTGTGTACCATTTTTTAGGATTCTTTGATGAACAGAAAGTTAAAAACAACAGCATTTATTTGAAATAGAATCTTTTATAACATTATAAATGTCTTTACTGTCACTTTTGATCAATTTAATTCCTCCTTGATGAATAAAAGTATTGATTTATTTTATATATTTCCCCCAAAAAAGTAGTGTTTAATGTTACAAAAGATTCTATTTCAGATAAATGCTGTTCTTTTGAACTTTCTATTTATCAAAGAATCCTGAAATAAAAATGTAAATAACTGTTTTCAACATTGATAATAATGAGAAATCTTGAGCATCAAATCATCATATTAGAATGATTTCTGAAGGATCATGTGACACTGAAGACTGGAGTAATGATGCTGAAAATTCAACTTTAAAATCACAGGAATAAATTATATTTTAAAATATATTAAAATCGAAAACAGTTGTTTTAAATTGTAATAATATTTCACAATATTACAGATTTTTTGTTGTATTTTAAATTAAATAAATACAGCATTGGTGAGCATAAGTGACTTCTTTTAAAAACATTAACAATCGTACCGACCCCAAACTTTTGAACGGCAGTGTGTATATATAATCCAAATATAAATGAAAGTCAAAAGCACATTTTCAGTACATAGTCATACCTGGAAACAAATCCTGTTCAAATAGGCTACATGGGCCATTCTACAGAATTTGTTCAAAGTTAGAGTTTGAAACATCTTGAAAAGATAATTGTCTTTTCCCATAAATTTCTTATAAAGTATTCTTTTTAAAAGTAGGCCAATACATTTTATCATACATATTTTAAACAAATTTTTATATATATATATGTTTTTTTTCTCTCTTTTTTTTCTCCTCACATTCTTTCTTGTGTGACACACCTGAATGAAAGGCTCATTATGCAAGTCTTTGTCTTCTCAGGTGTAAATCACATAATTATTCATGATAGGGGTTGGACCATTCACGCCCACATGCATATTGCCTTTCCAAACAAAAAGTGTTTTACAAAATTTAAATCAATGTATTGTTTTATGTGAATGATTAGGCAGGATGATTTTGAGATCATTTTGAAGCAAAAACTCTAGGCCACAACAGCCATTAGTCAAAAGTATTGTGGACACATATTTAGTATGTGTTTTGTGGCCTTATTTCAGAAACTTTAATTTTTAGTTTTATCAATAACCATGCATAAACAATATTCTCTCAAAAATACAAACATGTACATACATGTTGCTCACATATTATGGTAGCCCTGTTTGTGCTAAATAGAGTGTAATTACACCTTTGCCATTAACATGTTTATAAGCAACTGAAAAAAGCACAAATGTCAGGGCATGTCAAAACATCTCAAGGACCCCAAAAACACCTTAGACCCAAGAGGGTTAAAGTAGGCCTTGATAATAAATAAAGAAATAAAAGAGGCTCAGTATTCTGGAGCACGAACACAAGCATGTAGTCGGAAGTTGTTGTTGCTGTTACGTGACTTAGCGGTGTCTGATTAGTCGACACCTGGGGTGATTACATCATTGTTTCACAAAATATATGGATTGGCTGTACACACAAAGGGCGCAAGGGTGTCGTTTTCAGATTTATCCACTCTGGGACCAGTCTCCCGAAACGCCGGGTCCGTCTGGACGAAACGCCGATACGATAATTTTTTCTTACGTATACAGCTAAACGTGTCTCCGTGTGGACAGGGCCTAAGTCTGTGGCAAAAATCAAGTGTTTCCCACATTCCATTCAGATCAAAAAGAAGGTCGAAAGCAAGTTTTAGAGGCACAAAACTTATTTTAGCGTTAGATAAGTGCCTATTACCAACATCCAATACATCCGACCAGACCTAACTGTTTTATATATATGTTTGTACACATGATATTAGGAAGCAACGTAATACGCACATGACGACAGGGAGGTAAGGCGGTGCATAAATCGAGTTACCCCTCCCACTTATTCTAGTTTTACTGAGATAACTTATCCTGTGTGAATTGGCCATTATTATTACAGACGTCCTGTGGTAAAATTACATTACCCCACCTCTCCATGTTAAACTAGTCCTGTCCGAATAGGGCTTTAGAATAAGGTCAAATTAAAATGATTAACAGTGTATATAAATGATTGTAAAGAAGACTATTACAATGCTCTTTTGGTATTTTTGATCACTGGCAGCAGTGTCATCACTGCTTCATCAGATCTTCTGTATTTCTGCAGTTCAAACGTCTCTTGAGTGTCTTCTGACATCAGTAGCACAAACACCAGACCAGACCACTGAGCAGAGGAGAGATTCTGTGCTGAAAGATTTCCTGAGCTCAGATTGTTCTGGATTTCCTCCACAAAGTCATTTTTCAGTTCACTGAGACAGAAAAAGAGATTGATGGTCCTCTCTATTGATTTCTCCTTCTCTATTTTCTTTTTGATATAGTCAACAGTGCCTTTAACGTTCTCAGATTTGAGTTCCAGTCCTGGCAGTAGTTCCTTCAGGTCACTCTGATTGGACTCCAGTGAGAGACCCAGGAGGAACCGAAGGAAAAGGTCCAGGTGTCCATTCTCACTTTGTAAAGCCTTCTTGACTGCAGCCTTATGAAGCTGAAACAGTGGTTTTTTGGCGAGTTTGTGTGCCATTTTTTTCCAGGATTGAAGAAAGGGGTTTGCTTTCTTGTGTTTGTTAATAAAAAACACATAGAGAGCAGCAAGGAATTCCTGGACGCTGAGATGTACAAAGCTGAAAACACTTCTTGATGAAACAGCCTTTTCCTCTTGAAACATTTGAGTGCATAACCCAGAGTACAACGACCCTTCACTGACATCTAGTCCACATTCCTCAAGATCTTCTTTGTAGAAAATCAGGTTTCCTTTCTCCAGCTGTTGAAAGGCCAATTTCCCAAGCTTCAGAATAATCTGATCAAAAGACATTGCGTTGTCTTTAGGTTCAGGGCCATCACAGTATTTCTCTTCCATCTTTTGCTGTTGAGAAATTAAGAAGTTTGTGTACATCCCTGTGAGAGTTGTTGGTGTTTTGTCATTGCTCTCTTGAGACAGAAGAGGCTTAAGAACAGTAAGAGAGATCCAGCAGAAGACGGGGATGTGGCACATGATGTACAGGCTCCTGAATTTCTTGATGTGACTGATGAGGTTTCTAGCAATCTCAGGACTGCTGTTATTTTTGAAGTATTGCTCTTTCTGCTCATCGTTAAATCCACGCACTTCAGTCACCTGATTAATGTAGCTTCGGGGTATCAGACTGGCTGCTGCTGGTCTGGATGTGATCCAGATAAGAGCAGAGGGAACCAGATGTCTCTTGATAAGGCTTGTAACTATCTTACTCACTGTTGTTTTTTTGTGAACATCTGTAAATATGCCGCCCTCTTTAAACATCAAAGGGAAGCGACATTCATCCAGCCCATCAAAAATGAACAAGACCTTACGGTCACCTTCAGGAAGAGAGGGCAGTTCTTTAGGATCACTAAAGAAGTGTTTGTGAAGCAGTTCCATGAGACTGCAGTTCTTTTTAATCAGGTTTAGCTCACGGAATGGCAGTGGAAAAATTAAGGCTATATCTTGATTTTCCTTTCCTTCAACCCAGTCAAGGATGAATTTACTGACAGAGACAGTTTTTCCTATCCCTGCAATCCCCATTGTCAGTACCTTTGTGTTTCGTTTAAACATGTCATTACACTTGATTGCCGTCTCCTTGGCAGTCAGTCGGTTGTGATTTGATTCAATATGTCTCACCTCGTGATTGTTAACTCTTCCTCCAGTCTCATTCTCCACCACATATACATCAGTGTAAATATCATTCAGGTTTTTCTGATGACCCGTCTGTAAATTACCAACCAATATCTGCATGTAGTCCATTTTTAATTTGTCCTTCAGTCTGCAGCGAGACCCTGTGTAATCATGAAGAGTAGCTTGTCTGTTATCTGCAGTTGAGCCTTTAAAAAAGAGAAGAAAAGACAGCAAAGACTACATGATCATGTTTTTCATAAATTCTTAGTAAAACCTATGTGTAATTTGTAACCTGGTCTGCAGTTCCGATTACAAAAATAACAACAGCATGTAGTGAATTTCTGCTATATTCAAATGAATCACACTTATACTGCAATTGTGTTTACATGCTCATCTTACACTGATTATGCTGAAGTTGACAACATAACGTATATGGTGATGGAAACACCTTGACTAATGCTGACTTGAATGCAGTTGGTTTCAGTTTTAACATTTCTGAATAACTTTCTTTATTCTAATTGCTCCCAGAGTATTTATTGGATTCTCACTATTGGACTAAGATCAACTTTAAATCACGCATTATTAAAAGCTTAAACATTGACATCTAAAAAACAACCTAGACATGAGACGTATTAGGGTTAGGTTGTGGTTATTGAAATGAGCCAATGAATGTACAAGTTGCTTGCAGAAGTTTTAAATGGTCTTTAGACCATTGTAAACCATTCAACCATTTGTAAAATCAGACATTGTTCTATTAAATGTACCTGTATATGATCTGCTGCTGTTCTTCTTGGCGCTATAATTGTTGCTTGTTGCTATATTTCCTTGTTTCCATGAACAGGAAATGATTGTTATTTACACCATATCTTGAATGAGCTCCAACAGCGGTAGATATTGCCTGTCACTTACATTACAGTCACAACAAATTAAGCATTACCTTGCTTGTGATTGTTCTCCAGCTGCTCAGCCAGATTTTTCTGGTTTATCTTTCTCAGGATCTTCACTGTGATCTTCACAGCTTCGTCTGGTCCAAAACACTCCACTATCTTATCCACAGTTTTCAATCTATCTGCATTCTCCATGTCAGCCTTTGATATAAACTCATGATCATTCTTTAAGCACCACTGAAACTCCTTTAGATCATCTTCTCTCAGGTCCTTCAGCGAGTTCTTAAGCAGCTCTTTAACAGATGCCATCGCCATTCACGGATTCCCAGCTGCAGGACAAAAAGAAAAATATCTGAAGTAGTTTTACTCCTAACATTTGGACCTAAGCACTCAAATGTTATTTGGATTATAAAATGAAGCTGTGATCGAATCTAGACTCTCATTGAACTCATGTAAACTCATCCGTTGATGAAGTCCTATAATGCTCCTTTTTACAAGATAATATAATAACACAAGTCTCAGGTGTCCCATAGAATGGTTCTGTGAAGTTTCAGCACAAAATACCCCACAGGTCAATTATTATGCTATTCTGTAAATTACCACTTTTGAGTGGAAGCAAAAACATGATGTTTTTGTGTGTGTGTCTCCTTAAATACAAATGAGCTGCTGCTCCCCATCCCCATTTCCAGAAGTGGGAAGAGCCTTTACAGCTCGTGCCTCAGATACTCTGCCAGCAATAAATAAATAATCTGTTTGGTATTGATTATCATCTCTGTCGTGGTCATAATGTTTGTTCTTTGCATTAAAGCCTTGCCAATTTAAGCTTCTGATATATGGTTTTCTGAGCGCAAATACACAAAGTTCACTAAACCACAATTGGTTATGTCTCTGAACATAATCAGCTGGGAATTAAATCACATATATATCAGTAGATTAGATCTGTGAAACAGCATTTCTTGGACTCTGCAACAACACACTACTAATACAGTGCACTCCAGCAAGATTTAATCTCATCAGTGTGCACTGTTTCTGAACTCCCTTAAACCTCATTACCGTTATGATTCAATGTTGTGGAAGTGTTGGCAAGCACTAAGTGCTTTTTCGTGCACAAACGGCAACATTACACAATTACAGGGCTCTCAAGTCTCGCGCATTGGGCGTGAGACACACGCATTTCAACCCGTTCACACGCTCACACGCCACACCTTGTATTTCTCACGCTGAGGAGTAAATGAACTTGTCCCGCTATACAATTAATGGACGAGGCGCAGGCAAACGGAGGGAAGTTCTCTGCCGAGTTCATAGCATCTGTCTCGAGTTATACAGAGTTAAATGCTAGCTACCAGCCAATCAGAAATTAGAATTAGTTGTTTCCGGGTAAATTATGTGTTCCCGCTGCAAGCGCGTTCGTCACAACACGCGCACACACGGAGTGGAAGATGAAAGAGCACGATCTGATGAATGCGGTTTGCGGACCTATTGATTTATTTAATTTTTTTTTTAGCATTTTGATTTTACGATTCCTGGACGATATCTCTTACCTGTGATCAAAGACAGTGAGAGCTGATGTTGAGGAGTATAGCCAAATTTGTGCTAAATTATTTTTGATGCATTCAAAAACTCTCCAACTGCTTTTAAAGTGGTCATCGGATGCAAAATACACTTTTATAAGGTGTTTGCAAATAAATGTGTCTTTGCAGTGTGTGGACACAATCACCATGCAATGAAAAAAATCCATTCACTTTATTTTTATACTCAAAAAGCCAAAAAGCTGTTGCTCATTATCATTTAAAGAGACATGCACCGAAACGGGTCACTGTGAACAGAGCTGTTTTTGAAGAGGTAAAAAGGTGATGTTTTACACAACCATTGAGAAATTTTAACCAAAGTATGTTACAAACTTTACATGAAGACCCAAAAGAATCATACCAACTTGTGGAAAATGGGCATCCGATGACCCCTGTAAAGGTGACCGGTTTGGGTCTTGACATGCATGCTCAGGGCAAGTTGTTATGACACAATGTTATGTACATTGAGCACTGATGTTCAGTTGGCTTGTTTGGGGTCAAATTTATTTTTATTTTTCAATAAATTTGTATTTTTTAAATATAACTATTTATTTTATTTGGATGAATTTGTCTTTTTATCAGATTTAACAATTGTTATAATTTCCATTTGTGCTGGTCAATTATGAACAATTGGCAAAATTGAACTGCTAGCAAAAATTGAAGTGAATTTGGTTGGGTCGAGGGACCGCTGCTGCAAATATTTGGGTGGCTCCTCCCCTAAATCTCACTCTAAACTTTTGATAAAACTTGAGAGGCCTGCAATAAATAAAGTTGAACATTTAAAAAGGCATAATATGAGCTGTTTAAAAAGTCGGTGATTCATCACACAAACACTGACACACAAAAACAGGCAGACGCACGTCAAGCTCAAAGTGAGGTAATCAGATCTGCAAGCTGAGGTTTGACACAGAATGTTTCTGTGGACAGACTAAATTATGAATAATATAATCTCACATGATCTAAATGATTTATTTAAAATAAAGGTTCTGAGAGGAATGTGTGTAGGCTATTTATAAAGAGAGAAATAGATACTGTCTGATTTGAGAGACATAGTATGAGGCATCTTAAATCTGTGTTGCTGAAATCTGCTAAAATTACATTAAAAAAACAAATAATTGCTTTAAGTTTTTTTAGCAATCAAAAAGGTTATACACAATGTGTCAATGCTGTTTGATAAGTCTAGATCAATGTGAATGGATTCATGACACTGTTAAATCTATACATGTCAGTATTTGATGAAGTAGTATTTACTAACCATGAATGATGAAGAAGTTGTTTCTTGTTCCTCCACTGAACTTGAACTGTCTTGAGCAGAAGTTGCGTTTAAACTCCTTTCAATTCTGCGTTTTCATAAAGGACTGTGGAGGGGGATTTTTTTCTTCAGAACTTAAACCTGTTATACCAGAACTTTTTCATTAAACTAACAGAACCAGTTTTTCATAAGAACTCGTGAAACTATGTGGAGAATCATTCTGTCGTCCAAAGACCTACACACGACATATATGAAATTACAGTTAAAAAGAGTGTTTGTGAACTGAAACACTGAAAAGACAGATAAACAGAGACATCTGTCACATCCACACACATCACATGGGCATGAGGTGTGTTGGACATCGGCTGCGGCTGGATGAAACCGATTGGTGAGAGTTGCCGAGTGCAGGCGGGAGGAGCTGAAAACTGAGATGTGAAGTCGGACACTTTCTGCTTCCCGTAGTGACTGCTCACGTGGTGTTTGTGTAACCCATTAGTAGGATTTAACACTGAAAAAAAAGAAAAGGAGGAAAAATATCTGGGTCTAAGCTCACCAAATACATATAAGCACAACTTATAATAGTATCTGGATTTCCGGGTTCGGGGTCTCACACCTTGCATTAATCAAAAGGAAAAAAATGATTAATAATTTTAAATGTGGTACTTGCCTCTTTTAAACGGTTGTCTACAGTAGTAGTAAAGAATTAACCTGTGTACACTGAAGTCGGAGTGCAATGTCATTGACTCAGTTCAGTTTGTGTGAATGTAAGGGACTAAGTTCAGTTTGTTTGAATGTGACTCAGTTCAGTTCGTGGGGAAGTGACTCAGTTCAGATTGTGGGAAAATGGAGATGGTCCTCACTGCAGAACATGAAATCCACAGGGAGGAGTCGGATCCAGATCCAACTCTGCGCCCCCACGCCCCACCACCAGATGAACCAGCATTTTGGAGAAGATGGTCGCCATTGTTTGCTCTCATCAATGTAAGCCTACATTTTGATTACTAATATAGTCCAGATAGATTCATAATTTAGTGTGCGTCTTTAAGTAATGATCACACTTAAATATATGTTAAAGTTTTGACAGTTTCCATACTTTTTGATAACGCCAAGACATGTTTAACTAGTCCGCCAAACTGCCATCCATTAATGGTAAGTTAGGTCGTTTTTAGCGTTAACGTTAGCATGCACGTGTAGATTTGGCCTATCTATTTAGTTAAATTAATTAGCTTTGGATAATACTGCTGGTATGTTCATATGTTTATACCCACCACGGTTCATATGTTTATACCCAGTACAGCATCAAGGCAAGTTGATTGATTTTTTTTATTCGAAGTCATTTGAACATTATTCATTATTATAGATGTTCTGAATGTTGTTATTATTTTACTGACGTTATCGGTTGCTTATTAGCCTAATTTGTTTTATGTTAGTTATAGTGTTGTAATGCTTGAACAATTACATAACATATTGTTGACCTTTTTTAGCATGCTTCTTACATCAGTCTATTTAAGTAATATAGTCATTATCTTTTCTTTTGTTTCTCTTTTTTGTTTATTTGTTCACAGTTGCCAGCATCTGTTCTGGAGGACATTTTTATTGATGTGGTTCTCCAGGAGGGTGATGGGGCAATTTTGAAGCTGGCCCTTGTGTGCACTCGCTTCAGAGACCTTGTGGCATGGGAAGGCTTCAGGAGACGAGCCCATTTTCTTTGGCTTGACAGTAAGTGTTAATTGCTTGTTAACACTGTGCAGTCAGAGTTTTTGCATAACTTTTTCAAAAGTTACATATTTTTATAAAAATTCAGGTGATTTTTGCTTGATTGGCTGGTTAATGAATTCCAGCCTTGTGTATTTTTGTGTGTGATTTAAAAAAAATGTTTTATGTGTACAGGTGTCACAAATTGGACTGTTTTCTCACCGTACTACAAGGCGGAGTACTACAAAATGTACAAACTGGAAACGTGTAGGCAATGTGGAGACGTATACAAACACTGCACTCCAGGTATGCATTGTTAGTTGTTGCCATGGAGTGTTTTACTTTCAATGATGAATTAAAACATTTACTTTTAATATGACTTTTAATTTTAATATTTTAATATGAACATTGAAATATTTTCTTTCTTTGCTAACCCACAGGATATGGAGGTCGAGGAAGAAAGGGGGAACTTTTTTAAATAATAAGTGAAGACACCCACCCAGACTTCTGCAGCGAGTTCTGCCAGATCTGTGCTGACCAGTGTGAAAGGATGAATAGCTAATTGTGAATGTTTCCCTGTAATGTTTGTGTCATTCTGCGTGTGCTCCCAATGTGGTTTTCCTTATGTTTTGCCTTCAAAGTTTCCCTACTGTTTTCAAAATGTCTGTTTTACCTGTGTAAATAAACGTGTTTTTTTTTTCTATTTAATTGTGCTGGTAATGAATTTTTCATGCATTTATGTAAGTGAGATGCTCTTATGTTATGTACATTAAGTCAGATTCCCTTGTGAAGTCATTTATAAGTATAAAATTAGTGCTGCTATAATTTAGTCACTTACAGTTGCATAATCAGTTGTGGAAAAAGCACACATGTTTTCTACTTGAATTAAAACTTGATTTAATATTACTCAAAATTAGAAGCGCCTACTTATTAATATACTTAAGTATTTGAAATCAAAGTGCATGTGGGCTACTGAGAGGGGTAAAAGATCAGCCAATCAAAGAATACACTTCTTTTTAAGAGATATTTATTCTTGCATGTAATAAGGAACCACATGCTTTTCAGGGAAGATGAAACGTAAGAATTTTTAATCAATCTTTTTGTTTTGGATTATAATTAAAGGCTTTTTCCAAATAAAAAAAAATCTAATAAAATAAATGCCCACCACTATACGTAATTAAAGGTACACATTCACACAATGTACAAACTACAGTGTTTGTAACTTTTTAAACTTTATTAAATAAGATTTGTTTTCAGCAAGTTTGTTTTTCCGTCAAAAGTCAAGTCATCTTCATTTATATAGCGCTTTTAACAGTGTAGATTTGTTTCAAAGCAGCTTTACAGAGATAAACGTATAATTGAAGGTAACAGAGATTGTTTTGGCTTTATAGCGGTTCTTTAATAAAGTTATTTTCCAGCTAAAGTTAGTTTTGATTGATTCACTTCCGTCGCAACGATCATTTGTTATCAAATTAGGGGCCGCTAAGACGACACCATTCTCTCTACACAGACTATAAACGCGAACCTGTGAGAAACGCTTGGAATCTGTCAACCAATCAGAATGCAGTGGGAGGAAATCCAACTCCGCCCCTTGGATCTGGATCCAACTCCTCCCTGTGGATCTCATGTACTGCATTGAGGTGCTACTGGGAAAGTGACTTAGTTCAGTTCGTGTGGAAGTGTAAAGCCCCTTTTACACAGAGATTCCGGAAAATACACAGATAAAGTGACCCGGGATTTGACCCGGGTTCGTTTGATTTTGGTTCATTCACACTGCCAGTGATTTTCCGGAATCAGAGAGTGCGTTCACACACAACCCGTAAAAATCCCGTAAAGACACGTGACATCGATGTGACATGTAATGTCTCAGCAGTGTCTATAGTTTGCTTATGAGCTGCGATTTCTCTCTCGAGAAACCACGCTTGTGCATTTTTCTCTCTGATTCGATCATAAACTAGCGCATTACGTACCGTTTCACTAGCCTGCTTTCACTTCACTTCAGCGTCATCATTACGACACGGCATTGGTTATGGCTTTTGTTCACACAGCGCGCGTTCCGGGACTGATCCCGGCAATGTTACTAGGTCCCCAACCCGGCATCGATCCCGGCATCAATCCCGGGTCGTGTTTGCGTTCACACAGAAGGTGTTCTGGCAATTTCCCGGCAATTTCCTGGGATCAATGCGCTGTGTGAAAGGGGCTTAATTGACTCAGTTCGTGGGGAAGTGACTCAGTTCAGTTCGTGTGGAAGTGTAATTGACTCAGTTCAGTTTGTGGGGAAGTGACTCAGTTCAAGTGACTCAGTTCAGTTAGTTTGAATTAACGATAGTCACACATGTGGCTCACATCTTTCTCTTCAATTAGCTGGCGCGAATGTGACGTCAGCACCCATTGACGCAATTCTTTATTATTTTCGTCCCTCAGCGAAAACAAAATAATAAATAAAATAAAATAATAATAAAACATATGTCTGAACATTTCATGCATTAGGCAAGGAAAAATATAAAATCAAAACAAACAAAAAAGAAATCATCCATGAAAATACATAGGAACACAGCCTCAATATATTTTGTGGGTTACATCTGCATACTTTATAATAGCTGAAGTTAAAAAATCGATTCCAATTATGGAATCAAATACTTTAGGTCAGGAATTGGATACTTGTTATAAAATTTTAATTTCGATTGCTCTTATCGATTCCTTTGTGAGCATTTCAAATTACTTTAAACAATTCAAGTGTGAGACGACTTGCATGCAGTTTCTGGTGCTGAGCACACATCCAAAGAGAGCGCTCACAGAAAAAGTGATTTTAAACCATTCAAGCGTGAGAAGTGCTGTTTTCTGTGCTCCGTACACATCCAAAACGTGCGCATAGAAAAGTTATTTTAATGTGATTTTAAACTAAATTGGGCAACTCTTAAAATGAAAGCAGCTGCCGTCTCTATAATCAGGGGTGCACATAGAGGCTGCGTTCGGAATCGCATACTTCCCTACTATATAGTAGGGGAAAAAGAGTAGGCGAGCGAAAAGTATGTACGAATCATAAAAGAGTAGGCGAGAATTACCTGGGTGACGTGCTAATTATCGCGAGATTCGGACGATAGTGCGTTCGAATATGCCTACTTTCCTACTATATAGTAGGCGAAAACAGTACGTGAAAGAAGCAGTACGTTCGAAACATCAGTATTCATAAAAGAGTAGGCGAGAAGTTCCCGGATGGCTTACTGCTTTCGCCCAGATTTTTGAGTGCTCAACCGATGGATACTCTTCTATCCCAGGAGACCACACGAGAGGATACGTCATCAAACATCACGGAGATCAGCGACGCGGGGGTTTTCAAATGTGAGTAAACACAGTTCCTTGTGTTTAAATCGTATGTGTTAAACTACTATAGAGTAAACGTTTTAACTGTTGAAGGTGTAAAGGAGTTAGACAGTATAGTATAGTTGTGATTTTGCTGTAAAAACATGTTTTATTATGTATAGCTAGCTAACAGGGGAGCTCCAGTAAGCACACGTAACGTTACGTCTCTAAAGTGGATTTACATAACCATATACATCTTAAACACGCTTATTTAAAATGTCTATTTACATCTGAAAGGAAAATATTGTATAAGTTTTGCAGATGAGCACATCACAACATGAAAAAGACATCTGAGTGATGTATGTGTGCTATTATGTAGGATAATTCACTGTTGTCAACACTGTTTACATTAGACAAATGTGCTGTAAATAAGGTAAATAAACAAATCTATAAAGTAAGTAAACATGATATATATTTGATTTGTTCCTTATTACTGTTGATAACTGCTTTTGTATAATGTTTATGCATTTTTGTAGGATCTGAAATGTCTGCAGACTGGTGTGAGCACTGAGGATGAGGAGCCCGGAGCTGAATCCTGGAAACGGTGCCATGGATGAGACGCTCCATCACTCCACCGGCCCTTATGTGTCCCTCCATCTCTCCACCGGCCCTTATGTGTCCCTCCATCACTCCACCGGCCCTTGTTGCCTCAGATTGTGACCAAACTGGTTTTCTTGGCCTAAGTTAAATTAAGTACCTACTCATTGGGTATGCGATTCCGAACGCAGCCAACTTTTTCAGTTGCTGCGTTCGAAACCGCATACTCAATGAGTAGGTACTTAATTTCAATAAGTACTTACTTAACGAGCGCTGAAAGAGTTGGTACTTTATAGCCTGATCTCGTTAAGTATGAACGCGAACCGGGCATCTGCCATGTTGACGTTATCATGTGACGTACGACGCGTTATCACAAGTGCAACAACTTAAAAGATATGAGCGTCAGGTTTAAATAATCTCTGTAAATATCTTGATATTGATGAAACTTGCTTATTTTGGGGTCTTGTTGAAGAAACAGCCCATTTATTTTGTGATTGTAGTATAACCAATACATTTAGGGTCAATTTAAGTTCTTATATTTTTAACCCTTCTAATGTGACTCACAGTTTTATCCTTAAAGGTATATTTTTTTATTACAAAAACCCAAATCGTCATCTCTTGAATATGTTGTTAATTTCTTTATTTTATATCCAAAATGTTCACCCACATCAAAATGCCCTTTTGGGCCCACAACGGCTGTCCTTTATGTTTTCCTCTTTTTCTTGTAGAATGTTTCATCCCTCGGGCTTATAAATAACAAAAAATCAAGTTTTATGTATTATTCAAAGATATTTAAACTTGTCATTGTTCTTTTTTTTCTGTGTATTTAATATTATGATGGATGCAAACCCATATTCATGTTTTCTGTCATTATGATTGTTCATTGTTAAAGATACAACCATTGTATCTTTCCCTGATCTTGTATGTAACTATAAGTTCTGCAATAAAAAAAATTATATGAGCGACAGGTGCACTAACACCTCATAAAATCAGTAACTCGACAGCCGTACCTAGAACAGTTTTCCTCAGCATTTGTAATGTCTGCATCACAGCACACAGCTGTGCCTTTGGATAAAACTGTTGATTTTTATACTAGAAAAATGTATCACTCCTTAAAAAACAAGATTACCCCAGAATGAATTGCATCGCTAGCCCACCCCAAAACTTACACACAATAATAATGATAAATGCTGACCAAAACTTTTTTTTACTGAAAATTATACATTTTAGTAAAACAAGCAAAATGTAATTTGTTTTGTCATATGACATAAATATGCATGAATACACATTAGATAAATGCAGTAAATACAATTATAGCCAAGAAATGAATTAAAGCATAAATATTTAAATAATTGTATTTTATTTACTGACAGAATAAGAAACATGAATAAATAAGTAAAATAATGAATAAAAGTAACCATCACAATAAACAAATGCACATACAAGTCAACAACACAAGAAACAATGCTTTATTCAAACTAGAATCATGTATTTACAGGCGATGAAACCCACATCCTACTGCCATCTCAACACAGCGGTTCTCATTCTGTGGCTTTATTCTGATGAATCAGCTGACCAGCGGAGGTGGCCGTGCCTTCGTGCCGGAGGTTGTTCTGAGGTAATAAGGGCAGGTGGAGTGATGGAGGGACTCATAAGGGCCGGTGGAGTGATGGAGGGACTCATAAGGGCAGGTGGAGTGATGGAGGGACTCATAAGAGCTGGTGGAGTGATGGAAGGACTCATAAGGGCAGGTGGAGTGATGGAGGGACTCATAAGGGCAGGTGGAGTGATGGAGGGACTCATAAGGGCAGGTGGAGTGATGGAGGGACTCATAAGGGCAGGTGGAGTGACGGAGGGACTCATAAGAGCAGGTGGAGTGATGGAGGGACTCATGAGGGCAGGTGGAGTGATGGAGGGACTCATAAGGGCAGGTGGAGTGACGGAGGGACTCATAAGAGCTGGTGGAGTGATGGAGGGACTCATAAGGGCCGGTGGAGAGATGGAGGGACTCATAAGGGCAGGTGGAGTGATGGAGGGACTCATAAGGGCAGGTGGAGTGATGGAGGGACTCATAAGGGCCGGTGGAGAGATGGAGGGACTCATAAGGGCCAGTGGAGTGATGGAGGGACTCATAAGGGCAGGTGGAGTGATGGAGGGACTCATAAGAGCTGGTGGAGTGATGGAAGGACTCATAAGGGCAGGTGGAGTGATGGAGGGACTCATAAGGGCAGGTGGAGTGATGGAGGGACTCATAAGGGCAGGTGGAGTGATGGAGGGACTCATAAGGGCAGGTGGAGTGACGGAGGGACTCATAAGAGCCGGTGGAGTGACGGAGGGACTCATAAGGGCCGGTGGAGAGATGGAGGGACTCATAAGGGCAGGTGGAGTGATGGAGGGGCTCATAAGAGCCGGAGGAGTGATGGAGGGACTCATAAGGGCAGGTGGAGTGATGGAGGGACTCATAAGGGCAGGTGGAGTGATGGAGGGACTCATAAGGGCAGGTGGAGTGATGGAGGGACTCATAAGGGCAGGTGGAGTGATGGAGGGACTCATAAGGGCAGGTGGAGTGATGGAGGGACTTATAAGGGCAGGTGGAGTGATGGAAGGACTCATAAGGGCAGGTGGAGTGATGGAGGGACTCATAAGGGCCGGTGGAGTGATGGAGGGACTCATAAGGGCAGGTGGAGTGATGGAGGGACTCATAAGGGCCGGTGGAGTGATGGAGGGACTCATAAGGGCAGGTGGAGTGATGGAGGGACTCATAAGGGCCGGTGGAGTGATGGAAGGACTCATAAGGGCAGGTGGAGGGATGGAGGGTCTCGTAAGGGCAGGTGGAGTGATGGAGGGACTCATAAGGGCAGGTGGAGTGATGGAGGGACTCATAAGGGCAGGTGGAGTGATGGAGGGACTCATAAGGGCAGGTGGAGTGATGGAGGGTCTCATAAGGGCAGGTGGAGTGATGGAGGGTCTCATAAGAGCCGGTGGAGTGATGGAGGGACTCATAAGGGCAGGTGGAGTGATGGAGGGACTCATAAGGGCAGGTGGAGTTATGGAGGGACTCATAAGGGCAGGTGGAGTGATGGAGGGACTCATAAGGGCAGGTGGAGTGATGGAGGGACTCATCCATGGCACCATTTCCAGGATACAGCTCCGGGCTCTCCATCCTCAGTGCTCACACCAGCCTGCAGACATTTCAGATCCGAATCAGAAAAGTGCTGTAATAACTTTGTTTAAAAATTACAATAATTAAAATAAACTAAAACTTAAGATTTAAATAGATTTTGTTATGCATTTCTGTAGTATACTCATTCAAAGCCTTTGATGCTGCATTCAGCTTCATGAGCCACTCTCCACTCCCCCAAATGTTCCTCAATTTATCAACAGTACTAATGGACAAATAAAATAGATAACTTATGTTTAGTTACTTTATAGATTTGTTTATTTAACTTACTTATGGCACATTTATCTAATGTAAACAGTGTTGACACAACAGTAAATTCTAAAATAGCACACATACATCAGATGTCTATTTCATGTTGTGATGTGCGCATCTGCAATACTTATAGAAGATTTTCCTTTCAGATGTAAATAGACATTTAAAATATGCATCTTTAAGATGTATATGGTTTATGTACATCCACTTTGGAGATGTATGCTTACTGGAGCTCCCCTGATAGCAATACCTAATAGAACGTGTTTTTACAGCAGAATCACAACTATACTATACTGTCTAAGGTCTTTACACATTCAACAATTCAACAGTGTACCCTAGTCTACAGTATTTCAACAAATTGTTTACTCACATTTGAAAACACCCGCGTCCCTGATCTCTGCGATGTTGATAATGACGTATCCTCTCGCGTGGCCTCCTGGGATAGAAAAGTATCTGTCGATGGGTGCTTCAGAATCTGGGCTGAAGCAGTAAGTCATCCGGGAACTTCTCACCTACTCTTTTATAAATACTGATGTTTCGAACGTACTGCTTCCTTCACGTACTGTTTTCTCCTACTATATAGTAGGTAAGTAGGCATATTCGAACGCACTATGAGTATACGCACGTCCGAATCTCGCGAGAATTAGTACGTCACCCAGGTAATTCTCACCTACTCTTTTATGAATACTAAGGATTCGTACATACTTTTTCGCTCGCCTACTGCTTTTCCCCTACTATAGTAGGGAAGTATGTGGTTTCGAACGCAGCCAGTGAGTTACTCAGGTGAGTACCAGGAGATGGTGTTTGGTACTCACCCCATGTAGCGTGGTCTTAATAAGTGCAGTCTTCCTCACTGTCCTGCTCAGTATAGAATCTGTCAATCACAGCTGTCAATCATGACGTCACATTCCCGTTTTTATAGCATCAAAAACCTAACTAAAGACCAAACTTATTTAAAAAAATGAACACTTAAATTTACATCATTGTGAAAAAAACTACCTAAAATGACAGAAAACATCTTTGGAAAAAATTTATTTGAAATGTAATTTGATTGTTTAGTTTCCATCGTGTTCATTAGACTTCATGGGGAGGATTTTGAACAACTCACTGTAGCTGTTTCAGCCGGTATTTTGTCAGTCAAAAATAGTCGATCTCCGAATGCAACTTAACAGGGAGGAGAGTAAAGATGGAAAGCTCCTAAAGCTTAGTTCAATATAAATTCACGGATAATTTGTTGTTTTGTCATAAGTGAAAAACAATATTGACCTTGTATTTGAAAAAGGATCCTCGTATAAGAAACAATACTAAAATTCAGAGTCAGTTCATTCACATTCGAAGATCGACTATTTTTGACTGACAAAATGCCGGCGGACACAGGTACAGTGAGTTGTTCAAAATCTTTCTTTTTAGTAATCTTTGTGTACACAAACAATGTTCTCAATGCTCGAGTTCATGTGTAGGGTGATACTTCGAGCAAAGTTTCATGTTGTGTTGAGCCTTCTTAGTGTTTTAAAAATAGAGATTTTTGATGCTATCATATACGTGCCCCTAGCTCTCCATTCAAAAGGCAATTTGACCGAAAACGAAAATACGGTCAAACTTAAAAGTGGCGTTTCCATTCTAATTATGCTTTTAAACGAAAGTTTGCCTTGGGTAGATTAACAAAAAGACCCTAGGATGCATTTTGGCGACAGTTACCCTTTAAGTACGCAAAGGCGCATAGTAACACAAGTGGCATTACGCATTCCTGATTTTTGTCGTTATGTGCAGTTATGTGCACCCCTGTCTATAATAACACTAATCAAACAACAAAAGATAAAGAGAAAATTAACTTGTTCTTGACTGAATAACTTTTGTAACTTTATTTGTAATGTATATTTTATTTATAAAGTTGCAGTGTTATTTTAAATTTGATTACAGTTTCTGTACCTTAAAACACTGTTCATTTCAATCAAATCTATTGTATCTATTCATTGCGATTTTTTTTATCTTTAATAATTCTTGAAATTTACATTAGTTAGGCTAGTTGTTTGTCTATGGTATTTTTACACCACAGGCAAACGCTCCTTGTGTAAGTGTTCTTTAGCCTGTTGATTTTTGTTCATGATATTCAGCTACAATTAAATGTTTTGCAATGAGACTAAATGTGAATATCTAAGTTTTTTTTATACCTTATTTGAATCGAAATTAGTAATTGATAAGAATCGGAATTGATAAGGAGAATTGAAATTGGAATCGGAATCTTTAAAATTCAAAAGTTACCCAACCCTAGTCGGACACAATTTCTAACCGCCATTCACTGCTTCAAGTCAGCCGCTGATCAGTCTGCGCAGCGCTGAAGGGTACGTTTACACGTGGCCGGCTATTTTTATAAACGGACATTTCACCCTCTCCGTTTTCAAAAATAACATCGTGCACACCTGTCAAATTTTCAGAAAAGTGTTCGTTTACACGAACCCATGTATATATGCCATTCAAGAGCATGCCAAACATGTAGGTGGCAGTGTAACGAGAAGCCCAAGCCCACGTTAGCCAATCAGAATCCCGAAAATAGCAACAACAGCAACAAATTACTTCCTCTTTCTCTTTTGAACAAAGAGGTCACACTTTTGACGCAGGTGCGAGTTCTGTCGCATACTGTGACTTCGGCTGCCTAAAACTCAGTTACATGCAAACGTGCAAACAAAGTTTTCCAAAATCTTCACTCTGGCCGGAGTTTTTAGAAAGAATCGTTTTCAGAGGCTAATTCTCCATTTGCGTGTCTCCGTTTTTCAAAATAACCATGTACATGTAAACGGGGCTGAAGTCAAACAAGCCTTTTGTTTTCAGTTTGCACCGTCTTCCCTCAGTTAAGGTGGGCGTACACTGTGCGATGTAAAGCTAAAGCTCAGGATTTATGTGCTCACACTATACGGACCGAACGTAGAACTGCGACGTGACTGCTCACAGTGAGCCGTGAGAAATATGTGCGATAAACCCCCGTGCCGGGTTGCGTCAATAGATGATATCCAAATATTGTCAAAACAAGCATCAGCTATCAATATTAAGTTGATTTAGCATTTCCAATTTATGTATTAAATTATTAGTAGTATTATTGTATTATTAGTATTATTAGGGAAGGCCTACTTTTACAACCCCAAATCAGAAAAAGTTGGGACATTTTGTAAAATGCAATAAAATCAAGAATGTGTGATTTGTTCATTCTATTTAACCTTTTATTAGCTGACAAAAGCACAAAGAAACGTTTTCCAATGTTTTCACTGACCAACATAATTGTATTTTGTAAATATGAACAAATTTTGATTTTGATGGCTGCAACACACCCCAAAAAAGTTGGGACAGAGACAAAATAAAAGTGAAAAGATTATCCACCTATTTTGAAACAGTCCACAATGAGCAGGTGAATTGGTAATAGTTGAGGGTATCATGTTTGGGTGTAAAAGTGCTTCTCAGTCTTTTTAAGCAAAGATGGGTCATGGCTCATCACTTTGTGCCAAATATCATGAGATAATTGTCAAACAATTAAAAAAATCACATTTCTCAATGCAAGATTGCAAAGAATTTATGTCTTTTATCATCTTCTAAGTAAGTAAGTAAGTAAGTAAAGTTTATTTCTAAAGCGCTTTTCACAGATAAAATCACAAAGTGCTGTACACGAGAAAGGTAAAAACAAAACCTTATATAAACAATATAAAATGTATATACAGTACATATGTAAAATCAAAGTGACACTAGTTAAAACCCATCAACCAAAAGCTTTCTTAAATAAACAAGTCTTCAGATCTTTTTTAAAAGAGTCAACAGAGTCAGCCAGACGCAGAGACAGGGGCAGGGCGTTCCACAGTCTGGGGGCCACATACTAAAAAGACAGGTCCCCTCGGGTCTTATAACGAGTCTTGGGGACCATAAGAAGGTTCTGGCCAGAAGACCGAAGAGTGCGGCTAGAGGAGTGTGGACGCAAAAGGTCCTTGATGTACTGTGGGGCCTGACTGTTTAAGGCCCTGAAAGTCAGCACTAAAATCTTAAAATCAATCCTATATTTTACAGGAAGCCAGTGGAGAGTGAACAAAACGGGAGTGATATGAGACCTTCTGGGGGCACCAGTTAAAAGTCTAGCAGCACAATTTTGGACCATTTGCAGTTTGTTCAGAGCAGACTTATTCAAAAAGGTAAAGACAGAGTTGCAATAATCAAGTCTAGTTGATATGAAAGCATGAATAATAATTTCCAGATCCTTCTTTGACAACATTTTACGTATTTTAGAGATATTCCTGAGGTGATAGAAGCAGTTTCGGACAAGCTGTTTTGAGTGTATCTCCAAAGACATGGCCTGGTCAAACACAACCCCCAGGTTTCTGAGGCTGGATTTGAGAGAGGAGCCAAGAGAGCCAAGGTGCTGTTTGATCACCGGGATCTTATGGTCTGGAGCAAAGATCAATGTTTCAGTCTTACTTGCATTTATCTGCAAAAAGTTAGAGGCCAGCCAGTCTTTGATAGAGGACACACACTCTAAGAACAGTGACAATCGATGGAACTCAGCATCATTGAAAGAACAATACAACTGGACATCATCGGCATAGAGATGATACGACACATCCTTAAAACAACCCATAATATGACCAAGTGGCAAAATGTACAGTAAAAACAAAATAGGGCCCAAAACTGACCCTTGTGCCACTCCGCAGGACAAATTGGTCACATCTGACTGTACATTGTTTATAGAAACATTAAAGGTTCTGTCTTGAATATAGGAAGAGAACCATTGGAGCACAGATCCAGATAGTCCCATCTCATTTTGAAGCCGGTTGATCAGTATACTGTGATCTACCGTGTCAAAAGCAGAACTCAAATCGAGAAGTACAAGTACAGTGTAGCGGCCAGTGTCCGCTGCCATCATCACATCACTAGAGACTTTGATAAGAGCTGTTTCAGTGGAGTGCATTTTCCGGAAACCAGACTGAAAAATATCAAATAAGTGGTGCTGCTCCATAAAGGAAGTCAGCTGGCATGCCACTACTTTTTCCAAAATTTTTGAAATAAATGGAAGTTTTGATATGGGCCTATAATTATTAGGTTCTGAAGGGTCAAGATTGGGCTTTTTAAGGATCGGGTTTACCATAGCGTGTTTGAAGTAGCTGGGGACTGAGCCAGATGTAAGTGACAAATTAATTATTTTTACCACACAGGGGCCAACGGTATCGAACATTTTCAACAACAGGGGTGTTGGGACAATGTCAGCGGGGCTGGAAGATGGTTTCATATTTCCTATTAATGTCTTCACATCCTGTAGGCTAACAGGAGTAAAAGACGACCAAGACAACACCATTGAGCATTTAGTAGAACACACAGTGATTAGGGGAACTTTGACACTGGCCCTAATGTTGTGTACTTTGTTCACAAAAAATGACAAAAAGTTGTTACAGTCTTCATGTGTGTACACAGGCACAAGAGGAGCTGAAGGTGCAGTTAGATTTTCGATGCTGTCAAACAAGACTTTAGGATTTTTCTTATTACCTGACATAAGTTTGGAAAAATAAGCCGAGCGAGCCTGCTTTATAAACTCATTCAGATCCAGTATCATATATTTTAAATGGAGTCTGTGTACCTCTAATTTAGTTGTTTTCCACAGACGCTCTGTCTTACGACATTTTCTCCTAAAACCACAAATGTTATCATTCATCCATGGGAGGGCTTTTTTGTGTGACCCTGAAATGTTTTTAACAGGCGCTACAGTATCCAAAACTAACCGACAGTGGTTGTTGAAACTTTGCACAAATGAATCAACATTCTCACAATCAACAAAGGAGCGAGAGTCAAAGGAGGCAGAGAAATCACTAGGTGTTGTCTCACTAATGATGCGTTTTTGTGTTACAACATTGCAGACAGTAGGCATCATGATAAGTGACAAATTAAAAGATATACAACAATGGTCACTAATATTAAATTCCTCCACACTCAGTTTATCAATGGTTAGGCCACAAGAAAAGACCAGATCTAACGTGTGACCTTTTTTATGTGTGGGGCCAGAAACATGCTGTACAAAATTAAACGAGTCCATGGTAGTCAACAATTCAGCTGCAATCAAACAAGTGGGATCATCAATATGCAGACTGAAGTCCCCAAGGACTAAAACGCGATCTAGTTTTATGACAGACGTTAAAAACTCAGAGAAATCATCGAGAAATGTGCGTGCAGGACCCGGAGGTCGGTAAACTAAAACACAGTAATAGGGGTGTGTTTTCCCAACCTTACACATCTGCATCTCAAAGGAGTCGAAAGAAGCTGTGTCCGTCAAACTGCAGCAGAAAGAGTCACGAAAGACCAGCGCAAGACCGCCTCCACGTCGCGCGAGCCGAGGAGTCCCAAACACGGAGCAGTCCAGGGGGCATAGTTCTTTAAGATGGAAATGTTCGTTCTTCCTCTGCCAAGTCTCCGTAATGAACATAAAGTCCAAGTTCTCCTTAGTGAAATGGTCATTTAGAGTAAAAGCCTTGTTCGCAATGGAGCGCGCGTTGATAAGTGCAATCCTGATAGAGCGCGTGCATGACAAGGGCTGTCCTGGAGCAGGCTGGATGGCATAATCCGTCCGACAGGTAACCGGGCACAGGGTACGCTGACGGGGCACACGATGGCAAGCAGGCCGGGTGGGAAAGATCCGGTCGGAGGTGCTCCACACAGGTGACGACGCACAAGCCACGTCCCGATCTGACTCGCAGACCGGAACCGGCCTCAGGCACCGCTCACTCCCGGGAGCTCCGGATCCGTTCGGCCCGGGCGAAAATCCACGGGATCGCCACTTTCTCCTCCTGACTTGAACCCCAGCCCTGGATCCCCGTTTCCTTCTCCTGCCGCGGCGCCGGGTAAGCAGCAGGTATTCTGACGATGGGGCTTGGCACTCCAGTTTTGGAGGGAGAAACTCATAACATCTGTCCCAGGTAATACACAAGTTCTGCATATGTGCCTTGATGCGGAACAACGCGGCCCGATCATATTGTATAATTGCAGAGACATAGCTGGTGGTTGATAGGGTTGACACAAGTAAAATCACGAGGAGGATTACAAATGTACGTGAGAGCAGAAAAATGACAGACGCGTCGCCAAGCACAGGCGCCATCATGCCAACTTCTATACATAATATTGTCACAAGATTCAGGGAATCCAGAGAAATCTCAGTCTGTGTTGGGTAAGGCAGTAGACCTCTGTTGAATGTGCGTGACCTTTGAGCCCTCAGATGGCATTGCACAAGATACCATCATGCTACTCTGTCAAATACAGCCACATGTGCTCAGGAGTAATTTAGAAAATAATTTTCACTGAACACAGTCTGACGCTGCATCAAGAAATGTCACTTGAATCTCTTTTACGCAAGGAGAAAAGCTTTACATCAGTTCTATGTGGAGATGCCGGCGAGTTCTCTGGGCCTGAGCTCATCTCAGATGGTCTAGAAGAAAGTGGGACCATGTTTCAGCTTGTTTTTGGGAGAAAATGGACATCGAGTTCTCAGTGCCAAAGACGAAAGGGACCAACCAGACTTTCACCAGCGACAGGTGCAAAAGCAAACATCTGTCCTGGTATTGAGGTGCATCATTGCAAACGGTATGGGTAACTTGCATTATTGTGAAGGTACCATTGACATGGAGGCATGTATTTGGATTGTACAGAGACATAAGCTGCCATCAAGATGACATCTTTCCTGGGAAGCAAGACAATGCCAGGCCTCATTCTGCACGTGCTACAACTGAGTGGTTTCTAGACACTCTGCACCATAGAAGGGATGTGCCTGCCTTACTGCAGTCCAGATATGTCTGTTATGGAAAATGTATGACCCATCATGAAAAGGAGAATCAGGCAACGATGACCACAGACTGTTGAGCGGCTGTCTTGTATCAGGCAAGATTGGGCAAATATTCCACTAGCAAAACTCCAACAATTAGTATCCTCAACTCCCAAATGATTAAAAAGTGTAATTAAAAGGAAAGGTGAAGTGACACAGTGGTAAACATGTCTCTGTCCCAACTTTTTTGGGGTGTGTTGCAGCCATCAAAATCAAAATTTGTTCATATTTACAAAATACAATTATGTTGGTCAGTGAAAACTTTGGAAAACTTTTCTTTGTACTTTTGTCAGTTAAAAAAACAAATAACAGATTCTTGATTTTATTGCATTTTACAAAATATCCCAACTTTTTCTGATTTGGGGTTGTATTAATAAATCGATAGACTATTATAATTAATTTGCCACGCAATAATTTCATAGCACATCATCGCATAACCAATGTTAACAATCCTGTGAGGATAATACAAGATTACATAGAAGTTTACTCCTCCTCATTGAAAATTGACTAAAACCATTTAGGTCAATTACAATGAATTATAGGCCTATAATTAAAATATTAACAGTCTATAATATTTCCGAACACTGCAATAATTAGTCAAAACAGCTTTATTTCAAAAACAGTTTGTTTAACATGGACATTGTTTAACAAATTAAAGGGGCACGGTAGATCGCTTGGATGGTTTATCCATTTTGCAACACAAACTGGAGGTAAGCAATAGTAATTTGTAACTAGTTTGATAGATGCAGAAATTAAGATCTCCCTCTTTTCGTTTTCTTTCTTGCTGCAGATGAAATGGTTAAACTTCTGTTTTCGCGCAGGCACAGGGAGGGAAGAAACAAAGCGATATAGTCACGAGGAGCGACTAAAATTTCGGACACGCCAGAAATTCATCCGACCATCCGATTGCCGGTTGGGTGAGGCTTATCGCCTCTCGTTTCCCCCTGTACACTTCACGAACACTGCACGACAAATGACGCACGACAAAGCTGAAAATTGTCCCGACCCGAAAAAGAGTCGCACGAGTCAGAATTCAGCTCAAAATCGGACGGAAATCGCAGTGTATGCAGCCTTTAGTTTGTTGCCAAGGTTGTTAAATTGACGTGTCATTCTGTTCAGCTGTGCACACCTCATTATCTTCAGTGTTTAACCCCCTGAGCCCGAAGATTTGCTGGGGTTGTTATCTGGATTTTTTCCTCATGACAGCATAAACAATTTAAAATACTTTCATTTTTGGCCATATATAAGTCATTATCATTATAAACTATAAAGGATCTACTTTTATCTGTGTACACTCACAATAACAACAAATCCTTGTGTTTTTGTAAAATAAAGAAAATAAACGGTGCGTTTTTAGCTGTCGTTGTCTCCGCGAGAAACTTTCTGAAAGACGTCTGAATAATGAACTGCAACTATGCGAATACTTATCACGCAAACATGAAACGTACGTCTAAATAAAGCTTGAAATGTCTACTTTTAAATAAATCAAATTTCACATTTAAAACAAACATTCTCCTGCAATGTAATCTGTATGAAACTAAAGAGATGTACAATTTCTCCTGGCTCAGCTTATTATTGTTAATTTGATCACACCCACGCGCAGAGCTAAAGATAATGTGTTCTATTTATTCATAAGATAAGGTGATCTATGCGAAATGGTAAACGCCCCCAACAATGCCTTAAAAAGCATCAAGTTTCATCATCAGATTCATTCACTTTCCTTGACGTGTGGAAGATGGCATGCTACACAGGCAGAGCCGGCACCAGCCGAGCGAATGAAAACTTATGCCAAAAATATGACTGGACAGACTCGACTTTCGGCATTAGTCGATGGCGATAGAAAAGGTTGTTGGTTGGAACTGAAATGCACAGATAACCTGTACAACAGAGTAATTGAAGTCTTTTTGAGGAAAGAAATTAGGATGGATTTTGTGTAAAAAATAATCAGTAGTTTTGGTGAGTATAATGCTTTTTTTGTCCCCGTTTTTTTCCAAGCTGAATATGATTTTCTTCTTCTTTTTTCTTGTAAATTTATGATCGAAACTCTTTTCAAACATTCATACAATTGTAACGTCTAAAGAACAACAAGACAAGGGAGGCTCCATTTCTCCATTTCGGAACGCAAAAACAACTGCACACAAACGCACCAGCCTAACTCATTTGCTCTTTCTCTCAACCCGTGTTGTGCCGAATTCTGACCCCCGTCAAATTATTACCCCCCTAGCATTGGTAGGTTTAGGATTAGTTGTGGGGGAGGGATTAGGATTAGGGGTGGGGTTAGGATTAAGCAATCAGGTACTGACTTCAACGAGGGGGGTAATAATTTGGCAGGGAGTCGAAATTCGGCACAACGCTGGCCTTTTCCGAACTCACCGCATTAACTCTATAACTGCCTATGCAAAATAAAACAGCAATTTCACAACAATTATAAAGAGTCTGTGCGCTACACTATTAAAAGTTATTAATTCAGGTAGGACACCACTGAAGGCATATATATATACAGGTGCTGGTCATATAATTACAATATCATCAAAAAGTTGATTTATTTAACCTCTTAAGCGTTACCAGAGCGCGGACGCACTGAATCGTTCTTTGTTTAAATAGTTCAAAGTTACTATTAGAATAATGTTATTACCTTGACAAACTATACATCATTAAAAAGATATAAGACTCAAGTTTCAGTATTTAACTATTTTATTCTCAGAAACTTATAGTGACAGTTATGTCTTAATTTGTGTCAGGAGTTATGTAATAAAAAATGAGTCGATCCCTTTAATATGAATTATGAGCGTCAGCCGCTCTCATTCAGAAAAAAACTCCTGTGCGGTCGTCATGACAGCGCTTGACAAAACAACGTCCCTCAGGGCTTTTAGCTCAAAAATGGGCAGATTTTGAGAAATATTGATAGAATATCATAGGTTTACATCAGATTTATATAGACAGGAATAATATTTATTGAATTTATACCCAAATGGGCCGATGTAATCATTACGAGCGCTGGATACTCAGATGTACTGTGTTTTCAATCCATACTGGGAGCCTGAGGGCGCCCTGTGCACATTTAGTCCCATATATGGAACACATGAAGAAGTGCCATAATCATGTGACATCCCAGGAACTCCCTGACACAAACAAAGCTTCCAGAGATCGCTGTAACATGATTGCAATGATATTTGATTTACCTGTGTTCTTCGAGCCATGTCAGGTATTTTCAGAATAATAGATTATATTTATAATGTAATGCTAATCGATAGACTTTATCATCGTGCAGAATACTATAAAATAATATATTTTCTGTCTGATTTTTTTATCTGACGCCATATCAGATCACAGAAGGTTATTTAAAACACTCGACTTGCGCTATAAAGTAAGTTTGGAGCACAAACATGGTTTTAATCTCATAAATTGTCGTGTATTGATGGTGTGCTAAGCTAACATGCTAGCTAGCCCTAGGTGCACCTGCCACCTAGCTGTTATTTTTATTAATTTTTCTAAATAGGAATGCTTACTGAAATGTTTATTTTTTCAAGAAGGACATTTGATACAGTTTCAAATGTGAAGTGAGAACTTTGAAAAAAGAAATGAGGGATTAAAACAGCGTGAATAGCTAGTCGTTAGTAATTATAATGAAGACAAAAGAAAAACATATTTAGAGCCATAACCAGGTCGGAGAGGTGTGAATGTGTGCAGGGGAGGCTGAGACTGAATGGGGCTCATTTGCACCACAAAACAATAGAGACAATAGACTGAATGGATCCTTAGAAGATGACAATAAACATCCGTTTGCATTTTAGAGTTTAATCAAAATAATGTCATATTACATGAGTTTTAGACTTATCATCTTCAGATTTTAAATATAACATGGTCAGACATGTGGCTTTAGCAGCAGTGTATTTCTAGATTGATACAATGCCTACTTCAATATTATTTTTATGAAGATATTTCATAAAAATACATTTCTAATAACTTTACAAAACTTTGAAGCTATTTATAACAATTTTTTTTCATTATGACAATAATTAATTCTAAATTTACAATAAACTGCCAAGTGTCAGCTTTCAAATGAGATCATACTTGTGCTTTTAGTGCAAAGGGTTCATGAACTGTATCTGTTTTAGTTTGGGTATGCCATTTCTGGGGATTTTTCAAAAGTGGGGTTGCAGCTTAACATGTTAAGTAATTCTATTCAAAAAGTGAAATTTGGATATTATATTCATTCACTACACACATACTGATATATTTCAAATGTTTATTTTATTTAATTGTGATGATTAAAACTGACAACTAATGAAAATCCCAAATTCAGTATCTCCAAAAATTAGAATATTACTTAAGACCAATTAAAAAAAACGATTTTTAGAAATGTTGGACAACTGAAAAGTATGAACATGAAAAGTATGAGCATGTACAGCCCTCAATACTTAGTTGGGGCTCCTTTTGCCTAAATTACTGCAGCAATGCGGCGTGGCATGGAGTCGATCAGTCTGTGGCACTGCTCAGGTGTTATGAGAGCTCAGGTTGCTCTGATAGTGGCCTTCAGCTCTTCTGCATTGTTGGGTCTGGCGTATCGCATCTTCCTCTTCACAATACCCCATAGATTTTCTATAGGATTAAGGTCAGGCGAGTTTGCTGGCCAATTAAGAACAGGGATACTATGGTCCTTAAACCAGGTACTGGTAGCTTTGGCACTGTGTGCAGGTGCCAAGTCCTGTTGGAAAATGAAATCTGCATCTCCATAAAGTTGGTCTGTAGCGAATTAGCTCTATGAAATATTAATAACCAATCATAACTTGTTATAATTGATTATGAATATTTGTGTCAGTTAATCGAGTTAACTTGATGTAGCTACACTAACATTACAACCAATTACTCAGTTCATCCTGTGAACCCTCAATATTGGTTATTAATTAATTAATAGAAATGTACATTTCTTGGGAAATGTCTTTCTTACTAAGTACTACTAATGCTGCGTTCCAGGCAGGTTTTTGAGCACGTAAATCACGACTTCAAACCACGACTCACGACTTTGTTGCGTTCCAGGCCAGTCACGCCAAACTACTTGAGCGCAATATAAACTTATTTTTTCAGAGACACATAACATTGTAATACATAATCGTGTGTGTATTATTATCATTATTATATTATTATTAATTTGACTGAAACGTTATATTGTCCTAAAGTGTATTCTCACCGTGTACCGCCTGTTGTTTTCTATGGTTTCGCCGGCTATGTGACGTCATAACTCGTAACTGGGAGTACATCGATCTAGTACGAGTTCACGGGTGGGAAGTCACGGGTTTGACTGCCGTTCCAGTGCACTTTCACGGGTATAAGGTTGGAAAAACACGGGTTACAGGTTGCCTGGAACGCGGCATAAGAGCAAGTGGTTAAGATCGATATGATTAGTGACGCTGGATATGAGCTTGAGGCACGGACAACTTTACGTGTGATATGAACAAGACTTTATTAACTAGACTAAACATTTAAACTACTCTAACATACACATACATACATGCATACAGTTTACCAAGGGAAAGAGAGCTGAAGAAGAATACAGGAAAGCAAGAAGTTATAGCATTGTTTGAAATTCAGCAGATCAACAGCCTTGAGCAAACCATCAGTTTAGTTCTAACACACCCTTCTTTAAAAGGGGTAAGGATACTTAATGTATCGAATAATGAGATTAAGTTTGATACTTACATGTCTCGCCATTTGAATTAAACTGTCCTGTTGCAATTTGTTGAGGCTCCAGTTGATCTTTGCTGATGTTGTTTTGATGAGAGAGAACCAGTTGAAGTCAGAGGATCTTTGGTGAATGGAAAGACAAGGCCGCAGCCTGGCACAAGCTTGAGGGTCCTTAGAAAACCTCTAGTTTAGCATCATCTTCACATCAGGACTTCTCAGGAAGGACCAAGAGAAAGTCAACGGGGGCTCAGAGAGCCAAGAGCGTCCAGAGAGTCCAAAAGCCAAGAGAGAGAGAGAGAGTGATCTTGATCAGTGATTTTTAAAAGGGTGAAGATGTCACACCCTCTGGGGGTGTGTGAGCCAATAAGAAGTTGTCCCTTTGGAGGGAGATTTTACGACTCTTTGTGTTCAGGCAGCACATTTTAATCTGTAATTTCATTGGGTGTTTAAGAAAAGAATCTTCAAGATTCTTATAATACCCATGCATCACAAAGTTAGCAAAATGTAATGTAAATTAACAAATGGGGAACAAAGATTGGAGTTTACAGAGACCAAATATGCCACAAATATTTGTATGCAAAGTCTGAAACATTAACCCATTAGAGTTTACAAGAAAGAAAAAAAACATAAAAGGAAAATCATGAGATGGGAAAATTGGATACATGTTTATACATTCTCAAGTGGTTATATATATAGAATATATAGGATTAGCAGGGTTTATTTCTCCTTCTCAGTAAGAATTCATTAAGAGTCACATCTCTCAGGAATTCCCTTTTTGAGGTCGTAACAATCCTTATCTATGTAACAGGACACTGAGTGTCTGAGTTCTGCCAGTGGTGTTTTGCTTCCGGGGAAGTTACACAGATCTTTGTTGGGGAGAGTGAGTTTGCCGGACTATTCATTAAATGTAATTAATAATTTGTGTGTGTGATTGGTCCAGACGCTACAACACAGTGGACCAACACCAGCAGATGACATGGCACCCCAAACCATCACTGACTGTGGAAACTTTACACTGGACTTGACTGAGCCCCCCGACTGAGCCTGGGTTCTCCCAAGGTTTTTTTTTTTCTCCATTGGGTCATCTGATGGGGTGTTAGGACACCATTAGGTCACTGGATGGAGTTTTTCGGTTCCTTGCCACTGTTGCCTTTGGCTTGCTCAGTTGGGGATATTCAAATTAATTAACCAATCATACCATTGATCAGCCCTACCAAACTTGGATGTCTTTTTTCCAGTAATAAACAAACATTGTTAAGTTATTTTGAATGATACTGTGAAGCAGCTTTGATACAATCTGTATTGTGAAAAGCGCTATATAAATATATTTGACTTGACTTGACTTGACTTCAAGCAACGTGGATTCTGTGCCTCTCCTCTCTTCCTCCAGACTCTGGGATCTTGATTTCCAAAGGAAATCAAAATTTACTTTAATCAGAGAACATAACTTTGGACCACTCGGCAGCAGTCCATTCCTTTTTGTCTTTTGCCCAGGCGAGACGCTTCTGACGCTGTGTCTTGTTCAAGACTGGCTTGACACAAGGAATGCGACAGCTGAAACCCATGTCTTGTATACGTCTGTGCGTGGTGGCTCTTGAAGCACTGACTCCAGCTGCAGTCCACTCTTTGTGAATCTCCCCCACATTTTTGAATGGGTTTTGTTTCACAATCCTCTCCAGGGTGCGGTTATCCCTATTGCTTGTACACTTTTTTCTACCACATCTTTTTCCTTCCCTTCGCCTCTCTATTAATGTGCTTGGACACAGAGCTCTGTGACCAGCCAGCCTCTTTAGCAATGACCTTTTGTGTCTTGCCCTCCTTGTGCAAGATGTCAATGGTCGTCTTTTGGACACCTGTCAAGTCAGCGGTCTTCCCCATGATTGTGTAGCCTACAGCAGTGATTTTCAACCTTTTTTGAGCCGCGGCACATTTTTTACATTTACAAAATCCTGGGGCACACCACCAACCAAAATGACACTCTAACACAGTACATAATATAATACATAGGCCTATAGTTCATAATATAGTTTCTAAATGTATTTATACTCACTTAGTGTGAAACCTGGGCCTGTTTCGATGAACACAAAATAGATATCCTGGCAGGAATGGTGGAAAGACACACACGAAGCTCTTCCTCAACAGCTCTCAGTCTCTCTCTGTTTTTTGTTTTTATCGCAGTCAAGCTTGAGAAGCTCAGCTCACATAGATATGTGGTTGAAAACTGGAGCAATGTCAAAATAGCTTTGTTGGCCAGAGTGGGGAACTCCTTGGCAACAGATAACCAAAACCTGTCCAAAGGAAGATCAGCAAAGTTTAGCTTTAAACCACGATCTTGTTTCAATTCAATGAGTTCCTCTTGCTCCTTTAAAGTCATGTCCTTTCCAGCAACGGATGCTGAGCTGTATGGGTCCCTAACCCAGTCAAGGCATTCTGTGAAGACTGAAGAGAAATAAAATGACAACTTCTCCTCGAGAGTTTTCAAATGTGTGCCAATCACCTCGCACATTGCAGCAGTGTTGCCATCATGCAGTTTATCGGTGAGAGGGAACATCTCAAGGTTGCCACGCTGCACATGTTGTTGCCAGAGCTGCACCTTTAAACGGAATCCGTTCATTTTATCAGTGCTTGTAAGCAGGTTTTCATTTCGGCCCTGCATCCGTGTGTTCAGTTCATTCAGATGATGAAATATATCAGCCAGGTATGCCAGCTTTGCACACCACTCATCACTTGCAAGCAGCGTAGAGTAATCGGACCTCTCGTTTGTCAGAAATACTCTAAGTTCCTCTCGCAGCTCATACACACGGGCCAGCACTTTGCCACGCGATAGCCACCGGACCTCCGTGTGGAGCAATAAGACCTTATGTTCCGCTCCCATTTCCTCACACAAAGACGCAAATAAGCGACATTTCAAAGGTCGACATTTCACAAAGTTCACTATGCGCACAACATCATCCAACACAGGAGCTAGATCTGCTGGTAAGGTCTTTGCAACGAGGGCCTCACGGTGCAAAAAACAGTGCGTAACAAGAACATCTGGGTTTCTTTCTTTGACCCTACTTACGAAGCCTTTGATGCGCCCGACCATGGCTGCGGCTCCATCAGTGCAGACACCTGTGCAGTTTTCCCACGTAAGCCCGCTTTTGTCAAGATATTCCGACGTGACCCGAAATATTTCCTCTCCTGTTGATTTTTCTGGCAGTGCCTTGCAAAATAGGAAGTTTTCTCTAATGGCTTCTCCATCCACAAAACGCACGTTGGCCAGGAGCTGACAATGTCCACTAATGTCCGTCGACTCATCAAGTTGCAAGGCAAATTTCTTACTGATGCGCATCTTTTCCAAAACAACAGTTTCGATGTCCGCAGACATGTCATCAATACGTCTGGCAATTGTGTTATCTGAGAGAGGCACTTTAGCTATCTCTTTGGCCGCGTCAGGGCCGAGCATCTCATTTGCAATGGCTTTACACGCTGGCAGTATTAATGTTTCTGCCACAGTGTGGGACTTTTTTGATTTAGCTACGAGTTGAGCAACAAGGTAGCTAGCTTTGAGGGCTCTCTCATTTACCTTTGTGGTTTTTCTCAAAAAAGTTGCCTGTTTCTCATTGTTTGTACGTAAGCGTACAAAATAGTCAATCGGCTTATTTTGAACGAAAGGGTGTTTCGTTTGGAGATGGCGTTTAAGCTTGCTTGGCACCATGGCGCTATTGGATAGCTTCTCACCACACACCAAGCACAGCGGAGTCGGTGCTGTCGCATCCCCGGTAAAAGTAAATCCAAATGAAAGATAGCTTTCGCTGTATTGTCTCGAGCTCACCGTCTTGTCCTTTTTCTTTTGACCACTCATACTAGAGCCTTCATCTGGGTCAGAATTTTGTCCAGGACCCTGTTCGGCATTTGTAATTTCCCTTCTCAAAAACTTCTCCATCACGGTCACTTGCTCGTCTTGCTGAGATCCCAACTGTCACTGTCACGTGCGCACTAACTGCGCGGCAGCATCTTTACAGGCATTTATCGCCCTCTGCTGCCACCCACTGAAATAGAAGAGTATTACATTGTCTCCCACACTTTATTACAGCACAGACACCCAACAATGGTTAATTATTAGGTGATATTAAATAATTTCCCAGGGCACACCTGACGATCTCTCACGGCACACTAGTGTGCCGCGGCACACTGGTTGAAAATCACTGGCCTACAGAACTAGACTGAGAGACCATTTAAAGGCCTTTGCAGGTGTTTTGAGTTAATTAGCTGATTAGAGTGTGGCACCAGGTGTCTTCAATATTGAACCTTTTCACAATATTCAAGTTTTCTGAGATACTGATTTTGGGGTTTTCATTAGTTGTCAGTAATAATCATCAAAATTAAAAGGAATGAACACTTGAAATATATCCGTCTGTGTGTAATAAATGAATATAATATCCAAATTTTACTTTTTGAATGGAATTACTGAAATAAATCTACTTTTTGATGATATTCTAATTATATGACCAGCACCTGTATATATATATATATATATATATATATACATATATATAAAATATATCTGTGTGTGTGTGTGTGTGTGTGTGTGTGTGTATATATATATATATATATATATATATATATATATATACATATTCACACACACACACACACACATATATATATATATAAGTAAAATAAAAAAAAATTAAATAAACAGCCTAAACCTACATAATAGAACAATGATTTTAACTAACAATTACAAGAACAATTATATTAACTAAGTATCAAACCTTTTAAATCACGAGCAAAATATTTAATTGTACCTTTAGCCTCAGTAGAGCTGCAATCTTCTCTTCGATGAGTGAAACCTCCTCAGCAGTAACTCTTTCCATTCGTCTCTGAATTTTCTACTTAGGTCATTTTCAAATGCCAGCTGGATCAGATGTGCTTTTCGTCTATGCAACATGCTGCGTATGTGGTCAGAAAATACATGCTTAAGCGCTGAGAAAGTTTGAGGCCCCAAATGTTAGTGCGTGTTTTAAGGCAGTCAGGACCACTGCCATGGCTTGGAAAACACTGGAGTAATTTGAAAGAAGTTTGGCCAACATCACTTTCTCGTCCTGGCCTTTGCACAGTGTTTGCCAAAACTGACCTGCAACGGTGAACTGTGTAGCGTATCTGGACAGTCTCACATGACGACCATTCTGAGTCTCAGGAAGGCTTGTCAATTTTGTTTATTTGTTTAAGTTTTGTTACTAGCTTAAGCGCCAGAAAGTCTGGGGTGAGATTGGTTTTCTGACATCATTTACGACTCTGCGATACTAGTGTTGTGTGCTCCCCACAACGCAGAGAGACATGACACACACACGCACACACACACACACGAACCTTTCATTAATTTCCTCATATAAGACTTTACCAAGATATATTCTACATGTTTTTATGCTTGCCTGTTTTTCTCACGTCATATTGGGATGACCATGATGTTATCATAGTATTAAATGAACTATAAGTGCTTGTAATTATGCATTAAGATGTATCTCTGCATTTCTAAGGCCTTTTGTGCAGTTCTCGATACTTACAGAATGCCCTGGGGCTGACCAAGCCATATATGTATATGAACATACCATAAAATGTATTTTACTATGCTGTACCATATTTAGAGTGATTCTGACTAAATTCTGACGCGGCCATAAACCATGCAAATTAGGTTGATAGAAGAAACAAAGGAACTTTCCCGCTCAAGGTTTGCTGAATGATTATTGGTCAGTGGCACTCCACAGAGGCGTGGACTTGAGTTCCTTAAAGAGAACAGAACGCCAGTTTCATCCTCTCTTAACCTCTTACCTTCTTCGTCCCTTCGTGAACTTCTTCAAGGCTCTTCAAGCTTTCTCCTCGTTTTCTTTTGTTTGTTTCTTTCTTCAAGTTTTTATTTTACATTTTCGGATTCTCCTTTGTTCATTTCCATAAACAGGCACGCTTTCTCAACAGCACAAGAGAGTTATATTTGCAAGTATTCGTTTATTGAGTTTTCAAAGCATTAAGATTTGTTAACCCCCTGTTTATAGGGAGATTGTGTTTTCCTTGTTGGTTCTCTCAAAGGTTTTTGTCCAGGTAATGTGCCATTCTGTAACATTTCTTCTCCCTCTTTCTATCACTCTCTGAGTTTCATTGTTTCATTGTTTTATTGTATTGTATATACATTTTATTCCCTGTAATCTTAGTCACCGATATACGTAGTATTTTCTTTATTAAAACCATATATACTCATTATTGATTCTGGTTGTGCTCATATTGAAGTCCCTTTAATGTACGATCGAAAGCTACACGCTTTACATTTGTTGATACTTAAACAGTATTTTCTATAGAACAGGAAAGTTAATCCTCGTGGCCAGAGGAATAAACTGAAAGTCTAAAAAAGGGATAATCTTTCATGGGGTTTGATAAAGATCGGATGATCTGTTTTGCTGGACAAGCAGATGATTCGATGATAAATTAATCCCATTAGAGATTATCCTGACAATTTATCTATTTTAGACAAGTGACGTATTAATATTGAATTATAATTCGTTGTGATTGAGTATTGATATAAAATTGATCTAATTTTGCCTCCCTGTATGGATAATTGATTATAATTCGTTGTATTGAATTGTCCATACAGACCCGTTGGCGAAATATTCCCGTTAAGGGTGATTTTTATAAACTGTAGTAGATTCACTGAGAACTCATAACCCGTATAATCAGTTAGTGATTGTGAATTATTAATTATTGATTATACATTCCCCCATTTGAGCGCTGAAACGTTACAACTGAGACTCCACCATTTCGGTGTTCGTTAAATCCAGTAGTAGTTGCACTTTCCCTGCATTCAAAGCTGCCATGTAGTTGCTATTACGGTCGCTGAAACGCACAGACATTTCTGCAGAGTCTTCCTGGCCTGTCACTGCCATTTCGGAGGGGCAGGAACTGCATCATCTGCACCTATACTTTCAGCCCACAGTTTCGCAAACTCTGCATCTGATCGTAGACTTTCGATGCAAGAAGAAGTGTTGCCAATGAGCTGAATTGCCGTCCTTAGATCCGTTTGTTCAGCTTGCAGCATCCTATTCGTTGGATCCATCAGGCCAAAAACTCTGTACATCACACAGGCAAGAAATTTGAAAGTGGGTTCTGTGATGGCCTTGTGAAGTCCAACAGCTTAAATTTGTATGTCTGCACATTTTCTTGTGGTTGCGATTTCATTCAGAAAATCCACGAGTGTGTTGTGCGATTTCAGCACTACAGACACAGTCTCAAGATGTCCAGTCCATCGTTGATCCAGCAGCCTTTTAAGCTTCTCTCCCTTATACTGTGCAGCTACAGTAGGGTTTCTCAGACATTTGTAAAGTGCACATGGCTCCAAATGTCCAACAGCGCTCTCGGATGAAACTGCATGCACTATAACCAAATGTAATTGATGATTAAAACAATGAATGTAGGGCACTTCTCTAATTAATTTGTTTTGAATATGTTTCTGCATGCCTCCTCCTCTTCCAGACATAACGCTGGCCACATCATAACATTGACTTAGTATTTTATTTGTATCAAGACCAACTTTTACAGCCCTTCAAGTGAGTGACAGGGCATCGTACTTCTCTGTGGTCAATACTGACAACAGCCTCTCGTTCACTGTGCAGTTCTGGTAAACGTATCGAATACATATCGGTCCTTGGTTCCATCCACTTTAATTGTAAACCGTGACTCCCCAACATCTTTATCAATGTGCTCTGTCATGATTGTACTCATCAGTTCAATTAAATAATTTTGAACATCGTGTGATGTGTACGTAGCATTTTTTAGAATTGTACTGAAGGCCTGCGCTAGCTCTTTTTTTTTTTCTCAGCGTGTAATCAAATAGTGACAGGAACAGTCCACTGCCCGCGTGACCTCTGTCGTCAACTGAATCTATGGTACCCCTCAATGGCAGTTCGTTTGCTACCAGGAATTCAATAATGTCTATTATTACAGACACATAATGGCATTTTCGAGAAAGCTGATCTGAATTAACTAGGGTTGAAATCTCTTTTCCTGTGGAACATCGCAATTGCTGCTCTTTCTAAATAGCCATGCATGCCAGATGCTCTTTACTCTTAAAAATCTGCTTTATCTGTCGCATGCTTCCAGTTGCTGAAACCAGTGCTTGTAAACACAGAGTCACTAATGCCAAAGTTTCGACAGGGAAAATAAAATGCTGAATCTGCTTGCTCTGAATATTCTAGCCATTCCCTATCATTGTACCAATTTGGCGAAAATGACCGCTTACAGTAATTTTTTACATTGTTGTTTCGTTGGAAACTGCTTGAGACAAACCTGGACCGGCTTGTCTTTACCGAGGTCCTCTGGTACACTGGACAGTGGCAGCAAGTCCTTGCTTTTGGCGGGCAGTGGTGTAGCAGTCCGTAGCCTTTGTGTGTACTTTCCGTAGTGCAAGAAATTTAATGTAGGTAATGTTAGGGTGGGGGAGCATGCTGAATCAAACGACCAATCAAAATTCGACTTTGTCTATGAGACTGTCCTTAACTAAAAATTTAGCTAATTTAGCTATTTTAGCTTAATATTCACTCAAGCAAGAAAATGCAATTGGCAAATGTGAATTTTAAATAGCATATTTTATCATTAAAATCCCTTTAACATTCATGGTGATCTGAGGGGACGTCGTAATAAAATCTCTTCAGGTGTGAATCACAGCATTATTCATGACGTTTCATTCTGACAATAAGCATCTTACAAAAGTTAAATTACTATATTGTTTTGTATGAAGGAGTGATCAGGATGGTTTTCACATTGTTTTGAAGAAAAAACTCTAGGTGACAAGATCCAGTTTTGAAAAGTATTGTGAACAAATGTTTACTATGTGTTATATGGCCTTATTTCAGTGACTTGAAATATTTTAGTTTTTTTAAAACCACAAATAAACGTTATTTTCTCAAAACTACAAACTTTTATGTACATGTTGCTCACATATTACTGTAGCCCTGTTTGTGCTGATTACAGTGTAATCAGACTTTAGCCATTAATTTGTTTTTAAGCAACTAGAAAAAACAAATGTCATGGCATGTCAAAACTTCTTCAGGGCCCAGAGGGTTAAGTTCATGCCTTTCACTCCTTAGTTGTCGGGTATTGTTTGTGGCTATGCTTTGGTTGTGGATGCTTATCTCTCTGTTTGGATCATATTGTGGATTTATTAAATACTATTTAGATTTATCTTCGTCTTCCCCATCATACTTGTGCTTTGTGCAAACAGAGACGTGACAGTAACACTTTAGTATGGGAAACACATATTCACTATTAACTGTGCCTCAATAAACTGATTACTGCTTATTAATAGTTAGAAAGGTAGTTTTTGTATTGTTTAAGTTTAGGTATTGGGTAGATTAAGGGATGTAGAATATGGTCATGCAGAATAAAGCATTAATATGTGTTTTATAAGTACTAATAAACAGCCAATATGCTAGTAATATGCATGCTAATAAGCAACTAGTTAAAAGTGGCCCCTAAAATAAAGTGTTACCATTAAAATTCTTAAATGTAATGTATTCTCAAATAATGCAACATAAAAAAATATATATATATATTTTTTTTTGCCATGGACTTCACCCATTTTTGAGATCTCTATTTCACTCTAAAACAGCTTTGTGATTATTTTTGATTTTCAGTTTGATGCTGGTGGTTAAAGTTTAACTGCAGTTTTGTCTTTTCTTTATATGTCATTCTACATGATGATGCATTCAGACTAGCGGTTCTGAAGTCTGACTGCTTGTGGGAAGAAACTGTTTTTGAGTCTGGATGTTTTGGCCTGGATCTTCCCAGATGAGAGGGGCTTAAACCAGATGTGGAAAGGGTGAGAGGAATCCTTCATAATGGAGGTTGCCCTTTTCACACATCTAGTGTTGTAGAGATCTTCAGTGGCAGGAAGGCTGATCTCAGTGATACGCTGTGCCGTCTTCTCTACCCGCTGTAGGGCTTTACTGTCAGATGCAGAGCAGTTTCCACACCAGATGCTGATACAGCAGGTTAGTACACTCTCAATGACAGTGAGGATAGAAGGGGTCATGCCTGCTCGCTTCAGCCTTCTTACAAAATACAGGCGCTGTTGGGCCTTCTTTACTAAGGAGGAGGTGTTCAATGTAAAGCCCTGCATTTCAGCCCGAGCCCGACGGGCCCCGACTTATTTACGCCCCTCGGGCCGGGCTTCGGGCCAATTTTCACGTCATAGTTCACATGCGGGCCGGGCCTCAGGCTTTTTTTTGGGGGTTAGCCTTTTTATATTTTTAGACATTAATTAAAAGAAAATATGAGAAGTTGACATCGACGATAGAAAAACAAACATAAAAAGACATTTCATAACCTGTTTTTAACCTATCTTATAATTAACGTTACACTGACATATGACTGACATGACAGTCTCACGCACACACACAAGGTTTCTAGTCAGCGCGACCCGGCACGATTCACCTCACGTGCATTGCAATGGAGAATATTAATGAGGTATAATGAGCTGGAAAGAAAAATACTGACATCTCTCTCTTTTCATACAGATTACATAAACTGAGAATATTTGTTTTTTATATAAATTAATTCATTTAAAAGAAGAGAGTTCAAGCTTCATTATGGAAAAACACTCGTGCCTGTATGACAAGTATTCGCGGAATTACAGTTAATTTTCGGACGCGTTTCAGAATGGACTTAACTGACAGAGAGAAGGCAGAACGCGCATCATGTTTGTTTTTCTTTATTTGGCGAAAAGCACAACACTTTGTTTTTATTGTGAGTATCCAGAAAAAAATAGACACTTATCAAGATCTAATGATGTACAACACTTAATATGTAAGATCAAAATCAACAGAGTATTTTGAGTTTCTTTTGCACTGATAAGAGCCGACCTCAGAGGGTTAAGCGTTAATGTGCCACGCCCATGGACAGCGCGCCGGTATTCAAACGCAAATGATCTAAGGCAAGCCATTCAAACATGCCAACGCCCACCAGCTGGATTATAAAACACATCGTGTTTAGTAAGTATCTTGTACAGCTGTGTACACAACGGATCCTTTCGCTGTGAGGAATAATACTATCTAATAACCCTGGAATAGAAGTGCTGGTAGTTTCATTTCGAGGAGCAACGGATCCAGCTGATGTAGTAAGTCATTTATTCTTCAGTGCTTTGTTCTAATCGCGATATTGAATAGTGTCTGACTGTAAACCGCAAAAAGACTGTTTAAATATGAATTGCGTGTCTGTGTGTAGGCTAAATGATGAATGAACGGCATGCAGGCGCGCGCGCTTTGTTTACTACAGTTATGCGCGCGTGTCTCGTGCCGTTCATTCACTCTCGCACCTACATTAGTAAACGTTATGTTTACATGAACACATCCAAACTATATTGCTATAGCCTACTAAGATGAGTAAAAATAGACTGAAATATGTTGAAATAAAATGTCTGTATAAGCAACAAGCTGCTAATTCACATGTATATACTAATATATCATACACAATATGTTACAGACTAAATATGAATGTTTAAACAAGATTTTGTGATTAGTTTTGGATAGATTATAAAGTTTTGACTGTAAAAAAAGACTACTGTCACATTAAATAGTTAAGCTTTTGTTCACCAATTTCTGCTCGTAGTTAAATATACTATAGTATGATGTTTTGTCAAAAATAAAGTAGGTATATTGAATTATCAACTAAGATGTTATTATAGTGTTTGCTCCAATATTCAAACTAATGAATCCTTACCTTTTTTAATACGTATGATAAAATGTATACTTTTTACAAAGAAATACACTTGAAATATTGTTAAAATTGTAATTGTTGTTGTAATTGTAACCTATTGTTAATTGGTTACAATTTCTAATTGTAAAATATGTATATATAGATAATTTCTTTTGTCCTTGCATTCTTTGGGATCCTGTGACACACCTGTGTGAAAGGGCTAATTAATATTCAGCTCATTATAGGGCTCATTATCCGGCCTTTGTCTTCTCAGGTGTGAACACGCCTCCACGCATATTGCCTTTCCAAACAAAAGGTGTCTTATAAAATTTAAATCAATGTATTGTTTTGTGTAAATGATTAGGCAGGATGATTTTCAGATCATTTTGAAGCAAAAATTCTAGGCAACAACACTCATTAGTCAAAAGTCTTGTGGACACATATTTAGTATGTGTTTTTTGGCCTTATTTCAGACACTTTAAGTTTTAGTTTTTTCAATAACCATGCATAAGCAATATTCTCTCAAAAATACAAACATGTACATACATGTTGCTCACATATTACGGTAGCCCCGCTTGTGCTATATAGAGTGAATTTACACCTTTGCCATTAACATGTTTATAAATATCTGAAAAAAGCACAAATGTCAGAGCATGTCAGAACACCTCAAGGACCCCAAAAAACCCATAGACCTCAGAGGGTTAAAAGAAAAATCGCAGATGGCCAACTTAAAACGGTAAAAAACACCAGAGGAAAGGCAAACTTCTGGGCTGTTTTTCAAATCGTGACAACCTTAAATGATGAGCCAACTGGTTATGCATAATGCACAATTTGCAAGGCTGTGCTAAGCTACGATAGTAAGAAGACGGGATCATCTCATTTACAAAGACATTTTGAGCGTGGTGGATGTATCGGTAGCGGACCAACCAGCAGCAGCAAACAAATGAGTGTGAGTGATTTCCTTGCCAAACCAACTCCTTCTACGGTGAAATCACTAATCACAGCTAAATGCGTGAATTTCTGTTGTATGGACAGTCGATCATTTGAAACAGTAGCAGGAAACGGTTTCATCCAGTTAGCGCAAGAGCTAATAAATGTAGGCGCAGCCCATGGACGTCTGTCAGGAACAAGTTTACTCCCTGACCCCACCACAATCTCCCGAAAGTGCAAAGAACTGGCGACTGCTAAGAGAGGGGATGTGGTTGAAGAAATCAAGGGGGTCATGTCGTCGTTGATAAATGTGGGAATGACAACTGACATGTGGACGGATGATCACCGTAAGATAAGCTACATGTCAATCACATGTCACTATGTCACACCACAATATGAGATGAAGAGCAGGGTACTCACCACAATAAGCTTCCCAAACGAGGCCAAAACAGCAGACAATATTCGAAAAGAGTTGCAGCAGCAATTAGTCTCAGTCCTTGGATTTGATGCGTCAGTGATGAATTTTGTTGTCTGGGTAACCGATCAGGGCGCTAATTATGTTGCCGCTCTTCGCCCATACCGGCGCCTGGACTGTCAAGACCATCTGTACAACACTGTCCTCCGGCATGCCTTGAACCCAGATGAGCTTTCAGAAACAGTCCCAGAAGTAGCAGAGACCCTGCAGGCCGCCAAGGCTTTAGTCCGATATTTAAAGCAGTCAGGTCTGACAAGCCGGTTGTCAAAAACTGTCAAACCGATGGCAGAAACCAGATTTAGCACCGTATTTCTCACCCTGGACTCAATTGAGTCAGTCTACGCAGAGTTACAGGAGATACTTCAGAGCCGTGATGAGAGCTAGCGACTACACGATGTGTCCCCTGATGTGCTGGCTTTCCTGGTGCAATTTCTGCGCCCGTTCTACGACGCACAAAGGGAGTTGGAGGGGGATAAATACCCAACACTGAACCTCGTTGTGCCCTGGCTTCACAAGCTGAAACACCATTGCCAGCCAGATGCGTCGGACACTCCTTCCCAAGCAATTATCCGCCAATGACACCTTGAGTGGATAATAAAGAAAGTCCTCATCCAGCCACTTCACAAACTGGCCATATTCTTATGGCCAAAGTTCAGTCAGTTAAGGGTTTTTATCAACGCCGAGAGGGATAACATCTTTCAGCTGGCCAAACGTCAGATAGCCCGCTTCAGAGTCAGAGAGGAGGGGACGGCGGTGCAAGGGGCGGATCAAGCAGCCGGTGAGATTTTCTTTTAAGTGTATTTATTACTATTATTATTATTATTATTAGGCCTATTATTATTATTTCACTTTATTTGCACCATACCAAGTCACTTATTATAGTAGCTATTATAGGCCTCTAAATTAATGTATTAATCATAGCCTTCTTGGCCAACTAATAATTATAAAATGATGATTCATGCAGCGGCGAGCATTTCTGTGTCTGCACCTGTTGCTGCGGGCCACGCAGCAAAGAAGAGAGCGCTGGCCGAGTTTGAGGAAGAGTGAGAAAACATTGTGGAGCAGGACGAGGATGACGACGATGAAGTACAGCAATACATGCGCCTCAATCACAACATGGAAGGTGATGGACGAGATGTGCTGCTCTGGTGGAAACCGCACAAGACCCTGCTACCGCAACTGTCAAGACTGGCTCGCTCTGTGTTTACTGTCCCCGCCAGCAGCAGCAGCAGCGAACGTGTCTTCAGTGCAGCGGGAAGAGTGATAGAAGAGAGGAGGACGGGGTTAAAACCTTCCACTGTGGATGCTGTTCTTTTTCTCCACGATGCTCTGTAAGAGATTGTTCTAACTTTTCGTTTGATTGGACTTTATTTTCGTTTAACTGTTGCAAACTACTGCTGTTTTTCGTTTGATTGGACTTTATTTTTGTATTTATTGTATTTATTTATTTTGTATTTATCGTATCTTTATTTTGAGGTAAGATAACCTGCAAGTTTGTTTTTAATTTATTTAATTTAATTTGTTTAGATAGGCTATTGCTCATTTCGTTTGTGAGCGCTGTTGCGAGCAGCCTGAGCCTGCCTCAGTAGCCTATTTCAAATTATTTTGTTTTTTTACTCACTGTGGTTTAATAAATAAACATTTATTAAATTAACTGTCTGTGTGATATGCTTGAAGTGTTTTATATTTATGTATTTTATTGTAGCCAAGTAAAGTATTAGCACTGATTTGAGAGGCTAAATTGATCAAACATGTTTTACTCGCTGTCGGCTCGGCTGCTTGGTCGTCATTTTAAAAAAAAATGCTCCAAACATTTGTCTAAATTAACTTAATAAATAAATGAAAAGAAACATAACATAACTAACAAAACTGACCTATTTTAATGGCTGCAAATAGGGCAGGCTGTCGCTGTGTAATAGAAAAAAGAAAAAAAAACAGGCTCGGACTCGGGTCAGGCTGATAATTTTGATGAGCTGTCGGACACGGGTCGGGCTAGGGCCTGAGCGTCTCGGGCCAGGGCCGGGCTCGGGCCTAGATTTGAGGCCCATGCAGGGCTCTAGTTCAATGACCATGTGAGGTCTCTGGAGAATTTGAAGTTCTGTGTTATTTCAGCTTCATCTTAGAGAGATAACAGAGGCCATTACACGCTATCTGGCAAAGTATATGGTTCCGATCGCCTCAGACGGGAAACCAGGTTTTGTGCTCCTGATGAATACCATAGACAAATGGTACAACATTCCCTCTCTGTGCTATGTTTCCCACACTGCTTTCACAAAATGTATGTAACGAGTCAGCTCAGAGGGGAAATATTAATAATCAATAATAACTGGTTATGATTAATTATGAATATTTGGGTCAGTTAATTGTATTAACTTAATGTAGCTAACTTAATATTACAATCACTTAATCAGTTCGTCCAACGAACTCTTGATTATTCATTTATTCTAAGAAAAGGGTATCTTCCATGGCCATGGAAGAATAATTATTTCTTAGCATGTACAGCACTTTGAGCATGTAACAAGATCAAAAATCGTATAAGAGGTTTTTGTTTTTGCAAGCAGTGAAGTCGAACCAAATACATATTGTGCACAAGTTTTATTAACTAAATCACGAACATAACTAAACTAAACAAACATACATACATGCATACATAGATGGTGAAAGTGACAGAATGAAACCGGAGGTAGGAAATGGAACTATGGAAAAGATCCATTTAACTATGAAAAGAACCATCAATATTATCATTTTCAAAGCACCTTCTTAAATTGATACTTGCATTGCATGGCTTTGCAGTGGACAGTTCTTGAAGTTGTTGAAAATTGACGTCGTTGACGGTTCCGTGAGTGTCAAATGTTGAAGTTGCAATCGTTTTCTTATCCGTTGGATGAAGAAGATGATGAACTTGCATGGGTAGTTCGACTCTGTTCTGGTTAGAGGTTTTCTCTCTCTCCATGAGCAAATGGCTGGTTGAGTCAAGGCCTGGCAGGCTGTGGTCATGGCCTGTAGGGGCCTTGAGCCGTTTGGGGGAGGGGCTCTCAGACACCTACCCGAAGTAAGCGGCCCGGAGGTCCAGCAAAACAAGAGTTGATCGTTGCCCGTTTAGTGATGGTAAGGTTGCAGTTTTCTGGATTGAAGAAAAGGCAGTCTGACTCCCTCTGGGAGCTTGAAAGCATGGCCGACGGTGCTCACGGCCTGCTGGGCCCTTGGGCCCCAACAAAGGGGGGGTTCCCCAGTATCAGCAGAAGCAGTGTTGCGGCCGGATGAGAAAAACTAAGAGAGCGAGGTCACTGTGGACTGTGTCTAATAAAGCCTGAGGAAAAAGTCCCACCTCCAAGTTTGCTTTACCAATGAGAAGGGTGGACTTTCTGGCGGGAGTTTCCTCTGTGGGCAAGATTTATGAGTCTTTGTCCTAAGTGTGGTTAGACCTCTGCCTTACCCTTTTTCTGTTCATTAAAGGGACACTCCACCCATTTGCATTAAGCTTTCCATTGTTAGAAACCCAGTAATACTATTGAATGGTCCTGAAAAAATCTTTCATTGTCCCCTGAGACGAGAGAAATCCACTATTTACCTTTTTCACTTCCGCCTACAATGACGCAAAAATCGTCAATTTGCGTCATTGTAGGAGGAAGTGTAAGAATGGGGTATTTCTGTAAAGACTACAAGCACTAGTTCCCACCCTTTCCAACCCGCCCATTGGGGGATGGACCTAATGCGCTAACAGACCTATCACAGATCAGTGCCAGTGGCGAAACTTTTTGAAAAAATGGACGCCGAAGGTTCTGAAAACGAAGACGGATACATTATGGAGGATTGGGATTTTAATATGGCAGAAACAGATGTTCGTGGCTACCTTTATGAGCCTGAGTACAGCGACGAGCAGCTGAGGGCTATGGAGGAACAGGAGGCGGCTGAACCTGCTTCCACCACAGCCGATCTGCCTGCCGCGGACGAGGAGCCCGCAATGCCTCGAGCTGGGACAGATTGGTGGTGCCTGTGCTCTCACTGTGCGCCAATGGACACAGAAGAAGAGTCAGTCTGCTGCCGCGAATTCCAGCGGTGCGAATTTCTCCTGTATGAAATTATATATTCGGAGGATGACACGGACGTGTGTGTGGTTGATCACCCGAGTTTCGCACCACATATCGATAGCGGCGTCCTGGAGACCTACTTTCGAATCCCTAAGGTCAACTGGAAACGCCAGCCAAAGCCTACAGGGTCAAATGGTCGTCTATCTGTAAAGTAAGTTTATTTTCATTTTGTTAACACACTAACGTTGCAGGTTTATTACACAAATATCTTGCAGTTATGCTAGCTACTGTGGCACGCTAGGTTCAAAGACCATCACTCAATTTGTGCTCAATGTTTTGTCCAGACAATTTCGCCTAACAGCCTACCGGCACTTTCTTGAGTGGGTCCTGCAAGGAGAGAGATTGGGCAGAGGGCGTCGTGTCGTGTTACCAGCTTGTGTTTTGCAGGCTATCCGTCAGAAATATCCAGCTCCAGACGGCCAGTACTGCGGGCACCAAGAAGCGGACGACGCTCAGGAGGAGCTGTAGTTTCTTTTTTTGTATATATACTTTCAATTGTTGTATTTATTGTATATACTAATTCAATAAAAATGTTTAAAATTTACGTTGTTGTACTTCTTTATTAGTATTAGTATTTTTAAATGACCAACTTTTCAAAACTAGAACTACCTAGCTACTGTTGACTTAGATGACAAAGATAACATAATGGTGATCATACCCATAATTTCTATTAATTATAACGTTTTACAAGTAAACATTGCATTATAATTTAGTTGCAAATCAGTTACCTCCTTACAACTCTATGTTGAAGACAGAAAGGAGAGCAGGAGTGAAATATATCTTTTTTTTATTCACAAAAAAAGAATTGTGTCATGAACATCAAAACAAGCAAACAACTTTATACACACTATACAAAAATATAATTATTGAACTCGTGATTGAGTATGTACAGTAAGGTGATTGTTAGGAGTTCGGTTTTACACCGAACTACTGAGGTGCCTGAACCCGGGGAAGACTGGTTGATGCGCTATGTTACGAGTGCTACGCTCACTTGATTGCCCTGTGCTAAAACAAACGCATGTAGACCAATGTTGACGTTGAAATCCAAGTGGTCCATTTATTTCCCATCAGCAGTTCAGCATTGCAATACAAGACGCCGCGCTAGCGGTCAAAAACCCTTTGCCCTTCCGGGTCAAAACACCTGCCAACAATATTGTGGTTACTCCCTTTATACCTGAGGCTAATTTACAGACATGCGCCACCCAGTGTTAGACAAAGGAATTATAACCGGCATTTGGCTCTTACACACCGGCCCCTAATTGTTGATGGCCAGCAGACACAATTAAAAAAAAAAAAAAAAAAATGAAACAAAGGAACTACAATGTTGCAAAAAATACCATGAGATGTTCACTGTTATACCCCATGCACTAAACAAAGTTTGGTCACAGGTCTTTCAAGGATATTAGACTTTGTCTGCAACTTCACAGAACGTACCAGGCCCTGCTTATCAGGAAAAACTTCAAGTACTCTGGCGAGGGGCCAAGAACCACGAGGAGCCGAAGCATCCATGATGACCACAATATCTCCAGCCTTCAAACTCCTCTTCTTGTCGTTCCACTTTTGCCTCTCTTGAAGTAGAGGCAGGTACTCCCTCACCCATCTTTTCCAAAACAAGTCTGAGAGGTATTGCACCTGTCTCCACCTTCTTCTTACATAGAGATCATGAGGCTCAAACAATCCAGGTGGTAGAGCTGGCTTCCCTTTAAGCAAAAGTAGATGGTTAGGTGTGAGTGATTCCAAATCATTTGGATCATCTGACAGCTTGGTAAGTGGCCGATCATTCAAGATGGCTTCTGCTTCACAGAACACTGTATGTAAACCATCATCATCTAGCGTCTGCTGACGTAGGACAGAACTAAGGACTCTTCTTATGATGCGGATCATCCTCTCCCATACACCCCCATGATGGGAACAGGCTGGTGTGTTAAAACTCCAACGAATTCCAACTTGTGAGAGGACTCCTTCAATCTGCTGATGGTTCAGTGCAGCAAGAGCTTCCTTCAGTTCTCTGTTCGCCCCAACAAAGTTTGTACCGTTGTCCGACACCAGGTGAGTCACTTGCCCTCTTCTGCTTATAAAGCGCCGCAGAGCATTGATACAGGCGTCCGTCTCCAAAGATGCTGCAACTTCCAGATGGACAGCTCTGCTGGCGAAACAGGTAAGTATAGCTCCATACCGTTTACAAATTCCTCTTCCTTTCCTCACTTCCAAGGGACCAAAAAAGTCCACTCCCGTGTTGGTAAAAGGGGGTAGATCTGGCTGGATTCTCATCTCTGGAAGATCAGCCATCCTTTGTTCCAGAAGTCGTCCATTGTAGCGCCTACAGAAACTGCACTCAGTAATAATTTTTCGGACAGCTGCATTCGCCTTGGTAATCCAGAATTTCTTCCTTGCCGATGACAACGTGTGAGTACGTCCAGCATGGCCCAGACTCTGATGAACATATCTGAGGATGAGCGTTGCTACATGCTGCTCTTTGGAGAGGATAATAGGATGTTTAACTTCCTCAGGCATCGCTCCCCTACTCAACCTCCCTCCAACCCTCAATAGTCCATCAATCAAGACAGGGTCCAGTCTGTATATTGGACTCTGACGACTCACCGCTGCCTTCTTAGAGGACAATGCAGCAATCTCCTCCTCGAATTGCTTCTGCTGACAATATCTAATCACTGCAGCCTCTGCTTCTGACAGGTCGTCTACAGTCAGGATTTTACTCCTAGGCATCACAATGAACCTTTGCCCATAAGTCTGCCTTGTACTGGATTGACCGGTTTCTTCTGACTGGACTACCAAAGGTCCCTTCAACTGTTTTCTCCAGCGAGCCTTCTCCAACAATACTGCCTTCAAACGGAGAAACCAAGCGGCTGTCCTCTTGAGCTTCCTCCAGTCAGAAAAGCAACTGACAAGCTGGTCAGTGGGATTGACTAAGTCACACACTTTGATGGCATTTGCTGTAACCTCTCTTCTCACCTCTTGGTCATCAGGATTCAATGAAGCATCCAGGGCAGTATTAGGCCAGTCCTCCTCCTGCTTCCACAGAAATGTAGGACCTTCCCACCACCTACTAGTCTGTAGAAAGTGTGCAACCGTCAACCCCCTTGATGCGACATCAGCTGGATTGTCCTTGGAGCAGACATGCCTCCATTGCCAGGGTTCTGATGCCTCCCGGATGGTTGAAATTCTATTAGCCACGAATGTGTGAAACCGTCTATCCTCATTCGTGATGTACTTTATAACTGAAGTACTGTCTGTCCAAAAGACAGAATCTTCCAACCTAAAATTTAGTTCCACCTTTAGCATTAAATCTACACGCACGGCAAGGACTGCTGCTGTCAACTCCAGTCGTGGAATAGTTATGGCCTTCAGTGGTGTCACCCTAGCCTTACCGAGCAGAAAGGATACTCAGGTGTGACGTTGCTGGTTCAACATCCTCAAGTATGTGACAGTCCCATATCCAACTTCACTGGCGTCAGCGAAGTGATGTAGCTGGGCCTGGATGACCTCACCGAAGTCCACTGACTTGACACATCTTGGTACCTCAAATGCATTGAGCTGGTCCAGGTCTTCCAACCATGCCTTCCACTGGCTTAAGATGTCAGGTGGCAAGGCACCATCCCATGCACATCCTCTTCTGCATAGTTCCTGCTGCATCACCTTTGCAGGCAATGTTACTGGTGCCAGGAAGCCTAGGGGATCGTACACTGAGCAGATGGTTGACAACATACCACGTCTGGTAAGTGCCTGTTGCCTCACTTCGATCTTAAATTTGAAAAAGTCGGTTTCTACGGCCCACAGTAGACCCAGAGCTCTCTCCACTGGCAGCTTGTCCCGATCCAAATCCAATTCCTTTAACTCCTTAGCCCTTCGCTCTGTTGCGATGGCCTGCAAGACGGCACGGCTGTTGCTAGTCCACTTCTCCAAGACAAAACCTCCCTTCTGGCACAGTACAGTTAGGTCTTGGATCATCTGGATAGCATCCCCTTCGGTGGCTGAGCTTTTCAAAGAGTCATCCACATAAAAGTTTTTCTTGATAGCTTGACATACATCGGCAGCAAACTCAGACTGATGATCATCAGCACTTTTTCTCAGCGCATAGCTTGCACAGCTTGGAGAAGACACAGCACCAAACAAGTGAACGGTCATCCTGTGCTCCACCAGGTCCTTAGTGACGTCTCCGTTTGGCCACCAGAGAAAACGAAGAAAGTCCCGGTCTTCTTCTGCAACCTTTACCTGGTGGAACATAGCCTGTATATCGCCCATGAATGCTACCGGTTCCTCTCTGAACCGAAACAGGACCCCAAGCATCGAGCTGGTGAGGTTAGGGCCCGGAAGCAGCTCCTTATTCAAGGATGCTCCCTGAAAAGTGGCTCCGCAATCAAACACAACCCGAAGGGTTCTTTTTCTTGGGTGGTGGACTGCATGGTGGGGGATATACCACACTCTGCCAGGCTCCCCTTGAAGCTTCTGCTGGGGCACAGGCTCTGCATAGATGTTAGCGATAAGGCCATTCACATACTGTGCATACTCCTGGTGCAAGCTGTCATTACTCAAGAACCTTCTTCTTAAACCCTGCATCCTTTGCTTCACCACAGCCAAGTTATTGGGCAGAGAAACGTCCCTTTTCTTAAAGGGTAACTTTAAACAGTACCTTCCATCTTGCAGCACTGCTGAATCCTCCATGATCTCCATAAATCTGATGTCGTCTCGAGACATTTCCCTTTCCTTTACAGCCTTCTCACTGAAGTCATGGTTGTATTGACTGACAAGCATGTCTTCAAGCCCTTGCAGAGAGATGTGGTTCACTGTAGCTGAGGATAATGATGCATCACTATTTCCACTCAGTGGGCCATTAACCACCCATCCCAGCACTGTCCTAATAGCGTACGGGCCGTTCTGGCCGCTATTGATGACCTCCCAGGGTTCTAATACCCTGGGTGCGTTAGCTCCAATTAACAAGTCAACATCTGCCTTCACATTTGGGATGCGCACCTTTGATAGATGAGGCCACTTAGCCAGATCCTCCGACCGTATCATATTATCCACAGTGACCGGCATTTCTTTCTGTGTGAATACCTCAGGGAGGGTATAGTAATCGTTACTATCCAAATTAGACACCACCAGACCTGACATAGAGTATGCTGAAACAACCCTTTCCTGCCCCATTGTGCGCAACAGGAAGCTTGTTCCTTTGCCAGTGATGTTCAACTTCCGCATCAGGTGTTCAGAGCAGAATGTGGCTGAACTTCCCGGATCTAGAAAAGCATAAGTTGTAATTACATGGCTTCCCTTCGCAGACTTAACCTTGACAGGAAGGATGGATAGCACACTCTGGTCCTTACCGGCCCCTGTATGTCCACATGTTTGAGGAGAAGACCTTTGCTGGCCCGGTGAGGCTGTTAACTGTTCCTGAGTCACTTGTCTTTTAATGTGTAGCACAGTAGGGTGAGATTGTCCACAGATTTTACATGCCAAGCGACCCTCACAGTCCCTGCTCATGTGACCGACGCGTAGACATGCAAAACAAACTCCCTTTTGCCTTAGGAAAATAATCTTCTCCTTGTGCATTTTGCCTTTAAACTGCTTGCACTCCTCGACAAGATGACGACGATCACAACAAAGGCACTTAACTTCCTCAGTGTGCTCTGTGCCCAACGGTTGCTCCTTTACGTCCTCGGACAGCTCTTCAGTCACAGCAGCAGCAACAATGTTACCCCTTCCATAGCTCCTGGGCTGTGAATTAAACCTTGAAGGAGGCCTTGGTGCCGAGGCAGTATGTGGATCCTGTATGTCGCCAAACAGAGGGTCCGACAGGATTTTAACGCGGCGTTCGATAAACTGAACCAAGTCTTTGATGTGGGCTCGGTCATGAGACCTTTCCATGATGTCATGAGCTGTAGTTCTCCATTGCTCTCTCATCTTAAATGGCAGCTTGGAGATAATGGTCCTCATATTGACAGGCATGTCCAGTTCCTGCAAAAAATGGAGCTCCCCCATTACATTATAGCAGCCACGTAAAAACAAGGAATAGTCTTGCAGTGCTTTCAAATCCTCAGCCTTAACTGCTTGCCAGGCCAATGCCTTTTTCATATAAGCTATGGAGACCTTATATGGATTGCCAAAGTGTTCCTGCAGAAGACCTTTTGCCACTTTGTAACCATGGTCAGGCGCCATATGCTGACAGCTACGCACCAACTCTTGTGGCTGTCCTCTGGTAAACTGCTCTAAATAATAAAGACAGTCTGCACTTCCCGCTTTGCTTTCCACACCTTGTTCAAAGGCTCTGGTGAACGGTCTGAACTGGAGAGGGTCCCCATCAAACACAGGAATCTCTCTTAATGGCAGAGATGATGCATGTTGTTGGCGAACCAGGGCAGCGGTGATGTCATTTTGTCTTTGCATGATGGCCAGTAAATCTGGTGAATAAGTTCCGTTGGCTGAGTGGTCTGTGAAAAGCCTTTGCTGTTCGGGTTGTTGCACGGTTGTCACCTGCTGCTGATACTCAGCGGGTTCCGATGCTCCTTGATGTAGCTCACATGGATCGTACTGATGTTTAGAGGCATCCCTACACCACCGCTCAGTTTGCATTTTAAGCACCTCTGGTGACAGCGGGTTGTTAGGTGGTACCGGTCCTTTGGCATAGATATTTTGTGTTAGCTTTGATAATCGAGGTTGAAATTCCTTTGTTGTAGGATTTAAGACACTTCTTACTTGCATTTTCCCTTTTTCCTTTTCCACATAGGAATTCATACCATTTGAGGGTGCTGCTGAACAACCTTTCTGATCGGTGGCCTGCAGCACAGACAATCTAGCAGCAGATGCAGCCAACTCAGCATCTACATCAAGCTGCTCCATTCTCCTCCTTAGTTGTTGTTCCTGCTCCTCAAGGGCGTGTCTTTTCTTCAAAGCTGCAGCTCTAGCCACAAGTGCAGCTCTCTCAGCCTCAGCCTTTATCCTGGCTGAGGAAGTGCTGGATCTTCCACTGCTACCACTTTTATGTGACCGTTCGCTACCGATATTAGACACATTGTCGTTTTGATTAACATCATATTCATGCACAGCTTTAAAACCCACGTTTGCTTTAAGCCTCCCATGACCATTTGCGTTTAAACCAGCATCAAACATTTCAGGTGACGTAGTTGTCAAAACAACATTACCAATTTCAAAACACCTTGCAACCAAGCCCTTTGTTTCAGAAATAACATCATTGTTAGCTATCATCTTTGCTTTAAACCAAGTTTCATGTTTTTCCTTTTCATCAACAGGCAATAAACTCAACAAAGATTCATGAATACGTTTTGCATCATTACATGTTTCTATCAGTTCCTTCAGAGCATTTTGTAACTGTGGTTTGTGATTTTTTAAACCTTGCATCGATTTTCTAATTATGCTGGCATTGTCCAATTTAGACTTTCTGTCTGCTTGCAACACAATTAGTTTATCAACAAGCAATTCCGCACGTTTAGAATCCTTGTGATCACCAACGTTAACCGCACTGCTGTTTTTACTAACAGCTTGCATTGCAGTCTGTTCAGTCGCGGGAATATCCTCCATGATAAACAATCGATCAAACAATTCGCTGTCAAGTCAGTAGTCTTAACGCAAAGTTCGCAAAGTCTCCAGTCCACAGTCAATCCACCGGTTAACACATGTGTTTTTATACCCGGGTATGTGTGCACACAATTTAAATGGCCAATAAAGTTTGTAGCGCTACAAATACCTCTTTCGTTGGGCGCCGTGCATTCATCGGATGGTCCCTTGTACTCCGTGGTCTGATTTCAGTAGGCTATCAAACCAACTCCTTGTCACCAGCAAACCCACGTAATCCAAACAATAATCCACAAAGAAAACTGAAGACTCTTTGGCTGCTCCTCATTCCATGCATGGATGCCGAAGACTCCAACGTTTGCAAACTAAAGTCCGAACTGATGCGGGGTTTTTGACTAGTATTAGGAGTTCGGTTTTACACCGAACTACTGAGGTGCCTGAACCCGGGGAAGACTGGTTGACGCGCTATGTTACGAGTGCTACGCTCACTTGATTGCCCTGTGCTAAAACAAACGCATGTAGACCAATGTTGACGTTGAAATCCAAGTGGTCCATTTATTTCCCATCAGCAGTTCAGCATTGCAATACAAGACGCCGCGCTAGCGGTCAAAAACCCTTTGCCCTTCCGGGTCAAAACACCTGCCAACAATATTGTGGTTACTCCCTTTATACCTGAGGCTAATTTACAGACATGCGCCACCCAGTGTTAGACAAAGGAATTATAACCGGCATTTGGCTCTTACAGTGATCGTTGGCAGTGCAAACTGGTAAGGCAAGTATAAGTATAAGGTCAAAAGAACATATAAGACATAAAGACACCTAAGACATGGTAGGATGCAAATACGCCTTCTGGATGTTGTAAAAGGTTGATGCTCCAATCATTTGTACACCAATTGTTTCACACCAGTCGGAGAGTTCGGTGTATGTGCCGCCTCTAAACAGAACCGCTGCAGCTGAAAGCAAATTTACCTCTGGTATTCCCCTTACATCTGGGGAAGATTTCCAAGTACCAGAATGGCCTCCAAGACACATCCATTTAACACTCCTCTGTGCCCCATTAGCATAGATAGTCTTGGAAGAAATTGGTCTTCCACACATCTGGCAAAACTTGAATAGTGACATTAGACTGGACTCATTGACAATTATTTTCTTGCAAGTCCAGTCTTCATATTCATCTTCTGATGTTGACGACGATGTGGTGAGGGTAGACTCATGCTGATAGCTTTCATTTGTTTCACCAACTTCAATTGTGCTGGCAGTGGTATCAAGGCCAGGTGTACTTGGACATGGTGACTGTAAAACAAACGACAGTTTCTCTCAAAACAATATTTCGCTAAATTAAATCAGACAGTAGTTTTAAATGTACTAGACATTGCTAGAGATAGATAGAGATAGGTGAAATAAGAGGTGGGTAGGATGAATGAAAATAAGGAAATGTGTTACGGTTTCTTATTATTTTTAAATACATAATAGACATTGAGAAAATATATGAGAATGGTGAATATTACTGTTTATTAGTGCTATGCTTACTAGATAGTTTCAAGACTGCATACACTATTAGAAAATGCATTGAACGTATCGAGTGGTAGATAAACTCTATAAAATCAAGAGGTGGATAAAGTATTAGTAAAATTTCAGAGGTGGGTGAACTGCGTTTAGCCTACACTGCTGTCATGATTAATGATAGATATAATATATTGTAGAATACTTACAAACACTGCTTGAACAGAGGGAGGAATTTTGACTGGTGTTGATAACATAGGTTCTTTCACTAACTGAGATTCTTCCTCTTCTGATGATGAGGACAACAACACTGCAGCAGACGGCGACGTCGCTTTAGTCTGAAATGTCAGAAGTAAAGTTCCATAACGTTTAAAATTGTTTGAATAACGTCAAACAAACACATTAGAACATGGTGGATTTAGATTGCTAATAGCAAAGTTATATAACTTATAGCTAAGTGTCTATAGTAACATTGTTACGTTACATAGTACTAACTTTACTATGCGTTGGTTATCGAGGCAGACACATTAGAACAACAAGCAATCAAAACATACAAGCTTCTTTTTTTTTGTAAACAGACAATTCATAGGAGAGGTGTTGCTTTACAGCAGACGACTATGTCAGTGTGTGTCCTCAGTTGCCAATAACGTTAATAGAGTTTAGTCAGAAAGAACCTTACCTCCAGGCAAATGCGTTTAGCACTAGTTCCAGAGGTTCCTGGCTGTGCGTCGTCATCATCTGGCAAGGTAAATCTAGACGGAATTGCGTTTTTCAAAAGCGCGGGTCTTTTCAAACCTAAGGGGTTCGCTTCGAAATCCTCTGGCTTGAAATGTAGACTGCACACAATAAGATTTTTTAGTGCTTCAATGGCTGTGTCCTCTCCGAATTTCGGGTTATTGATAGCCCTTAGCCACTTTTTGCACAAGTCCAAATCTTTGGGTAATCTGTGAAAACTTACTCCGTGTATTTTCCTTGTACTGGATGAACATGTCGGAACTATGCAAGTGCACACCATTTCAACACAAAAAACAAGGAGTAAATCAATAATTGGGTAGAAAAATAACTTGTCAGTACCAATTGTGTAAAGTAGTTTCCAGGCAGTAGCGCAAGCGCAGTGGAGCTCAACTGTAGTCTACGTCGATGGGCGGAGTAGTGGGAGTGGCCTGTGGAGCTGAGCATTGCAATGCACTATGGGGATTGTTGTCTATAATCCACAAGCACTAAAAAGTCATTTTCGGCATTTTATTGGACAGGAAGGAACAAAATTAAAAATTTCTGCTACTATTCTACTACACATATTACCCACTTTCAATACACATTCATGTCAAAATCGGTGGAGTGACCCTTTAATGTTCAGATAGATATAACAAATCCACACTGTATTCTAAGAGAAGGTGATGTACATCAAAGTGTGAGTCATTAAATGAAGATTAATTAGGTAGGAGACATGAAACAGGTGAGGTTACAGTGACCGTGGGTTGGTTGTATAATAAAATACAAACCATAGTATATACATAATAGTACACAAGACAGTAAAGCATTCACACAGTTTCTGGAACGCAGGTTCATTTATAGATCAGTTAGTCTATGATTAATGCAGCAAAGTCTGTATTAAAGATTGTTTCTGTCTTCCCATTGTTTCTCTCTTGCGCATGTGGCCACATTCCTTGACAGCAATAAAAGCAACTTATCTGATCGTATCCATGGTAACCCAAAAGCCCCTCATGCACCCACTAGGGGGATGGGGCCACAGGTCCCAGAGTGAGTTTTAAAGATTATCTGTTAACCATAACAAATAATTGTGTCTGATTGGTCTCAGTTGCTACATGTATGAGTATACTTGCGAGGGGGTCATGTTGGAACTGAGAGATATCGAACATTTTGCGTGTACGACGGATCTCTGGTCCAGTAGGATAACAGAGCCGTACATTAGTTTAACAGTTCATTTTATTGACCAAGACTTTAAAATGAGTCGGTGCTTACAGACGGCATATTTTCACAGTGAGCACAGCGGAGAACTGGGACTGTGAGAGGCTTTTTCTGCTGGAAATTTGAGTGACGCGCATCTAGTGTGTTTTACCACAGACAATGCAACTAATATGATCAAAGCTTCGGTAATAAATGGTTGATCCTGACTTCAGTGCTTCGGCCACAGGCTACACTTTGCATTAAGTTTTAAGTGTTTAGTTATTTTCACATATAATAATTTTACATTATTTATTGTATATTCTGTCACACCTTTTCTAGTGTTGATACTATTTAAATTAATAAAGCATTATAGATGTTAAATTATAGATGTAACCATTTTAATAAAATATATTTTTATTTATAATACAATTTTAATTTTATGAAACTGTAACGGGTCCCAGGTGATGGGAATCCACTCTGCGTTGTGTTGATGGACTGAATAAAGACACAACTCTCTTGGTGTTCAGCACTGTTTTTATTTTCTGGATAAATGAGAAATATATGTTGTAAACATGTATTTTGTGGCTTTATCTGCATTTAAAAGCACCGGTTGGCAAACATAGAGTAAATAAGCCAAGCTAATACAATCTCCTACAGAGTCACAATCAATCACAAACACATTTTTATAATCCCACATCACAAACAGCGTAAATTGAAAACATTTAATCAAATATCAGCAATATTATCATTCAATGACTCATTAAGCTGAGAGACAACCTTGGCTCGTCAGGAAGTGATCTGAGCGCCAGAACCAGTATATACTCTTAAAACGACAATGCGCTGCTTTAACAAATCTTGAAAAATCATATACTCAAAACAAGATAAAATAATCCATGCAATTATATCAAAGAAGCTAAATTACATTCAAATTCAACAGAAAAATTAGGATTTTGATTGAAAATAACACAACCAAAATAACCATAATTTGTTAATTAAAACAATTGAAACATTTTCTTTTATATTTATCCAGTGACATGTATTCCCTGTGTGTTTGTAGACTTTTGTTATTCCCTGTCTTGTGCCATGGTTTATAGTTCTTTGTAGTTTTTCATGTTGATTAGTTTCCCCAGGTGTTTCCCATTTACCACGGCCCCTTGTAAATCTTCCCTGTGTATATATAGTGCTTGTGTTACACTTGTTTTGTTAGTCGTTGAAGGTGTTATGTGTGGTGTTTTCTAGCGTGTTCTTGTTCCAAGTGTTTCCCTATCTTTTTTATTTAAGTATTCCGGCATTTAGATCCGCTTCCCTCATTTACACCTTCGTGACATCCAGAAAATCCTGTTAAAGGTGACACACGCATCAGTCATGCTGTAGGAATGTGCAAACGACTGAAGGAACATTTCTCCCATAGTCGGAAAAAGAAAAGAAGCACTGAAGAAAGCACAGAGAGAACTTAACCTGGTGGAACATGATCTGATCACAGTGTTCAACACGATGAGGCACTAAACAGCAAATGATGGGAAGGATACTAGAACAGGGCTCTGTCACAAATTCTCTCAGAGAACACAAAAACTGTGGGACATTGAGGTCCTTGAGTCAGTAAACGATTGCAGGCATCGAAGACTCTTTAGGAGATTACAGATGAACCTCTGAATCTCCTGACCAAGCAATCGTTGAAGCAAAATTTAACAGCTACATTTGTGGTGGGGAATTCATAAGGCCAATTTTCCCCCACTAAAGAAAGCTGGCGCAAAAGTATCTTTGTGTGCCTGGTACTAGCACACCCTCTGAAAGACTTTACAACACCTCAGACAATGTAGTTACATGTCAACATGCATCTCTGAAACCAAGCAATGTGGACATGCTGGTTTTCTTGTAACAAGTTTAGAATGAACACTGAAATGTGACTAAGCAAGCAAGCCATGTTAAGAAAACAATAAGAGAGCAAAGAAGTAAATCCACTCTTGCAAGTGTTTTTGTTTACCTGAATGTTCTTGATGTTTTCAGGTTGATATAACTATACCAAGTGGAGCAAAGAGTTGGTGATATTTATTTAATATCACAGCCATAATAAAAGCCATGAAAAGGACTTGCGTTGACAGACATCGAAGCACGAGAACAGATGCCGCCTCTCAGATGCATGTGATCCCGAATTCAGTTCTTTCACAGCTTATTACTGCACTTGAATGGTCAAATACACACACAGGTGTCAAAATGCACATTGTGTAGAGTCTTCACATAAACACAGTCTGTTATCAGATGTGTAACAGTATATTAGAGCTGTGCATTCATTCTTAAAGTGAGCCTTATTAAAGCCTTATTAGTTAATGTTAATTCAAACAAAAGAATATCACTTACTGCTTTTGACTGAATCCATTTTGTATATTGAATATGGATCAGTTCATTAGCAGATCAAAGAAAGGATCTAGGAACACTACTTGCGTTCCTGTGAAAGGATCTTGTGAAATAATCCCAGAAGGAACTCTTTGGTTTTGTTTCAAACATATACTATGGAAAGGAATCCAAGGCACTTCTTCTTGTCCACAAAGTTAAAAAGCCTTTATTCACACCATGGATATCACAATTGAAAACTCTTTATACTTTGTAGTGATAAACAAGATTATGGGTCCCCCTGTAATGGTTCTTTTGGTTTCTTCTAACACTACTGACTAATTACATCTACAGCTGTGATTTATAAAGCTGGAAACGTCTACTTTTAAACCATCCAATTCAAAAACAAATACTCTCTGTGAGGGACCAAACAGTCAAAGGCAAGGAACTCAGGATTTCCAAACAAAAAATAATTTATATACAAATTACATTAATTGAAAATTGACTGAATCATAATAACACATAATCATGTGTCCACATTATCATTCCGTAATTTCACAGTATCATTTAGTTATATCTTTGATAATCAAGTCGATGTTCATGTGTCTTTAGAGGAAGATTTCTGCTGTCATGAACCTGTCAAACGCCAGTATTTCAGACAGAAGTCAACAGCTGATGACACTTTGTGATATATTTACTATACACATTTTTACAGAGCTGCTAAAGGGACATGGAAGGAAAAAAAAATGAGATGGGAGGAAAAATTATATGTCAATGCTTTTATGATCTCTCGCAAAAGTTCCCCAGAGAAAATTTTTGAACGTTTCCAAAGAATACAAAGGCAAAAGCATTGACATATATATTTTTCTCCCAATTGCCATATTTTTTCCATCACCATGTTCCTTACGGTATGTAATGTATCTAACGGGCTCCGTACATTTTAGTATCATTCTATAATTATAATATTTCTTTGGTTAACTTGCCTTTGCATTTTTCATTTTTATTATTGGATGAAAATAAATATAATAATAAAAATATCAAATGCAAATGCAAAATAACCAAAGAACTTTGTGTTCAACAGAAGAAAAAAACTCATACAGGAAAGGGTGAGTAAATGACAAATATTTTATATTTGGGTGAACTGTCCCTTTAAGGCATCCCTCACTATCAGTGTTAATTTTAACAGCCTTTTTAAATTTAGTCTTAAGGTCCTTGCACACTGAGTCCGAAATTTGCGCACGTTACAAAATAAATACGACCTCACGTTTTGTCAATCACGTTTACACACTGCCTCGGATCAGGTTCGATTTTCTGCGTTTTTCGCATTCGTAGCAGTTTGAATGGTGTTTTGACAATTCAGAGCCATCGAATGTTGAATATGAAAAAACGTTATGTATTTATGGCATTTTACCTGCTAGAAATACATGCTCAGTTTTATTGTTATTTGAAGGTGGAGTATAATTAAATGAATGGCAAAAACAGCAAAAACTCAGCATTGTGTTGGCGTCACCTCATGTTCCCCAGTTTGAGAACCACAGCTGGATATCAGTCTGTACTTTTGATCGCAGATTTAGTCGAAGCAAACAGGGCAAGCGGCTCGTAACAGAACCGAATGAATTACACTTTTATTTATGTAGAAAATCTCAAATGAAGATCGCTGAACTCCTTGTTTGTCTGTGTTTTCAGATCATACGCACTTCTTCAGCATTGCAGAGAGAGCGTGAGCATGGTTGCCAGATTGCAAAGATTAAGTAAAACGGGTGGAAAGTGTGTTCTTTAACAGAAAAGCTCTGATTGGGGGGTTTAAATTCTTGAAATCTGGCAACTGTAAGCATGAAAGCTCGTAAAAACAGTAATGTTTTGACTCCTCCTTCATTCGATAAAAACAAAGATAGTTATTTTGGTCAAGTTTTTCTTTTGTTATAGTCAGAGTCAGAGAGTGAGCGACAGTACATACGAGAGAGCCAGAGGCGAGAGGAAGAAAGCAGCAGCTCGTTTTACCCAGGTAGAGGTATTTCCCGCTCTCGTCCTTCTCGGCCAAGGGACTGGCCTCCTTCTCCAGGTCTCTGCGGTAGCGCTTGATGTTCTTGATCATCAGGTCCTTCCTGGTCAGCTCCTAGTGGTTGGGGAAGTGGTTGACCATCTGGTCGTCAGTCAGCCGGTAGCCGGTGTCCACACTGAACACGCTGCGGGACACTTCTCAGAGACACCGAACCACGACAGCTCTAAACACTCATAGCAGCTCAATCACTGTCAGATTATTAATAGTGTTCGGCTGAAAAAATTATAATAAAATATATAATAATACTTTGGTAACACTTAACAATAAGATCCCATTAGATAACATCACTTTTAATAAGTTAAAAACTTAACTGTTAGGTTTAAGTCACCTCACGTCCATTAAATAATGTTAACAGAAGCAACTGTTGATTTAATAATGTATTACTAAATGATAACAAGAGCTAAGATTAATAAAAGCTGTAGAAGAACTGTTCATTGTTAGTTCATGTTAAGTAACGTTAGTTAATGTTGTTCACTAATGAAACCTTATTGTAAAGTGTTACCAATATTACAAATACTTCGATAAGTTATCATTTATATTATTGCACTTAGTTTGGCATTAAAACACATTCCTGTCAGGACCACTATCATTACTACCAGAACTATTCTGTTCTAGGCAAGAACTCCCTGCGCATCTATAACGCCTAGCATAGATAAGAGCAATAACCCCCCTTAGGGTAAACAGAACGGAACCAACATGAATGTATTGCAGATATAATTAATTAATGATTTTAAAGTACAACATAATTTGAGAATTTATTCTGATTCAAGGGAAATCAGAATGACAGATCCGGACTAACGAGAGGAGGAGCTGGGGAGGGAGGAGGGTAATCAGCTCCTGAAAAACGCGATAGCTGCTGATAATACTGAAGGAGCTTATATATGTATACATTCCTATTCGTTCGGTTCACATGACGTCACTGTAGCTTTGCGCCGCCATCTTGACGACCGACGGTCTCAGTAATGCCTGCAATATGTTGTGGGGTTGGCTGCAACAACAGCCGAAAGAGGAACCCTGAACTGGTATTTCATTCTATACCAAAAGAAAAGGATAGAAGAAATGTCTCATATTGTGTGAATGTCTCATATTGTATCATGTCTCATCTTTCTGTGCGCACACACCTGACCCGAAGCGTGCAGCATAGACCCCTATACAGCGCGCGAGTAATGAATTGAGCTCCGTTTCGTGTCTGAATGGACAAATACACACAACATTATGTTTAAATGCCCGTTTTGGGGAGTATTCACGTAAAATATGTCGGTTATGTCTTAAACAGAGTTGACATCCAGTCTCTTTGGGAGAGAGAGAGAGAGAGAGAGAGAGAGAGAGAGAGAGAGAGAGAGAGAGAGAGAGATGAGGAAAACAAAGCATGCAAATGGAAATTATCGCGGCCGGAGAAATTATCGAGCTCATTTTTTTTCTCGTGCGATTAATTGATTTATTGACTATCGCGACAGGCCTAATCCAGATTAATGACAGCTAGCCGTGAGCCGTGGCTAACAGCTGGCAAGCTACCAGCTGTTAGCCACTTAGGTAGCTAACAACTCGCTACCTAGTCAGAGCAAACTACCACCAAAATCATACATTTGAATTTTTTTTATAATACCAACATTTCCCATGATTAAATATAAATCCTTGGTGGCCAGGTGCCGCACTTTTTCGTCTTTAACACATCCAGCAACAGCATATTGATACACGTCTGTACTCTTGAAAGCCTTCAATCGATCCCCACTGTATGGGGAGGGGTTATGCACAAGATAAATATATATATCATGGAAGGCAAATTGGGGCAAGTCTGGGGCAGATAATAAAGGACAAAAGAAAACTGGGGGAAACAAATAAGGATCGGAGCCTAAAATTAAAATTTTATCCATGTATCTCTGTCTTTCTCTCTCATTCAAATGGGCAGTTTGGGCGGCCATACCGGGCGAGATCGGTCGTCAATATGGCGGCGTTCTATTTCTAGTGACGTAGGTTGTATCTATGAATAGGTAGACATGGATCAGCTGATGCGGGCTTGACTAACCTGACCTGACAGAACTGACCCTACGCTTAATGATCATGTGTCACATTATCATGTCTTTGATAATCTAGTCGATGTTTATGATTGTTTAGAAGAAGATTTCTGTGTCAAAGTGCTAAAACAGATTCTTATTAAACACGGATGAGATAAACTACAGGAACTGCTTGTGCGTTTCATTATAAACTGACAGACTACAGATCATATAATAATTTTAAAAAAGGCGGATTCTACTCACAATCACAGCTGTCAATCCGCGCAGCGATCAGTTCATGCTGAATGTTGCTGGTGAAATGAGCTTTTATTTATCAGATGAGCATCACAACAGCAGCAGCGGCCCATAGCAACGGCTCTTCACTTCCGCCAGGACTACGTCATTTCCGCAACGACGCGCCTGACACGCACATCAGTTTATGTGAGTTTATAGTTTGTGTCACAAATTACTAACCCTAACATTTGCACATGTTAAAAAAAGAAGAAAATCCTTTGTCATAAATGTATTTAAAAATATTTATGCGTTATTGATCGCTGAAAGGAAACACAGTGTTTGAATTAAGTGTTTTGTCTCTGTCTAAATAATAGTTCTGTTAACTTAACTCTTCAATTCAGGCCGTTTCTCACTTAGAAATTAAATGAAAAAACAAATATATTACAACATAACAGAGTAATAATTAATCAATAAGAAATCAGAAAATAATAAAAGAAATCTAATCATAATAATTAATAAATAAATGCATAATAATAATAAACATACATAAAATATTAATAATTGTAGTAAATGGACTGCATTTATATAGCGCTTTCAACAGACCCATGGCCACCAAAGCGCTTTACATATTGTCTCACATTCACACATTCATACACCGACGGCGGTGTCAGCCATGCAAGGCGCCACTCAGCTCATCGGGAGCAGCTGGGGTTAGGGTTAGCTCGACACTTGGTCAGGTGGAACCGGGGATCGAACCACTAACCTTCCGGTTTGTAGACAACGTACATGAACCACTGAGCAACTGCCGCCACTACTACATTGTGTAGTACTATTATCAAAAGGAACCCATGTAAAAAAAAAAGCTAATGGTAAATCTTGAATATAAGCACAATAAGACTTTTATTCACAATAATGTTTTCCTCACTTTTGTATTTTCAGATATAGAGATCGTAACACTGAAGATATGTGAAACTGTATGTGAAAGTAGTAACAGATTTATAAGATAAAACTCTTTTACAGTATTTTTACCAACATTAATGAAGGCAAACAGCACATTTCACTCACACAATGTCAGATGTTGAACTTCAAAATAAAAAGCCTTATAACATTATTTATATGCTGTTTTCCTTCAATAAATTGTCACGACCAGCTCAAAGCCGTGATAAATAAAAGGAGGACAGAGTAAGGTTGGTAAGTTTGCAACCAAAAATATTTATTAACATAAGTAGACAAATATATCAAATAAAAAAAACAATGTAATGAAATACAATTTCTGTCAGACACATGATGTAAAAGTATCAGACCAAACAACACTCAAAACGAATATCAAGGTCGATGTTAACAAACTAGAAACAAACGCAAAACAACCAGGAGCAAATGAGCACACCATACAAACAAAGCCTAAGGTTTATAGCGGAAGAACAGGTTCACATTATTCTCCTGATTAGCCTTCTAGCCAAACTTACAGCAGGAGACTCGTCACAAAATTCAGATGTATATTTAAAAGAATCTTCCTGTTTCCACAGACTAGTTTTAGTTATGTCTGAGTTGAAAGTCTTGGATTTGTTCGTATCATCCAGACATGTTTGCAGTGAGTCTCATTGTGTCTCATATTTCCTCTCTCTTTTCTTTGTATCATTGTCTGTTTTTCTGGGTTTCTCTTTATTTCTCTAACAGAAGGTCAGCTGTTATTAATGTAATAAAGAGAAAATAAGAGACTCTGATTTGTCATGCAGCTCAAAGCATTATGGGTGGAATCTCTCTACAGCCTATTCTCATTCATCAACACAGTTTCACTGATGATCCATTATAATAAACCCTAAACCCAGGATAGAGCGGTTGAGTGAATGTGGTCTGGACTGTGTGTATGAGGCTCATTGTGTCAGAGACGCTGTAGAAGGACAGAGTTCCTGCACTGTGATCCACACACACTCCTGTTCTGCTGCTGATCGACTTTCCAGGGAGTTTAGCCTCTACATTATTGTGTCTGAATGAGTAACTGGAGGAAGAGCAGGACAAACTCCAGGACTGATCATTATATCCAAACACACACTCTGTACCCGATCCCTTCCTGCTGATGCTCTTATATGACACTGATATAAACACATACCCACTCCACTCGATCTCCCAGTAAGAGCGTCCACACACACTCTCTATACACAACACCTGCTCATAATGATCAAATCTGTCAGGATGATCAGGATACGACTGAAGCTCTGTGTCAGTGAATCGAATCACTCTGTTCTCCTCAGACAGATGGAGTTTATTCACTGTGTTCAGATCCAGAGTGAACTGATGGGAATCTGATGGAGAGAAAATACTTCAGAATCAGGAAATATGAATCTGAACTTTTAATGAAGCTGTCAGAAGAGATAAAGCACACTAAGGGTGTTTTCACACTGGGCTGGTTTTCTGTGGTCCGAGCACGATTGCTCCCAGTTCTCCCGCAGTGTTGGTCTGGTTTCACACTCAACCTGATTCTATCGAACCCTGGTGCGTTTGCGTGCATCTTACGTCATCGCAAACGAGCACGGCGCATGCTAGAAAACAGAACGCGGTTTCAATATATTGTGTTTTTTATTAATTCCGTGCTGTTATGCGAAGCTGAGTGAACAAAACAGGTTTACTGTGTGTGTGTGTGTTGCATAAGGTGGGCTTCTGCTGCTTGCAAACGGACTCTTTTGAGGAGACAGTGGATTTCCAAATTTGTCGCCCTGATTCCACGAGCTATGCGTGAATACACTTCAGACATACTCTCGCTCATATCCAAGGTAAATTATAAACACTATCATCCCTAATATGTGTTTTATTTAAATTGAGCGTCAGCGTCAGTTCTGGCAGGCCAAGTAGTTAAGATGCTGCTAACGCTATTGGCCGACAACAAGGTCTCATCAGCGATCTGCTCAGCTGAGCTGCATCAGCGCATCAGCTGTTCATCTCCCCTCGCTGCTAATGACTACGCTAAAATCAGGGCGCCCTATTTAAGCAGATTCAGTTCGCTCCTAACTGCTTGCAGCTCGCTCTCTGCAACCCACCACCTCCCCAGCTCCTCCTTGTCGTGTATAACGTGGCATTTGCTATTCTGTCATCGTTGCTGCTCTGTTCATATGGGGGAATAGTTCTGCTCTCCCAGTCCTAAACTGTGAGCGTTCCCTAATGCTGCTGCTGTCCTCTGACTCTCTGCTATTTCATGGTGCTCATGAAAGGTCAGAGGACTCCCTGAACAGAGCCATACCGCCAAATTTTAATTATCAACTTGATTGCAATTATTCAATTAAAATTTTCCAAAATCATTTTTGTCATGTGTGTTCTTGACTTAATGGACCTGACAGAACTAAATACATCATAATTGGCTAAAACGCATGCGCAGGTTACTTCACTTCCTGAACAAGTGCACATCCGAGTCCGTGTTGCTTTTACATTCACACGAACCGCTTCGGGAGCAACCGAACTCACACAACCTCCTCCAGGTAGTCTCGGGTTCGGTACCCCAGTGCGCACCTGGGTCCACATGACTGCATTCACATTTTTCATGCGTGCCCCGTTCCGAACTAAACTGCCAGTGAGAAAGCCCCCTGAGTCAGAACAGTCTGAAGGTCTTCTGCAAGGTGGCCATGTTGTTCACATGATCAGCGACTAGAAAATCAACTAGTCAACTGGTCTGTGCAATAGGGGTGTAACGGTTCTCTGTAAAAAAAATCAAATCGTACAGTTCTCCACCCGCGGTCCTTGCATTGCTGTTCATCTCACATCTGACGTCACATCTATGATATGGTTTGTTAAAGGAGAACTCCGGTCAATTTTAACATTGAGCTAATTTTTTGGTAAATTTGTAGTGCTGTCAGTACAGAGAACAATGACAAAAATCGGTGTTGCCTACACCGTGTTATCTTCTTTTTAAAATTTGCACCCTGTTGGCTTAAATGGGGCAAGTTTTAAACCTGCTTTTAGCCTCTTAACATCCTTGATGTGTCATTACAAGTGCACAGCCATGTGAGTGATTTTATTCAGCGTGAACACGGTGAATCTGACTGCAGTAGATGTGAAAGATATGAATAAAAGTGATGTTAATTCAGCCAGCTCACATACCTGTATTTACTTCCTGTTTTCGGTCGAAGTCCACAGTAGTTGATTGTCGAGTGCGCGCACGCGATCATTGGTAACTAAGCAGTACCGATATTCTCAGAACACCACACAGAAACGTCATCGGCTGACAGCTGACAGTCTGAGTCTCCACTGTTGCTTAGTTACCAATGATCACGCGCGCGCACTCGACAATCGACTACTGTGGACTTCGACCGAAAACAGGAAGTAAATACAGGTATGTGAGCTGGCTGAATTAACATCAATTTTATTCATATCTTTCACATCTACTGCAGTCAGATTCACCGTGTTCACTCTGAATAAAATCACTCACATGGCTGTGCACTTGCAATGACACATCAAGGATGTTAAGAGGCTAAAAGCAGGTTTAAAACTTGCCCCATCAGGGTGCAAATTTTAAAAAGAGGATAACACGGTGTAGGCAACACCGATTTTTGTTGTTGTTCTCTGTACTGACAGCACTCCAAATTTACAAAATTTTTTTTAAAATTGACCGGAGTTCTCCTTTAAGAATAACAACATGTAAAACAGACAGACAGAGTTTGGCTAATGTATGTGTTAGTTAATGGATAATCATTCTGGCTTCCCAATAAGTTACAACAGCAATGATCAAAAACATGGAAAAAAAGTCACTCTTTGTAAATTGTTCAATGCAAGTGTCATATGCCCTAATATGAGAAGTCATTTATTATTTAAGCCTTGCCAATTTAAACATTTAAGCGCAAGACGTTAAAGAGATCTCGCATATCTCAAACAGCGCCTAAATACTGAGTTCTCTTTCAAGTCTTGCGCTTGAACTAACTAATTCACTCAACAATTATGTCAACATGCACGTCTTGGCAAGTATCCTACCAAACACAGTCAATTATATCTTAAAGTCCCTATAAAGGCAATTCTAAAAAAAAATTCTAAAGGCATTATAAATGTTACAAATGTATTGCTAAAACATATTACAAAGACTGTGAACTGTGAAGTACTGAATTGTGGAGTTAGACCGTTAAACAGTTTTTCACCATTGCTGTGTTCCGGATTTTATGGGCGGGGCTAAAACGGGGTCTTGATGACGCACTGGAGCCCCTGAGCTCCTGGACACGCCCCTACTTAATGACGCACTGGAGCCCCTGAGCTCCTGGACACGCCCCTACTTAATGACGCACTGGAGCCCCTGAGCTCCTGGACACGCCCCTACTTAATGACGCACTGGAGCCCCTGAGCTCCTGGACACGCCCCTACTTAATGACGCACTGGAGCTACTGAGGCTGGGACCTCCCCTAACAATATAAATAGAGCACATTCACATCAGTTTACCGCTCAATCGCGAGTTACTGTCAGTACTATTAGTTACTACAGTTTGCTTGCTAGCTAGCTATGCCTTCGTCACGGAAATGCGTACTACCTGGATGCGATCACGTACAAAACAGATCGGTGTCCTTATTTAAATTTCCGAAAAAACGATCAAGAAGAGGTGGATTCATTTTGTGAAGAGCCAGCTTGATGGAGAGCTGAGGATCACCGCCAAAACCCGCCTCTGATCATTTTACACGGGATAGTTTTATAAACTTTCGTCGGAGACAACTGGGATTCACTGATAATCCGCTGTTACTGGTGAATGGGGCCGAACCGACTATCTCCCGCCTCGGCCTTCATCCTCCCGTCGCGCTGACAACTGGTGCAATCAATCGGCAGTGCATGCCCACCGTGCGAGCATCCATTCCGGCTGTATCGGTGACAGTTGATTGTGGCGACGGCAGCTTTCCCGCGAGTGGGCGTGGTTTCAGCACAGCCAGCGGACACGCCCCCAGCGTTTGAGAGCAGAGACTACTGCTAATTTTTTCAAGATTTTGATAGCTTATTTTATGTACTTGCCGGCTTTTTTTATCATTCAAATTTGGCTGGGTGTCTAATAACACATTTTTCTGTGGTGTGACAAACTCAGAACACATACTTAATTGAACATATTGTGAATTGACTTTAAGTGAACATAAACAGATGAGAAAGACGTGTGACAGTATCAGTGTACTAGATCTGTGGATTATGACTTAATGTCTACAGTGCTTAGCATAAGTGAACACACCCATGCTAAAGTTGACTAAAAAGAGGAATAAAAAATCATCTTTTGGAAATTAATCTTAATGCCTTAATTACAAAAATGAGGAAAAATCCAACCTTCAAGGACACCAATTTTCTTTGTGAATGAATAATGTATCGTAAATAAATAAATGTTCTTCCTTAAAATACAGGTTGCATAAATGAGGACACCCCTACAGTATGTTAAATTCCCATAGAGGCAGGCAGATTTTTATTTTTAAAGGCCAGTTATTTCATGGATCCAGGATACTATGCATCCTGATAAAGTTCCCTTGGCCTTTGGAATTAAAATAGCCCCACATCATCACATACCCTTCACCATACCTAGAGATTGGCATGGTTTTATTTCAGTTAGCCTAATAGCTGGTTTGATTTCCATTGAGAGATGATCTTATGGAAAGTACCCCATGCCAATCTCAAGGTATGGTGAAGGGTATGTGATGATGTGGGGATATTTTACTTCCAAAGGCCAAGGGAAATTTATCAGGATGCAACTTATGCAACCTGTATTTTAAGGAAGAACATTTATTTATTTACGATACATTACTCATTCACAAAGAAAATTGGTGTCCTTAAAGGTTGGATTTTTCCTCATTTTTTTAATTAAGCCATTAATATCAATTTCCAAAAGATGATTTTTTATTCAACTTTAGCATGGGTGTGTTCACTTATGCTAAGCACTGTATCTAATGAGTGATTATAATCAAGGTATTAATCAATATTTTCCTTCTAAATATCAAATGAGTTGAATGACTTCTCTAAGCTTATGAGAATTTACTTATTTATAGAAGTTACCGGTGTGAATACTGAAATGTTCTTATCATGTATTCTTTAATGTCTATAATAAATATCCGAGAGGTGGCTGAGGGTCTGGCCCATGCCAAGAAAGCAGTAACAGTGCTTGCTCATTTAACCCGGCTTCCAGAGATGAAATATGGACTTATTTTGTTTGAGAAAGGTCTTCATCATGTTAAAACATATATCTGTTTTCCTTGTTCACCATGACAACTATAGGTCACAAGGGTCATTGGAACCAACAGTTAAAGTGACCATTTCTTAGTTAAAGCATTTACTTTACTGTTATATATTAAAGTGTCCTCTCGTTGAGAGTAAGAACATGTTATCTTGATGTTTTGGGAAGAGTCTCCTGTTTAGAGCCCAACCAAATCCAACCTTGAAGAAGCTGTGTGTCTGTGTGTGTTAGTATTCTTGGTTATAGGTTAAACTGCAAACTACCTTCAGTAAAAATTTTCTTCAATTTATTATAATTCTGACTTGTCTTAAATTGACTGCACTTCTAACTCCTGGTTTTCATTAATTATATCTGGTCCTTGGGTCTTTAACTGTACATTCCCTAACAATATCTTAAAAGAACTCAATGTTGCAAACTTTAGACTTTAGAAAGAAATTAGTCCAACGCAGCAGTCATACAACAAGCACACTAGGGCCCTTAAGAGGACAGCCCGAAAAATGGAGTGCAGCTGGAAGAAAGTAAAACTAGAGGTTTTTTTTTACGCATTTCGTGGGAAAAAAGCCTTATTGCATACAGAACAGAGCATGTGAGCGGAGTGGAGCGGGAGCGAGAGCGGGCGGATCTTGGACAGAGCGCAGAGCGGCATTTTTAAAAGGACGGAGCGTCGCCCTATTTCCCGCTCCAATTTCGCTCCTCAGTCTGAAGCATGCTTAGTCAAGCCTGTCTCGCACAGTCAACAGTAAACTATTTTCAGTCAAAACTCGGCCCAATAGGCCTAATGGAGTTCAAAAAGAAGACAATTTTGGAAAGAAAACTCCACGTCTTTCCCCGCCTGGCTAAAGTAGCTCGCATTTGTGTTCAGCATCCCAAGCGGGTCTGCGAGCGCAGAGAGGGATTTCTCCGCTTCTGGCCTGCTGTCAAGAAACCACTGCATGAGTCTGAAGCCTCAGATATCGTCCAAACTTGTCCACTCGTCGTGAACTCAAAAGAACTGTAGATAAGGAAAGCAATTCATATATATATATATAGGCTATATATATATTTTAAGTTTGACAACATAAGCCAATTTAAATTGTAATCCTCTGGGCAAAAGTTTAGTTATAAGAATTTTGGCCTAATAGTTAATTTACTTTTAAAACGTTTATGTATATATATATATATATATATATATATATTCTTTTTTAAATTATTAGGCCCATTTATCCGTGTAATTTTACTGCAGTTTGTGTGTACAATGGATATAAGCCAATTTAAATTTTAATCGTGCGCTTTGCGCAAAAGTTCAGTTATCAAAATTCTGGCCTAATAGTTAATTTACTTTTAAAACTTTTATGTATATTTTTGTTTACATAATTTATTTATATTATTAGGTCAATTTATTCGTTTAATTTTACAGGACTTTTTGTGTAGGCTATATTCCTTCTTACACAGGCTAGGCCTAATTTGTAATTTTAAATAAAACATTTCTATTTGTTTACACTGGCTGCCAGTTACATATAGGATTGATTTTAAGGTATTATTACTGGTATATAAATCATTCAATGGCCTGGGACCTCAATACATTGCAGATATGCTCTCTGAATATAAACCCAACAGATCACTCAGATCATTAGGATCACATCAGCTAGAAATACCAAGGGTTCACTCTAAGCATGGCGAGTCTGCTTTTAGCTACTATGCCAGCCGCAGCTGGAACCAGCTTCCAGAAGAGATCAGATGTGCTCCTACAGTAGTCACATTCAAATCCAGACTCAAAACACATCTGTTTAACTGTGCATTTACTGAATGAGCACTGTACCACTGTTCGTCCACTGTTTGTACTGTATTTTATTTTATGTTTTTAATTATTCTGATTTCTTTTGATTATTTCTGTATTTTATCTTTTATTCTAAACTGTTTTAATTATTCTGATTTCTTTTGATTATTTCTGTATTTTATCTTTTATTCTAAACTGTTTTAATTATTCTGATTTCTTTTGATTATTTTAATTTCTTCTATGTAAAGCACTTTGAATTACCATTGTGTATGAAATGTGCTATATAAATAAACCTGCCTTGCCTTGCCTTGCCTATTTGGAATATGTTGTTGTTGCTCTTTAGTTCTTTGGGAGGTAAGCCGTGGTCTAAGCTAAAAGTGAAATACATTTTTTTCCTTTTTTGGAGCGAGCGGGGAGCGATTTGAGTGGAGCGCGAAGCAAACTGCGTTGAGCGCTGAGCGATAATGTGCGGAGCGGCCTGATGTGGCTTTGAGCGGGGGAGCGGAGGGGTGAACAGTTCCGTGAGCGAGGAGCTGAGATTCTCACCGCTCCACTCCGCTCATATGCTCTGATACAGAAAGGCCGCTAGAACAAGTGTCCAGGCATGTTGTTGTCACAACAGATGCCTCCATCACCGGCTGGGGTGCCGTATGCAATGGGCATGCTGCCTCGGGCTCCTGGACAGGACCTCGACTGCAGTGGCATTGCAATTTCGTGTTGGCGTACGGCTTCTCTCTGGCAGACATCTGCAGAGCTGCCGGCTGGGCGACACCTAACACGTTCGCGAGATTCTACAATCTCAGAGTGGAGCCGGTTTCTTCCTGTGTGTTGGCTTCAAACAGGTAATGTGTTCCCCTCTAACAGGGGGATATGAACACCTACTTGCTCTTCAGGTAAGTTCCCCACTAGGCGAACCCTGAGTTGAGTTCCTCCAGCATTCTTCAGCAGTCAGATGTGGCGAAGGTATTTGACACCAGGCCCAGTACTCATTTGCATGCCCGGCCAGTCAGCCCTTGAGGTGTACTAGATGCCCATATGATCTTATTCCCCCTCGGTAACCCAATGTGTATTGTCCATGATAAGGTTTCCCTGTGTAAGTGTGTGGGAGAATGTGTGTATTAGTGTGTGCGAGTGTATGTGTGTGTGTGTGAGAGAGAGAGAGAGTGTGTGTGTGTGTGTTGTGTGTGTGTGTTGTGTGTGTGCTAATAATAATAATTAATAATTCGTTACATTTATATAGTTTTATAGTTTTCTGGGTACTCAAAGCGCTTTACATGGAAGGGGGAATCTCCTCAACCACCACCAATGTGCTGCTTCCATCTGGATGATGCGATGGCAGCCAAATTGCGCCAGAACGCCCACCACACACCGGCTTACTGGTGGAGAGGAGACAGCGATGAAGCCAATCAGTATATGAGGATGATAAGGAGGCCATGATGGACAGAGGCCAAGGGGCAAATTTGGCCAGGGTGCCGGGGTTAAACCCCTACTCTTTTTCGAAGGACATCCTGAAATTTTTAATGACCGCAGCGAGTCAGGACCTCGGTTTAACGTCTCATCCGAAGGACGGTGCTCTTTGACAGTATAGTGTCCCCATCACTATACTGGGGCGTTAGGACCCACACAGACCACAGGGTGAGCGCACCTGGCTGGCCTCACTAACACCTCTTCCAGCAGCAACCTGGTTTTTTCAGGAGTCTCCCATCCAGGTACTGACCAGCATCAGTCCTGCTTAGCTTCAGTGGGCAACCAGTCTTGGGCTACAGGGTGATACGGCTGCTGGCTGAAATTAGTTTGTGTGTGTGTACAGTAGGTAGCCAACCAGAATGCCTATTACCGCCGCGACAACTGCCGCGGCAAATCCACCGCGGCAAAAAAAACCCAGTCGCATTTCAAAGTCGTTCGCGAAATGACCGCCAGGTGGCGCAAAGGGACATTTAGCGAAAGCAAAACGTATGTAAAAGTAGCCTACATTTAAAATAGAATATTGCAAACTTTTAGAGCAGAACATTTTATGAATCAGAAGTTAAAATAGGCCTATCTCGCAGTCAGTGAAAATAAATTAGGTGCAATCAATGACGCTAAACTATTGAGGAATAAGATTGAAGAGCGCTTCTCTCGTGTGCGCGCACACTGTCTGCTAAACAACCGAACTTCTGGGCATTTCTAAGTAAGAAAAGTTGTGGTCGAGTGGTAAAATTTAAGGTTCAATAATTTTGATGACACGGGTTCAAATCCCGAATAAACATGGTATTTATAAAATTACCATGCATTTCCATTTTACACTAAGGAACAAATCTCATCCAACAGATTGATTTACGTCTTCAAAAGCAGTTCTGTTAAAAAAATAGAAAATAAAACGTCATGGGGTTCCATGCAGAAAGAATTTTTAAAAACATGGTTACCTATAAGCAAGGTGCGATTTGCCGGTGGGGGATTTCCCCCCTCCACAGTAATCAATGCTATAGGCCTACCCTAAATAGACCATATCAAATATAGGCTATATATATATTTTAAATATACAACACGCACGTTTAAACAACAAACAATAAAATCTGAACCAGCGCTTCTGCTCCTGTATTGAGAGATAACATGCAGTGCGTTTCAGTTACGATCCTGGTTCCAGTGGCCTTAATACATTGATTCACGGCTTTTTAAAATGTCACAAAGCGTTTTGAGGTGGTTTATCTCTCAATACAGGACCAGAAGCGCTGGTTCAGATTTTATTGTTTGTTGTTTAAACGTGCGTGTTGTATATTTAAAATATATATATATATTTGATGTGGTCTTTTTAGGGTAGGCCTATAGCATTGATTACTGTGGAGGGGGGAAATCCCCCACCGGCAAATAAATCAAATGAACGCGCCGCCGCGTTTGTCGAACACTAACTCAACATGCCAGAATAAAACCCGCTTTAAGAAAAATGCATAGGGCCACTCGGCGTGGTGTGCCAAAACACTTAATTGTAAACTTCAATATTTCATTCAAAATAATAATAATAATTTAAAAAATCTTTAAATCCTCACTTGTCAGGTTTATGCTACTCTGAGTGTTTGAACTTTGTATTTTGAGTACTTCTTGCGTTGTTTTTGCCTCTTCACGATGACTCGTTTGGTTTAGTCCTCAGCTGTAAGTCGCTTTGGATAAAAGCGTCTGCTAAATGACTATTTGTAAATTTAAATGTTCAATCCAGTTGCTACAACTGGTTTTGTAGAGTTTTAGAATGTTTGAGCAAGGAGGACTAAATAAACTTGCTAAAAAGAGATCCAGCGCGAGAGAGGCAAAACTCATGTTTTTAATTTGTTGCTTTGGACTATTTTCGGTTTGTACTGTTTTAATCATTTAAGTTAGCTGCAATTTCTTTGGCAATACAAATTTAAAATGTCGCAAGAATAAGATTCTGTGTTTCTTATTTTGCATCGCAAAGGAAATAAAGTAAATGCAACCCTGTTTTAAATTTTAAAAAAAAAACTGTCCCGACACTTTACTTAAACCTTGAATTGTTCGATGGGGTTCCAAAAGTAATTTTAGTGTTTTTTACATTACACAATAATTTAGCAGACTAAAGACGAGCTTCTTCATTTTCATTTTCTGACGCAATCGGCTGACAATCTTCCTTCAACAGTTTTGTCGTCTGTGCAGCGGCTCTACGGGAATGTAGCAAATATATGTTGTAATGTGCCATTGATAATTAAACAAAATGCTTGGCTTTAAACAAATAAACAGTTAATAAACTCGCTAATAAACAGTTACCTATTTAAGCATCAAGAACGGTAAAACATTAATGCTGTCAGCCAACATCATGTTATATTGAGATTCGATCTCGGGTCTCTTGAAGCTCCGTGTCGTTGCGTTAACCACAGAGCTACCGACTGAACCAGTGGCGCAGATAGGATTTTTTAACTGGGGGGGACCAAGCTGTCAGCAAATGATTTAAACTCAATTCTTTATTTTGCGTAATTTGGGCTTTAACTGCTCAAGTAGTTACTTTGCGTAATTTGGGCTAATGATTTGCACTAAAAAGCCATTGGGGGATTATTATTTGAAATCATGGATAAACAACAATGAACAAAGGTAAACAAAGGCCTACCTCATCACCACTAGCAATGCATGATCAGACTGTTATTTGACTAGTATGCCAATCACCCACCAAAACTTCATGTCTTCAGCAAAGTATTTTTTGTGGCTGCCCTCCTGCAGATCCTCACTTGACTGACTAGGGCAGAGGTCTTCAATCCTGCTCCTGGAGGGCCACTGTCCTGCAGAGTTTAGTTCCAACCCTAATCAAATACACCTGAAACACACAGCTCATCAAGCTCTTCAGGATCGCTTGAATATACAAAGGCAGGTGTGCTGAAGCAGGTTGGAACTAAACTCTGCAGGACAGTGGCCCTCCAGGAGCAGGATTGAAGACCTCTGGACTAGGGCCTGCCTTACTGTCATCAGAGATTGCCTGCAGGCCAGGAGGACAACATTTTAAATCTTATAATTTCAGTTAACCCTCTATACCTTAGAATTTCACAACAATGTGAAATACAACATATTCATGAGAATTAATGGCTAAAACTACTATTTCAAAAATGTCTAAGAATAACTCAATTTTAAATTTAAGTGTTAATTGCACGTTTGTTGCAATTTATAGATTAGAAATATCTTTCAAATGATGTATGACATATTAAGAAATGTTTTTCATAGCCCATAATTTAAGAATCTATATCCTCCGTTGCTCCAGTCCGTACAATAAAAAATCATGATTTCCTGCTATAAGAGGATGTCAAAAGTTTATGTAGGCCTTTATTTGTTGTTTGCATAAACCTTGCACCACACAAATTTATTTATTATAATTATTTTATAGTGGCTTACACAACAGTGAACATACCTCAGTCAATTTATACAGTACAATGGGTTAAATGATAAGATAAAACATTATTTCCTGACGACGATAAATTGTTTGATTTATCCAACCATTCTTGTTGTGTTCATTTATTATTTGCCTCTGTCCACTCACCTAAATGCATTTATGGTCTCCACATTTGCCTTCTTGCCATTATTGTCAGACTAGCTATTCCCCTTAACAAATCTAATCTGCCACATCTGGGAAAGTCAACAGGCATAGGATACTTACATTGTTTGGTTTTTAAAAAAACGAGGTGATTGTTTTTTGTCTCTTCGTTGCCTTTATGTGGCATTTATACAGTCGATTTTTTTCAGTTCAGAAAATCACCGACTCAGCTCAGTCATAGATGGTATATGATCACTATGGTTACCGGTCCGCTCCTACAGGCACGATTCAGGCAGCTACCAGCTCCTCATAGGACCCCGGCGACGTCACTCACTCAGGGGTCGTAGCACACACAGAGAGAGAGAGTGTGTGTGTAAACGTAGGTGGCATGATGGCATCGTGTGTTTATTGACAACAGAACAGCGTGTAGTGAGATCGTGGGTACAAACAAAATAATGGCGACCGGTGTAGATTATTATTGTTTGTCAGCCTGCGTCTGCCCCGACCCGATTCTGAAGCAGCGGCGGGCCGGGACACTACTTTGGCTAATGTACATAGCGAAAACACTGGTTAATCCTCTGTTTTACCGATTTTTGTCGCCTTTCGTAGGGATAGTGAGGGCGGGGGACGGATCGGGTCACTATGAATCTGGGGGGGTCATGTCCCCCCCGTCCCCAGTGCCATCTGCGCCCCTGGACTGAACGCTGTCAAATCAACGTCATATGCTCTTCCAAAGCCTAATGTAGCCTAATATGTTTCTATTGCAATGTTTTATGTTGAAATGTTTTCATTATTTATTAAATTTATTTTCAGTATTGTGATTATGAATTATTTTAACTACGTTTCACTTGAATTCATCTGCTACTAGCTTTCAATCGCTCTGAATGAGCCGCGGCGCGGCGGCAGATTATTCTCAAAGAGAGAATAAACGGACGCTTTTCAAAGTCTGTGATTGTAGCGCCTCTTAGCGGTAAAAGGCAGCAAATACACCCCAAATTTTACCGCCGCGGCGGGGGTAAAAGTATTATTCTGGTTGGGTACCAACTGTATGTTAGGGTTGCCACCCGTCCCGTAAAATACAGAATCGTCTTGTATTTAAAGGTCAAATGATGCATCCCGTATTTTACATAGAACCACACATAGTTGATTAAACAAAATGGATTTTGCAGTGTGGATAATTCTAATAGTAATAATAATATTATTTATTATAAATCAATTTCACAAGAACTAGGCTAGTAGAGAAGTTTATTAATGGGTCTGTCCAGTAACTAATGCTGAACGTAAGTCGAACTGCAAAGTTTAATTTGCTCATGCGGTGGACTTCTGACTTCAAGCAGTATGCCATGACAGATTAATCTGTGTTTTTAAAGGGATAGCCTAGGCATATTGTTCTTTTTTAATTTTTTTTTAATTTTTTTTGGATAATCTCTAAACTATAATATTCCTTACATTGTCAGAACTTGGTAGACAGGTAAGTATTATATTTGTAGACGTTATTAGACAGATTAATTAATAGATTATAATTAATGTTATTTATTTATATATCGTTTATAAATATTAATCATATATGCATAATAAATGATGATATTATCTGTCATACACAATATATGGCATTTAAAAAGTTAAAGTAAAAAAATATTTAAATAAAAATGGGACAAATAAATATTATAATTATAATCAAAATAATGTAGTCATAATTTAAGTAGTAAAAAATTATCTTATCCATACAGAATTGTCAAAAACATGATTCAGAATGACTGCTAAAGGCACACCAACATATACTTAAGAGTTATTTAGAAATAAATAAAATCAAATGTAAAAGAATAATATTAAACGTGTTCTGTTGCAAGATGTTAACAATCAGTTCCAAGCCGTTGACTTATTTTATTTTATTATTAGTTATTTATTTATTTTTGGTGGGGGGTGGGGTCTTGAATGGGTGTCCCTTATTTTGCTTCGCTGAAGGTGGCAACCGTGAGTGAATGTGTGTGTTAAAATGTAAAAATACAGAAAGTTTGGTGTGCTGGGTAGATTTAGGGGTCGGGGGGGGGAATCAGTTTGTACAGTATAAAAAGCATTATGTCTAAGAAGAGTCCCCACAAAGATAGTGAACCGTGTGTGTGTGTGTGTGTGTGTGTGTGTGTGTGTGTGTGTGTTTGTGTGCAGACATACATTTTCGTGGTCCTGCTATAATCCTGATCTCTCCTCCATGATCCACACTAGAAAAAACACACACAGTGACAATCATAGCGTTATGATTTTTATACTGTACAAACTGTATATCCTCTCCCCCTACACCAGGGGTCTCAAACTCAACTTAACTGGGGGCCGCTGGAGGTAGAGTCTGGGTCAGGCTGGGCCGCATCAAGTATTCCACAAAAAATAGTATTCAAGTATTCCAAAAAAGGAACACAACTGATCCAATCTTCTCAAGCTTTATTATTACGTTTCTTCTGAACGGTTCCTCTGAATTTGAACATTCCTTTCTGTACATGATTGGTTCTTCATGAGCTGTCCTTCTGACAGTTGAAGTTCATTTTACAAACTTTCTTTGTCTTTTCCTTATAACACATCTTTGTGATACTTATATTTGCTCATGTCCTTTTTATTTTCTTTATACAACACATTAATGATGTTGAATGTTTTTTTGGAAGGCACATTTCCTTTTATTATACTTATAAAAACAATTATTGCTTTTGAAATACAAATATTTGCAGTCATGTCTGCCCGTCTTATTGAATTCTTTCTACACATGTATAGTGTCTCAGGCAAATTACTGACTTTGCACAAATCAAAGCAAACCTTCTTATCAACCTGTTGGACACATATTACAAGCTCAAAATGATTATTCTCACATTTTAGAGCAGGGGTCTCCAACACGTCGCTCGCGAGCTACCAGTAGCTCGTGGCCTGATTGGTGTCACACATATCGCGCTCACATATTTTGCGCGCTCAAGTTCCTTATTTCAAATGTAGGCGCGCGCCAAGCGCGCTCATAATTGAAGCGACACGCTCAGTTTTTCCAGGCGCAGTATGTTTGTACTTCGCGGTTGTCTATGACAACTATTGACAACAAACCCACCGTAAGCTGTCAAGAGACTATCTATGGTAGCCCATAAGGGATAAAAATAATAATAATAAAAAGCGCCACACGCAACGACGGGCCGCACTAACATTAAACTTTAATGTCAAGTAGGGGGCCACAAAATATCACCCCGCGGGCCTCAAATGGCCCGCGGGCCGCGAGTTTGAGACCACTGCCTTACACTAACCCGACCCCTAATCCACGGGCGTCAGTTTGGTTTGAAATGTGGGGGGGACAGAGACGCATTCGGAAGTGCATTTTCAGAAGTGGTGGGTACAATGACGCATTCAAATTTTTTTTTTCTCTTTCGCGCAGGTCATGTTTTGAAAGACGATGTCCTGTAGCTTATTAATGTAATTATGTAAATACAAAAAAAAATGTATACAAAAATGTGATGTCCGACTCGTTTTATGAAGAAGAAAGCCTTAAATTTTAAGACAAGTAGGCTACTCAATTTACAACATGCATTCATCCAATCTACATCAGTCATTTTGACCAACTTGAAAGCATCCAATCATCATCATCATCATCACAACTATTCCCGTATTCAGCAATAGATTTAAGGCAAGCATAATGCAAACAAGATAGCTACTACTCCAAGATCATCTCCACCAATGCTCACGGGCGTCAGTTTGGTTTGAAATGTGGGGACAGAGACGCATTCGGAAGTGCATTTTCAGAAGTGCTGGGTACAAACTTGTCAGTGACGTGCGGTGATGTCTTAAAGAGGCTAGGCACTGAGTTAAAAGCCAGATTACCTGATTTATTGTTTATGCTAATAATACGTAATAACAGTAAACGTTACGCACAAGCGCGGCATATCAAGAAATGTACAAGTCAGGATGTATATCGTGTAGCCTACTCTCTCTCTCTCTCTCTCTCTCTCTCTCTCACGCACACACACACACACATACACGCACACACGCAAGCGCGGCACAGGCACACACCGGTAGTTATGTCCACTCCAGCATCAGAATGCAACCATTCTTAATCCTTAATTGTTGCACAGCGGCAATTATGTTTGTCAGTCAGCAAAAGTAAAATCACACACTGCTCAATTGAATATGAAGGCAAATGGCTTGCATTGATTCAACCACATTTATCAATTCAATATTAAGCCCAAAATAGTTTTTGACTCACCAATCGGTAGATTATTTGTACATAAAATCCATCCGCCGTTCTCGTTAAGACGTCGATCACATATTTTCTTTCATTCCAGTCTGTTTGAAACGATCGGGCAATTTTTGGGCCCTTTTGCTGCATTAGTCCATCTAAGGCTGGCGTAGACCTCCCTCTTGCTATTAACTCAGATTTTGTAAAAGAAAAAATTCTTAACTCCGTGATCACGGCCGGTGCTGTCATTTTGACTTTGAATTTGGCGGGGATTAACTATGTAGGCTAGCTGTGGTGTAATGACGTTAGCTGCGCAAATGTCCAGTAATATCTCGATTTTAATTGGTCCATGTCTGATACGTAACGGAGATGATTACTGGCATAACATATTTACGTCCAAAGGCACAGCAGATTTGTGCTTTTTGTCGTACATGTTGAAGAATACAGGATCGAAGTGCGCATGCGCAACATACAAACAAATGCCAGTAAAAGAAAAATGCTAGTAGACAGTAAAAGCACTTCTTATTCTACCATTTGTTTTTTATTTGATTATGCGTAACTGCCACATTTGTCATCATAACGTCTAAACAATTGGAATAACACACATATTGCATATATACAAAACAAGAATAAACAGTAAAAAACAATTTTGGCAGGGTAGTGCCTAGTTTGCCTACCCAGACCGCACGTCACTGAAACTTGTCAAACTGTGCAGCCTCTCTCTGCTCAACCCGTAAATAAATCCATCGATCTGCACATTTCGTTTGAGTTCTTAATGGTCTAGTGGTTGATCTTTTGCCAAGCGTGTCAGAGGTTACGGGTTCTAATCTGCACTTGTATAGTTTTTTTTTCTCTCATCAAAACTGAATATGGTTACAGTCTATATCAAACAGGGACAGGTTTGTGTGGATTTTATTTTGAGATTTCACCGGAATGAATAGAGAGTCTCCACAACGGCGATAGATTGAAGCGCGCGTCCGAGTGAAGACTGCGCGAGCCTGTATCCGTGACACTGGTTGCCGAGGCAACGAGCGCTCAGCTTGAGTTCAAAAACACCACATTTTAGCGCTAGATCTCTTATTTAATAGCGAATTAAATTAATGCTCTGCTAGTTAACTGGATATGTTTTATTTATTTGTATTAGGTACATCCGTGGCGCCTCAATGTTTCTAAAAGTGGTGGGTACAAAATGACTCATGGCGAAATCTGGTGGGGACGCGTACCCACCATCCCCACCGAAATCGACGCCTATGCCCTAATCCTTGCAACCACCCGAGTACCCTAAAAACCATCCAGAATACCCTAACACCGCTCTAGAATATACCAGCAATGCTAAAACACATTCCCATATGCTACAAACATGCTAGCAACATGCTGAAATTAAAATGTTAAAATATGCTATAAACATCTATCTAACTATCTATCATTTATCTGACAGACTGTATTGCCTTCAAAACATTCAAACTTTAAAACTACTTTGAACTTCAAGCTACTTTAAACTGGAAACCTTCTAACTTCAAGCTTTTAAATATAAATATATTAAATCCTAATTTGTTAGAGGAACCATGAGATTAAAGGTTATAATGGTCACGTCACACACTGCCTGTCATCTAATTCCACTAACTGCATTAGGTTATACCTTGAAGAAAGAAAGTGAATGCCTGATTTGCTGATAAGGTGTTTTGATGTTTTTATTTAATTTATTTTCTCTTTGTAATGTTCACACTGACCAAATATTGTTCTTTTATGTTGTGCAAGTAAGAATACATAGACCAGTGCTAGAAACACTTGTCTATAATAAGCATTTGGTCGGCACTTGTAGAAATGCATAGGCTACATGAAGTGAATATAATTTTCCTATTGTATACCAGCCTTAATATATCAGCTTTGTTTATGAAGCGAGTGATTCCAGTTATATTCACTTACAGTGTGTCAGTGGTGAGTTAACAACAAGAAAGTTTATTAACAGCTGGAAGTGCACAAGGTGAGTTCCCTAATAAGGGAACCTGGCTGCGTCGAGACGCTGTGGGAACGCCTCTGCGTGATTGCGTCATGAAGCACTTATGAAATCAGTCCAATGGTGTGACTAAATCGTTATGTGACGTCATTGACCAGGAAACTATAAAGTTCTGAGTGAAACTGTCTATTTATTGTTGTTTGTCCACAAGCATAAATATATATCTAGACAGAAGTATAATGGCGAGCAAACAGCTTTTTGGATTGTGTGTTCCTCCCTGCCCTCGCTTCATTACGAGTGGGGACACACGCGATTCATGTGTTGTTTGTTTGGGAGTGGAGCATGCACGGTCAGCTCTAGTAAAAGGCAGCTGACAGTGATCATTCATAAATTCCTGACGTGTTACATATGCACTATTGAGAGTTTTAGCTCTACTCCTGTTGGCTTTTGTCTCGAGGGAAGAAAGTCAATAAAGATTCTTTGGCTCGGATCTCGCATTTGCCGAGGCAGCGCGTAGATTTTGGGTCTGCAATAAGAATCTAGTGGCTCATCTCGCATTTACCAAGGCAACGTGTAGATAATGGGTCCGCAATGTATAGCCTATATATGCAGGGAACCGAGCAGACGGCAATTAACTTTCTCTCTTTCTCTTATGATTGTGTGCAAACTAGTGTTTGCATACTATTATTTAGGATATGGTTCTTTTTGTCTGAGATCATAATATGAATATTCAGCCTGTCATTCACACCATCTGTTATTGTCTACTTGTTTCTGGCTGCATTTAATTTTGACGAAATTAAATGTTTAATACTCTTCTGATTTGAAGTCTATATTAATACACTATTTTCAGCCCTTCACCTAGACCGTTTCTACTTGTCTGGTTGATATTTGGCTGCATTTCATTTTTGAGAAAATTAAATATGTACTCATCTTATCTTTGAGGAGTAAATGTCTGTATTAATATACTATTCAGCTTGATATTTGGCTGCATTTCATTTTTGAGAAAATTAAATATATACTCATAATTTAATGTAATTTAATTCTAAGGAAATAAATGGTGAATTCCTGGTGGGAAATGGATAACACATCATTATATGGTGCCCATGGGGTTGGCTGTTCGACCAATACCAGAGGCCAGTCTCGAGAGGCTGGTTCCTTTAGTAGTTTTAGCCGTAGTAGTCTTGGGATAAGACAGATCTAAGGACAGTCTTTATCTCGAAGAAGGCTTCGACTAAGAAGAAGTCCTGACGCTGAGGCCATCAGACTTCTGAGGGCAGTCCCCTCCGAGGAGAAACGGTTTCCACCTCATCAAAATACGGTGCCCGTTTCTCTTCGGCGCCCACTGGGAAGCGACTCTTTGAGGAGGGTTGCAGCGCTGCCAGTTCGGTTGTTCCCTGCCGGTTTGCCGCTTCATGACGCCAGGGTTCCTGCATTTCCCAGCGATCCTCCAAGGAGGGTCGTAGAACAGTCAGTTCGGTTGTTCCCTGCCGGTTCGCCATTCGGCTGTTCGACAAATACCAAAGGCCAGTCTCGAGAGACTGGTCCCCTTAGTAGATTTTCTGGCAGCGTGGAAGCTACTGCCAAATATATCTCGTTGGGACCTGCTCACCATAGAAAAGGGTTACAGAATTCAGCGGTTCTCTTCCGCCCAGATTTCTAGGTGTCCTTCCTACGGTGGTGGACCCCGAGCAGGCTCTGGTTATGGAGCAAGAAGTACAGACTCTTCTGCGAAAGGAGGCTATAGAAAGGATTCCTCCTCCCAGCAGGGAGTCAGGGTTTTACATCCGTTACTTCATTGTTCCAAAGAAGGATGGAGGCTTACATTCAAAGAGATTGTGTCACAAATTCAGTCCGAGGACTGGTTTGTCATGATAGATTTGAAGGAGGCGTCCTTCCATGTAGCCATCCATCCTCATCACAGGAAGTTCCGGAGGTTCGCTTTTGGGGGCGAAGTGTACCAATATCAGGTTCTTCCCTTCGGCCTAGGTTTATCATAGCTCAATCCGAACAGGTGGTGGTTCGGCTTCAAGATGTTGTTCTGTCTCACATGAGAAAGTTTGGCTAGGCCAGTCACTCACTGTGAAACAGTTTCAGAGACTGTTGGGTCTCATAGCAGCTGCGTCCAACGTAATAATAATAATAATAATAATATTAATAATAATTTGTTACATTTATATAGTGCTTTTCTGGGTACTTAAAGCGCTTCACATCTCCTCAACCAGCACTAATGTGCAGCATCCACCTGGATGATGCGACGGCAGCCATAGTGCGCCAGAACGCCCACCACACAACAGTTTACTGGTGGAGAGGAGACAGTGATAAAGTCAATCATGACATGGATATGATTAGGAGGCCATGATGGACAGAGGCCAAGGGGCAAATTTGACCAGGATGCCGGGGTTACACCCCTACTCTTTTTTTCGAAGGACATCCTGGGATTTTTAATGACCACAGAGAGCCATCCTCAGTTTAACGTCTAATCCGAAGGACGGTGCTATTTGATAGTATAGTTAGAGGAACCATGAGATTAAAGGTTATAATGGTCACATGTCACACACTGCCTGTCATCTAATTCCACTAACTGCATTAGGTTATACCTCGGAGAAAGAAAGTGAATGCCTGATTTGCTGATAAGGTGTTTTGATGTTTTTATTTAACTTATTTTCTCTTTGTAATGTTCACAGTGACCAAATATTGTTCTTTTATGTTGTGCAAGTAAGAATACATAAACCAGTGCTAGAAACACTTGTCTACAATAAGCATTTGGTCGGCACTTGTAGAAATCCATAGGCTACATGAAGTGAATATAATTGTCCTATTGTCACCCTTAATATATCAGTTTCATGTAAGCTTGCATGCTTTGTTTATGAAGCGAGTGATTCCAGGTATATTCACTTACAGTGTGTCAGTGGTGAGTTAACAACAACTTAGTTTATTAACAGCTGGAAGTGCACAAGGCGAGTTCCGTATTAAGGGAACTCGAGCTACGTCGCGACTCTGTGGGAACGCCTCGGTGTGATTGTGTCATGAAGCACTTATGAAATCAGTCCAATGGTGTGACTAAATTGTCATGTGACGTCATTGACCAGGAAACTATAAAGTTCTGAGTGAAACTGTCTATTTATTGTTGTTTGTCCACAAGCATAAATATATATCTAGACAGTAGTATAATGGCGAGCAAACAGCTTTTTGGATCGTGTGTTCCTCCCTGCCCTCGCTTCATTACGAGTGGGGACACACGCGATTCATGTGTTGTTTGTTTGGAAGTGGAGCATGCATGGTCAGCTCTAGTAAAAGGCAGCTGACATTGTTCATTCATAAATTCCTGACGTGTTACATATGCAGTATTGAGAGTTTTAGCTCTACTCCTGCTGGCTTTTGTCTAAATTTTTGGTCTGCATCTCTGCAATAAGAATCTAGTAGCTCATCTCGCATTGCCGAGGCAACATGTAGATAATGGGTCCGCAATGTATAGCCTATATATGCAGGGAACCGATAATAATAATTTGTTACATTTATATAGTGCTTTTCTGGGTGCTTTAAAGCGCTTCACATATGGAAGGGGGAATCTCCTCAACCACCACCAATGTGCAGCATCCACCTGGATGATGTAATGGCAGCTATAGTGCGCCAGAACGCCCACCACACCCAGTTTACTGGTGGAGAGGAGACAGTGATAAAGTCAATCATGACATGGGGATGATTAGGAGGCCATGATGGACAGAGGCAAAGGGGCAAATTTGGCCAGGATGCCGGGGTTACACACCCCTACTCTTTTTTTCGAAGGACATCCTGGGATTTTTAATGACCACAGAGAGCCAGGACCTCGGTTTAACATCTCAACCGAAGGACGGTGCTATTTGATAGTATAGTGTCCCCGTCACTATACTGGGGTGTTAGGACCCACACAGACCACAGGGTGAGCACCCCCTGATGGCCTCACTAACACCTCTTCCAGCAGCAACCTGCTTTTCCCAGGAGTCTCCCATCCAGGTACTAACCAGGCTCAACACTGCTTAGCTTCAGTGGGCAACCAGTCTTGGGCTACAGGGTTATATGGCTGCTGGTAACCTTTTGCCTCCTGTACATGAGGCCCCTGCAGTGGTGGCGCAGAACCACAGGGTTTTCTCCAAGGGGAAATCTGTTTCGCATGATCAAGGTCATGCGGCGATGACCTGCCTTAGTCATGTGGAAGAAACGTCCTGGTTGCATATGCAATCCCCGTTCCCTGAAGGAGGGAACGGAGGACACAGTCGACGGTCGACTGAATGGGGATCGCGTCAGAGAGCCAATGTTCTTCGAGTACTATTGAATGAGCCAATGTAATTGGTGTGCGTGATTCGCATCACACACTCCGCCCCCGCGGCGCGGGTATAAATACGGAAGTGGATGCACGCACTAGTTGCTTTTTCGCTGAGGAGCCGAGCGTAACCCGGGTCAGCGGTGGTCCAGTGGTAGTGGCAAGGGGACTACGTCCTCCATTCCCTCCTTCAGGGAACGGGGGTTGCATACGCAACCAGGACGTTCCCTTTCAGTCGATAACGTCAGACGTAGTCGACGGTCGACTGAATGGGGATAACCTTTGAAAACGCCACTAAAGCTGCCACCTTCCAGTGCCTAGACAAAAGCCTCCTGATCCCCCCGCAATTTTTAAGGCGGGGAAGGACAGGTCTTAGGCCAGGGAAGTCACTGCTGTTCCTAAAGGACCACTGGGAAAGCGTTCCCCGTACATTGGAAGGAAGGGACGCTGCGGAAGCCACATCCTACCCGAAGGGAGGTAATGTGGAGAATACACATATGAACTGGGCGGATGACCGGGCAGTACGACATATGGAATGTCACTGGGGTGGCTCCAGACAAAGACGGGGGGAGACTCACCGACAGTGACGGCAGAGAGACTCTGCCGAGGGAAGACACGGGCTCGCTGTAGGGAGCCGTATCGTAGAAGAATACACATATGGGGTCGCCGTAGGGACCGCAACATATGGACCCAGCCTAACACAGGTTCCACACTGCTTACAAGTGGTAGGCCTAACACCAGACGAACCGCACGTCCGACGTCGGAGGGGTGAGGAGGAACTCAACAGGGTTCAGCTTTAAGGGAACTCAACTGAAGTAGAAAGGCGCACGTATCCAGTCCATATGAGGGGAATGGCGCAGCAAGCCAACACTTGAACCGGGCTCACGGTGAAACTGGCTTCATGAGAAGGGAGCCCACGGGAATCAGCGGTTCAACTAGGTGTCGTCCAGCCCCCAACTCTAGAATCTGTTTAGCAAAGCATATCGTCAACGCCCAGGCGGAGCACTTTACACTCATCATAGAGGAGCTCAACACCTAAGTGGACATGTTGCATCTCGGAATTTTTTACCGAAATGAAAGTAGGCACTAAGTGGACAACTTTGCTTGAAAACAGCCTTCCCTCTCTGCTGAATTCCTAACAGATAAGAGCTGGTCTGAGGTCTATGGCTTGCGTTCTGTACACGTCTAACCGCTATAAGCGAACAGACAGAGAAAGCCAGGGCTGGATCTGCCTCCTCCGGGGCAGCACTTGCAGGCTCACCACCAGCTCCTATTACGGGAGAGGTAGGAACCTTGGGCACAATCTAAGCCGGTGTCTCAGCTTGTGAGAGTTCTCCAGAGAACTCCAGGCACAATACGTTGACCGAAAGCGAGCAAGTCCCTACCCTCTAGTAGAGACCATGCGAGCAGGAGAACTGATATAATGGAATTTTTAACTCACTGCCTGCAGTGGCTCAGGGGCGGTCTCTGCAGTGCAGTTGCACCAGAGATAAGACCCAAGAGGATAAAGAGGGACGCAAGGATTTACATTACCTTGTTCCTCAGGAACCTGACGATCAGGACGTGCTTCTCCATGCTTCTGCATCATGATGAGCGTCGTTTAACACCGAGGCAACATCATTTTGAGGGTGAAGGAAAACAGCCTACTCCAACCTATCTTGCAGGAAAGAGAGCACTGAAATGATCGAAAGCTTTCAGGATCTCCTCTGGAGAGAAGACTCACTCAACGACTAGGTTCTACTTCTAAAGGCGTAAGCACGCTACCCATTTCTAGGGGGTGCTCGCAGAAGTGATGGTAACTATCACATGTCCCTGTGATAGCCACCTGAATCACACACGCCATTTACATTGGCTCGTTCAATAGTACTCGAAGAACATTGGCTCTCTGACGCGATCCCCATTCAGTCGACCGTCGACTACATCTGACATTATCGACTGAAAGGGAACCATGGTTCCTTACCCAAGGCCCAGTGTTGGGGGCTTCTTGTTGTCGAGTAATGCTAATGACAGACGCTTCCTTCACAGGTTGGGGGGCGATCATGAGTGGCCGCTCGGCGCAAGGTCTGTAGCAGGACCATCTACTTTCTTGGCACATAAATCTGCTAGAAATGATGGCAGTGTTTCGAGCTCTCAAACACTTCCTCCCAGACCTGAGGGGCCATCATGTGCTTGTCCGTACGGACAACATATCGGTGGTCTCTTAAATCACCATCGGGGGGTCTGAGGTCACGTCACTTATGCAAACTGGCTCACCAGATCCTCCTGGGGGAGGATTTTGCTCTCTTTAGAGGCAATTTGGGGTTTTAAAATCAGGTAGCAAACATCCTGTCGAGGCAGGGGCCGAGGCCCGGAGAATGGAGACTCCACCCCGAGGTGGCGGAGCTCCTATGAAAAACTTTAATCGAGCAGAAGTAGACCTGTTCGCATCTTAAGAGAAATCACACTGTCCACTGTGATTCTCACTCAGTCAGCCAGCTCCTCTGGGGCTGGACGCAGATGTGGCCGAGGTCTGCTCCCGGGAGATCTGGAGAGAGTTTGCCGGGAGTATGGTTCTCAGACCTAGAGTCTCTCCTTGACGGCTCTCCTCTGGAGATTCCACTCAGGGGGACCTTTTCTCTCAGGTGAGCGGGTTGATCCTTCATCCCCGCCCAGAATTGTGGAAACTTTGGGCTTGGCCTCTGAGGGGGCCCAGCTCATAAGTTCAGGTCGCTCAACTGAGGTTGTTGAGACCATCCTCCACTCCAGAGCTCTCTCCACGAGGAAACTCTACACCTTGAAGTGAATATTCTTCACTTCCTGGTGCGGAGAGACGCTGCGTCACCCTGCCATACTCCCTTCATGCCTGTGAGCGACTTGCTTCAGTCTGTGAGAAGCAAGTGACTGTTTGTTCCAGGTATGCTTTATAGTTTCTTGGTCAATGACGTCACATGATGATTTAGTCACGCCATTGGACTGATTTCATAAGTGCTTCATGACACAATCACGCAGAGACATTCCCACAGCGTCTCAATGCAGTGTCTCGTTCCCTCTTCAGGGAACCAGGGTTATAGTCGTAACCCGAGATGTTCTTGTAGCAAAAGTCTCAGGTTACGAATGTGATCATAGTTCCCTGTGAGGGGAACGAGATGCTGCGTCCCAGCTGACGCTTTGGGGAACGCCTTCAGCGTGACTGTGCCTGAAGCACGTGTGAAACTTGTCCAATCTTGATTGGTGCTGCGTCACCCTGTGACGTGTTCCGGCGTGAGGCAGAAGCTATAAAGGGAAGCCGGCAATACAACAGCCTCGCATGAACGGAGTTTTCACATGCATAACAGTCATTTTAATATGTGTGGAATGTTTAATAAGGACTCTATATACTTGGTTGAAATTTAAAGCATTAACTATTGTGGCGAGCAGGGCGAGGCCGGTGGCGTGATTACTGATGAGAGACACCTGCACGACACACCGGTCTCGTATCTCTCATGGAGGAGCAGAAGCATAAAAGGAGGAGTAATGATGGTGAAGGACGAGAGAGAACCAGGCCTGGACTGTTTTATTTGATGTTATTTTTTATTATGTGTGGTGGCAGTCGTCCGTGAGGGGCTGCCGTCTTTACTTTTCACAGTGGTCACTCTAATGGTTTGTTAGAGCTGCACGCTTTCATTGACTTGCGCAGTTTAATTCTCACACTTTAATAGTATTTATAGCCTAACTCCTAACTTAATAAAACAAGCTGTAACTACGAGGAATTATTACATCAAAATGTAGATCTGTATGCAGGTGGGAGGTACTTTATCTGAATGAAATGCATACACCTTTTATTGCGTTAGCTTGCGTGCCAACGATTAACCCTGCCTTAGGTCCTGACCCTTGACCTAGATGAAAGTTACCATTGGGTTAAGAAAAAATAAGCCTCCTTTGTGTCAAGCTGATCAGATCCTGTGTGAAAAGAGCATATTTTCCACAGATAATAAAATGTAATTTTGTCAAATAGTTTGTCTTTTTTTATCTTTTTCTATATTTATTTGTTTGTTTGGTCAGTGTCTTTGTTGGGTTTTTTTTTTTGTTTTGCTTTGCTGTTGTAAGGTGAAGACTGAAATAAATGAAATCATTTGACGAAGTGATACTGTAATGTGATTAAGACATGACTGGAACTACTTAAGGTGTGGGTTTACTGGAAAATAATTACACACCTTAGAAAGTTCATCAACCAATCAAAATTAACCATTCAATAGCATAACTATGTTAATTATCAATTAGAACTTTTGTAAATGTATGAAATAAATAAAGTCAAACTAGTTTGTAATAAGTGAAGATGGTAATGCTGTTTTTGGAGTGATTTCACCAAAACTGTTCCTGCTTCACATACTTGAGTTTGTCCAGTGTGCAGTTTTGATTCTCCAGTTTTTCAGAGAGCAGCTTGATTCCTGAATATCCTGGGTGATTGTAGCTCAGATCCAGCTCTATCAGGTGTGAGGGGTTTGAACTCAGAGCTGAAGACACAAAACCACAGCCTTCCTCTGTCACCATACAGCCAGACAACCTACAGACACACACAACAATAGGCCACATGACTTAAACATTTATACCTATTTCAGGCATTCATTAGGTATAATTTATTATAACTATAAAAAAACTGCGGGGAGCTAATGACAATAAAACACTAGTAGTGACTAGTGATGTCCGGTTCGTGAAGGAATCATTCTTCTGAACCTGTTCTTTTTAGTAAACTGGTTGAGGCACTTCACCAAATTGGATTGAATCATTCTAAACAGTTCGCGTCTTGACAATTTACTAAAGTTAATCACTTTCGGACATGGCTGAGGGTCACTCCGACTCGAAATAAACCAATATATATTTTAAAGCTTGGAAACACAATAAATGGTTTGTAAAACCGTCAAACTAAACATTTATTTGTTTTATTAATATTGCAAAATATTTTGCTTATTCAATTATAAAATACACAAACAAACTTTTGCCAAGGTTCTAAGGGGCAAAGTAAATGTTTAAATGTATTAATCAAAACAGTAGAAACGTATTGAACATACTGGAAACATGCTTCGACTTTTTAGTTTTTAATATATTCAGGTTGCAGCAGTTCTCAGCTCACCAGTAGACTCAGCAGTAGTGATTTAGCATTCACCATCTGAACCGAAATGTTGCTTTCAGACAACTGATGCTGTGCTGATTAGTGATGGAACGGATCACAAAATTCACAGTTCGGATCATTTATGATTTTTGAGCCATGGATCAGATTATTTTTCAGATCAGCAAAGAAAAAAAAAAGAAAAAAAATTTGAAGTTGAAGTTCTTCAATACAACATCAAAAACTACTAGCCTAACTGATAAAGTTCACACATTATTTAAAACAAGTGAACAGTCAGTATTAAAATTAGAACAAATACACAAATTACAAGCAGAGATGAATACTAAATAACAAATTTACAAAGTCTAACAGTAGTGTTCAGGTACAGAAATTTATAATTAAGCCTAAATTAAAAAAACACTATTTGTTCACTGTAGAAATTAAATATAGTTTTAACTTTCTTAAAGCTGTATTTTGTTGTTTCATTAACATTAATGACACAGACAACCGTAGGAATATTAAGTGTCTGCTGTCACTTTAAGACCAAATGCACAGACCTTAAAAAACTGACAAACATCCGATTTCTTTCTCAGCTGTTCACTTATGACATAAATGATCTCAGACCCCAAATCACCAATCTAGAACAATAAAATCCAGGCTCCAGCCAGTCTGAGCTAACCAATGAAAAACCCCAGCTAAGTACTTTATGGCCATGCAAGCTTCAAAGAGATGAGCCCAAATAAAGCAACATAATGGCAGAGGTTGTTTGATCCCAAGACAAAGGATTTAAAACAGACCTCCTCCTTCTTAACCCTCTGAGGTCGTCTCGCTTTTTTTCTTATCAGTGCAAAAGAGACTCAAAATACTCTGTTGATTTTGATCTTACGTGTTAGTGTTATACATCATTCGATCCTGTTAAGTTTAAATTTTTTTTGTGTATACTCACAATATAAACAAAGTATTGTGCTTTTAGTAAAATAAAGAAAAATAAACATGATGCTAATTTTGCCTTCTCTCTGTCAGTGAAGTCCATTCTGAAACGCATCCGAAAATTAACTGTAATTCCGCGAATACTTGTCATACAGGCACGAGTGTTTTTCCATAATGAAGCTTGAACTCTCTTCTTTTAAATGAATTAATTTATATAAAAAAACAAATATTCCCAGTTTATGTAATCTGGATGAAAAGAGAGAGATGTCAGTCTTTTTCTTTCCAGCTCATTATACCTAATTACGTGTTAATGTCCCACGCCCACGGAGAGCGCGCAGTATTCAAACGCAAATGATCTAAGGCAAGCCATTCAAACATGCCAACGCCCACCAGCTGGATTATAAAACACATCATGTTTAGGAAGTATCTTACTACCGCTGTGTACACAGCGTATCCCTACGCTGTGAGGAATAATACTATCTAATAACCCTGGAAAATGTACCAGAAGTGCTGGCAGTTTCATGTCGAAGAGCAACGGATCCAGCTGATGTAGTAAATCATTTATTCTTAAGTGCTTTGTTCTAATCGCGATATTGAATAGTGTCTGTAAACCGCAAAAAGACTGTTTAAATATGAATTGCGTTGCGTGTCTGTGTGTAGGCTAAATGATGAATGTACGACACAGGCGCGCGCGCGTTGTTTACTTCAGTTATACAGCGCGTGTCTGTGCCGTTCATTCACTCTCGCACCTACATTAGTAAACATGTTATTTTTACATGGACACATCCAAACTATATTGCTATAGCCTACTAAGATGAGTAAAAATAGACTGAAACATGTTGAAATAAAATGCCTGTATAAGCAACAAACTGCAAATTAACATGCTAATTTAATATCATAAACACGATATGTTACAGACTAAATATGAATGTTTAGACAAGATTTTGTGATTGGTTTTGGATAGATTATAAAGTTTTGACTGTAAAAAAAGACTACTGTCACATTAAATAGGTAAGCTTTTGTTCGCCAATTTCTGCTCATATGTTAAATATACTATAGTTGTCACAGCTCTGTCTTCCTTGTCTGGGTTTCCTCGTGGTTTAGTGACAGAGCTGTGACACTCCCGGGTTATCGTGTGTTTGTGTCTTGTCTAGTCTGTTGTGAGCACATGGCTGTTATGTTGTTCCTTGTGTCATGTGCTCTTCTGTCTATTGTCAGCCCCTCCCATCTCGTTATCTGTTTAGTGATTAACGTTCTTCACCTGGGTTGTCTCGTTAGTCTCCTGTGTTTGGTTCCTATATAGTCTCCTTTGTGTTTGCAGTCCAGTGCTGGTTCGTTGTACATGTTACGTGTCTTCGTGTTCTTCCCGTGATGTCTAAGCCCTGAAGTTTGTACCTACCCTGTTTGTTTTGTTATTAAATCACTCTGCATCTGAATCCACGTCTCTTGTCTACCAGTCCGTGACAGAACGAACCAGCCAAACATGTGGATTCAGCGGAGTGAACTTTGTCCTGCGGAGAGGGAGAACGGGATCTCCCTATTCAAATACTTTGCCATGTGCGCGCAGAGGAATGAGGAGATCAGGACAGCCGGTGATCAGTTGGGAAGAGGTGAGACCAGGACTGTGACTGGCAGTCATGTTAAGACCCCTGCTGACTCTCAGCGATTTGAGGGAACTCGGTTGGCCAGGTTCTCGGGAACCCGCGGAGGTCGTAGGAGAGGAGGTGATAGACGGACTTCATCAGTGGTCCCTGTTCCGGTGGTCCCGAGTCCGGTGGTCCCGAGTCTGGTGGTCCCGAGTCCGGTGGTCCGGAGAAGGAGGAGACACGTCCCGTCGGCCCAGTCAGAGACTGTTCACGTTCCGTCTGCCCAGTCAGAGACTGTTCACGTCCCGTCTGCCCAGTCAGAGACTGTGCACGTCCCGTCTGCCCAGTCAGAGATTGTTCACGTCACGTCTGCCCAGCGAGAGACTGTTCACGTCACGTCTGCCCAGCGAAAGACTGTTCACGTCACGTCTGCCCAGCGAGAGACTGTTCACGTCACGTCTGCCCAGCGAGAGACTGTTCACGTCACGTCTGCCCAGCGAGAGACTGTTCACGTCACGTCTGCCCAGCGAGAGACTGTTCACGTCACGTCTGCCCAGCGAGAGACTGTTCATGTCACGTCTGCCCCGCGAGAGACTGTTCACGTCACGTCTGCCCAGCGAGAGACTGTTCACGTCACGTCTGCCCAGCGAGAGACTGTTCACGTCACGTCTGCCCAGCGAGAGACTGTTCACGTCACGTCTGCCCAGCGAGAGACTGTTCACGTTCCGTCCGCCTTCCTGGACCTGGACTATCTGGAGCGTCTGGCTCGGATTCTGGACATGCCCGTGTCTGCTGTTCCAGAGCCGGAACCAGTGTCTGCTGTTCCAGAGCCGGAGCCGGAGGCAGAGCCATTGCCTGTTCCAGAGCCGGAGGCAGAGCCATTGCCTGTTCCAGAGCAGGAGGCAGAGCCAGTACCCGTTCCAGAGCCGGAGGCAGAGCCAGTGCCGTCTGCCTTCTTGGATCTGGACTATCTGGAGCGCCTGGTTCGGATCCTGGACATGCCCATGTCTGCTGTTCCAGAGCCGGAGCTAGTGTCTGCTGTTCCAGAGCCGGAGGCAGAGCCATTGCCCGTTCCAGAGCCGGAGGCAGAGCCAATGCCTGTTCCAGAGCCGGAGGCAGAGCCAATGCCTGTTCCAGAGCCGGAGGCAGAGCCAATGCCTGTTCCAGAGCCGGAGGCAGAGCCAATGCCTGTTCCAGAGCCGGAGGCAGAGCCAATGCCTGTTCCAGAGCCGGAGGCAGAGCCAATGCCTGTTCCAGAGCCGGAGGCAGAGCCAATGCCTGTTCCAGAGCCGGAGGCAGAGCCAATGCCTGTTCCAGAGCCGGAGGCAGAGCCAATGCCTGTTCCAGAGCCGGAGGCAGAGCCAATGCCTGTTCCAGAGCCGGAAGCAGAGCCAATGCCTGTTCCAGAGCCGGTGCCTGTTCCAGAGCCAGTGCCTGTTCCAGAGCCAGAGCCAATGTTTGTTTCTGTGTTTGTGTCTGTTTTTGTGACTGTTACAGTTCTTGTGGCTGTTCCTGAGCCGGTGTCTGCTGTTCCTGAGCCGGTGTCTGCTGTTCCTGAGCCGGTGTCTGCTGTTCCTGAGCCGGTGTCTGCTGTTCCTGAGCCGGTGTCTGCTGTTCCTGAGCCGGTGTCTGCGCTGCCCTGGCCGCCCGAGGGGTCTTCACCGCCCTGGCCGCCCGAGGGGTCTTCACCGCCCTGGCCGCCCGAGGGGTCATCTCCGCCCTGGCCGCCCGAGGGGTCTTCACCGCCCTGGCCGCCCGAGGGGTCTGCTCCGCCCTGGCCGCCCGAGGGGTCTTCACCGCCCTGGCCGCCCGAGGGGTCTTCACCGCCCTGGCCGCCCGAGGGGTCTTCACCGCCCTGGCCGCCCGAAGGGTCTTCACCGCCCTGGCCGCCCGAAGGGTCTTCACCGCCCTGGCCGCCCGAAGGGTCTTCACCGCCCTGGCCGCCCGAAGGGTCGTCGTCTGCTTCGCCCTGGCCGTCCGATGGACTGTCTTCTCCGCCCTGGCCGCCCGATAGACTGTCTGCTTTGCCCCGGCCACCTACTAATTTGTCGACCCCTGTTCCTGTTTCCCTTCATGGACCCGGCCCCCCCATCCCTCCCCCTGATCCTCCTTGCCACTTCACTCCTGGATTTTTGTCTTGTTTGTTTCTTGTGGGGCATGGAGCGTCTGGTAGCCGCTCCATAGAGAGGGGGTAGTGTCACAGCTCTGTCTTCCTTGTCTGGGTTTCCTCGTGGTTTAGTGACAGAGCTGTGACACTCCCGGGTTATCGTGTGTTTGTGTCTTGTCTAGTCTGTTGTGAGCACATGGCTGTTATGTTGTTCCTTGTGTCATGTGCTCTTCTGTCTATTGTCAGCCCCTCCCATCTCGTTATCTGTTTAGTGATTAACGTTCTTCACCTGGGTTGTCTCGTTAGTCTCCTGTGTTTGGTTCCTATATAGTCTCCTTTGTGTTTGCAGTCCAGTGCTGGTTCGTTGTACATGTTACGTGTCTTCGTGTTCTTCCCGTGATGTCTAAGCCCTGAAGTTTGTACCTACCCTGTTTGTTTTGTTATTAAATCACTCTGCATCTGAATCCACGTCTCTTGTCTACCAGTCCGTGACAATAGTATGGGATGTTTTGTCAAAAATAAAGTAGGTATATTGAATTATCAACTAAGATGTTATTACAGTGTTTGTTTCAATATTCAAACCAATGAATCCTTACCTTTTTTAATACGTATGATAAAATGTAGACTTTTTACAAAGAAAGAATACACTTGAAATATTGTTAAGATTGTAATTGTTGTTGTAATTGTAACCTATTTGTAATTGGTTACAATTTCTAATTGTAATATATATATATATATATATATATATATATATATAATTTCTTTTGTCCGAGGTCGCATTCTTTGGTACCCAGTGACACATCTGTGTGAAAGGCTAATTAATATGCAGCTCATTATGTATGTGGCACATTATCCAGCCTTTATCCAGTCTTCTCAGGTGTGAACACGCCTCCACGCATATTGCCTTTCCAAACAAAAGGTGTCTTATAAAATTTAAATCAATGTATTGTTTTGTGTAAATGATTAGGCAGGGTGATTTTCAGATCATTTTGAAGCAAAAATTCTAGGCAACAACACCCATTAGTCAAAAGTCTTGTGGACACATATTTAGTATGTGTTTTGTGGCTTTATTTCAGACACTTTAAGTTTTAGTTTTTTCAATAACCATGCATAAACAACATTCTCTCAAAAATACAAACATGTACATACATCTTGCTCACATATTATGGTAGCCCTGTTTGTGCTAAATAGAGTGTAATTACAACTTTGCAATTAATATGTTTATAAGCAACTGAAAAAAGCACAAATGTCAGGGCATGTCAAAACATCTCAAGGACCCCAAAAACACCTTAGACCTCAGAGGGTTAAGGACCTCTTAATGACCCCAGAGTTGAACTCTCTTAAAACCACAGAGACTGAGACTTTACATATAAAAATACATAAAATCATCCCAAAACAATTATTGATGGACTTATAATCAAATATCGTTCAACTACATAATTCTTTATTGTATCTACAATCTATATGTGTCTATTATGCTTAGATCACATATAAGTCATGTAATTATTATAACTTTTAGATGTTTGAATGAAAGTTTGTCTTGTTTCCTATCAGTGCGATCGTATGTTCACAATTATGAAGATGGCTTGATTGAAATCTGTGTAAAATGTTTTGTATTCTTATAATAGGAATCATGTCTATACTGTACCCTCTGCACTCTCTGCTAAAGCTGGAGAGTAAAGAGATCACAGATGATGCATTATTTACAATGAGTGGTGAAGAAAATGCCATCTCTCAAATAAAGAATTCATCCAGGAGGCTGGACAAACATTTGAGTTTAAAATCTTAGAACCCGAACAAAGCTTTAGAGTTTTGCTAGAGAAGATTTACAGAAATCATGGAGTAACCAGACGAGTAACCATGTAGACAACCAGACGAAAGAACCCAAATCAAGATCAGAAGAACATGGGTTAAATAGCTTAATTCAAGCCACCCAACTACTCACTTTTCTTTCTTTTTCTTAGTTTTCTTTTATTTTCCGTTGAGAGTCTCGGTTCTAAGTTAAGTTTTGCTGCAAAGTTTCGGTTAAACGATTCGACTGCAAAGCCCGCTTCCATCCATACACCAATGCACCACGTGATTGGCCGACCAAGACATCTATCCAGGCACAAGGAGACCGCCAGCCAATCAACGTACCCGGGAAACCCCCTTTTACGCCTACAAAAGGAATCCCCAAAGGAAGTAGCCTCCAGACTCTTAACTGAACTGGTGCTTTGATATAAAATGTAATAACCCCACCTAAGAAACGACAGAAGGGTCAAATTAATGATTGATGGTTCGTTCAGGTCATGTCTTATAAGTGCATATAGAAACTTGGGATTTCATTATCTCATTCTTAAAACTCATTCTTTCCTCACTCTATTTCTTTCTGCAACTTGTATGAATGTGTGTGTGTGCGTGTGTTTGTGTTAGATATTAGTTTTAATGTGTTAGAATAATCAATAAAGTCTTGTTTGTATTTTAAAGATAATTGTTTTTGTGTTATATGCTTACGAATTTAATGTCTTAAACTGCTGATCTAAGTTACCTTGCTAATAAATAGTGTTTTCGCTAGTTTGGATATTTATATCCGCTGCAGAGCTGATTGTTACGGCCCGTTCAAATGAACGCTGGACGAGTCATTTGCTCGCCGTAATATGTGATTCTTTCGAATTCCCAATAAATTAATTAACAATTCCCTTTGAGCTAAATTGACCTGTCTGACCCCTAATAATGACTCCAAATTATAAACTTTCACTCTATGATGGTTAAATTTAGCAGTTGATCCGCAAATCACATGCGTGCCGAACCGTGGAGCATCTGATCCGTACGGATCACGGATCAACTGCGATCCTTTCCCAGCCCTAGTGCCCTAGTGCTTATACTATGAGCACGGATGAGGGGACTTGGATGAGGGGGCAAATTTGGCGAAATGTAAGTTTGTTTAATAAAAATAAAAACATCCACATTTGCACATCAGTGCCTGACTGAATTGGGTGCTTTACATGTGTTGTAAACTTTTTTTCTTCTTAAGTGTAGAAAAACTCAGAAGCGAAAACCAGGAGACTTGGGGGTATCTTTTAAGCAGGATTCTTTATTTGCTGTAGTCTGCTTCGTCCAAAATCTTACCCAAGTCAAGTCTAACTAAGGGAACTTTACATTGTAGTTTATATACATTTCAAGGGGGAGGGATTACATATAGGTGGAGACTTCTCTGAAACAAATCAAATGTAAATAAGGTATACAGATTTTGGAACCTGCTCAGCATGAGACACGAGAAAAGGACGGTGCAGGACTTCTCGTACTGAGACAAGAACTCCAAGACAAACGGTCTCAGTAATAAAATAGCAGGTGTTCAAACTTGCTCAGCATGAGTTTCACCCGGTGAGCCACGAGAACAGGAAAGGCATGGACTTCTCGTACTGAGACGGGACAGTCAGGAATATCCCGCTGGGAACCCCTACCGTTTGCAGAGATTTCCTGGTCTCATCATTTATAAACTTTTTAAATAAAATTTTTAATCCTACACATGCAAAACGTAAATGTTAGGAACCCAAGATTGTGATGATAATGATTATTATTATCATTTAACTTAAGTCATAATTACAAATAGCTTTATTCGAATGTGTTTGCGTGTATTTTCATCCACCGTGATGATATAATTGACATCATTGCATGAGGAAGTAAATAACTGGTGAACTGTTTTTTTAACCGGTTCATTTACACGAACTGCCCGAAAACCCCCCGAAAAATACAGCTAATCAACATCATCAGGATTGCTAGGAACTTTAGGATTGCTAAGAACGCAGCAGAGTAAACAACACCTGGGTTTACTTTATGTGTGTAGCATGAAGGCGACTATCTGCTGCTTGCAAACAGACTCAGACAAATAGTCGATCTGTAATTATTATTCCAAAAATAAAAATACTATTCAAACTTTCTACAAATATTGCTTTGCTGTCTGTAAATGCAGTGAAATCCTAAGCATGTAAACTAAAACTCGCAGTTATAACTAAATGCACAGGGTGGCACTGTGGAGCTTGTTAACAAGCTGATCACAGAACGTCTCTAGGCACAGCACAGTTTGATCAGAATGATTTTACTAAATGACCTTACAAAATGGAATTACTTTTGATCAAACTGAATCCACGTCATGCGGAAACATTGTTCGGGTGAATCATAAATCTGATTATCATAAATATCACCACCATGAAATCACATGAAATCCAAACACCAGTCAAATGAGGACAGACAGCTGTGTATCACTACATTCATTACTGCAGGTAAGCACAGTTGTACAGAGAAGATAACTTATCTGATAGCAATATGATCTCAAGACATATGCTTCCTTTAAGTTTCATTGAGGGTTTAAGAACAGAAAACACAAAGAGCTGTAAGAAACTTTGCAAAGCACACGTTATCTGTGTCATCTGTTGGCTGAGTGCATTTTCTCTGCGCCTGGCCTTATTGTTTTCAGACTGAGAATATAAACACGATAATCATATGCTGATTTGAGTGTATATGTACGTTCTCTACGATAACTGGCGCCATCTGCTTTATTAGCGTTTTTAAATAATTTTTTTTTTTAGAAAACTGCCCATCCCTAGTGGATTGGGTCTGTGTACCTTCAGATAATTTGTTTTCTCATTTATGTCTTCTAAACGGAAAAACAAAGAAACCGTTTATTTATCACATGTTCAACCCTTCTCATTAACATAAATTAACAAATCTTGTATCTTGTATTTATCGTATTAAATATTAATTTAAGTGGCATCTGCTCTCACAACTACCCCTAGCCTATGTATTTGGCACACTGCTGTTTAATTTAGCTGACCAACTCTCAAAATCTGTGTGCTGAAGCTGCGTGACGCACTGGACATCTGCTACAGTTGTATGGATTCTTAACTGCAAGGACATTTGATCTATTTCTCATTAAACAACCAGATGGCTCGACACAAACACTACCGAAACAGAGCTATCTTCTGCCTACACATAAATCTCTCAAAATCTGTGCCAAAACTGCACGATGCACTGGACAGTGCAGAGAGAATTTATTTACATTGTAGTTTGAAGCAGCAGTCCTAACTGTTGTTTGGGACAGGTTTGGGACCCTGGGCTTTAAAATTACCAATTTATTATGCGAACCATACCTCTTTCCGAACTAAACTGCCAGTGTGAAAACGCCCTAAATGAATACTGTGCTGCGTTTTACTCTGCAACATGGAGCATGTTAGAATGAATATTTTTATAATTACATCCCCACCTTCATAATTCATACTAAGATATATCCCATTGTCTCATATGTATTGCTAGAATTGATTAAAAAAATTGCTAGCCAACTGGTGAGTATAATTTTTTCATATAATCGTCAATTGGCATGTGGTGTTAATTTTGAACCCTCAAGTCAAGTCAAGTCAAGTCAAGTCAAATTTTATTTCTATAGCAGATTTAAAAGCAAGAGTTGCGCCAAAGTGCTGTACAGTAAGACAATGTGCAAATAAAAAGAAAGCATAAGTATCTGAAAAGAAAGCACAAGGCAGATACAGATATAAACACATTACACATTACATTAGTAAATATATAAAATCTATCTATAGCGATCTAATCAAAAGCCAGAGTGAATAGATACGTTTTAAGAGACGATTTAAAACTGGCTAATGAAGGAGCAGACCTCACAGCGAAGGGCAGACTGTTCCATAGTTTAGGTGCTGCAGCAGAGAAGGCCCTTAGTGGTACAACGGAAATGTGGGACAGTTAAAAGCAACTGATTACAAGACCTAAGAGTTCTTTGGGGAGTGTATGTATTTTGGTGCAACACCAGATAGAGCCTTGTACACAAAAACAGCGATTCTGAACTTAACAGGAAGCCAATGTTAAATCGCTAAAATAGGAGAAATGTGATCTCTCTTTTTTGTACCGGTAAGAAGTCTCGCTGCAACATTTTGGACAATTTGCAGGCAAGAGATTGTAGTTTGAGGCAGGCCACAATACAGGGAATTACAGTAGTCCAGACGTGATGTAATGAAGGCGTGAATTACAGTCTCTAAATCTTTTGGAGACAAAAACTGTTTTACTTTCGCAATCGATCTCAAATGAAAGAAACTGCCCTTTACCACTGAACTGATTTGTTTTTCAAAATGTAGTGCCGAATCCAATATAACACCAAGATTCCTTACATGAGGTTGAACACTGACGGGATTAGAACCTAAATTAAAAGGAGATGAGGACCTAGATGGGCCTAAAATCAAAATTTCGCTCTTGCTTTCATTTAATTGCAGAAAATTATTTGCCATCCAACATTTGATCACCTCAAAACAGTCACACAGTATGTCTGAGGGATAAGAACTGTCAGTTTTTGCCAGTAGATAAAACTGTGTATTGTCAGCATAGCAGTGGTCAACAAAATACTATGGTCAATTGTATCAAAAGCAGTGCTTAAATCCAACAAGACAAGCACTGCATGCACACCGGTATCAAGGATTTGCAAAAGGTCATTGCTGACCTTCAACAAAGCAGTTTCCGTACTGTGCATAGATCTAAAACCAGACTGAAAAGTATCAGAAATATTGGATGTACTGAGATGGGTATTCAACTGACAATGCATGACTCTCTCTAAGAGCTTAGAAATAAAAGGCAACTTGGGAGATAGATCTAAAATTGTTAAGGATAGATGGGTCCAGATGAGGAGGGTGAACTACAGCACGTTTAAAACTAGCAGGGACAATTCCATTCGCTAGAGAACTGTTAATAATAGCGGTTACAGCTGGGCTCAAAGTTTCAAACACTACCTTAAAAAGATGAGTACCGAGAACCCTGCCTGAGATGTTAATTGTTTCCCGTACGCAGCCACTAGATGGTGCTACTAGCCTGTTCAGTGCTATCGGAAGCAAACCATGCATGAAATAGATGTATTTTAAAAAGATACATTTTGCTGTTTTAGTACTTGTTTAATGCCATTTTGCAATTTCAATCTTCATACAGTCCACTCCCGTCCCTCCACCTCCAACAATATTTTTTTCAGATTTATGCAGTCCACATGAGTCATACTTTTGTATACTTGTGTATAAATATGGGGAAAAAAATCACATTCCTGCAAATGTTGTTTTGTTGTCAGGAACTGGAGTGAAGAGAGGACTCAAAGGGTTCATGCAACTGTTTATTATATATTCAAGAGAATAGACAAACCAAAGTGTAGTAACACATACACACAGAACACAAAGGATGTGAGAGAGCTCCAGAGCTGTCCGTACAGACACCTGCGGACACAGGCTGTGGAGACCACCTCAGGTGCACACCCAATGGGACGGGAAGCGAGATGAGATAGATGACAGCAAAAGCACACAGCAGGCTGTATAATTACTCACCTAGGCGTCCTGGGCACAGCAGCAGACAAGGATGAGACACAGCAAAGATCCAGCAGCACACAAGACAATACACACAAAATGATCTCTTGACAACAAGGAACAGACACAGCAGAGAATATAACGGAAACGGAATAAGCAACAGGCAGTGACGTGCGGTGATGTCTTAAAGAGGCTAGGCACTGAGTTATGAAAGCCAGATTACCTGATTTATTGTTTAGGCTAATAATACGTAATAACAGTAAACGTTACGCACAAACGCAGCATAACAAGAAATGTACAAATCAGAATGTATACCGTGTACTCTCTCTCTCTCTCGCACACACACACACACACACACACACGCAAGCGCGGCACAGGCACACACCGGTAGTTAATGTCTACTCCAGCATCAATACAACCATTCTTAATCCTTAATTTTTGCACAGCGGCCAATTATGTCTGTCAGCAAAAGTAAAATCACACACTGCTCAATTGAATATGAAGGCAAATGGCTTGCATTAATTCAACCACATTTATCAATTCAATATTAAGCCCAAAATAGTTTTTGACTCACCAATCGGTAGATTATTTGTAGCCTACATAAAATCCATCCGCCGCTCTTTCCTCGTAAAGACGTCGATCACAACTTTGTCAAACTCGTCTTTACGGCCTTCAGTTGCTGCACTAGTCTATCTAAGGCTGGCGTAGACCTCCCTCTTGCTATTAACTCGATTTTAATTTTGAATTAAAATCGAGCTTGAAAACATTTCTTAACTCTGTGATCACAGCCGGTGCTGTCATTTTGACTTTGAATTTGATTAGGCATAGGCTAGCTGTGGAGTAATGACGTTAGCTACGCAAATGTGTCCAGTAATATCTCGATTTTAATTGGTCCATGTCTGATATGTAACGTAGATGGGTACGGGCATAGCATATTTACGTCCAAAGGCACAGCAGAGTTGTGCTTTTTGCCGTACATGTTAAAGAATACAGGATCGAAGTGCGCATGCGCAACATGGGTTTTTCGCTTGTCGTCTGCAATGAATGGACTGTAAAAGCACTGCTTATTCTACCATTTGTTTGTTATTTGATTATGCGTAACTGCTACATTTGTCATCGTAACGTCTAGACAATTGGAATAACACCCATATTGCATATATATATATATATATATATATATATATCACAAGAATAAACAGTAAAAATACAAATACAAGTTTATTATTTAATAAACATTTTTATTTTTGAATTTTGGCTGGGTAGGCAGTGCCTAGTTTGCCTACCCAGAGCGCACGTCACTGGCAACAGGTGAGGGAAATCAGCTTGTGATCTGTGCACACCTGCACTGAATAATCAGTACTGATTGCCCAGGTCACGAGCTACCGGAAAATGACATGACGTACACAGACAAAAGGTGAAAGGTGAAAATGAAATCATTCATTGTGATAGCATTTCATTTTTTTTTTTTTTTACAAACATTTACCTCAGTATCTTCAGCTGACAGTTTGGACTCTTCAGTCCATCAGAAAGAAGCTTCACTCCAGAATCCTGAAGGTCATTGTTACTCAGGTCCAGCTCTCTCAGAAAGATATTTGAGAATTGTAGGGATGAAGACAAACTTTCACAACACTGAGCAGTGAGATTACATGTGAGAAATCTGAAGAAGAAAAACACAATGTAATTGCATACAGAATAAATCTTAGCAGTGTAATACTTTATTTTTTAACAATGAGTTAATTAATTAATATTTTAACTCAAACCTCAGTATCTTCAGCTGACAATGTGAACTCATCAGTCCATCACAAAGAAACTTCACTGCAGAATCCTGCAGGTCATTGTTACTCAGGTCCAGCTCTTTCAGGACACAGTTGGAGGATTGTAGAGCTGAAGACAGACTCTCACTACACTGAGCAGTGAGATTACATGTGGGAACTCTGAAGAAGACAATCACAATGTAATTGCAAAATTAATAAATCTTAGCAGTGTGATATTGAATAATTAACTTATTGTTAAGACTGGGCAAAAAAAAAAGATTTTACGATTAATCTTTTTATTTTATTTTTTTATGTGGTCTGTTCGATATCAATTCTCAAAAGCCACTAATTGATTTTTTCCCCTATGTATTTCCGCAAACATTGAACATAAAATTCTCTTTCACATCTCCTTGCACTTAAATGGACAAATTCACTCAAATTTATCTTAAAATGCCCCCCTCTGCGAGTCTCCAAGTAAACATAGTCGTTATGGCTTAAGTAAACAGTAGAGAAAGAATGTATGTGATTATATTCCTACTGTTTTCTGTGTTCTTAATGTTAATCTAACAACAACAATTATTTATTTATTTATTTAATTTGCACAGTGAAGATTATATGCAGTATAATTTTACACTTGATTACTTTATTCAATTTCTGTACCTGTATTGGATTTGTTTTTTTGTTTTATTACTTGTCTAATTATTTGTTCTTTTTTTATTAAATACTGTTTATTTTTTTTATAATCTTTAAAATGTATAAATAGTTTAAGTTATGGTTTTGAAATTGAGATCGAGAATTGTTAAATTTCACTGCTGTCTAAAATTTTGGGTGTCATAACCCCATTTATTACAATAGATGGGTCATTGAAATCAGTGAATCGAATCAAGATCTCGTGAATCGGAATCGAATCGGGACATCTGAATTGATACCCAGCCCTAATTATTGTTAAAAAAAATTAAATATTTTAACTCAAACCTCAGTGTCTCCAGCTGACAGTTTGGACTCTTCAGTCCATCAAAAAGAAGCTTCACTCCAGAATCCTGCAGGTCATTGTTAGTCAGGTCCAGCTCTCTCAGAAAGATATTTGAGGATTGTAGTGTTGAAGACAAACTCTCACAACACTGAGCAGTGAGATTACAGCTATGTAGCCTGTGAAGAGAATGAAACAACAGTAATGCAATTGTCATTTTTATTAGGTAGGGTTAATTTGGAGCACAGATAATTTGGAAAAGCCTTTGACTGAAGTGATGTAAGCAAAGCTAAAAAAAAAACCTGTATTTTTAGTTTCTTTAATTAATGATACAATTAGGAATATTAAAATGGGTTAAAACTCAGGTTCCTGAATCATTGAAGGTTCCTGAGTTTTACCTGATGCCTGACCCAACTTGCTTGATAATGGAGATACTTTGGTATTTAATATCATCACACACATTGACACATTTATATTTATTATTTTTTCCCCCGAAGCGTCTTAGCCAGCAAATTACCTGTGAAAGATTAAGGCCCAATTAAAATGACTAACAGTGTATATAAATGATTGTAAAGAAGACTCTTACAGTGCTCTTCTGGTGTTTTTGATCACTGGCAGCAGTGTCATCAGTGCTTGATCAGATCTTCTGTATTTCTGCATTTCAAACTTCTCTTGAGTCTCTTCTGACATCAGGAGCACAAACACCAGACCAGACCACTGAGCAGAGGAGAGATTCTCTTCTGAAAGATTTCCTGAGCTCAGATTCTTCTGGATTTCCTCCACAAAGTCATCTTTCAGTTCACTCAGACAGTAGAAGAGATTGATGGTCCTCTCTACTGATTTCTCCTTCTCTATTTTCTTTTTGATATAGTCAATAGTGTCTTTAACATTCTCTGTTTTGAGTTCCAGTCCTGGCAGTAGTTCCTTCAGGTCACTGTGGTTGGACTCCAGTGAGAGACCCAAAAGGAACCGGAGGAAAAGGTCCAGGTGTCCGTTCTTGCTTTTCAAAGCCTTCTTGACTGCAGCCTTATGAAGCTGAAACAGTTGTTTTTTGTAGAGTTTGTGTGCCATTTTTTTCCAGGATTGAAGAAAGGGGTTTGCTTTCTTGTGTTTGTTAATAAAAAACACATAGAGAGCAGCAAGGAATTCCTGGACGCTGAGATGTACAAAGCTGAAAACACCTTTTGTTGAAACAGCCTTTTCCTCCTTAAACATTCGAGTGCATAACCCAGAGTACAACGACCCTTCATCGACATCTAGTCCACATTCCTCAAGATCTTCTTTGTAGAAAATCAGGTTTCCTTTCTCCAGCTGTTGAAAGGCCAGTTTCCCAAGCTTCAGAATAATCTGATCAAAAGACATTGCATTGTCTTTAGGTTCAGAGTCATCACAGTATTTTTCTTTCATCTGTTGCTGCTGAGAAAGTAAGAAGTTTGTGTACATCCCTGTGAGAGTTGTGGGAGTTTTGTCATTGCTCTCTCGAGCCAGTAGAGGCTTAAAAACAATGAGAGAGATCCAGCAGAAGACGGGGATGTGGCACATGATGTACAGGCTCCTGAATTTCTTGATGTGACTGATGATGTTCCCAGCAAGCTCAGGACTGCTGTTTTTGATGAAGTATTGCTCTTTCTGCTCATTGTTAAATCCACGCACTTCAGTCACCTGATTAATGTAGTTTCGGGGTATCAGATCGGCTGCTGCTGGTCTGGATGTGATCCAGATGAGAGCAGAGGGAAGCAGGTGTCTCTTGATAAGGCTTGTAACTATCTTACTCACTGTTGTTTTTTTGTGAACATCTGTAAATCTGCCACCCTCTTTAAACCTCAGAGGGAAGCGACATTCATCCAGCCCATCAAAAATGAACAAGACCTTACCGTCACCTTCAGGAAGAGAGGGAAGTTCTTTAGGATCACTAAAGAAGTGTTCGTGAAGCAGTTCCATGAGACTGCAGTTCTCTGTAATCAGGTTTAGCTCACGGAATGGGAGTGGAAAAATGAAGGCTATATCCTGATTTTCTTTTCCTTCAATCCAGTCAAGGATGAATTTACTGACAGAGACAGTTTTTCCTATTCCTGCGATCCCCATCGTTAGTACCTTTGTGTTTCGTTGACCCTCATGGACTTTAAAAATATTATTGCAGTGGATCGGTGTGTCCTTGGCATCACATTGTTTATGTTGATTTAATTCGATCGATCTCACCTCATGGTCGTTCTCTCTTCCTCCAGTCTCATTCTTCACCACATATAAATCAGTGTAAATATCATTCAGGTTTTTCTGATGACCCGTCTGTGAATTACCAAGCAATATCTGCTCGTAGTCCTGTTTTAAATTGTTCTTCAGTCTGCGGCTGGTCTCTGTGTAATCACAAAGAGTAGCTTGTCTTTCATCTGCAGTTGAACCTTTAAGAAAGAGGAGAAAAGAAAGCAAAGACTAAGTGATCATGTTTTTCATTAATTCTTAAAAAAAAACAATATGTAATTTGTAACCTGGTCTGCAGTTCCCATTACAAAAATAACTGCAGCGCATGTGTGATAAAAACTGCACTTCTGCCATATTCAACATAATGTATATGGTGATGGAAACACCTTGACAGATGCTGACTTGAATGCAGTTGGTTTCAGTTCTAAAATGTCTAAATAACTTTCTTTTTTCTAATTCCTACCTGAGCATTTATTGGATTGGTACCATTGACTCAGATCAACTTCAGGCCATGCTGACCAATATTATTAAAAGCTTTTTAATTAAACATTGACATCTAACATGAGACTGTATTAGGGTTAGGTTAGGGTTATTGAAATGAGCCTTTACATGTACAAGTTGCTTGCTGAAGTTTAAATGAAGGGGTTTAATTTGCAGAAGTTTAAATTAAGGGTTTTAATTAAGACCATTTTAAATAATTTAACCATTTGTAAAATTAGAAACTGTTCTATTAAATGTACTTGTATAAGGTCTGCTGCTGTTCTTCTTGGCCCTGTAATTGCTGCTTGTTATATTTGTTTTGTTTCCAGGTACAGGCAGTGAGAACCCTAATGAAAAAATGAATATACTTAAATTTATTTGAAATACTTTATTTTATGCTAAGTATACTACAAATACATTGCATATTTATGTACTGTTGGTATACTAAATGTGTATACTTAAAGTCTGCTAAATCTGTTAAAGTAAGTTTGTGCTTAATGCACTTTAGTTAACTGGAAATTGTGCTGAGGTCCAACTAAAGATATACTTAAGTATATTTGATTGTGCTAAAATGGAACTATTGCTAGTATACTTTAGGTACACTTTAAATATCTTGCATTTAAATTATACTGTGATAATACCATCCTTACTAATAGGGATATTAAACACATTGGCTTAATATTAAGTTTTTTTCCAAATTGCTTACACACAATTTCTGAAACTATGGCTCTATTTATGTAAACTATTTCTTGAAACTCTACACACAAAACCACAAAACACACACACACACACACACACACACACACACACACAACATGCAAAACATCAGATATCTCTTGCAAAAGCAAACACTTCATTCAAAACTATTAACTCTTTCAGAAATGGTGTTTTTGCATCAAATGATTAGCCACATAAACACCAACTACACACAGTTTTGAAAAATGTAAAACACTACTATCTTGTGTCTTTTGCTTGTTCAGTGTGCAGTGAGTGTACAGGAGTTTGTCACACGTATATGTATGTGCCAAAAATACACTATGCACAACAGATTAATTTTACACAGTTATGGAACTGAGCTGAATCAATACTGAACTGACTTGAACTTAATACTGACATACAGTATATATATCAAGTCTCAAGCAATATATTAATGGGTTTGTAGTATAGTTAGTATGAAAAAATTTTTCATACTTTCATAATATTTTAAATACATTTTGGCATAGGTTTTTTTCACTAGGACAGACTCTGCATCCATGTTTTCTCACTGTCACACACCTAACTCAGAAACTCGAAAAAAAATCCAAAGTTCCCAAAACTCATAATTACGAGTTGTGCTGATGTTCATGTGCATTTTATCTGATAAATACATTCTTTCTGACATGACTTGAAAACACTAGCTAAACCTTGACCCCCATTGGCCTGCCCCAACGTCCTATCATTGGTTGAACCAGAAGTTGACACGTCAGGCCGCTATGCTTGATCTATGTTTCAAACACACCATAAAGTCAATGCCATCACACTCACCAACAATCGGTTTCGCTTTACTTTTGTTAAACAACTGAACTCGTGCACACTATTTGGTAATCTGTGTTGCAGATTTGGCACATTTGTCAGAAGGAAACCTTTAGTCATTGCAGCAAAAGACACCTAAGTCTCACCATGTATTTCAAATCTGGGAATGATTTTTTAGATGATGCTATGGTCCGTGTATCTTTTGGTCATTTGATGTCTTATCTACAATAAAATTACAAAGTAAATACATAGCAGGTCCATATATCTTTTGGTAATTTGATTTTCCTTTCAGAAACGGGTAGACAAATGAGAAAACATTTCCTTTTTCGTTTTTTCATTTTCCCCCAAAAAACGAAAAACACTAATTCAGCTTGATTTTTCGTTTTTCGTTCTGAGGTAGAAAAATGAATAAAGAGCTTGAATATTCGATTTCTACACGTGGGCGGGAATGAAACGCCCCTTTCCTCAGATTTGTCAGCCGAAGATCAAACTGTTCCGTCATCAGTTCTTCCTCAGCTCCGCTCAGCAGAATAAGAGTCCTCCGCTGCTGCAGCTGATGTGCGGATTCTTAACTCATTTATTGCAACTACATTTCATCTTTTTCTCATCAAACAACCAGACTAACGAATGGCTCGACACAACCCGTACCGAGGAAGAGCCTAGACAGGGCTTTCTTCTTTTCTACTTTTAAGCTTTCTTCTTTATTATTTGGCTGACAAATCTGAGGAAAGGGGCGTTAATAATTTTCCAAACACAATTTTGGCCTACAGTGCAAATGTAACAATGAGCAATTTGCAAATAAAATGATTTAATTTGTTATATATTTAAGTATAAAATATATAAAATATTTAAATAATAATTTAACCTTTTCAAAAATGTATCCACACTTTGAATATCAGATAGGTTATTGCTTAATTCAATTCAAATTTATTTCTATAGCACTTTTCACAATTTTGGATGGTTGTAAAGCAGCTTTACATGCATATAGAAAGTAGTTACAAAAGTAAAGATATGTAATTATGACAAATAAAGAAACAACATATAGTCAGTTTGAAATAGTGAAAAAAAAATCATGTAGGCCTACCTGATCAGAGTTTTTATTACTTTAGTGTATTCCTAATACACTCCAATGCACCTACTGTAACATATGGCCTGTTGCACTTTAAAAACCCTTTGGGCTGTCAAAATATTATGAATTTTTCAACAAACTATATAATTATCCGGACCAGTCCTCAAAAATGTACATAGAAATATTAAATGTCAAATAAATTCAGAAATGTTAATTGCATGTAAAGTAACAACATAAAATGTATTAAAATAATTTAAATCCATGCGTCACATTTAAATCCGCAGCGTAATGCGGGACTGTCAAACGGCCAAATCATTTCATTGTGTTTTACATCAGGAGCAGTTGTGCAGTATTTTGAGATTTGAAGCGCACAGAGAAATGTTATGGATGGTTTTATTCCATCCGCACTCACCGAAACACAAGCCGTTCTGCACGTTCACATTCTTCCACCAACGAACGGAACTGTCTGTGTATTAATGCGTGCACAAGAATAAAACTAATGTAATGCCGGTTTATTTTAGATCAAGTCAGGTAAAAGGGAAGCAAAACATTATGCAAATTATAGGCTATTTAATGTTGCGTCTGCTGGCTTTATTTCTTCAATGGATTCAAGTTTAAAACACTTTTATGTTCTATAAAGTTTCGCGTTTATTTTCACGCACCGCTTACCGGACTGCGCCTATATTGAGTTTGGCTTGTCTTACATGCGCTTCATGAGGCACACACGCACATTTGCAAACACACGCAAGGTCTCTCGCTCTCTCTGTCTTGCGCGCGCTACATGGTTTGGAACTCGCAAGCTCTAGATTCTGGGAGATTTTAACTAATTTGCGGCCATCAGGGAGCCGCTATCAATACGAGACTCGGGATGTCTGCAAACGTTCGCCGGGCGCTGCGTCCATTGGCCAAAGAAGATCGCCTGTTTGGGCCTCATGTTATTTTAGACTAAATATATATTTGTAAATTATTATTTAATACCCATTTTTAACAACATGAAAAAGCCTATTCAAACATGACATTAAAATATAAATATATAAAAAATTACAGACATTTCTTGGGGGTGCTGGGCGGGTGCTATGGCTATTATAGGGGGACCCCAGAATTATAGGCGCCGCCACTGATGGAGGAGTGAGACAGTTCTCAGATTTAATCAAAAATATCTTAATTTGTGTTCCAAAAATGAACAAAAGTCTTATGGGGTTGGAACAACATGACGGTGAGTAATTACTGACAGAATTTGCATTTTCAGGTGAACTAACCGTTTAAATCTATATAATCTGTGCTGTCATTGATGGAAAAATCGGTTTGCTTATAGCAGGACTTTTAACAGTAAAGGAAGAACACAAAGTAACGTCTCGGTTAACTAACCGAACGTATTCGATTGAAAGTGAAACCCCAGTTTTACATGATGCATATCTGCAGTGTTGTGCAACTGGTAAAAACGATAGAGCTTCAGACCGAAGTGACCGAATGACAGTTCCTACATTCAATCGATATATATCTGTTCTCATTGTCTCACTGATGATATGTCAGTTACTGGTATACTGGGTTGTCTGCAAAATGTCAATAAAAGGCAAATTCTTAAGCTGTGGCATTATTTATAAAGCTTCCTAAACCTATTTGAAGCACACTATATTGATAGTGAAGGTGTTTAAAATCACTAAAAGTTTGTTATCAGTATAATATTAATGTATGTTCAACACTCGTACAGTGTAATTGAATTGCAATTGTAGTATCACCAAAAAAAAAAAATTACACCATTTAATTTTAATGAGCTCCAACAGTGACATATGTCTTCATATTGCCTGTCAATTACATTACAGTCACAGTGAATTAAGCCTTACCTTGCTTGTGTTGCATGTGATTGTTCTCCAGCTGCTCAGCCAGATTTTTCTGTTTTATCTTCCTCAGGATCTCCACCGTGATCTTCACAGCTTCTTCTGGTCCAAAACACTCCACCATCTTATCCACAGTTTTCAACCTATCTGCATTCTCCATTTCAGATTTTGTTATACACTTATGAGTATTATTTAAGTGCCACTGAAACTCCTTTAGATCATCTTCTCTCAGGTCCATCAGAGAGTTCAGAAGCAGCTCTTCAACAGACTCCATTATCCTTCACTGATTCACACAGATTCACAGCTGCAGGACAAACATAAAAAGATCTGAAGTAGCTTCAATCCTAACATTTGGACCTATGCACTCAAATGTTATTTGGATTATGAAATGAAGCTGTGATCAGATCAGGATTCTCATTCAACTCATCCAAACTCCTCTGTTGAAGAAGTCCTATAATGCTCCTTTTTACAAGATAATGTAATAATACAAGTTAATACGAATCTCAGATTATAATATATAGTTCGACACAGAGTGTTACTGTGAACAGACTGAATTATGATTAATAAACTCTCACATGATCTAAATGAATGATTTGAAATAAAGGATCTGGGATGAATGTGTGCATTTATGAAGAGAGAATTGAGATACTGTCTGATTTGAGAGGCTTCAGAAAGCTGTGTTGATTTAATCTGCTAAAATTACTGTAAACGATCAAATATTGCTGTGAGTTTTGTTTGCAATCTAAAAAGTTATACACAATGTGTCAGTGCTGTTTGATAAGTCTAGATCAAAGTGAATGGATAAATGTCACTTTCTATCTTTATATATCAGTATTTTATGAAGTAGTATTTACTAACCATGAATAATGACGGTAAAGATGTTTCTTGTTCCTCCTCTGAACTTGAACTGTCTTGAGCAGAAGTTACTTTGAAACTGCTTTCAGTTCTGTGGTCTCCAGAACTTTTTCAGAAAACTAGTAGAGATTTAATTCATAGAAATTAAATTTTCCAAAAGGATTTGTGACATAAAAGTGAAACTATGTGGAGAATCACTGTCTGTCATCAAAGGACTGTAGTTAAAAGTTTTCTTCTTCGTGGAAAGTTTTCTCTTCAATATAAATGCATATGTTTGTGTGACAGGATGTGCTATTTCTTGAAGCGTTTCCTGGTATCTAGAACAAAGGGGTGAGAGACGTTTTTCTCACCATGGTATAGATCTTTAACTAAATGAACACAACAGGAAACAGCAGAGTGAGGTTTAAGTGACGCACATAAAAGCACTGGGTGAGACTGTCCTCTGCAGAAAACTCTGTCTGTATGCAGGCCCGGATTAAGATTTCAGAGGCCACACACACACACACACACAATCAAGGTTTTATCAAGGAATTACAGGGCGATTTAAAGTGACATCAACACCTGTAGATATTCTCCATCATACAGGATTTACACCACATAATTGCAACAATGCTTTCCTGGACCAGCAGTAACAATATCAAGACATTTCCCTGCATAGTTTAACTCACACACAAACACACACCTGTTAATGTTTCCTGTCTGTTTCTCTCCGCCTTGCTTTCGCCTCGCCACACACACACACTTCTCCAGTGGCTGCCCCTCTCTCTCTCTCTCTCTCTCTCTCTGTCTCTCTCTGTCTGTCTGTCTCTCTCTCTCTCTCAAATTCAAATGAGCTTTACTGGCATGACTGTATTGCCCATAACATAAGCAATGAACAAATAATCAATAAATCAATCCTGAACAAATACATGAATACATTTTTATAAAAACAAGATAAACATATACATTTATTTTAAAGTTTTATACATTTGTACCTACATTCAGGCATGTTAAGACAATTAAACACCACTTCCATTTTCCTAGTTTTCTTTTCCTTTTTTAAAACACCTCCCCAGTTTTTTTGTAAATTAGAACCATTCCCAAGATAAACTCCCAGATATTTTATTCCAATCACATTTCCAGGACAGGCCTCCTGGTAATTTAGGAGGACCTCCAACCCATTTACCACATATCAATGCTTCACTTTTTAACCAATTTACTTTGGCCGAAAGAAATAAGTCAAAAATCATCAATCATTTTCTTTAGCACCCTTATATACATTTTTTATCTTTAATTATTACAATGATATCATCAGCATAAGATGATAATTTAACTTTTTCCCCTGAGTGTGGTGTAGACCAGCCTTTAATACTATTTCTAATTTTAACAAGCAAGGCAAGGCAAGGCAAGGCAAGTTTATTTATATAGCACATTTCATACACAATGGTAATTCAAAGTGCTTTACATAGAAGAAATTAAAATAAGCAAAAGAAATCAGAATAATTAAAACAGTTTAGAATAAAAGATAAAATACAGAAATAATCAAAAGAAATCAGAATAATTAAAAAGCATAACAGTACAAACAGTCGGACGAACAGTGGTACAGTGCTCATTCAGTAAATGCACAGTTAAACAGATGTGTTTTGAGTCTGGATTTGAATGTGACTACTGTAGGAGCACATCTGATCTCTTCTGGAAGCTGGTTCCAGCTGCGGCTGGCATAGTAGCTAAAAGCAGACTCGCCATGCTTAGAGTGAACCCTTGGTATTTCTAGCTGATGTGATCCTAATGATCTGAGTGATCTGTTGGGTTTATATTCAGTGAGCATATCTGCAATGTATTGAGGTCCTAGGCCATTGAATGATTTATATACCAGTAATAATACCTTAAAATCAATCCTATATGTAACTGGCAGCCAGTGTAAAGACCTGAGGACTGGTGTGATGTGTTCATATTTTCTGGTTCTGCTCAGCGTTCTGTATGAGCTGCAACTGTCTTATGGTCTTTTTGGGAAGGCCGGTGAGGAGTCCATTACAATAATCCACCCTGCTGGTGATGAAAGCATGCACAAGTTTCTCTAAGTCTTGACTGGAAACAAAGCATCTAATTCTTGCAATATTTTTCAGGTGATAGTATGCTGATTTAGTTATTGCTTTGACATGACTACTGAAACTAAGGTCTGACTCTAGAGACACACCCAGATTCCTGACTTGATTTTTAGTTGTTTGACCCCTAGACTGAAGGTATGCGTTCACTTTGAGAACTTCATCTTTGTTTCCAAATGCAATGACTTCAGTTTTGTCTTTGTTTAACTGAAGAAAGTTTTGGCACATTCAATTGTTTACTTCATCAATGCATTGGAACAGAGAGTTAATGGGGCTGTAATCGTTAGGCGATAGGGCTAAGTAGAGCTGTGTGTCTCTGCATTGCTATGGTAAGCGATTTGGTTCTTTCTCATTATTTGGCTCATTGGGAGCATGTACAGGTTGAATAGGAGTGGCGCAAGAATTGAGCTTTGAGGGACTCCGCATGAGGGACTCCGCATGCCAGATATTTTATCTGGCATGCGGATCTATGCCAATCTATGCCATTATCTGGCATAGATCGGTCTATCATGGGTGTCCACTCAGACTTATGGTCTCATATACTCACATAATAACCTCTCCCTACCAAGTATGACCTGAACCATTTTAGGACTATCCCAGAAAACCCGACCCAGTTTTCCAGCCTGTCAAGAAGTATGTTGTGATCGACAGTGTCAAATGCAGCACTGAGGTCGAGTAGTACCAGCACTGATAATTTGCTTTTATCAGTATTTAAGCGAATATCGTTTATTATCTTTATGAGAGCTGTCTCTGTGCTGTGATGCGGTCGGAAACCAGATTGAAAATTGTCAAAGTATCCATTTGAGCTTAAGAATTTGTTCAGCTGATTGAAGACAACTTTTTCAATGATCTTGCCTATGAAAGGAAGATTTGAGATCGGTCTATAGTTGTTTAATATGGTCTTATCCAGATTGCTCTTTTTCAGGAGGGGCTTGACAACTGCAGTTTTCAGGGAGTTCAGAAAATCCCAGAAAGAAGTGAGGCATTTACCACTTCTAGGAGATCTGCTTTTAAGCTGTGTAACACATTTTTTAAAAAAGATGTGGGAAGTGCGTCAAGGGCGCAGGTTGATGTTTTAAGGTGCTGTGCGGTTTCTTGCAAAAATTTGCCATCAATTTCTTCGAAATCAGACATAGTGACTACTTTCTCAGGCTGTTGTCTGATCTGTCTGACCCCAGCGCAACTCAAGGATGAGCTGATCACCTTTCTGATATTATTGATTTTCTCAGAGAAGAAGGAAGCAAACTCACTGCACTTGCTCTCTGAGAGCATTTCACTGGGAATCTGGCTTGGGGGGTTTGTCAGTCTCTCTACAGTAGCAAAAAGAGTACGTGTGTTGTTTATATTGCTGTTTATAATATTTGAGAAGAAAGTCTGTCTAGCTTTGCCTAGTTCCTTATTGAAAGCATGGATGCTGTCTTTGTAGATGTTATAATGGACTACAAGTTTTGTCTTCCGCCACATGCGCTCTGCTTTTCTGCATTGTCTTTTCATATTTTGCACTGCTGTTGAGTTTCTCCAAGGTGCTTTTTGTCTGCCATTCTTCTTCCTGACTTTCACTGGAGCAATATCATCAATTACACTCCTTACTTTTGAGTTAAAAGAATCAAGGAGAAAATCAACAGAGTCAGCAGATATGCTTGGTGTTAAAGATATGGCCTTCATAAATAGTACACTAGTGTTCTCATTTAAGCATCTCTTCTTGACAGACACAGATCTAGCTTCAATGGCAGGAGAGATCAATATATCAAAGAAAATACAAAAATGATCAGACAGTGCTACGTCCTTAAAGATTAATGTCAGTTTGTACATACTGCAGATTGCATTTCTTCAAAGGAGACGGAATGTTTACTCGCAGTTGTTGTTTAGCGGCGGATCTCGAGGACAGTTGCGTTTCAGACCGTACATGGAGTAGAGATTTTGGTTGAGACCTGGATGTTGCCGTGCGTGGTGGGATAACTTTCTGCGTGGAATTGTCGTGCCTGAGGAGTGGCGTGAAAACTTTAGGATGTCTAGGGATTCTCTGTATCATCTGAGTGAACTGTTACGACCTCACATTCAAGGCCAGACAACACGACTAAGATCACCGGTGGACGTTGTTACAAAGGTTGCATGTACTCTATACTATTTAAGCGATGAAGGCAGACTGCGGAAAACGGCGAATGCGTTTGGATTAGCCCGACAAACTGTGTCTAAAATAATCAGAGAAGTGTGCAGGGCTATCACATTTCACCTGGGTCCCGGGTTTCACTTCCATTCACAGAACCAGAGGTACAGACACTTGTCACAAGCTTTTATAAAACACACGGAATGCCACAGTGTCTAGGGGCTATTGACGGCACGCATATCAAAATTAAGCAGCCTACAGCAAACTCCACTGATTACATCAACAGGAAAGGCAAATTCTCCTTGAATGTACAGGCTACCTGTGATTACAAGTACACATTCATGGACGTTGTTATTAAATGACCTGGCGTTCACGATGCCCACATATATATGCAAATTCAAAAATCAATGCTTACTTGAGAGATGGAAAGATTTGTGGAGGGAGAAGATCCTGTTCCTGTATTTCTTCTCGGAGACCCAGCATACCCCCTGCTGCCCTATGTTATGAAAGAGTATGCGAGTGGAGGTTCTACTCCTCAGGAACAGTACTGTGGGGTTGTCAATGTGCAAGTGCACAATGGTGATTGAATGCTCATTTGGACGTTTAAAAGCATGATTTGGAGCATTACGGAGGGCAATGGAGATAAATCTGGATGATCTTCCATTCGTCATCAATGCCTGTTTTGTTTTGCATAACTTTTGTGAAGCTAACAGAGAAATAATTCCAGACCAAATGTTGCTGCAGCTGTCCAATATGACAGAGACTTCCAGACACCAACACGGCACAATAATATCAGAACAGAATGCAATGAAACTGATGGGAGGCGAGTAAGAAATGTGCTCACCAAGTTTCTTGACCCTTGAATGATGCTCTTAAGTTGTTTGAAGCATTTCAGATTATTGCATATAAATTTTGCCACTTACTGTTATTTCTCTGAATGAAAGAGTTAAGCAAAATTCAGTTTGAGTAGACATTAAGCTTGTCTGATTAAATTATACATTCAGATTGTGAACGTGATATAATGTCTAAAGTGCTTAGGCTCCTGTAAAGTGTTAACTCAACATTGTAACACATTATATTCATCAGATCTGTAAAAAGCGATACACTGATTCAATAATTGCATAACATGTATTTTGTTTATGAACATAATCATTTATGGCGTAATTGCTTCAAGATATGCAGCAGGGGGGGAAAATTAGGCTACTTGAGTTGTTACTGCAGAAATTAAAAAAATTTAATAAAACTCCACTCTGTCAAACAGTACAGTGAAAATTAACTCATGCCCTTGTAAACATGAATTGTTGAAACTGAAAATGTCCACAAAAATAAATTTCACTTTAATGTAAACTTTACATGTCTGTCATCACAGAGGAGTCAGAGAAAAACAGAGCATCCAACAAAAGTCCATCCAACAACTTAAACACAGGACCAACGTTGTTACCATGGCTACAGGAAACTTGACCAAGGCATTAGAATTAAACCAACAACGTTAGGTGTTTGTCAGATAACGTTAAGTATGAATGAGCATTTAACAAACCAGCAGAGCCAAACAGCGTTGTCATGTGTTTACTTCCTTGCTACAACGTACAATTAACAATACGAACTATTACAGGAAAACACATCGACGAAAAATAAATCATACTTACAGGTTGTGGCCTGTAAACAACAGCTTCTGTTCTTAAAGTTGGAACTGCTCCATCTTTCAGCACAAGCCGTTGTGCGAATCCTGCATTGAACTCGACACGATTGTGAAAGCTTTCCTCCGTAACATGTTCAGCACAGAGAGCGAGATTTGGGTCATAATTATGAGGGACCGAGTTAAAAATAAATTTTAACCATTGATCCCTAACGCCCTCGTCCCTAGGAAGGCTGAACAAAGCGGACCTGCAATCCGGATGAAAATAACAGCAGCGTTTCGACGGCATTGCGACAACTCATCTCCAAAACAGCAATATAAAATGGCCTCGCCCCGCTTATTAAGTATTCTCGGAGGAGGGTTTATGTAAATAATGGGATTTGCTGACATCAGCAACCCCGGAGGAATGTCATGTAGTCCAAAACCGGTCGTTTGCTGTAGTCCTTAGAAATTGAATTTTTTAAAAGCAAATATCTCCCTTTGCTTTGAACTTTGAGCGCTGTAACTTTGCAGATGTTGTTTATACTCAAACAGCAACATTACACACTAACTAAAGTTAGAAAAGTGAAATCATGTTTTACCACCCCTTTAAATAAATTTGAGCGCATTAAATAAAGTAGATTTATTTTGTTTCTTTGTAATGTATAGTAGGGTTTCCAACTTCAGAAAAGGAAAATTAGGGACAATCGTGGTCCTTTACAGGAAAATAAGGGATACTCAAAATATTAGTCCCTTATATAACATATGTAAAATATATCATATGTAAAATAAAATAAAGTAAAATATAACTCTTAAAAAAAAAAATCTTTCCTTTTCCTTTAGTCCCCCCTTGTCTGGCTTATGCTACTCTAAGCAATGCCTGAACTTTGTATTTTGAGCACTTCCTGCATTGTTTTGCCTCTTCATGAAGACTCGCTTGCTGGATTCCTCATTTTTTAGTCGCTTTGGACAAAAGCGTCTGCTAGATGACTAAAAGTAAGAGTAAAGATTTAAATGAATCAAAATTATTTTAATGTCATAAAAAAAAAATTAAAACAGCATTTTCCTAGTATTGATTTGTTTTATTTATCTCGCAAAAATAAAACAAATGATTGATCCCAAACTTTTGAACGGTAGTTTATAATGTTACTAAAGCTTTCTAATTCAGATAAATGCTGCTCTTTCGAACTTTCCATTTATCAAAGAATCATTAAAAGAAATGTACATGACTGTTTTCAACATTGATAATAATAATAAATGTTTTAAATATGCATCAAATCATCATATTATACTGATTTCTGAAGGATCATGTGACACTGAAGACTGTAATGATGCTGAAAATTCAGCTTTGATCACAGGAATAAATAACACTTTACTGTATATTCACATAGAAAACAGCTGATTTACATTGAAATAATATTTCACAATATTACTGGGTTTGTTTTGTATTTTTAATCAAATAAATGCATTGAATGTAATGTTATGAACATGTTTAAAGCATATTTGTCTTTTCTTTTTGTTATTATTATTAACATTATTGTATAGATATAACAAATGAAACTAAATTCAGCAGCTGAACTGACGTCACTCCAGCTTGTGCTGTATGATTTGGTACAGGTTCTGTGATGAACATGGTATTGATGGGTCCCGGCACAGACAAATAAAAGTAATTGTGGAAGGAATAGCTTGAATCTGAAACTGCAAACACACAAAACACTTCAAAAATTCAGAATTTTTTTTAGAGGAGTGGTTCTCTTACGAGAGGTTCTCTCGTATTGCGTAAGCTAGCTTACGCTACGGGAAAGATTCATCTTTGCTGAGAGTTTGAAGCCAAAAATTATTTCATAATTTGTATCCATTGACAACGCAGTTCCTCTGCGGCAGACCTAGAGCGGGCTAGCTAGCAGCTCATTGGTTCGCTCAGAGAGAACTGCTTAAGCCTATGGGAGAGCGGGGCTGAACCCGCTACCAATGGGAAGCGCCCGCGCGCTCATTGCATCATAGCCCGCCAGAGTGGGCGTGGCTATGGTGTATAAAACAGTCTCTCCCAGGCTTATATGTTGATTCATTTCATCTTCAGCAAGCTACACGCTTCTGCTGTTTCTGAGAAGAAGAAAGCCGTCGCCGTCGAGAAGGCATCACTCTAGCGAGCTCACGGACCCTGAAGAAGCCGGCCGTCTTCGCCACCTTCAGCCGCCCTGCAAGCTAGTGCCATCCGACGACTGTATCCTTCTCTGTTGCTAAAGAGCTGAGCGTCTTTTTAAAGATGTCTCGATTTTCCTGCGGCTCTTGCCGCGCTCCTCTCGAGGACGGAGACCGCCATATTGTCTGCGCTCTCTGCCTGGGACTCGAGCACGCAGAACTCGCCCTCGCGGATGGAGGTTGCGACTTCTGTGAAAGCCTGCCATTGTCGTCCCTGCGGGCACGACTCCTAGCGGCTCAATCCGCTCCCGCGCCGCCTCTCTCTTCGCCGCGTAAGAAGAAACGCCGCGCCCAGAGGCCGCCGGAGCCCCCTGCGGAACCATGCGGGCCGCCGCCGCCACCGCCGCCGCTTCCCGCTTCCCGCTCTCCCTCCCCGCCCCAGCCGGACATACAGTTGCCGCTGAGTGGCCGCTCTGTCGCTTCCGATGACGCCGCGGAAGAAAGGACTCATGTTCACTGCTCGCTTCAGACAGTGAAGACTGGTCATCTCTCGGATCCACGAGAGAGTCAGCGGGGACTCGCGCTGGAATAGAGGAAGAACTAATGCGCCTCCTCTCACAGGCCGTTGAACGCCTCGGTCTCGAGTGGGCTCCTCCACCCGAGCAGCCCCCGAACCGGATGGACGGCAGCTTCTTTCATCGGCGCTCGACTCCCGCGTGCAACCGGGCCGCCCCATTTCTGCCTGAACTTCACGCAGAACTGACGAAGTCCTGGAATGCTCCACTTTCGGCTAGAAACCGCTCCGACATTTCCGCCTCGCTGCGCTCAGTGGACGGAGCCGCTGAAAAGGGCTACTCTACCATGCCACCTGTCGAGGACTTGGTCGCCGCACACCTCTGCCCGCCCTCTGCTAGATGGCGCTCTTCTCCCATGCTTCCTTCGAAAGCTTGCAGAGCGACCTCGAGCTTTCACGCTCGCGCTTATGCCGCCGCTGGTCAAGCCGCCGCAGCGCTTCATTCTATGTCTGTCCTCCAAGTACTACAGAGCGATATTCTCCGTGAATGGGCTGAGAGCGGTAGGAACCCCTCCCCCGCTGTCACGGATCTAAGAAGTGCTACGGACCTCGCCCTTCGCGCCACTAAAGCCGCCGCACAAGCTCTGGGGAGATGCATGGCTAGTCTGTGTGTAGCTGAAAGACATTTATGGCTAACACTCGCGGACATGGGAGATTCCGAGCGCGCCGCGTTTCTTAACGCGCCTCTCTCCCCGACGGGTCTTTTTGGATCTGCTGTCACGGGAATTGTCGATCGCTTTTCCGAAGTCCAGAAAGCTACCCAGGCCATGAACTTGTTTCTGCCCCGCCGCGCTAGCTCTTCCGCAGGCCGCTCTCGTGAGCCTCCTGTCAGAGCCCCACCGCAGCGCCCTTCTCAGCAGACTCAAACAGCCCAGCGCAGACAGGGCGGCCGCCCTCGCTCTCGCTCTGACAGCCGCCGCAGACCGCCGCCCCCAAGGGGTCCGCGACCCAAAATCACGCTGAAGCCTGATCATCAGAAGTCTGCCTTGCAAAGTTAAGAAAACGACGGCGTTCTCCCGCTGCGGCCGGACCGCCGTCAAAGCTTCGCCCTCTGCCAGTCCCCGTTGTTTCGCCGACTGCTGTAGTGTTTACCGCCATAAACAACCCGGAGTCCCTACCTGCTTGCGAGCGACAAAAAGCCGTTTTTACGGCTACCCAGAGAAATCTCAAAAAGAGAAAATTTGCCGGTTGTGTAGAAAATGTGCCCACAAACATGTGTTCACCCATACACACAAGCATAACATATCCCGTGTCTCTCTCAGAGCCCCTTCACATGAGACGGGCACAGCCCGCTCTAACATCAGAGAAAATAAACACGCCCATGAATGCATGCACGTGTCCCCTCTCTGCTCGCTCTGTTTCACGGCCCATAGACTCCTCTCTGAGTGCAAGTCCCGTTGCAACACACATTCAAAGCGCGCCCACACTCTGTGTTCAGCCCGCTATGTACAGCAATGAGGGCGTGATAACCACTCGGCCACTAGCCGCATGCTCCAAAGCGTGGGAAGCCATTCCAGGCATTTCCCCGTGGGTGCTAAGCATTATAAAGAACGGCTATCTGTTACAGTTTCGCCGCCGCCCGCCTCGTGCACGCGCTCGGCTCGAATCCACTGTCAGCCCGCTAGCCGCCGGCACGCTTCGCTCAGAAATAGCGACGCTGCTACAAAAAGGCGCTATAGAGAGAGTCCCGCCATCTATGACCGATTCGGGGTTTTACGGCCGTTATTTTCTGGTTCCCAAGAAAGACGGCGGCCTCAGACCGATTTTAGATCTCAGGTCTTTGAACAAAGCGCTCATGAAGAGACCGTTCAAGATGCTCACTACCAGGAAACTCCTCGCGCAAGTGCGCCAGGGGGACTGGTTCATCTCTCTAGACCTGAAAGACGCCTATTTTCAGATCCAGATAAATCCCCGTCACAGGCCATTCTTACGTTTTGCCTTCGAGGGTCATGTATATCAATACGCCGTTCTCCCGTTCGGCTTATCGCTGGCGCCCCGTACATTCACGAAGTGCATGGATACGGCGCTCGCCCCCCTGCGGAGTCAGGGGCTGCGCATACTGAATTATCTGGACGACTGGCTGATTTTGGCTCAATCACAGACGGAGCTTCTGTCGCACCGCGCAGTTCTCCTCGACCATCTGAAAACACTGGGCCTCTCTGTCAACTGGACAAAGAGCTCCCTTCAACCCAGTCAATCGATTTCCTTCCTAGGAATAGATTTGAACTCGGTTTCAATGACGGCTCGCCTGTCCTCACAGCGCGCACGCAGTATTCAGCGTCTAGCCGCTTCGTTTCAGATGGGCACCCGCATACCCCTGAAAACCTTTCAGAGGATGCTGGGTTACATGGCCTCAGCCTCCGCTGTGCTTCAGCTGGGCCTTCTGCACATGCGCCCACTTCAGCTCTGCTTAAACAGCCGTGTACCCCACCACGCGTGGAACACAGGCCGCCAGCTGGTCAGGGTTACGCAGACATGTCTCACGGCGCTGCAGCCATGGACAGTAGCAGAATGGTTTCGGCAGGGCGTCACGATGGGGACCTTTACCCGCCGAAAAGTCATCTCGACAGATGCATCCAACAGGGGTTGGGGTGCAGTCTGCGAGGGCTCACCGGCCTTCGGCCTCTGGTCGACTCAGGAAAGCCCCTTACACATAAACTGTCTGGAAATGCTCGCGGTCGAGAACGCGCTCTCACGCTTCCTCCCGCTCATTCGGGGACACCACGTCCTGATCCGTTCGGACAACATGGCTGTGGTCTCCTATATCAACCGTCAGGGCGGTGTCAGATCCAAGAATCTCTTTCTACTGACACACCGCATTTTAGTTTGGTCTCAGAGCCGCCTGCTTTCGCTCAGAGCGACGCATGTGCTGGGCCATCTGAACGACGGTCCAGACATACTATCCAGGAACCTCATCTCCATAGGAGAATGGTCCCTGAACACACAGACGGTCCAAATACTGTGGCGGCTATTCGGCAGAGCAGAAGTAGACCTCTTCGCGTCAGAAGAGAACGCTCACTGCCCAATATATTTTACGAGGAGCGAGGACGCGCTAGCCCAGGAATGGCCTCGCCGCCCGCTCTATGCATTCCCTCCGATCGCTCTGTTACATCAGGTAATTCAGAGGATCAGGGACACACGCCACTCGGTGCTCCTCATAGCTCCGCGTTGGGAGAGTCAAAGCTGGGTTCCGGAGCTCACTCAGCTGTCACAGACAGCCCCGTGGCCCATCCCAGTCAGAGCAGATCTCCTCTCTCAGGCTCGCGGCACGATCTGGCACCCCCATCCACAGCGCTGGGCGCTACATGCATGGGTGATCAACGACTATTCGTCGATTTGCCAGAGGGAGTAAGAAACACTATCATACAGGCTAGAGCACCTTCCACGAGAAGGCTCTATGCGTCTAAATGGTCTGTGTTATCAAAATGGTGCACCGAAAAACATCTGGACCCACGGTCATGCGAGGTACCGTCTTTGCTAATTTTCCTTCAAGAGATGCTGGACAAGGGCAGGTCCCCCTCCACTCTCAAGGTTTATGTGGCAGCCGTCGCGGCGTTCTCTGAACCCCGGCGCGCTCAGTCCCTGGGCAAAGACGAGTTAGTCATCCGCTTCCTCAGGGGAGCTAAAAGGATGAATCCTCCGCGGCCCCCGTCGGTTCCTATCTGGGATCTTTCTATAGTCCTCGAAGCTATGAAAGCACCCCCGTTCGAACCGCTCGAGTCTGTGGACCTAAAATACCTCTCGCTCAAAACCGTTTTTCTGACGGCTCTGTCCTCAGTAAAACGCGTGGGGGATCTTCACGCACTCTCATCCAGCGCCGCGTGTCTCGAGTTTGGTCCGAATGATTCAGTCGTCATTCTCAAACCTAGGCATGGCTATGTCCCGAAGGCGATTGGTACCCCGTTCAGGGCTCAGATTATTTCTCTATCGGCTCTGCCTCCATCCGATAGTGAGCGCGACGCTAATCTCCTCTGTCCGGTTCGGGCTCTGAGATTATACACTACGCGCGCTGCCGCGTTCAGACGCGCTGAGCAGCTTTTCGTGTCGTTTGGGGGGCGCACCAAAGGTCTGGCCGCCTCTAAACAGACACTGTCTAGATGGATAGTGGACGCTATCGCCTCTGCTTACGCATCAAAATGCCTGCCCTGCCCTTTGGGCATCAGGGCGCACTCCACCAGAGGCATGGCCTCATCGTGGGCATGGTCCTGTGGAGTTTCCATTCATGACATTTGTGTGGCCGCGGGATGGGCCTCCCCGTCCACTTTTGTCAGATTTTACAATTTGGAAGTTCCCGCCTTGCAGGCAAAACTACTAGCTGTCTAAAAACCAGCTCCCTAAGAAGCTGCATCACTGGGAATCCCTCACACAACCGGTTCGCCCCTTGTGTTCCCCTAAGATGCTTATGTATACACTGTGTGCCCGCTCTGCCGGCTTCATTGTACATTCACTCCACATTTCATTATTCCCCCGGTATCACCCTGGGATTCATGAGTGTTTTTCTTAGCGCGCACGGCGTTGACCAGGTGTTCCCGTAGCGTAAGCTAGCTTACGCAATACGAGAGAACCTCTCGTAAGAGAACGAATCGGTTACCTAACGTAACCTCGGTTCTCTCTAGAAGAGGGAACGAGTATTGCGTTCCCGGCCGTGCTTGCGCTACTAGCGTTTCGCTTCACGCTGAAATAAATCAACATATAAGCCTGGGAGAGACTGTTTTATACACCATAGCCACGCCCACTCTGGCGGGCTATGATGCAATGAGCGCGCGGGCGCTTCCCATTGGTAGCGGGTTCAGCCCCGCTCTCCCATAGGCTTAAGCAGTTCTCTCTGAGCGAACCAATGAGCTGCTAGCTAGCCCGCTCTAGGTCTGCCGCAGAGGAACTGCGTTGTCAATGGATACAAATTATGAAATAATTTTTGGCTTCAAACTCTCAGCAAAGATGAATCTTTCCCGTAGCGTAAGCTAGCTTACGCAATACGAGAGAACCTCTTCTAGAGAGAACCGAGGTTACGTTAGGTAACCGATTCGTTTTCTCTCTTCTGTCTTGAAAATAAACTCGAAGGAAATTCTGATGTTCAATGATTACCATTGTCCGTGGTTTATGCCAGCATGGTACTACTTTTAAATATTTGTCACAGTCGTGTTTTGTTTAGTTTGTTTTCATTTGGACTTGTCTGCGGCTGCGTTTACACTTGGCATTAACATGTGATCACCGTGGCCAATCAGGACACGGTGCGTTTACACCTGTCCACATCAAGTGGCTTCTGTATCTGGATAACAGATCGGATAAAAAAAAAAAAGAAAAAAAAAGGATGGCTCCAGTGCAAAGCTGACCTGAACTGGTGGGTTTCTTTTAAAAACAGTTTTCAGTTGGCGGACATTTGAAGAGGCTGCAAGTGTTAATAATGTGGATAGATGCCGTAATGGAAACGGTACAGAGAAACGTACGGGTCCGAGAACATTGCCAGCTGTGGTGGGAAAAACGCGCGTTCTTTACAGAAAATGAACGGCTCTGCAACTTTCGGGTGCGAAGGAAAACATTTTTGTGGTGTAGTTTGCACTCGACTGTATCATTCCCATCAGAAGTGCGTTTACACTCGTCTTTTCAATGTGTATGTGGACAACATCCGGACACAGGTCACATGTTAATGCCAAGTGTGAACGCTTCATCACATGTCATCTTCACTGTCATTATCCGTTCAGCTGTATCACCGGTGTTTCGTTAATGATCGTCATCTGTGTTTGCTCTTAAGTTCCGTTTGTTCAGTCAGTCTTTGCCCGATCTACATTGTGTATAGTGTGTTGTTGCCTGTTCTGCTATCGTTTATCATTAAACCTTCGTGTTGGAAATATATCCTCGTCTCCGTCAGCCTTCCTGCAACCTCACAAGCACAATTACTATTTAATAAAATTTCCTGACAATAAAGTAAACGATAGTAGATGTTAGTAGTGTATTAATGTTAGTAAAACGATAAGCATGAAAGCTTTGCAGGGGAAGCCTATACTGTAACCACTTGGATTTATGTATTATTTATAGTAAAATCATGCTGTAAATCTTACTTATTAAAGATTGCAGATTCTTTTGCAAAACCTTGCTATTTTTACTAGTATAAAAACAGGAAACACACATGAACTGGGTTTTCAGGACAGTTAACCATAAGCCTTTAGCATACGATTAAACTGTGTTGCGGTTCATCGACCTGTGACACCAGGCTCTAATGCTGATTTCCCCTGACAGCCTGTCTCTATATGATACTAAACACAAACATTAGACTTTTTCTTACCTTCTTAACCGTGAATATATGAGGCTACATTTAAAACAGTAGCACATTCTAACAATGCGTATTAGTGAGTATATAACTTACCTTCAATTCCCAGTACACTGCAAACACTATAGTGTTGCAAAGAAAATACAATTTTACTTAAACGTGCAGACCAGTTTAATCATCCATTGAAACAAAACTTTCTCTAAACAGCATCAAATATATGCAGGAATAGAAACATATTAAAGTGGTCTAATATTCATAAACATGAACATCTAAACTCTGTTGAATATCGCATGTGACGAATCTTTCGCCATCTGCTGGAAAGTCAGGTGAAATGATTTGCACATGATCCCCAGTTGATCCATAACAGGACAGTAATAGGGAGAGCACACACTTTATTACAGTTCATCAGGGTTGTTTTACAAATATATAGTGTTTACCAGTTTTTTAGGCACCCCCCGAATTTTTTTTTTCTTCTGATCTGACAAGATTGTAAAGCTGTCAATACAAGTTAAAACTAAAACGGTCAAGCTAATTATCAACATGATGTATTGTTGGAGAGGAACACTAAAATGTCATTATTTTATAGAGTTGAGACACTTGAGACACGGGACTATAAAAAGGTACAAGCACCTTAAACATTTTTTTTAAATTGGCCCACTTTTTCTTGGCTTGTGCCGGTGTTACTTTAATGGACAGGTCCATTTTCTCCAGAATAAAGCTATAATCATTAAAAAAATTGAATACATAAAAATAGCAACAAGCATAAAATGACAATTTAGAGAGAAAAAAATAACTAAGAACTTTTAATTGTGGCCTCAGCCTAAATGTCATGTCAATGCTTTAAAATGAATCTGTGTAAGCTGTTCAGGAGGGAAATGAGTAATGACAAGGAAAATCTCTTTTTGTTTTAAAATCCCTTTAAGGTAAAAATGTTCCCTATTCAAAACAACACTTAACACGACTCACTTCTACATTTGATCCACATATTTCGATTTACTCTCTGGTAGTCATTTAGATGATTTTTTTTTTTTTTTTACTCAATCTGAATGCATTTCATATATAAAAAAAGTACACAGCCCTCTTTATATATGTATGTGTGTGTGTGCGTGTCAACACCGTGATTATATATATATATATATATATATATATATATATATATATATATATATATAATTATATAATTAAGATTTATATATATATATATATATATATATAATTTTTCCACCAGATGGCACCAATTCATTGTCTCCAGTCATTGGATTTTACATGTTCTAGCTTTTTAAAAAAAAATGTATTATAAACTTATTATAAGATTAATGTCTCCGGTCAGATTCTACCGTGAACAATACGAAATCGACCCCGAAATCAGAGTGCGAATTACCCCACCATAATTGGGGGTTACTGCTCCTTCTCTTCTTCTATGACCATCATGGTCCACTACCATATCAATCCCCACCGTGATCGCCAAGTGCAACATGTGTTGTGCAACACACATACAAGGTCTAAACATGTGACAAACTGATAATCAGTAGGCTACAGAATATCTCATTGTTATATATCCAGGAATATACGTGACATGAGCTACGAAAGAACAAAACACGTTAATAAATGAAGGTTGTAAAATCAACAAGCTAGACGTCAGCTAGCAACTTCCATTTATCCATACACGCAGTGGTTAAAGTGGGATTTGGTAGGTGGGGGAACCCTCAAATTTTGTGTAGGTGCAACAGGGAAAAATGACTCACCGTGGGACAATATATTGAGTATCGTGGTATAGCAATACTTTTTGGGACAAGAGTGTCACTGTGGCACCACATATCACAATACTTATTTACTTGATATTTTAATGGTTTTATTTTGGTCTATCAACACTGATATGATGACGATATTATGTTAAAATGGCTGAACACTGGGCCAAAAATTGAGCCCTGGCACTGTATCCACATCAGCCCACATTACCCCCCACCCCCCACAGCCATGAGCATTTAAATGTGAGGTAGTTAGGGGGGTTTGGGGGCAAGCTCCCCCGAGAAAATTGTAATTTTCTGACCTACATATGTGCAATTTAAGACTTTTGAAGACCAAAAAAATGGATAATAAATAGCTTATAACCATGTCAGTGTGCATTAGATTATTTGTCAATAACTGCTCTCTCATCTTAATCTTTCTTTTTCTCTCAGTCTCCTTATCCTGCCGCATTTCTCATAGGCTCAACTGATGAGTTTTATTAATCATTTTCTTAGATACGTTAATTTAATCAAGGCTATTAGATCAGCATTGCCAATAGGAACCTTCTACAAGCTTTGGAATTTGAAAAGTAATTTTAAATAATACAAATTATAGGCTATGTTTAACGCAGTTAGTGGGATTGGCAGACGTTCCCTTAGGCATGCGTTGTGGAAACGCGTCAAAGCATTCTCAGGTATAAATATGCAGCATTAATGCACGTAGGTGATTTTGAACGAATATTTAATGTCGATAATGGTTACATAATATTAAAACTAATCCTGGACCCTATAGAACAGTGGCAAGGGAAAACAAATGTCCGGCGAAATATCGAACATTAAACTAACTTTACCGCGCTCAACCACCGTGAGTGCATTTCACGCATTTATAATCACTCGCGTTCAGCGGGGATGAAGGGAGGTTGGTCGGCCAGTCGGTCCATCTCGGGACCAGCGAGATTCGTTGAGATTAATGAATCTATTTATTTAATAATTTATCTGAGGTGCCGGAACGCAGTTCCGGACCGTTCCGGCCCACTTTAACCCCTGCATACACGTCAGCAGCAAACCGTTCTCTATCTCCGTTGCTTCTAGACATGGTGGTTAAAAATGGTACGGTCCACAATAGGGGTGTCTGAAATCGTTTTACATTAAAATGTTCCTACAGTGAAAATAGGAGTTGACTTGTAACTGTAATTATATTTTTTCACAATATCAGAAAAATTATCTGACCCCCCCAAAACTGATATTTCTGTCCCTTTTGTAATTCGGACTATGCCCGAAATGTACAATACCAGAGGGTTCAACGGATTAACTATTTTTTGATTTGCTAGCAAAGTACTATTTGATAAGTTAAAAAACCCTAGCATTTGTAATCCTGTTTACTACATCCGTCTACTGAGGTAATACAACTACATACAAAACTTGAAACCACTTGCATTTAAACTCATCTTCCCTTGAATGTGCAGCTGCTGACATTTTTTCAAATAAATTACATTTGTTCACGGCGAAGCAAAGAATTATGGGTTATATGTAACAATGAAGGAGACACCACATGCATCCTACAAATTCCTGTGAAAGAAGGGTTAGTTTATTCAAAGTGTCCTACTTCCTTTTCTGAAATGAGACGGCCTTGATGACGTATGCAGACGTAAACGACGCAGCCTTCGAAACAAGACACAGCCTACTGACCTGGGCCGTGTTACCCAAAAGCATCGTAAGCTTATTGTATCGTAGTGATTATTTGATTGTATTTTATTGTTTGTCTTTTTTTAAATGCAATGTAAACAAAAATATTTATACCAGGGTGGTTCTGAATACTCGATTCTGATTGTCTGGAAGGTGTTCAGTAAAGTAGATCCAAGTCAGTTGAATAACTGTTATATATTAATGCAGTGTTTCACACACATACGTCACTCGCACACACAAAGATTGGAGATCACACTGCTCACACAGAAACATTCAGGAGCACAGAAACTTATAATAGCTGCCCCACAACTTTTCTTATCAAAATAGCTTCACTATTGATTCGCTACATTATTCTTCTCAGCAACGAGGGGGTAACATTGCTATTCTGAAGGAATTTAACTCATAGCTTTGTTGTTAATAGAGAAACGCTGAACAGACACTGGTAATTCACACACAAATCCCTCATCCCTCTCTCTCTATAATTAATTCAAGTAAATGCTATAATTTATTCATTTAAAAGAATGTAAACTTACACACTAATTAGTCTCTATCTGTCGGATTAAAAGATGGCAGATTGCTAGATCTAACGAGCCATAACTGACAAAAATAACTACAAACATCAATAACAGCTTTAAATTGTCAATGTTGGTAAATGACCATAATATAAGTGGGATTTTCCACGGCTAGCTCTGCATTAAACTATTTCAATGCACTCTGCTTTGCCTCCACAACATGCATTAAAATCAATTAAAGCACAGCTAGCCATGGATTATCCCTTACGTATATTTTGGGGGGTAAATATACTAATAAGAAAGCAGGGCTCTCAAGTCTCACGCATTGGGCGTGAGACACACGCATTTCAACCCGTTCACACGCTCACACGCCACACCTTGTATTTCTCACGCTGAGGAGTAAGGGAACTTGTCCCGCTATACAATTAATGGACGAGGCGCAGGCAAACGGAGGGAAGTTCTCTGCCGAGTTCATAGCATCTGTCTCGAGTTATACAGAGTTAAATGCTAGCTACCAGCCAATCAGAAATTAGAATTAGTTGTTTCCGGGTAAATTATGTGTTCCCGCTGCAAGCACGTTCGTTACTAGACAACACGCGCACACACGGAGTAGAAGTTGAAAGAGCACGATCTGATGAATGCGGTTTGCGGACCTATTGATTTATTTTTTAAAAATTTAGCATTTTGATTTTACGATTCCTAGACGATATCTCTTGCCTGTGATCAAAGACAGTGAGAGCTGATTTTGAGGAGTATAGCCAAATTTGTGCTAAATTATTTTTGATGCATTCAAAAACTCTCCAACTGCTTTTAAAGGGGTCATCGGATGCAAAATACACTTTTATATGGTGTTTGCAAATAAATGTGTCTTTGCAGTGTGTGGACACAATCACCATGCAATGAAAAAAATCCATTCACTTTTTTTTTTATAAAAAAGCCAAAATGTTGTTGCTCATTATCATTTAAAGAGACATGCACCGAAACGGGTCACTGTGAACAGAGCTGTTTTTGAGGAGGTAAAAAGGTGATGTTTTACACAACCATTGAGAAATTTTAACAAAAGTATGTTACAAACTTTACATGAAGACCTAAAGAATCATACCAACTTGTGGAAAATGGGCATCCGATGACCCCTGTAAAGGTGACCGGTTTGGGTCTTGACATGCATGCTCAGGGCAAGTTGTTATGACACAATGTTATGTACATTGAGCACTGATGTTCAGTTGGCTTGTTTGGGGTCAAATTTATTTGTATTTTTCAATAAATTAGTATTTTTTAAATATAACTATTTATTTTATTTGGATGAATTTGTCTTTTTTATCAGATTTACCAATTGTTGTAATTTCCATTTGTGCTGGTCAATTATAAACAATAGGCAAAATTGAACTGCTAGCAAAAATTGAAGCGAATTTGGTTGGGTTGAGGGACCGCTGCTGCAAATATTTGGGTGGCCCTAACAGATCTCACTCTAAACTTTTGATAAAACTTGAGAGCCCTGATGAAAGTACTAGTTGTATACTTATAAAAGTTCTATTTTAATACTGCTTGGGACTAAATTGGCCAACTTTTGGTGTATAAAAGTATAATTGTAACAGTAGTAAACTAAGTATACAACTAGTTTACAACTACGGTTTTCATTTGTACTGGAACTATACTACAAGTGAAATTGAATGTATACTACACTCTAAAAAAATGGTTCTTCAGCGGTTCTTCAGGGGTTCTTTGCGGTGGTTATGGTGCTATATAGCACCACTACCATTTAAAGAACCTGTTAAGCCCAGTTTGGTTCTTCAGCGGTTCTCTGGGGTGGTTAAGGTGCTATATAGCACCACTGCCATACAAATAACCCATTAAGCCCCTACAATTCTTTAAAGGTTCTCTCTCTCTCTCTCTCTCTTAGTGGCTTAGTGTAGTTGGTGATAGGATTAGAAAAACGACATTAAAATACTGTAAATTTTCCTGAACACAAGGCACATAGCCTATATTCCAAGGCCCCCACACAAGACTTTTTGACAACAGAAAAAAAGAAAAAAAGAAAAAAAAGAAAAAAGAATTATGTGGAAGTGAAGTCATAGGCTATATACCGAAATTATGTCACAAACTTCAATAAAAAGCTATATTCATATATTAATTGCTTTTTGTTATTTGTGTAGGTAGGCCTAGTAAAATAATTAGCCTAAAATGAGTGAGGAGAGAAGTTATGTTTAAAAACGTGTTTCATTTTCTACTTAGCCTACAAAATGTGAAAATGTGTCCAAAAACAACAACAACAAAAAAAAATATATATATATATAATTTTTTTTATTTTATTTTTTATATTCAAACATATAAACCTACGCGCCGAATAGTGTGCACTGTGAAGGTCAGGTGCACGTGAGCGAGCGCCGCATTCCTCAAAGAAAACTCTAGAAAAACTGTCGTTGGACTCGACGTCAATCAAAACCGGGACGAACAGATTTCAAAAAGAGACAGAAGAAGATATTTTTCGAGGTGAGTGTCAAAGCGCATACTGCGACAGAAATATACTATTAACGTTAAGTTACTTGTCAGGGGAAACTTTTCATTGTATTTTGCAAATGTTTTACCGTGTTTTGTGACGTTAATGCTAAGGTTAGTGTCATGCTAATGTTAGCTGACTGTGGAGCCTGACCAACCGTGTTGGCTAATAAAACGCTAACCATCCCATTGACGTAAGTTAAGTTTTAACCAAACATATTGAAACGCCTGGTCTAATCGACAAAGCTCGAGAAATACACAGAGAGAGGTGTAAGTTAACATTAAGGAGAAACGGTTAGGTTTATTTGTTGTTTCACAAACACTGAAGTGTAAGTAAGTGTAACTGGGGTCGTTCTTTTCTTGACTTTCTCCAGATATAACGTTATAACACTCCCGTTTAATATATTTTAAATCACTGATAGTGATGGTCTAACGGCTGTTCCCCCAGTAGCGGGCTTTATAGCTAGCTGCATCGTTACCATGGATACTGTGTAGTCTTACCCTATAGACCCCTTTTCAGTTGGTAAACATGGTGACGTTTTTTGTGGGCGGAGCTTAGGTGGTTGCAGAACGATCCCTCTGGCCGCTTCCCTAACGTTAGTTTGCAAGTTTTGTTAGCTTGTTTTTTTAACAATGACTAGAGAAAATCCGATTTTATCTTAATGTGCAAGGCCACTCACTGTCCAGGACCACGATTGTTATTTGCAAAAGTTCATTTTAAAGGACGGAACCAGATTGGCTGACCCATACACGCTCAGGCAATGGATGGACGATCTGACAGGATTAACGTTAACGCTAGGCTAACTCCGGTTGAGTGGCCTGACTTCTACACCTATCCGATAGAGAAACCGAGCGTAAAGAGAAACTGAGGGCATATAAATCTTTAGATGCCTATAACTATGTGCTGAATGGTCATGTACAAGACTTGTGTGGTACGATCCGCAGTTCTGCCTACCCAGCGCCAAGAAGACGACAATGTAAAGAGTGACATTATGGTGCAATTTTAATGATGTGAATATTTTCTAGAAATAAAAATTCCAGATACAGCATATTCATTTTTCATTGATTCTTGCACCCAACAACACAACAAGATGACATTTAATAATAATAATAATAATTTAAGCTCCTTATTATGTATGCTGGTTTGTATTGGCCGCCTGCAGTTTTCCCTTTGTTTTGCCTCCAGCTAGCGCCGTGACGTAACTGTGACGTCGGCTCGAAATTGGTCTATTCACATGTAGTGTCTCGCCTGCTAGTGTGGAGTACACTTAAGGTAAATAGGGTAAATGAAATTAACTACTAGATGTCACCACTAAACTTTCCTAGTTGATTACTTAAGCGGTGGACAGAGCTGTGAAGCGGTGGGCAGAGCTGTCAGCACTCAGACTGGGTCTATGAACCACAATATGGATAACATCATGGAGAAGCTCACAGCTTTGCAAAGGCAAATGGATCGTTTCAGAGACCAAAATGGACCAGGAGAATAGCCTGTATAAATTGAATGTGGCTACTCGCCCCAAGACCAAACAATCCCAATCTTATCTGTTTCGGCACCCCGCTACCAGCACTGGCCTTGGCCAAGGCCGCTGCTGGAACAACAACTCTCCCGGAAGAGCACTGCAGTGAGCCGCTCTTGCATTCCTTCCCCGACTCCCCAGACACCTGGTGATTGTTGACTCTGCCTGGGACATGATCAAGGTTGTCTCCATGGCAACTTGCTGTGTATCGCTATGACAATCCTGCGGACTGAGGCTCCTAGATTATGGTGCTGGCTTAGCGACTCTCTCCAGGCCTACACATACATGAACTTACACATACACAGATATGCACCTGCCCCACACCCCATCCCACGCCTTCGCCGCTTCGTACCCCCAGTCTGACAGGCGGGTCTGTGACCAGCGCCGTAATGGCTGCAGGACCGGATGGCTGCTTGCCTGGGCTGGACTACCTCCATCCCCCACTCCCAACCGTGTTGCAATGTCTTGTTTGTAGAGTGTACTGTTTATGTGCTAATGTTGCTGAGGTGTTTTTTCCTGTTCCCAGACTGTTCTCCTTACAGGAGCATAGTCTGGGGGTTGCCTTTTTTCTCCTCACCTATCCTCATGTCATGCTATATTTTTCTCAAGTTGGCGCTGATTATAGCAGCCACGGTAACACCTTATTACCAAAGCAAATTCCTTGTATGTGCACAACACTACTTGGCAATAAAATTGATTCTGATTCTGATTCTGATTCTTACATTAAGACAATATTATTTTGTATTACAGGTTTTCTAAAATTTTATGTTCAAATGGTATTTTGTATCTAATCAAATATCCGCTAATTTGCATATTATATTTTAAGAACCGAAAAACTGGATTAAGCCAGGTTGAAAATTATTATTTTATTTTGTTAACATATTAGACTAGAATGTTTTTACACAGGGAATTTCGGGTATCTCTTTTTAACCAAGTAGATCCATCTGGTAATTTATTCCATGGCAGTAAAATGTTTTCTGAGGAAGAAGGCTCTGTATTTTCATGATGCGTTTAGGAAATTCTAGTTTTTACATCTATAAGTCAAAGTCTTCAAGAACATACTGCAAGTATGCATGTATCCAAAATGTAGATGGTCAAAAAATGTGGATATGTAGCTGATTTAAAAAATTTGTAAAATGTAATGAAGATTGTTAGTGAACTTCATCAAAACTTAATTTTTTTTTTTGTGTGTTTTCACATTTGTGTGCTGAGTTGTAATCCGGTACAATGTATATAATTCTAGTGGGAACCATTCATGCAGAATATTGTTTTATATGAGACACATATTGGTGACGCAAATGATACCTCGTGCGATGTGCGAACAGCGCCATCTTTAGAAGCACATTTGTCGCTGACGGGGTCGGGTGTGCTCTCTCTCGCTCATCTGACGAGAGTGCTGTTTTCTCCGTGCTGTATGAGCAGACTGAAGGGGAGAGACGTGTATCCCAAAAAAAAAAGAGAAAAATATTAATTTTGCTCTGTATTTCTGCAGAATAAAGATCCTGAGACCTCTTCCATCAGCGTTGTCTTCACTGAACAGAAAACAAACACAACCAGAGTAAAACTGTTACATAAAATGGTGCCGTGACCTACTGGATCTACGTGATTGGCCGCAGCCGATCGCCGGAGTTGTGCAACGAGTTTGTGATGTCTGCGGAGGCTGTGGAATTGATTTCGCCATTGAACTGGTAACTGTAAAAGGATAAGAGAATCCATGTTTTTTTTTTTTATTATTATTATTTTTTTATTGCGGACTGACTTATTGAACTGTTGTTTTTCCTCATCATACTTATTGGACATTCTCTGGGATCAGTTTTTATTCATTTTTTTTATTCTGTCATTGTTGTAAATTTATATTATGGCTGGAGTAAGGAAAGAGTACGATATGATAACTCCATATCTTAGGAGGGGTAGAGGGTTGTTGGGGGTGGACGAACCTGCCATTGGTAAACCTAGAGTATTAGTCTACAGTCCCCAATCACCTGATACCGTACCAGAACATCCTGTTGGGCCGACTGCCTCTACTCCTAGTGATACTGATGATAACGTTGCACAGCAGTTACGTGATCTTATCGGTGAATTAGGCAGTCAAATAGGGGATTCCATCGCCACACGGCTATTAGCTAGCCAAAGCCCGGTCACACCCTCCAGTTCAGTCCCATTAGGTGCTGCTGCACCAGAACCCTCTATGGCAAGCCGAAATCTCACTAATGTCAGCCTGATAGTCAAGCCAGATGTCAAAAAGCCCCCAATGTTTAGAGGAGATGGAACAGACAAATACACGGTTCAGGAATGGATTGAGTTGATGGAATTGTATCTCCACAAAGCAGATTGCTCTGACACAGATCAGGTAGACGAGATACTGAGCCACCTGCTAGGCAGGGCTAAGAGCATTGTCAAGGTGAGACTCAAAATCAGCCCTGACGAAGCCATCTCCCCTGTAACCATCTATGATGTGTTAAGGCGTTACTTCAGTGAGAGTCCTGGATCATGTCTACCGCTAGCTGACTTTTACGCGACACGACCCAAAGTAAATGAGTGCCCTGTTGATTACTGGGTAAGATTGAACGCAGCTGCTGAGTTAGCAGACAGTCATTTGCAGAAACAAGCCGAAAAGATGAAAAACATGAGTTCTGAAATCACGATGATGTTCATCAGAAACTGTTCTGAGCCGAACCTCTCTAGTATGTTTCGGTGTAAACCTATCAGTAAATGGTCAGTCACAGAAATCCAAGAGGCCATTGACGAGCACCAGAGGGAAGTCCAGTCTAAGAAACTGTCTACTGTCGCACATAATGTTAGCGCGGTCCAAGTCGCTGCAGCTAAATTATCAACCTACCCTCATGCTGTCACCGAGGGAGAGACTTTGACATCGGACCCACCCATTAATGTCCCTGTAAATTCTTTGAAGGCTGCTGATCCCGCAACTTCGGAATCAGGCACTTTGGAGCGTGTCTTGAGTATGCTGGAAAGGGTATTGGAGCGTACTAGTCACAGTGCTCCTGCCTCACAGCAGAGAACAACTCAGTGGCGCAACTTTTCCCCGTGCAGAGTCTGCGGTGATAGGAATCATTCCACCCGTTCACATTGTATGAGAGAAAGGAGATGTTTGTTATGCATGGAGATTGGGCATCAGCAGAGGCAATGCCACAAGGTTGTCAGCTCTGCTAGTCCATCTGCTTCTGACCCACACGTTCAGGGAAACTAATTCACTCACGTGTGGGAGGGGATTATATGAGTGCAAAGTGTCAAACCCTCAATGTGGATGATGATTTATGTGTTTGTGATGAATGTTGCAAGTCTGTCTCCAGTAATAGTATCGTCTTGTTTCAGAATGTCATGCAGTTGGGAAAGGCAGACAGTCTGTTCTATACCTCAGTGCTATTGAATGACAAAGTCCCAGTCCAAGCGCTACTAGATAGTGGATCTATGGCGTGTACAATCAATGAGGAAACAGAGCATGAACTGTTGAGTATGGGGATGTCTGCACAGGTTGACCAGTTGCACATGGACGTTCTTCTTGTTGGCTGTGGAGGTGTTAGAGTCAGACCGAAGGGAGTCTATCAGTTGAAGATGGATGTGTGTGGCACATTAGTGAGTGTGCCTACGTTTGTTGTCCCGGGACAGAGGGATCAGTTAATTCTGGGAACTAATGTTATTAAATTCATCCTCACTCAACTCAAGCAAAGCTCTAACTATTGGAACGTCATGAATCGTCCTGAGTCATCTGGAGAACCTGAAGTTGAGCAGTTCCTAAACATGTTGTCAGGCATTAACAGGTGGAAGGGCAGTGTAATTCCTGACATTGTGGACACTGCAAAACTGGCTCAGGCCATCACTTTGTTGCCCCGACAAGAACACCTCGTGTGGGGTAAACTTCCATCGAACACCCCTATTTCCATGGGAAGTACTATTGTGATTGAGCCACCCAAATCACAGACCCACAAGAAAGGTATCATGGTGGGAAGAGTCATAGCCTCTATGTCTGGTGATGGGTGGGTCCCTGTCAGGATCATGAATCCCTTTGATAAGGCCATTACACTGAGAAGAAACTCAAAAATAGCTGATGTCTTCCCTGTTGTAGCTGTTGAGGACCTCAGTGTGCACCCTGATCGCAACAGTAATGAGATGGTGAGTGTGCAAAGCCAGGGCATCGGAGGCATTGATGAGGGAGGTTGCACTGACTTCAGGCTAAGTGAAAGTCTGCAGAAACTTGGTCTTGGTGATTTAGACATTGAGTCGTGTGAAGCATCCCACTATTGGAAGAGTCATCTATTACAGCTCATTAGGAGTTATGAGGACGTATTTTCCAAACACAAACTGGATTGGGGAAAAGCCAATGAGTTTGTCCACCATATTCGTTTGGCAGACGATCGTCCCTTCAGACTTCCATACCGCCGTGTTGCACCTGCACAGTACCAGAAGCTGAGGAGTGTTCTCTCTGACATGGAGGAACAGGAAATCATACGTAAGTCCAATAGTGAGTAGGCCTCTCCCCTTGTGTTGGTATGGAAAAAGAATGGGGACCTTAGAGTGTGTGTGGACTACCGCTGGCTGAACGCTCGAACGGTTAAGGACGCCCACCCCTTGCCTCATCAGGCAGACTGTTTAGCAGCTTTAGGAGAGAATGTCTTCTTTAGTGCGATGGACTTAACCTCTGGGTTTTATAACGTCATAATGTCTGAGGAAGACAAGAAGTTCACTGCCTTCACGACTCCTATGGGTCTGTATGAATTCAACCGTCTGCCGCAAGGGCTCTGTAACAGTCTAGCCAGCTTTATGTGACTCATGACCAACATCTTCGGGGATCAGAATTTCCTCACGTTATTATGCTATCTCGACGATCTTCTTGTGTACGCTCCAAATGAAGAGGCAGCCATTGAGCGGCTTGAGCTGGTGTTCACTAGGCTCAGAGCACACGGACTGAAGTTGGCCCCGAAGAAGTGTCATTATCTGAAGAGAAGTGTGAAATTTCTGGGGCATGTCATTGACGAGTGGCAACGGATCCAGACAAAGTTAGTGCCATTTCTGCCATATCTGAATCTGATCTGATGATGCCAGATGGAGTGACACCTTCGCAGAAAAAGATAAGGTCATTTTTGGGAATGGTGTTATATTATCAAAACTTCATTCAAAACTGCTCCAGCATAGCGAAGCCTTTGTTCACCTTGACAGCTGCACCCAGAGGAAGGAAGACCACTGTGAGAGGCACTGCATCATTCAGGAGACTGAATTCCAGTGATTGGAAACTTGAGCAGAGTGTGGCGTTCCAAAAGTTAAAGACGGCTCTGTTAGAATCTGTTGTGCTAGCTCACCCTGATTTCAGCCGACCATTCGTTCTATGTACAGATGCGTCTATGGATGGGTTAGGAGCTGTACTGTCACAAGTACCAGAAGGAGAAATTAAGGCACGTCCTATTGCCTTTGCCAGTAAAGCTCTCACTCGTGCACAAGCTAAGTACCTTGCTCATCGCCTAGAGTTTTTGGCCCTGAAGTGGTCCGTCTGCGACAAGTTCAGTCACTGGTTGAAGGGACATGACTTCACTGTCTGGACGGACAACAATCCCTTGACATACATCATGACAAAGCCAAAGCTTGATGCATGCGAGCAGAGGTGGGTGTCTAAGCTGGCCCCCTATAGTTTTAGCATTCAGTACATACCCGGCAGTAGAAATGTGGTCGCAGATGCTTTGAGTAGGCAACCCTTCATCCGTGGTTGTGTCAGTCAGAGGCTGATGTCAGAGCCGTATGGTGCGCTGCTTGAAGAGGCGGAGCAAGTCCATGATAACACCATACAAGAAGTTTTCAGGTTGAGTGCAAACTCCTGTAATGTTGAACATCATCCCTCTGCATTCTCGGAATCATGTTCACTTACCAGTGTTGAGGTGTCGGCAATCCTTGATGTTCACACAGAGTGGGAAGTAGGCACAAGAGATCGAGCGGTCCAGTGGCTCACTCAGGATACCCACCAGTTGTCGTCTCCAGGTCTTAGTCCTCTGCCTTTTTTTTCATTGAGGGAGTTACAGGAGAAGCAGCAGGATGACTCAACGCTGTCAAGGGTCTTGTTCTATGTGAGTAGAGGATGGAAACCATCTAGACTTGAGAGAACTGGGGAAACTCAAAATGCTTGATGTAATACTCTACAGAGTGTCCAAGGATGTTCTGACGCAAAAAAGGAGACTGCAGTATGTTTTTCCAAGTTCGCTGGTGAAGCAAGTTCTTGAGGGTATTCATGATGAAGCTGGGCATCAAGGTCAGGGTAGGACTTTATCCCTTGCGAGACAGAGGTTCTTTTGGGTCAGGTTGGAACTGGATGTGCGTGAATATGTTAAATGTTGCAAACGCTGTGTGGTTATCAAAACTCCAGAACCTGAAGGGAGAGCTCCTCTGGAAAGCATCAAAACATCAAGCCCCCTGGAATTGGTCTGCATAGATTTTTGGTCTGCGGAGAATTCCAGTGGTCGCAGCATGGATGTCCTGGTCATAACTGATCACTTAACTAAGATGGCCCATGCTTTCCCTTGTAAAGACCAATCGGCGAAACAAGTTGCAAGGCTATTGTGGGATACTTTTGTGTATATGGCTTCCCAGAAAGGATCCATTCGGATCAAGGTGCCAATTTCGGGAGCCAACTGATTCACGAACTGCTACACGTTGCTGGAGTGAGGAAGTCTAGAACAACCGCATATCACCCAATGGGCAACGGTCATGTTGAACGATTCAACAGAACTCTGGGTGGTATGATCAGGGCGTTGCCACCTAGGGCCAAGCAACTCTGGCCGCAGATGTTGCAATCGTTGACCTTTGCTTATAACTGCACCGCCCATGAGTCAACTGAATTTGCACCTTTTTACTTGATGTTCGGCAGGGTTCTGAGACTCCCAGTGGATGTAATCTTCAGCAGTGTGGAGAGGAACGATGTCCTCATTGATTATGATGTGTACGTGAAGAGATTGAGAAATGATTTGAAAGAAGCTTTGACACTTGCTCAGAAGAATGCTGAGGCCAGTCAGCGACGCCAGGCAGACCTATACAACAAGAGGGCAAAAGGTTGCAGTATTGAAGTTGGGGACCAAGTCTTGCTGGCTAACAGAGGTGAACGTGGTCGCAAGAAATTGGCGGATAAGTGGGAGTCCATTCCATATACCGTTGTTGCCTTTAATCCTCAATGTCACACCTACCGAATCCGCAACACCCACACTAGTCAGGAAAATACTGTTCATAGGAACTTGCTCCTCCAAGCTAGCTTTCTGCCAATTGAGTTTGAGGAAATTGAACCCTCATTCAGTGAAGGCAATGAATCAGTTGATGACTGCAGTGGAGTAGCTTTGAGCAATGCTCTAACACCCATGTCTGAATACAGCAACACTGACCGAACTGCCAGTTGGGTAGCAGGGACTGTGGCTCCAAATGTTGACCTGGGCAGTACATCCTCTAAGACAGAGAGTGTCCTTCCAGTGGCAGTGGATCCTGATCCTGCACAATCTGTGCGTTCAGCAACTATGGGTGATTCTTTCAGATGTGACAATGTTTCTGAACATTCAAGTAATGGAGGATTGATTCGTGATACAGTGATATCTGCATCCGTGGGAGGTTCATTTGACGATATACAGACCTCTGATCCTGTGGGTTCGCTCCCTAATCAGGTGGTGACTCAAGTCAAGGTTTGGCAGGCTTGTGAAACCTGTGAACAGATTAATTCAGAACATGACCCAAAACATGAATATGACCAGTTCAGTTAATGGGGTTGCAAGGTCTTTATTGTCATAAAATGGATTGAGCAGTCACATGAGTAGTATGAGAGTGTTTCCTTTGAGTCTATTCAAATCATTCTATTGAGTTGACAGAGCCGTAATTCATAATAAAAAATAAAAAAAATAACTGTCACATTGAAGTTTAAGTAGTGGTGTTTGGGGCACCCTATTTACAAGTGTTGCCTTAGTAGGTCTGATCAGCCTGTTTAGGTCACTTTCCCTGTGGTTTGGGAAGCATATGTTGCTGTGTCAAGTGTGAAATGTTTATTCTGTGTGTAATTTTTTTGAACAGCTATTTATCCATATTGAACTAGTTTTGTGAAGTTCAGCGGGGAGTATGTAGCTGGTTTAAAAAATTTGTAAAATGTAATGAAGATTGTTAGTGAACTTCATCCAAACTTAATTATTTTTTTTTTTGTGTGTTTTCACATTTGTGTGCTGAGTTGTAATCCGGTACAATGTATATAATTCTAGTGTGAACCATTCATGCAGAATATTGTTTTATATGAGGCACATATTGGTGACGCAAATGATACCTCGTGCGATGTGCGAACAGCGCCATGTTTAGAAGCACATTTGTCGCTGACAGGGTCGGGTGTGCTCTCTCTCGCTCATCTGATGAGCGTGCTGTTTTCTCCGTGCTGTATGAGCAGACTGAAGGGGAGAGACGTGTATCCCCCAAAAAAAGAGAAAAATATTAATTGTGCTCTGTATTTCTGCAGAATAAAGATCCTGAGACCTCTTCCATCAGCGTTGTCTTCACTGAACAGAAAACAAACACAACCAGAGTAAAACTGTTACATATACAACAACATAAATTTGCTCCATAGGTTCTGCAATGTGTCTGACTGTTAGCATGAAGGTAAACGTTTCATTAAAAACTACAATCTCTTGTTGTTTTAAGGATTCCCTGCTTGAATCACTGAGAAATAAGTTTAAGAAGGAAAAGCAGCCGCTTGTTGCCAACAATGAAATACAGCGAATGAAAGAGAGATGGGCAAGAAGGAAGCAACCTCTTCAGACAGCTGAAGTTTATCCAAGTACCACGGTAAAAATCTCGAATTCGACAGTAAACTTTGTATAATTGCAATTTCTGCAATAGTCCATGGACATCAGAGACAACCCTTTTAAAGGGTTAGTTCACCCATAAATGATAATTCTGTCAGTAATTACTCTCCCTCATGTTGTTCCAACCCCGTAAGACTTTCATTCATCTTCGGAACACGAATTAAGATATTTTTGATGAAATCTGAGAGCTGTCTCACTCCTTCATAGGCTGCTAGGTCATTTCATCTGCCAGCCCATAAAGTTAGTAAAGACATCGTCACAATAGTCCAACTGACTACAGTGGCTCAACCTTAAGTTTTTCAAGCAACAAGAATAATGACTCCAAATAATGACTTTATTCAACCATCCATTCTTTTCCATGTCATTCTCCTATGCTTTTGACATAGTGTAAACGGTTCTACGTCAGTACGTAGGCTCACTATTGGCCGACGCTGGTCATGTGTGTGTGATGCTGGCCAATAGTGAGCCTACGTTCTGACATAGAACCTAGAAGCGCTGCACAGTTTACAGCATAGGAGAATGACATTGAAGAGAAGGTTGAATAAAGTCATTATTTTTGCGCACAAAGTATTCTCGTCGCTTTATAAAATTAAGGTTGAGTCACTGTAGTCACTTAGACTATTGTAACGATGTCTTTACTAACTTTCTGGGCTGGCAGATGAAATGACCTAGCAGGCTAAGAAGGAGTGAGACATACTATGAGCTTCCCATTTTGGAAAATTGAAATTTGATAGCTAAAAATATGTCTTATGTTCTATTGAAGAAATGATTGCAAACTGTACTTTGTATCAACCATAACAAGCTTTGTGTAATTTGTGACTACAAGTCAATGTCATGCCAAACAATGGTTAAATCGAACCTTGTTCCGACGAGTTGATTGGTCACTATAAATATGGTGGGATAACAACTAAGACTATCTTGGTTTTTTGTAGTTATAAATGAGTCTATGCAGAATGACCATTAGGCCTTTTCTCCTCATAGTTTAAAAGTGGCTGGTCCCAATGTTTTAGTTTATTGAGAGTTTGTAACAATTTAACTACCCCAATAGGTTGATGCAGGAGAAGATGAACGAAGCATCAGGGAACATCTGCGAGTAATGAAGGAAGAAACCGAGAAGCTTCGACCAAACATAGAGCTTCTCAAAGAAAGGATGGCGCTGATAAAATGCTACCGGAAAAAATTAGTGTCCAACCACAGCACGGAGGAGACGATCTCTGAGTTCCCATGTTTCAGACTGGCCAAAATGGTAAGTACAGTAGTGTATTAATTGCCTCCTGAATTATGACTTATGACAAACGAGTTATGACTATATTTTAATGTCTTTTCTACTTTGCCTTCATCTTAACATAGCTCCTTTGGGATCTGAGAGACCATACCAATGTTGATGTGGACCAACAAATTCTCTCTTAGCTCTCTGTAATGGCACCTCAAGTCCTTCAAGTTTCACGGAGCCCCCTGAGTGAAAAGTTCAGGCGTGTGATTGAGGACTGTGAAGATGGCAGACTGAAAAAAGGTAATTAAATCTGCACTGATTTTCAGTGTATCACTGACTGACACCCTATCTGCCTGAGATCATACATTCCTGCATGTATCTGTTTTGCTTAATAGCAATGACTAATTTTTAGTTAAGTGTAATTAAAGGTAGTACTAATTACTGTCTTAGTAATGAATTTTTAAAAAACAAAGAAAACCTATTAGATAAAAGCATCCACCATGTTATGTTAAGCTAATTATGTTATTTTGTTTAAAGACCTACAGTTGGAAGCAGCTATTCTGCTCTTGCCTGCACTGTTTAAGGAGGACCCGGGGTTGCTGTTTGAAGTTGAGGTGAGCCATGAACAGTTGACTGCAGTGTGTGAAGCAAATCTAATCAATGCACTACAGTACACTTATTGCTCATTTTGTTGTGCAAATGACTTCAATGCAAACATTAGTTTTTGTTTGCTGGTCTACACAAACTATGCTGTCAAAGTGAAGAGAAAATTACATACATTTTCAGTTAATGGACAAAAGTATTTGAGCAGTTGTATGATAGGAGTTAAAATCAATTATAAAACTGATAGTTCAGGTCCTTGATTCTAATTAGTTGAGCTGCGTTCAAAGCCGTTGTAAATTACTCAACAAACATACACCTGTGACCGCATTACATTAAAGGTACACTGTGTAGTTTAAGTATTTTATTAGCTAAAATTAATGTCTTTATTCATACATATGTCCTCATTGGTGTAAAATTACCTCTGCCAATGATCTGACTTATCCTTGTAAGCGAAGAATTTCTTATCTTTATTTACATGGGACGGTTAAGTCCACGGAGGCGTCCATGACGTTCCGCCATCTTGAAAAACTATAATAGCAGAGGGACAAAAAGCACTAGCCTACCACAGCGCATTTTGGTTCAGAGCCAGCGTCACGTGACTGAAACCAGCAGAAGTGGAGGAGAGATCAGTGAGGCGCTGTCACTGCCCCGGCAAATTTGAGAAAGGCTGCACTGTACTTCATAATGCCGAGTGAGGAGCTAGAGAGCACTCTTAGTTTGAATGCAAAATACAATTTCACCGCTAAATGGGAGAAATTCCTACACAGTATACCTTTTAATATTACTGTTTGTCTGTCTGTTGCTTAGCAACCTTAGCTGTTCTAAATTCACAGTAGAACACGGCTTCAAGGGGCTTATTGTTGTATTTAACTATTTTTAAGATTTGCCTTTCAAATAAGTATGAGAATATGGTTAATGCTATTATCCCCTCTCCCCCAGGGCCATGCTCAGACCTGCCCTCCTGACACCCCAACACCTAAAATGGTACTTAAAGGCTGCAGGGAGGGTCATCCCATGCAGTACGACCACATTGTCATCATGTTGGATGGCCAGTCAATTACAGAGGAGAGTGAGGACATCTCAATGGCACTGGGCCTCGTCCTTTGTGTATATTTTCTGTTTGGGATCCAGTATCCTAAAGGACTGCAAAAGACACTGACCTTTTTGGAGTGCGTTGTTTTAAAAATGAAGAATGCTGCCGGACTTCCTGTCACGATTAAAAGGGTGTACAACTCAATCTGTGCATAGACCGGAGTCTCTCTCTTTTTCTCTTTCTGGGCCTCTTCCAGTTCCAATTTCTATTTTTTTTTCAGAGTATACAACTCCGTTAGCCAGTGTTGTTAATGTTAAAAGCATTGATTATATTTGCAACTGAAATAAATTAATTAAAATCTTTCAATCCACGATTTGGTAAGTAAAAGTGTAATTTAGAAGCATATTGACTCATCAATTGTAGTATCTGGCATGATAATGGCCCCTACTACCTCAAAAAAAAAGGGGGAAAAAAAGGTTCTATATAGCACCATTTGACAAATGTGCTATAAAGCTTCTTAAGTGCCATACAGTACCAAAAGAGGTTCCAAATAACCACTGTTGAGCACCATTGTTATTGAAGCAATTGTAAACAATCAAGGTGCTTTATGGCACCTCTTATGGTTCTATATGGTACCTCTTATGGTTCTATATGGCAACCTCTTATGGTTCTATATGGCAACCTCTTATGGTTCTATATGGCAACCTCTTATGGTTCTATATGGCAACCTCTTATGGCTCTATATGGCAACCTCTTATGGTTCTATATGGCAACCTCTTATGGTTCTATATGGCACCTCTTATGGTTCTATATGGCACCTCTTATGGTTCTATATGGCACCTCTTATGGTTCTATATAGCACCATTTGACAAAGGTGCTGTATAGCACCTTTAAATATAAGTTGTTCCCCTATGATTACAAGCCAATGAACCACTCTTAGAGCTATTTAGCACCATTTTTGTTTAGAGTGTGTAGTAATTTACTAGTTAAATACATGGAGCACATTTTTGGTTTCTGCAAGTGGCCTACGGTTTGAACTATATTCTCAGTAAACTACTAGTTTTGTAGTTTTATACTGCAAGTAAATTTGTAAGTTTTCTTTAAGTGAACATTATACTCTTATTTTTTATATTCTTTTTGCACTTTCTATTTTATACTTAAAATATACATTTTAATACACTTTAACTCGTTTTAAAAACTTTGCCAGCCAGCGGCAGTATTTTTTATAATTTTCACAAAAATGGCCACCAGAATATTATGTTGTATTAATATACAATATCAATATAAAGCAACATACAGACTAATAAAAGAAAGATAAGAGCCTCTGCTTTTAAACAACAACAACAAAAATTTTGTTCTAGCGTCATGCATTCTTGTTATTTAATCAACACTTGAATGTGGGTATGTTTCATGAAAAAAAAACAAATTTGAACAAAAAGCTGAAAAAATCATCTTTTTGTCAAAGACAACATCCGGATCGATGATCAAAACACAGATGGAGTAGATTGAGTCCTTCAACAGCCCGAAGCTCCACAGTTGTTTCCTTTTCATGGGCTCAACACGTCATTCAGTGACATTAGGCAGTTTTAGATTTTTTGCTTGTTTATGCTTTTACTTATATAGACTGAAATTATACTTTGTTTTATTTTTTAAAGAAGTATATTAATAGCACACTTGAATAAACTTCTTTAAGGGGAGTCTTTAACAAAGAACAAAAACAGGGTCTCACATTGTCATGCCTTTTCCTATGTATTTGTAAGTGTGATATTTTTATAAGACTGATCACAACTGAATTGTCTTTCTCCAGAGTGAATGTACAGATGATTGCTGAAATTGCTCCTTTTTCTAAAACTCATCACACTGAGGAAAACGGCAATTTCTTTTCAGAATGAGTTTGCAAATGCCGTTTCAGCTCTGTGTGATATGTGAAACTCTTCTCACACTGAAGACACTTGTATGGCTTCTCTCCAGTGTGAACTCTCATGTGGATCTTAAGGTTTCCTTTAATCGTAAAACTCTTTCCACACTGAGGACAGGTGAAAGGCTTTTCTCCAGTGTGAACTCTCATGTGATTCTGAAGGTATACTCTCTTTGTGAAACTCTTTCCACACTGATGGCATATAACACAGTTCTCTCCAGTGTGAATCCTCATGTGATCATTCAGGTGTACTTTATGTCTGAACCTCTTCCCACACAGTTTGCAGGTGAATGGCTTCTCTCCGGTGTGAACTTTCATGTGAGTCGTAAGATTTCCTTGGAGTGAGAAGCTCTTCCCACACTGTTGGCAGGTGTGAGGCTTCTCTCCAGTGTGAACTCTTAAGTGGCCATTAAGGTTTTTTTTCTCTGTAAATCTCTTTCCACACTGAGGGCATATGAAAGGCTTCTCTCCAGTATGGATTTTCAAGTGGGCTTTAAGGCTGTCTTTTCGATTGAAACTCTTTCCACACTGAGGGCAGGTGAAAGGCTTCTCTCCAGTGTGAACTCTCATCTGGACTTTAAGGTTTCTAGTTCCTGTTTTATGAGTCTGTGAGTAACTAAGAGATTTTGCCCCAGTCATGAAATCATGACATTTCTCATACTGATCTTCCTCTTCCATTTCATTAAGTTCTTGACTCTCCTCTTTCAGCTCCACCAGGTCTAGAGTAAAAAGAAACAAAAACAAGTTAACACCATTTATACATGTAAAACATCAAATCCAACATGTATTCTAGATCCTATACCCACTAAACGACAAAAAACGTTTTATCAAAATTGTTAAATCTACGCTTTCTTTAAGACATGTCCCAAATATTCTTAAGCTAGCAGTTATCAAGACCCTTATAAAAACCCACAGTAGAGCACTGTAGAAGAATGCAAAACCAAAACAAGGACAACTTTCCTAGTTGTGTCAAGCTAAGTAAACCCTATGATTCAAACCTTTAGTAGCAATAACGTCTTCAGGTTATGACTGTAACCAATTTTCCCTGAGAACAGGGTACGATACACTCCGTCGATGAAGCTTTTGGGGAACGCCTCCACCGGTGTCTGAAACGCTTATCTAATCACGGCAATCTTATTGACCGATGACACCCTATGATATCACTACTAGTGAGACCTAGATGTATATAAGGGGTGCCTAGAGAACATGTGATCCACTTATCGTCTGAAGGGACTGTTCAGCAGGCATCCCTGTGGCATGACAAAAGACGTTTGCTGCGTCCGAAAACTGATAAATGCTGCCTTTGGAGGACACATTACAAGATCAGAAGGCATCAAGGCACGTCTGAATGCATTGTTAGTTTCACTTCCTGTCTCCTGAGATACCTTCATCTGATCAGTTTTTGAAGGCAGCATAGATGTGTCATTCATTGCCTTTGATATCCCAGAATCCTGTGTTTTCCATTCTGTGACAGTTGAGCTAGAAAAATAAGGATGGCATCTGAAAGTTACGGCTGGTCATCAGTTTGTGTAAATGTAAATTTTTGATCAATGTTTTCCACTTATGATGTCATTTCTAAGAAGAAATTACTATTGTAGTCATTAAATATTTACTTAGTTTTCACAAAAGCTCGCTCTATTTTGCTGTAGATCATTAAACCGTAACACTGCCTCAGAAGTCTGTCCGAAATCAGTTTTGTGAGGAACCTTCGTGCGCAAACGCTGCCTGGAAAGTCATTTCCTGATAGGGCAGCGAGGCAAAAAAGTCACTGCGGTTCTCCGGGAACAAAGGTTACAGTCGTAACCTGAGACGTTCCCTTTTGAAAGGGAACTCGCACTGCGTCGATGATGCTTTGGGAGCGATATATCAGCGCCACCATGCTGAGGGGAGTGCATGCCAATTATTGCTGTGACAAAACCGCCAGAAAATGTCAGTTTCACTGAAATGCCAAACACTCTCCCTTCAGGCTGTCAGTGGTAGTATTCCCTATGGTCACTGCCAAAGCTATGAGCCTCAAAGAGGCCTTCGATACAACGAAAGCCTACCAAGGCCGCTCAAAGGCTTGGAACCAACAATTTCAGTGGAAGAGGTTCCTTTAAGGGAATATGGCCGGGGGGTCCAAGAGGAGTCCCTTCCAATCACTTTCTGAGGGGGACATAAAGTCAACCCCGCATGCCACTGGGGAGACTGACCTGGTCTAATTTACTGACCTTGTCTTGCCAACAACCAGCGGTTTCTTAAACAGAGTCTCTAAGATTAATTGCCTAACTTGTGGAGGCATCCGATGGGGAGGACTGCAGATAGTGGCAGTAATCGCTTACAGACTGGATCATAGAGACAGGCATCCTGGAGAGTAGAATTCAGCATAGCATTGATAACCTTATAAGTATTGACCAGGCTCTGGGCTAGAATCAGGGAGGCTCCATGGGAGCCAGCAACGTGATACTTAATGCCTTTGCACTGCTAAGCATCCAACTCGTTGGAGAGCCGCCTTCAAGGACTAAGCCTGTTAAGGCCTAATTACTTGATAGTGAGACTGTTAGGAGAGCTTGCCTCAGACGCCAGGTGCTCTCACAGACATTTCTGTGGGCCTGGTTATACTTATTTAACATTTCCAACTGGCATTATACTCAGGAGAAGTGCTATCGACCCTTTAAAGCAAGTTGAGTACAATCTTACGCTACCGGATTATCGAGGAGGCCTACTCTAAGGCCTACAGCTTCGAATGTCATGGGCGTCAGCCCAGGCAGTGCTTTGACTCTAAGGGAGCATACTCAACCATCCCAAGTGGGAGGGAGTAACTGATCTGTCTGTAGCCTGGGTGGTTAAGTGTTGTGGTGGATTTTTTAATAAGATAAAGATTAATTATATTACTAACCACAAAGTATGAATTAAATTAAGTATGAAATCACTGATATGAATTATACTAACATCTCATGATAAGTTCTAACACTTCCTTTCCTTCTATGTCTGAGGATGACTAAACTTCTGACTTATTATAACTTTGGTCAAAAGGAACTTTGAAATTGCAGTAACCATTATATTGTGAAATGATTTATTAAAATATTAACCCCTCACTACGTTTTTTGATGATACAGGATATTTTGCTGATGCTTAAATGATGCTTTTTGCTGATGCTTTCGATAAAACCATTCATTCCTTGCTATAGGTGAGGAAGTATTGTCTAAATCATCAAAATCAACATGTATGTTAGACCCTTTACCGACCAAGCTACTGAAAGGAATGCCTCCCAGAAGGTGTAGATCATCTTCTTAATATAATTAATTCTTCATTGTCATTAGGATACTGTAAAGACTCAGGGGCGGATCTAATCCGTGGGGGAATTTGCATATCATAATTAATAATTGGTAATTAATAATTATTCATACATGTTTGGATTAGATCAGTCTTACATGTTAATAAATCTCCCGCTAAGGGATGATGTGTCATTTTACCTGCATGCATGCATGTGTATCCCTGCAATTAACCACAAGTTGATTGTAATTAATTACATGGACCACGTCTTACAAAACAGGCAAAATTAATTAGCTCAATTGTCAGAATAATATTTGTGGGGATCCACAATATCATCCTACTTTATAGGATTTCAGGAAACGCAATTCTGTGGCCACTAGAATTGGGTTTTCTGCCCTATAAACCAAATACTCTTTAAAGTATCTTTAATTTGTAAAGCTTAAGTTAGACCTTTGGCACTTAAGGGACTTGGAAAATGAGCAGAGGCAGTACATCAATCAAATGAATATAATGAATTTAATAAGGCAGAACTACTTATGTATTTACTACGTTACAGGAATACATGTATTTACAAACATTAACAGACAATGACAACAACGCGGGGCGTTTGGACAATGGATACACGTGTGAGAGAGAGAGAGAGGGGGAGTGAGAGAGAGAGAGAGAGCATTGGCAACATTCACCCTGACAGTCACCTGTCTGTAACAACACGAAAACATCATCTTAATGCTTCTTAGAAGCTCTATAAAGAGATATACTTGCACAAGTTTCACGGTCTCCCTATGTCGCGGCATTCCTGCACGGCCCTGTCTGGCCGCGTGCGTGAGCGGAGTCCTTTAGGAAGCGTCACGTGGTGCTGCTTGGCGCGCGTGTTGAACGGAGGTTCAAAGTCTTTTGGGGTAACATTACCAAAGGAAAATAGTTCGGCTAAGTTCGTTTCATTTCGTGGAAGTGAACAGAGTCGACTACGGAAAACAAAACTTTGACTAACAAAGAAAAGAAATAAAGATCTCTACGGTGAAATCACGCGGAGTTGACGTTACATCTTTGCATGGCTGGTGAAGAAGCGCGCGTGCGTCTCTCGGTCCGGCGCGTCACGTGGTCAGATGCGCGTGTTTCTCCTTCAAAGCGAGCGCGCGCTCGTTTAAAGGTCCCTTGTAGATGGATTTGCTGAAGAGATATGTCATGCGATGTTCTTTTCACTCGACGATTGGAATTCAACACGGAGGCTTATCTAAGACTGAAAAACACAAACTAAACTAGAAACAAAATAAAAGAAAGGCGAAGAGCTCGCCCGGAGGCGAGACGTTACATTATGACACCAGGACAAGCGAAGTAAGAGGCGGATAAACTGGTATTCAGTCCTTTTGAAGACCTGACGTTTCCGCCTTCTTTTGGAAGAGGGTCCAATCAGGAGCTGTCCCTTGGAGGGAATTTTTATGATTCTTTGTGTTCTAACCAGGCAATTAAATCTCTAGTTTCATTGGGTGTTTAAGAGAATAATCTTCACAATTCTTATAATACTAATGTGTCACAAAGTTTAGCAAAATGTAATGTCAATTAACAAATGGGGAATGAAAATTGGAGTTTATCGAGACCAAACTTGCCACAAATGGATTTGGTTAAACATTAGTTGGCAAAGTTTGAAACATTATCCCATTAGAGTTGTCGTGAAACATGGACCAAACCACAAAAAGGCAACTCATGAAATAGGGAACTTAGATACATTGTTCATACAATTCTCAAATGGATATATAATAGCATATATATATATATATATATATGAATACAGGATTCATTTCTCCTCCTTGGTTAGAATTCGGAGAGAGCCACAGTTCTGTGAACATTCCTTTGGGTCGTAAACGCTGTTATCTAAGAACTCCAGTGATGTTAGTTTTGGTCTCTTTTCACTCCAAAGATGGAAAACATAGTAAACTATATTTTACTGGATATTACTGTACGTATTCTGATTGATCACACCGAAAGCATTCTGGAGGTATCCAGAACTATGTGTACAAGTTATGGGAATAGACAGTTATTTATAAAAATGCATAATGAAGGTATTTATAATTCACTTTAAGCTACGATAAAATCATAGTCATTCCAATGTGGCATGGGCAAATGGACACACATAAAAACACATTGAATATATCTGGTTAAATGTCCTTTAAAAAGATAAGTTTCTTTCTCTTTAGGATCCTTCTTTGGGACATTCCAGTCAGTCATAAAAATGTCTCGTAACTGGACACCACTCTCTGTCCTGAGCGGGCTTCACTTGTGGGGGATGCGTGTGTGGTTGTGAGTGTGTGTGTGTGTGTGTGTATATGTTCATTTACATCCAGGCTTTTTGGGCCTGAAGGCTTTGGGATTTTCGCTAGGATGTATTTAGTTATTCAGATTCACCTCGCCCAGTCCCTACAGTCCCCCCTTTTGTCTGATGAAGTCCCGGTGTGGACATCATCGGACAAATCATCGCAATGGACGGATGACAGGTGAATCATGATGATCGGGTAGCAGGTGGCTGTTAGGGCCGAGGGCTCAGCTTGATGAGGTTCAGCGCGGCCTCTGGCATGGTACCCTCTTCCTGAGGGTCCCGCGAACTTGGCTGTAGATGCTTGCATCCCGCAGTTCCAGTTCAGGATCTAGGGTGAAGTCGTGGTCCTTGAAGAAGGATGGGATTTCCAGTTTTGACTGGCACTCTTCACTTGGAAGAGGGTACGATGCCAGGTCGTCATGGTGAAGGATGGCACCTTTTGGTACTGGAATTCAAATGCTCGGGTTGAGCAAGGTGACACGGGTGGCAGTGTAATTCTGGTCGTGAGTGAGTGCAGCGGTGTGCACAGGAGTGTTAACGAGCCACCTGTCACCTACAATCTCTGCTTGGGTCTCGGTGACTTGGGTGCGAGGCTTGTCTTTAGCGGGGCAGCGTGTGTCGCTGATCTGCGGCCCGCAGATTCCGTCAGTGTTGTCTCTGAGGAAAAGTTTGTTAGGGCAGAGAGTGAGTGTCTTTGGGTAGTGAGTGTCTTTGATCAACGTGCCCGTGTGCGGATTTTGATGCGAGTGCTACTTCTCAAAATCTGACATTGACCATGTTCTTGAGCCGGTGGATTCGGCTTGACCCTGATGGGTAAGTTCAGGAGAAGACCCCACTTTTCTCTGCTTGTGGTTGACGCAGGGTGGGGTGGCTCTACCCGAAGAGTAGGCAAGGTGTGTTTGCAGAAAGTCAGCTGGCGTGGTGATGGCGGAAGCCAGCTCGGTTTTCACGAGGCTAAAGGGTATCAGGTGCAGTGGAATTCTACCCATGGCTAGGCTGCCTTCAGGGCTGTTACCAGCTGAGCTTGAGCAAAGTCATTCTAGAAGACAGTAAACAGCTGTTTCATGGAGTTTACTGTCAGGATCAGCAGAACGCTGAATGTTAAAGATTACCACAGTCCCCTTTAGTGTCTTGTCTTGTCGATGATCTTGTAGGGACGCACTCCGTGTTGTGAGTTGCTCTTTTATCTGTGGAATCTCAGTCTGCATTTCCGGCTACATGCCCACTCACGTTCACAGCATTCATGCTGGGCATACAAGTGTTAAACAGAGTTCTGATTGCAGTGGCGGCTCCGAGCAAACTCGTAGGAACCGTTGGGAGCGGCGGTTGTGGCCACCTGGCTCCGCTAGCGTGACAGTCAATTTCTCAAGTTGGTTGAGCATGTGTTTAACATCGGCCTCAGTGTGAGTGAGTGAGTCCTCTATCAATCGGGCACCTACCCAGCTGAATTGTGTTGTTGCGCTGGGGTATCATGCTCTGTAGACGTTGTGAGGATCAGGGCACTTACACTTTCTGAGTGTGGGTCCAGCCGTTGGTGATGAGAAGTCCTAGTTGTTCCTTTTAGGACGATGCCTGATGTCGGACCTGGTGAGATGTCCGGTTGCGGCTGCCCTCTGGTTGGCTGAAGGCACAGGATGCGAACCACAGCAGCATCCTGGTAAACGTGAAAGGGAGAGAGAAAGAGAGAGAAGGGGAGGGAAAATCTCAGCAGGTGTTGTCCTCGGTTGGCTCGGACAGTCTTTTCCTGCCGGTATGTCACTTGCTTCGGTGTCTTGCAAGTGTCTCTGGTGTGGCGATGTGCCGCACATGGTGCGTGCCATGGGCCTACATTGGCATAGACCCCCCTTTTGCACTGTGGCACCACAAGCGGTGGCGCAGTGGTGGCATCAGGTGCAGAACGCTGAATGTCTTCCTTTGCACGCAGCAGGTGCAGGGCGAACTGCGGTTGTCTGGGGCACCGGTCCTCCGTGGGTGCAGACGGCATGCGTGGGTGGTTGGAGGGGTATGAGAGGTGGCAACTCTCAGAGTTCATGGAGTTCTGGTCTTTGGCTAGCTGGAAGGTTAAGGTCAGGTTAAGCAAGGGCCCTGTGACATTGTTGTCACCCTTGTGGTGAGAGACTAATGCATGACCCTAAAAGTTCAGAACCACGGTTTAACAGGTTCGCTAGGCATGTAGAATAAAGCTAGGTGTTCTATGTATCTCAAGCTAGTGAAGTGTGTCTTGTATCCTAATCTTAGCTGTGGATGTTAGGAGGTTTAGACATATGTGGGTTCGAGGGTATTTCCTGGAAAGGGCATAGCCGAGATGAAATAAATGACTTAAGATGGTTCTTATGACTAACTTATTTCTCTGGACTTAACTGATGGTTCACTACGTCTTGACGAAGTGAAGGGTAGGGGAAAAGGACAGCTTTTTTATTCAAATTATGCCTATTATCAATCTGTAGGACTATAGTCATGCCCTAGTAATTGTGTTAATTACTTGTGTTGCAGGGTCACAAAAATGAGTGCATTTGTTGAAAACAAACAAAATCACAAACAAAAGGTGTCTCTGTTTCCTCTCTGGGCCCTACGGGAAATGGAACCACATTTGGACAAGAGAAATTAAATCATATAGATGACTGAATAGACAAGGGAATAGCGGACTGCTATTATTATCAAAGTCAAAGAAATGAAATAATAAAACCAAAACAAAAATAATAATAAAACAAAAGGGAATAAAGTGATCAAAATAACGGTAATGATCTGAAAGTGAGAATTAGAAATCCTAACTGGGGTCAAAGAAAGTATTCTCGAATACTTTGCACTGTATAAACCAAAGCTGTAAGTAAGGCTTCAAGTAGATGATGCTAATTGCTTACTGTAGAAGTTATTATTTAGCTTAGCCCAAGCTGGTTGGATGCTAGGTTAGCTTAGCTTAGCCTAAGCTGGTTGGATGCTAGGTTAAGTTAGCTTAGCTACCTAGGCTGGTTTGTTTACAAGGTGACCTCACGAGTTGGCACTTCCTGTGACAAGTTGTTGTCGTGGGAACCAAAGCATGTCAGAACACTTCAACAGTACCTGAAGAATGTCTGCGCACTTTCAAGGAGTTATGCATGTTTAACAGGTTAAAAGGTAGCACCTATACTTTAAGTCTGTCAAGAACTGGGGGTTACCTTCAGTAAAATGCAGATGTGTTTTGACATTTGCTAATTTTACTCATGGAACTCTTCTCTTTACACAACTAATTCTATTTGTTTACAGAGTAAGGAAATAGATTTGCTGTAAGTCAAAGGTTGTCTAAGCATCTATAGTAACGTCCCTCTCATGCACAAATGCTGAATTTTCAGCGAGTAAACAGTTTTGATCGCTAGGTAGCTCTCTGCTTGTAGATGCAGCTAAAGTTTAGGTGAATTACATCAATCTAACAATAATTTGTAAGGCCTTTACATTGTAGAAAGGGGAGCATCACCCAGGTCTACATATATACAACTCTGTTCTGAGCTTTCTTTGTCAGACACAGGTTTACTGCAATTTGGATTTCTTTTTAACCAAAGCAGAATAGATATCGGTACAGATTAGAGGCTGCTGAAATGAGATTCCTTCGTCACACAGACTTACGCTTTACGGCTGAACTTACTGATATCAGTTGGAAATCTAAGACTCTTTCACTTAAAGTAGAGATGTCAATTTCAGCTATCGTTTTATCTGCATTTAGACAAGCCAGCGATCAAAAATGCGTATTGCACGTTGTGTTCTAGTTGGATCGCAGAGATCAAATGCACGCCTGTAGGTTAACAGTAGTTTAAGGCTGAGGTGGTTTTCCTACACTCTGGCGGTAAGGTGACGTATGCCCTATTTGGAGCTAGTGTTTCTTGTAATTCTTCATTGTCAGGAAACCTAATGTTTAGCAGTGCTAATTCAACCAGCATCTAGAAACTGTTTGTTTTAAAAGAGTCGTGCATAGTCTGTTGGCCGTTGAGATTTACACGTCCATTTAAGATTATTTTACATCAGTAAAATTCTAATTTTACGAATGCAGAGTCTTGCAACTCTTTGAGCACACATTTTCATCTACTTTTAAAAGTTCTATGTCCTATGCTGATCAGGGACCTTTTTAGCAGAGTCTTGCACTGTGTTCGTGCAGTGTCGTCTGGTTTTGCAGTTCAAAATCATTGGGGTTTTAGGAATTCTTTCTGAGGAGGCCTTTTGTGTTAGAGGCCTTCTGCATTAGGTCACGCATCGTTGAGCGGGCATTGCGTGGTCTTTGGCGAGCTGGAAGGTGCAGGGTAGCGAACTTGAACCTTGACTTGGTGGTGAGGCTGTGTACCCATGGATGGCTGCTGGAGTTCCGGGGAACTCTGTGATTTTGGAGTCTGGCTTTGTTGTAGTTCTCGTGACCTCTGTGAGCGGAGGGGGCGGGGTTCTTGAACTTGGGCCCAGACGGCCAGGTGTTTATAAGTCTAATAAAAGCTCAGAGCAGTCTAGCAGGTCTTTGCCAGTCAGAAAGGGGTACGTGTCCATTTGTGAGATGTACACCGGGTGGGTAGGACTCAAAGGACCAATTGTCAGGTACATGGGAGCTCTCTGTTCGAGCGGGAGGTCGTTCTGGCTATACGACTGCACGTTCAGCTCACACATTTGGGGTGTAAAAGTTTGATCTTCGCTCTTAGTTTTAGCACTGAGTCTTTCAAAGAGTTGAGCTGACATTAGAGTGAGGTCTGAGCCGGTGTCTACCAGGGCTTCAAGGCTCACCTCATTGTCTAGAGTGATGGGTAGGTAGAGTTTCCGGGCCCACCCCCTTTTGATCAGGTTCCCCAGGAGTCTTGACGTAGGGGCTGGTGTGTGATCGACGGGTGGTTAGGGCCGGTCTTGTGTAGTTCTCTGCGGAGACAGACAGACAAAGCAGCATTTCTTGGTCTTTTGGGGTTTTGGACCCAGCTGTGGGAAACTGTGCTGTCTCGTTCAGGCTGTGCAGCTGTCAGCTGTGGTGGCTGTGTGCTGCTGTCACTTTGTGATGTGACAGTGTGCTCTGTGGTCTGTTGTAGGTCTTACGCTCAAGCATAGGATGTAAGGCTCGTTCCTCTTGAATTTTTTCTTTTTGGAAAGTCTTTTGTGAAGAAGCTTTTCAGCGACTTCAGGGTCTCGGCTGTCTCAGACGTGGCGGCACTGTGTTTGTCTGATGCGTACTCAGACTTGTGCTTATTAGTGCCATGTTGAGAGGGGTTCCATGGCCGGTTCTTTGGGCTTGGGGTTCTTGGTGATGGGGGGTAGGCTAGTTCTGGGTCGCCGGCTGGTTTCCAGAATCTTGCATAGCGCTCGCTCTGATGCTTTTGGACGAGAACCATCACGGTTGTGCTGCCCTCTGCTGGCCTGGAACGGGCTTGACTCTCTGTAAAAATGTTTGTGGTGTTGTGGGGCGCCCTCTAGAGGCAGCTCTGAGTGGTGCTGAGAGACGGATTAGATTTTTTTTTTTTTTTTTTTTTTGGGTCTTTCAAACACAGTCTTATGTTTGGCGTGAGCCAACTTCATACCAGGCTGGTTCCGCGCTCCGAAGTAGATTTGTCGGAGTCTCAAGTCCGGTTTGCTTGAGGTCCATGGCGGTGTTTAACCCGTGGTCTGATTCTGGATCAGAGGATCAACGGAACAAAGCTTGTTGCAGCTGCTGGTAGTCCATTTTGACCGGTCTTTGTCAGACTGGCATAATCCTTAGCAGGTACAATCTGTCCCACCCGGTGATGTGGGTAACAGTTTGTAAGTGAAAGTCAATGTCATGCAGGTGGGTGTGCATGGGTGTGGCCACCTGCTGGGTTTGGAGTGACGTAGGAGTGTTTCTGGCCAGCTTGTTAAGTCTTTTTTTGGAGCCATGCCGTAGCAAGTGGCGGGGCTCTCTTGACAGGCTCTTCCCCCCCTCGTTGCTGACGGGGTTCTTGTGTGCTGGCTGGAAGATGTGGACCGGCTGGTCAAGGGACAACTTTGCTGTGTTGTTTACCCTTTCCGGTCATTCTGCCGTCTATAAGAATGTGGCACTCTGTGTGAACGGTGTCAAGTGCACGTTCGAGATCTTGTTTCTGCTGAGCAAGCTTGTGGTTGGTAGCACGGGCCCCCTGCGAGTTGCTTTCGCGGGCCGTGGCTTTCGAGTCTCTTTAAGTTCAGTCTCTGCTCTTTGCAAGGGGCTTCACTTTGTCGGAGTTTCTCGTTGAGTTCCTCTCTGGTTCTTTTCTCTGTCTGTGTCGATGAAGATCAGACAGGGCAGTTTGAAGTCTTTCACTTCTTTCTGTAGCTCGGGGTCGTTGTCATCCTCGGCTTGCATCCTCAGCGTTGCAATTTCGTGCTCCAGGGCGATGCGGCTCCTTTCGTGGAGACGTGCTTATGCGATGGGCTGGGCAAGCGAGGTTTTGACGTGTCTGGCCGGTCTTTGTCGTGGGAGCTTTGGCCTGGTTTGTGCGCCATCAGCTTGTCCACGTCTGCGATGCTCTTGGCTCGGGGCTCTGAGTCACTGGCGACCTTGGGCAGGAATAGAGGTGTCATGACTCTCATCAATGTCTCCAGGTGGTCCCAGCGGGTTGTGGGACTGTAGGACCGGAACCTACTGCCTTTATTGTGGGCGAGAGGAACACAACACACACAGAGAGACCAATGCAATTTCGTTCTACGTTTAACGAGCTATAATACGGCTATGCCGTGTGTGAAAATTTTGGTTAACTGATGCAGACAGTTAAATCATTCGGTGGGACAATTTGGGTAGGTCAGCATGGGCCTGAATAAAGTTTTTTTTTTTAACGGGGCAGTAGCTTAGGGGTCACCTGTTGATGCTAACGGCTTGGTTGTCAAACTATTATTTGGCGTTCCTTGTTGTCTCAGATAGGTTCTGTCTCTAGGTGAACTGAAAGGAACAGAGCACAACAGAAAAGAGCAATGGCAAGATAGCAAAGTTTGAAGTAACATGCAACCATCCAAGATGGAAAGGTCTGTAATGAAATGGCGTTAATAGTACACAGGAAGTGTTACAGGGGAAGAGGAGGCCTAAGCCTGCGGTTTGTGGCTCGGAGAGGAGAAGGGAGCCAAACACTTCAATGACCGGGGGAATCTCTAGATTCTGTGGCCAATACTAAGTGGATGGATTTAATACCTTTTCTAGTTTCCCTGGGGTGAAATGAGGTCATTCGGGTTGGAGTCAGCACCGTGGTTGGTCTCTCTGTCGTCCCCAAACACTTGACAGCAGTGTCCCGGGCCCTTCCGCATGTCTGTACCGATGTGCGCCCTCTTACGCAAATTGACTTTGAACACAACCGGCAGTGCCAAATTGGTGATGTCGTGTTGCGGGCCGCACCAACGGAGAGACACAGGAAAGTCCGGGACTCGCGCTCAGTCAGCGCTGGTGACGCAGGTCAGACGAACCAGCATGCTGGACCCCCAAGCAGAGATGACTGTCAAATCACCACAGCACGCGAGAAATTTCTACCTACAAACACAGAACAGGATGAAGGACAAGTGAACCTCAACGTGAATTAAAGCTCTCTCTATCTAAATCAAATTGAGTGTCTATTTTTGTAGAAAAATCAAAGGCAACGGCTTTACTAGAATTATGGTACAAACAAAAAGGGAATTATGACAATGTTAATTATCAGAACAACCTAGCCTCCATTCAGAGAAGAGATTAAGTGCAGCAGGAAGAGCACGGGAGGAAGCAAGCTGTAGTGGCGCGTTTGGGCCACAAAGGGTTTGGGCCACTTCCTCTTAGTGGTCAACCTGGCTGACAGAGAACTTGATTTAAATTGCATTCAAACGGGTTTAAATACAATTCAAATCAAGCGTATGCATAGATGCTGAGTAACTTCTAGAATAGTAAGGATATTGTTGTCATAACGTATCCAATCAAAATTATTAAAAATAATTTGAAGGAAATAAAGAAGTAAAGCCATAAAACCATTCCCAACAGGAAAGGAGACTTAATTCAAATTGATCTTGAAATTTGTTTGTTTCAAACCAAATTTGAATAAGTGTAGGAAATTAAAGGTTGGCATCGTATTTGATGATGATCACGACTACGGTGAGGTATCAATGATAATGACCAAAATAAAACCAACTGGGAGAAAGCCACTTCAGAACAGAATCATGTTAGTAAAACTGGAACTTGCACATGCATTGAAAGTTAGAAACACACTTTCAGAAATTCACTGGGAAAATCTGAAATTGTGACGAGAGAGAAATTGTTTAGGAAAGGATGACCTTGTTACTAGTGTCCACACGATGGCGACATTTCGTTCATGCAGAATGAAATCGGGGGGCGGAGCGTAATTCGAGAACTGTCAAGCACTTAGGCCTCAAGGCTGTCCTCTAGTGTTTGACAGCGGAATAACATTCAGTGTGATTAAAATTTGAGCGTGCAGCAATTTGTTTTCTGTAGTGATCACACTTATCAAAATTAAATCTCAGCGGATTTTTTTTTTTTTAGAAGACAGGAATTATACGTCTGTCGGTTGGATCCAAATAACATTTATCAAATAGCACTTATGATTTAAAATGTTTTTAGGTTTTGGATTTTTTTTTTTTTTTCTGTGCTACATTTTAACAAACACGTGCGTCTTGCAGGAAATGTTTTTTTCTCTGCGCTGTGCAACAAGAAGACAGGAATTATTCGTCTGCTTTCTCCTCCCATAGGCATAATCAAATAGCACTTCTGATTTAGTATGCTTTAGGTTATACAATTGAGTAGCTACGTCAATGTTTTAACCAGGAGTTTATCGTTAATCTAACGATTATAAAATATAAGATATAAGGCCTTTTAGGTTGAATACGGGAGCGTCGCCGTATCCAGGTCCTCTCTCGCGCTGTTCAAAAGATTCTCGTTTTGAAAACAGGCTGATCAAAAGAAAATATATTAACATGTAAACGTCTTTACAGAGGTAATATCTCTTTTGTTACGAACTACAGTTTACATTCAATACTTTAACCGTGAATATCAGTATTACGAACTGCAATTCATTTTAGCAATTACAACGACTAAAACGTTTAGGCGAATTTAGCAGTTTATAATGTGCTCCGCTGAAATGGACTGGCTTTGTGCCTGTTCAGTCAGATCGGGAGTTCGCAAGCGTTCACTCCGATGGCGCGCGTACAATATTAAATCACAATATAGACATAGATTGAAACTGAATTTGCTCATAAACAAGTTTAAAGTGTGCCAAGCATATTCTCCACCAATTATGTAAAGACTCAGGGGCGGATCTAATCCGTGGGGGAATTTGCATATCATAATTAATAATTGGTAATTAATAATTATTCATACATGTTTGGATTAGATCAGTCTTACATGTTAATAAATCTCCCGCTAAGGGATGATGTGTCATTTTACCTGCATGCATGCATGTGTATCCCTGCAATTAACCACAAGTTGATTGTAATTAATTACATGGACCACGTCTTACAAAACAGGCAAAATTAATTAGCTCAATTGTCAGAATAATATTTGTGGGGATCCACAATATCATCCTACTTTATAGGATTTCAGGAAACGCAATTCTGTGGCCACTAGAATTGGGTTTTCTGCCCTATAAACCAAATACTCTTTAAAGTATCTTTAATTTGTAAAGCTTAAGTTAGACCTTTGGCACTTAAGGGACTTGGAAAATGAGCAGAGGCAGTACATCAATCAAATGAATATAATGAATTTAATAAGGCAGAACTACTTATGTATTTACTACGTTACAGGAATACATGTATTTACAAACATTAACAGACAATGACAACAACGCGGGGCGTTTGGACAATGGATACACGTGTGAGAGAGAGAGAGAGGGGGAGTGAGAGAGAGAGAGAGAGCATTGGCAACATTCACCCTGACAGTCACCTGTCTGTAACAACACGAAAACATCATCTTAATGCTTCTTAGAAGCTCTATAAAGAGATATACTTGCACAAGTTTCACGGTCTCCCTATGTCGCGGCATTCCTGCACGGCCCTGTCTGGCCGCGTGCGTGAGCGGAGTCCTTTAGGAAGCGTCACGTGGTGCTGCTTGGCGCGCGTGTTGAACGGAGGTTCAAAGTCTTTTGGGGTAACATTACCAAAGGAAAATAGTTCGGCTAAGTTCGTTTCATTTCGTGGAAGTGAACAGAGTCGACTACGGAAAACAAAACTTTGACTAACAAAGAAAAGAAATAAAGATCTCTACGGTGAAATCACGCGGAGTTGACGTTACATCTTTGCATGGCTGGTGAAGAAGCGCGCGTGCGTCTCTCGGTCCGGCGCGTCACGTGGTCAGATGCGCGTGTTTCTCCTTCAAAGCGAGCGCGCGCTCGTTTAAAGGTCCCTTGTAGATGGATTTGCTGAAGAGATATGTCATGCGATGTTCTTTTCACTCGACGATTGGAATTCAACACGGAGGCTTATCTAAGACTGAAAAACACAAACTAAACTAGAAACAAAATAAAAGAAAGGCGAAGAGCTCGCCCGGAGGCGAGACGTTACATTATGACACCAGGACAAGCGAAGTAAGAGGCGGATAAACTGGTATTCAGTCCTTTTGAAGACCTGACGTTTCCGCCTTCTTTTGGAAGAGGGTCCAATCAGGAGCTGTCCCTTGGAGGGAATTTTTATGATTCTTTGTGTTCTAACCAGGCAATTAAATCTCTAGTTTCATTGGGTGTTTAAGAGAATAATCTTCACAATTCTTATAATACTAATGTGTCACAAAGTTTAGCAAAATGTAATGTCAATTAACAAATGGGGAATGAAAATTGGAGTTTATCGAGACCAAACTTGCCACAAATGGATTTGGTTAAACATTAGTTGGCAAAGTTTGAAACATTATCCCATTAGAGTTGTCGTGAAACATGGACCAAACCACAAAAAGGCAACTCATGAAATAGGGAACTTAGATACATTGTTCATACAATTCTCAAATGGATATATAATAGCATATATATATATATATATATATGAATACAGGATTCATTTCTCCTCCTTGGTTAGAATTCGGAGAGAGCCACAGTTCTGTGAACATTCCTTTGGGTCGTAAACGCTGTTATCTAAGAACTCCAGTGATGTTAGTTTTGGTCTCTTTTCACTCCAAAGATGGAAAACATAGTAAACTATATTTTACTGGATATTACTGTACGTATTCTGATTGATCACACCGAAAGCATTCTGGAGGTATCCAGAACTATGTGTACAAGTTATGGGAATAGACAGTTATTTATAAAAATGCATAATGAAGGTATTTATAATTCACTTTAAGCTACGATAAAATCATAGTCATTCCAATGTGGCATGGGCAAATGGACACACATAAAAACACATTGAATATATCTGGTTAAATGTCCTTTAAAAAGATAAGTTTCTTTCTCTTTAGGATCCTTCTTTGGGACATTCCAGTCAGTCATAAAAATGTCTCGTAACTGGACACCACTCTCTGTCCTGAGCGGGCTTCACTTGTGGGGGATGCGTGTGTGGTTGTGAGTGTGTGTGTGTGTGTGTGTATATGTTCATTTACATCCAGGCTTTTTGGGCCTGAAGGCTTTGGGATTTTCGCTAGGATGTATTTAGTTATTCAGATTCACCTCGCCCAGTCCCTACAATACGTACCAAAAACGTTTAAAGGGGTGGTAAAACACATTTTTTCGAAGGCTTGATTGTGTTTGTGGGGTGCACTGTAACATGTGTTCATGCTTCATTTTTAAAAAATTGCATTATTTTTCATATATTTTACCTTTATTCTACACTGCTCTGTCCCTCCTTGTAATATGGGCTCAGATTGGTTAGCTGGCCCAGTGTGTTGTGATTCGCTAACCGACTAGTGCACGTTCTCCAGAAACGTCACGCCCCTTGCCTTTACCGGTAGTTTGTGATTTGGTGTATTATAAACAATGGCGTCAATAAAACCAATCGGACCCAGAGAATGTTAGTGAAGATGATCGAGCAGAACCTGTTCAAGAACGGCTGTTAAACGACGTTTCAGAAAGGTTAGTTTTTTGTTGTTTTTGTCTCATTACTTTTTAGATATGCTGTTATTTAATTGTACTAATTAAATTAGTACTACAAAAAATGAGTATTACAAAAAATAAGCTTCATAAACAAGAATTTAATATAATCGTTCTAACAAATTATACCACCGTTCTCAAATGGATTTTTTTTTAGTAAAAACTGCGGATCTATAGTGATCGTTTCTGACTGTATGCCACCGTTACTTTTGTATTTTTAGAACGATTGTAGCCAAATATCTGTCGCCAGAACTATTAACCCAAAACGAACACTAAACATTGGCTTTACTAACGTTACAGTAGCCAAATCAAACACAGAACCATGTTTAGTATGCCTGTAGATAAACAACCATGTAGATAAACATAAAAGCTCTAATCAAAGAATAATTTACACTAATTCCAAGTTCGCTGTTGAGATAAAAAAAAAAGTTTGTAACGTTAGGTGTTTGTCGGATAACGTTAAGTATGAATGAGCTTTTAACAAACTGGTTTGCAGAGCCAAACAGCGTTGTCATTTGTTTACTTCCTTGTTACAACGTAACGTACAATTAACAATACGAACTATTACAGGAAAACACATAGACGAAAAATAAATCATACTTACAGGTTGTGGCCCGTAAACAGCTTCTGTTTTTAAAGTTGGAACTGCTCCATCTTTCAGCACAAGCCGTTGTGCGAATCCTGCATTGAACTCGCGAAGATTGTGGAAGCTTTCCTCCGTAAAATGTGCAGCACAGAGAGCGAGATTTGTGTAATAATTATGAGGGACCGAGTTAAAAATTTATTTTAACCGGCAACAACAGCCTAGTATACCACAACAACTCTTCTCCAAAGAAATATAAAATGGCCTCGACCCCTTATTTAGTATTCTCGGAGGAGGGGTTTAGTGGGGTTAGTGATGTCAGCAACCCTGGAGGAATGTCGTGTAGTCCCTACCGGCCGTTTGCTGTAGTCCTTAGAAATTGATTTCTTTAAAGCAAATATCTTCCTTTGCTTTGAACTTTGAGCGCTGTAACTTTGCAGATGTTGTTTATGCTCAAACAGCAACATTACACACTAGCTAAAGTTAGAAAAGTGAAATCATGTTTTACCACCCCTTTAAGCTGGCTGTCATCAACTCTTTCCCCCGAATTGATGGAAATTTCTGTCTTTCTGTGTTTCACTGTAGGGGGGCGCTATTACGCATTTTCTAAGAGTACTGAATCTCCAGATCAAAACAGGCAAAGAAGCAGAAACAAGGGATATCATATGTAAGCAGATGCATATGTAAAATAACGCGATCATCAACATTAAACAGAATATAAATCAAAACTGCCAGGGGCCTGTACCATGATGGTAGTTGAACAAACTCAGGGTTGCAGGATTAGTTTCGAGTTGACAAAACCAAACCAATCCAACCAGGCTTTGTTGGTACCATGATGCTGATCATCAACTTTCTCTGTCAACTTAGGCTTTGATACTGAGTTTAGGAGTTTAGGTGTGACATCAGTAGCTAACAGCCAATCACATGCTGAGAAAGAGTGAAACTCATTCAAAACTCATTTGAATTAATTTCTCGCGAGAGAAGCAGCGCAATTCACTTATTAAATAAAAGTATTAAAATATTAAGAATTTAAACAAATTTACACAGCAAGAAGAAAAGAGCTGTCTATGAAAGAGGACAAATAAAAGAAAAAGTCTCGCTACTGTATATCAGTGCAAGTAAAAGTTGTGAAGTTAGTTTATACACTTGATAAAGGTAGAGAGAGAATTGAACATTTAAGCTCATGTCATTTTATAGCTTCATCTATTTATTCTAAAGCATATATATATATATCAGAGTTTCCGCTAGAAAAAAATAGTCAAAGTGACCAGCAGAGGTTTCGTTTTACGGACATTTTGATGATATGCCGGTCAAATATCGCCTCTTAATTAGTCAAGTTGAGGAAAACTGGAGGCAGTCTATGTAACTTAAAACATGACATAATCAGGCCGTATAGAATGCAACATGTTATTATTAGCTTAGCTTTCAAATAGACGGAAAAAAAACATGAACGTCCGATTGGCGTCAATCAACGCCAATTGTTTTTTACTATGGTTTCACACACATTCACTTTTTGAAACATTGAGGTACGGATGAACCTAATACAAATAAATAAAACATCTCCAGTTAACTAGCAGATCATTCATTTAGTTCGCTATTAAATAAGAGATCTAGCGCTAAAATCTGTTGTTTTTTAAATCAAGCTGAGCGCTCGTGTCCGCTGCTATCAGTTGCATGGACGACGCGCTGCGCGAGTTGCGCAATCTTCACTAGAAACTATCGCCGTTGCGGAGACTCTCTATTCATTCCGGTGAAATCACAAAATAAAATGCACACAAACGTGTCCCTGCTTGATATAGACTGTAAACACTGATTAACATAGGCTATTCAGTTTTGATGAGAGAGAAAAAAAACTGTACGAGTGCACGGATTAGAACCATGATCTATAGGCTATAATGAGATGTTCCTGATTCACCATAGTCTGGCCTCTGAATAAAGCTTTTAAGGCTAGTCTGAATGGGCCTGGCCATATTTGAAACGTCTCACTCAATCGTTCGTTGTTTAGGTCTATATTACAGCCGTTTTAGGCGTGTGCTTTATTTGAAATGCATGCAATGTTTCATAACTTTCAAACGGTAGAGCCTGTTCCTTTATATTTATAACATAGCCAAAGATCGGTGTATTTGTGCTTTATACATTTTAGGCTTATTCTCAAATTCAGATTGTGTTAGGGGGGCGGGATTATTAGGCAATTTTAATCGGACAATTTGACCGGAGAGATTTAATTTTGTCGGACATTTCAACTTTTTACCGGCCAATGTCCGGTAATTACTGGACAACGGAAACCCTGATATATATACAGTATATATATATATATATATCCTTTATATATTTATTCATTTAAAATCTATGTAATAATAATAATTGATAAACTAAAATTGTATGTGTGATCGATTAAGGGTATAATAATTACATATCTAAATCATACAAATTTATTATTCTAAACAAGAATTATTAAAAGCCAGACGATTTTGTCTTTAAAAAATCATTTACTATGTAGTGACCTTTAATTTGGAGTAGAAACAGGTGGAGTGACTTTATCGCATCAGACATGTCACTTTGCTCACAGCTGATTGGTCCAAGAATCTCCCTTCCAGATATAGTCAGGATTTTCTCAGCTTTTTGCTCGATATGTAGCTTTACTATGAAACTTACCAACATTCAAGTGTTGATAAAAAAGGAATGCATGAAGCTAAAATAAAAAGTTTTTGTTGTTGTTGTTTAAAACCAGATGGTCTGTTATCTTTTGATATATTGCATATTCATATAACAAAATATTCTGGGGGCCATGAACATTTTGTGAAAATTATCAAAAATGTTGGTGGTGACTTGCCACTTTTTCAAAAAATGCTTACAGGGAAAGAGTTAAACCTCTCATTAAAAAAACGCAACTTGAACCTAAAGAAATAGTCAATTACAGGCCGATCTCAAATCTACCCTTTTTGTCAAAGATTCCAGAAAAGGCAGTATCCTCACAACCTTTTTAGAAAGAAATGGTATCTGCAAGGATTCCCAGTTAGGATTTAGACGGTATAATAGTACTGAGACTGCTCTCATTAGAGTCACCAATGATTTGCTCTTATCATTCTATCGTGGTTGTATCTCTCTATTAGTGTTACTGGATCTTAGTGCTGCATTTGATACTATTGACCACAACATTCTATTAAATAGACTAGAAAACTATGTTGGCATTAGTGGAATTGCACTAGCATGGTTTAAATCATACTTATCTGACCGTCATCTGTTTGTAGCAGTAAATGAAGAGATGTCTTATCGATCAAAAGTTCAGTATGGCGTACCACAAGGCTCAGTACTAGGACCGTTGCTGTTCACTGTAATGCTGATGATACTCAGCTCTACATTTCTTCACGCCCTGACGAAACATAAATATATTTAAATTACAACATATGCTCTCAATGACAAATGCAGAAAAGTTATTTCATGCATTCATGACCTCAAGGCTAGATTATTGTAATGCTCTACTGGGTGGTTGCCCTGCACGCTTAAAGGATTAGTTCACCTCAAAATGAAAATTTCCTAATAATTTACTCACCCCAATGCCATCCAAGATATCCATGTCTTTCTTTCCTCAGTGGAAGAAAATTTTTTTTTTTTGAGATAAACATTTATGGATTTTTCTTCGAATAATGGACTTCAATGGCAACCAACGTTTTGAAGTCCAAATCAATGCAGTTTCAAAGATCTTTGAAGTGCTTCAACAGTCTGTGCACGATCGCAGCTGAGGAGGAGGGTCTTATCTAGCAAAACAATAGGTCATTTTCAAAAAAAAAATATATATATATATATATATTTACACTTTTTAACTACAATTGTTCGGATTGAGCTGATCTGCAACGCGCCGGGAACTACGTCATCACGTTGAAAGGTCACGCTTGATGTCGCCGGCGCCGGCGGAAGTACCGCCCCACTGTTTACAAAGCGACCGTGCGAAGGAGGATAGTTCAAATTGTATTGTATGTTGAATGACATATTTATGTCTTTGTGTCATATTATGCCGCTTTGTAAACAGTAGGGCGGTACTTCCACCGGACATCAAGCGTGTTCATTTCTCTTCCACTGAGGAAAGAAAGACATGGATATCTTGGATGGCATTGGGGTGAGTCAATTATTAGGAAATTTTCATTTTGAGGTGAACTAATCCTTTAATAAAAAAACTTCAGCTGTTCCAAAACGCAGCAGCTAGAGTTCTTACCAGAACCAGGAAGTATGACCATATTAGCCCGGTTCTGTCAACACTGCATTGGCTCCATACTAAACACTGTAGTGTATACACTTTAAATATTGCTGATTACTTACAAAGCACTAAATGGTTTAGCTCCCCAGTACTTGAGCGAGCTCTTAACGCATTATAGTCCTTCACGTCTATTGCGATCTCAAAATTCTGGTCAGTTGATAATACCTAGAATATCTAAATCAGCTGCACGCGGTAGATTATTTTCCTATTTCAGACTCTTTGACTTCAGTCAAACACTTGTCAAATGGGAGACAGATAAATAATAGTCATCATACTCTATGGAAACATACAGTAGCAGGTCATTAGTATAAAATTAATATTTAACTCCACATTTCTTACAAATGAATTCTAGGGGCAACATATTCAATGAAGTTGGTCCAGGAATCAACCCTTGTAGAATCCCCCAAGAAATATTAATAGATGATGCGGCAAAGGTCTCAATCCTAACTGAACATACCCTGTCCTGCAAATATGAGGGGAAGCATTTAAAGGGTCATGAAACCCTAAACCAAATTTTCTGAGATTTTAACAGAGGTATGTGTGTTGAACACCATTGAAGACAATGTTAGGATCTGTTAGATTTAACAGTAGGGTGAAAATGGTTAAATTTTAGTTTTTCCCCGCTATTTTCGTCTTCCGGGTTTAAAATCTTCATCGCAGGCTGTGACGTGGCAGAGCACAGTGTAGTGCGTTGATGACTCATCGGTCTCTCATAATTATTAATGAGACTGAGTTTTTATATCCTATGAGAAGACACTGTCTCTTAATTATTCATGACACCACGTGGATCTTTCCACAGACATGTCAAACTGTGATATCGCGTAGTAAAGGAGAGAGACAATCATGGGACGCAAGTATATATTTTCGTGGTGCAAAAGTCAAAGTGTGTTGAATATATTTCCCCGCGATGCTGCCAGGGCTAGACTCTGGCTCCGGGCGGTTGGTTGGCCATCAACCACGGACACATCTAATACGTGTGCCGCAAACATTTTACCCGAGAGAGCTTCGAGAACTGGAGAATGGTGGACTTCGGCCTTGTCGATGACCAATGCAAGTTACGTCTTGCGAGTAATGCGGTACCAAGTCCTGAGGACTTTTCTATCCCTTCAGAGGTATGTGTGTGTCTAAATGTAACCCTGGTCATTTTACTTGCCTTTTGTTAAATAAGCGGTCGTTATGAGCATTTTAGATATTTCGATAATATATCAATTGTATGCTTAATGCGGGAGACTTGTGAATGTGTAGTGTTGACGTGCGGGCCGGGCGACACCGTGTGGTGCCTGTGTGTGTGTGTGTGTGTGTGTGTGTGTGTGTACGTGCTTGCGTACAGGCAGGTGAGCCTGCGAAATGATTCGGGGTCAGAGAGAGAAGCGGTAGGATGTGTGTTTGGACGAATTCGACTGAAAACTCTGAAATTATTGTTCATTATTGATCGTACATTGTACAGAGGTCAAAATTATTGTACACATACGATAATTATCGTACATCTGGCAACACTGCTGGCTGATGACAGTTCCCCCTCTCCCCTGCCGTGCCACACCCACTCCCTCCCTTCTTCCGACAGCCATCCACACACACTCCCTCCCTTCTTCTCACAGCCATCCACACCCATTTAAGTTGCATTTTTCAAAAAGATTGTGAGCTAGACTTGAGCTGAAAGAGGGGGGTTTCATGACCCTTTAAGGGCTACACCCTTGATACCCACATGATCTCTGAGATGTTCTATTACGATGACATGGTATAGGCTATCAAAGGCAGCACTCAAATCCAGCAACAATATGGCAGCACTGGTTCAGGAGCACTTGATCATTACAGTTACTTGATAATTAGTCCTCTCAACTATGTTCAGTTTTGTGGAAGTTTTTGTGAAGAATTTTGAATGATGAATATTGTCAGATTCCATGTCCATCCCACAAAAATGTGACAAACACCGTTTAGAAAGAAATGTAATAAATGCTGTTTACATTTCATTTCTTTCTAAAAGGTGTTTTTCAGTCCTATTTCATTTTAAAAGTTATTATTTCGAGTAGTAAAGATGTTTTAATCAGTAGCCTATGCCTGGAAAGAAAGAATGACAGAAGAAAGACTTGATGATAAAACCAACCTGTTTGTTCCTCAGTTTCTTCATGTTTGACTCTGAATGTTTCTTCAACCTTCACGTCTTCACTCTCCTCTTTAATAAACGCCATCTTTATAATAGTGTGTCAATAATAGTGTCTCCCTAGTTCAGTAGTCAGCGCACTGGTAAGAGAGTCAGTCAGAGAGAGTTAATTAATGGACTTAAATGACCCGATTAGACCAAAAAAAAAATAGCTATACAAATTAATAAAAGAACACATTATACAGACAATTAATATTTAGACATTTATGATTTATATGTGGTATGTATTTACTTGTAGATTATATGTAATGGATTAGAATGTGATGAAAACATTGTCAGTTGATTTGTAGAAGTAGTCATTCCACATGTTTGTGTTGTTGTTCTTGCTGCATTTACACTGGTGAACTGCAGGAGTCGTCAGCGTGATTCAATGATTCGAGCGCTTACAAACTCTGAATCATTTGATTCAATTGAGTCTGAACCGGTTTCGAAAAGCTCCGTTTCTCTATTATTACTTGCCAGAGACCAAACAGTTCAAAACTGTTAATACTTTTTTTTTTTAATTACCATGTTCGTTACTTTTACTATACATTACAATGTTAATTTAAAAATAAGTCATTTTGATAAACGAGCTGCATTGATTTATACACTTTAAATGGTTAAAAACACAAACCTTTCTTCAACAGAATCACAGATGCAGGAGAGGCGCAGCCTTATGACGTCATATCGCCCCACCAAAATAAAAGTCCTGTTCACACGAAATTGAAATTCACATACAGAAAACACATTCAAATCATAAGATAAAAGATTTATTCAAAGAATAAATCACAGATTCCCAAAGCTATCAATGGCGGTGAGATTTTTCAAAAGCTTCTGGCTCATATCTAAATATAAGAGTTAAGTGATAGCAACTATAATATAAAGAAGAAAAAATAATCGCATATGACTGAGTACATTTTTGAGTATATACAACGATTCTTTTATATATACATTTACCATGTGGTAAATGTATATATCAACTATTAATTGATTATTTTTTCTCCTTTTATTTAGAACTCCTTGCCAAATGTTTGATTAAGAATGTAGAAATATAAAATATGAATGAAATATAAAACACTTTTCAAAAACAAATGATTACAGGCCCGACATAAAATATTGCTATATAAAATACCAAATGTAAACATTGTACTTTCAAGTTTAAAATGTAGCAGCAATCAGGGCTCTGAACCTGTGCAATGAACGAAAACAAACAAATGAAATTTTGACAGGAACATAACCAGAGACAGAAACTAAATCAAATTTAATCTTTCTGGACAGACATGCTTATTTGAAATGGCCATTAATCGGTTAATAACAGTATTATATCGTTCTGTTAAATATTATATATATATATATATATATATATATATATATATATTCACGGCATTTTAAAATGTCACAAAGCGTTTTGAGGTGGTTTTGAACAAAATATTGAAGTTTATAATTAAGTGTTTTGGCACACCACGTCGAGTGGCGCTATGCATTATTCTAAAATCGGGTTTTATTCTGGCATGTTGAATTAGAGTTCGACAAACGTGGCGGCGCGTTTACTTGAATTTATTTTTCTCATAACAGCTAAAAGAACTTAATAGGCTATAGCCTGCTCTGTAATTTTTGGTCATACAGATAAGATATCATCTTTTAAAACTGTAAAAGGTCTACTTTTATTCATGTAAAGTAGGCTACACTCACAATAGGCTAACGACAAAGCGTTTTCTCGCTCATGTGAGCGAACACACACTGGAGAAACAAACGTTTGGGCATTTCTCAGTGAGTTAAGACATGGCCGAGTGGTAGAACTGACGGTTCGAACATTGAGATGACACGGGTTCAAATCCCAAACAAACATGGACTACTGTAAATTTTATATTTATTAATGCAGAGAGATTTACACCATATAGTTTTTTGCTTATATTTATAAAATAAAATGACCATGCATTTCCATTTTACACTAAGGAACAAATAGTATCCAGAACGACTTAACATCTGTATAATAATACCAATCGTAATTTCAAAAGCAGTTCTGTAAAAAAAAAAAAATATATATATATATATATATATATATTTTTTTTTTTTTTTTTTTTTTTTTTTACATTCCCTATAGCCTACATAGAGTTTTTAAAAACATGGTTTTAAGTAAAGTGTGATATGCCAGGGGGGACGGAGATTTCCTTCTGGTCTAAACATCCCTGCTTCTGCTGAATTATTTTAACCCGGGTTAAAGTCGGGTTTTATTCTGGCATGTTGAATTAGTTTTCGACAAACGCGGCGGCGTGTTCATTTGGATTTATTTTTCTCATAACAGCTAAAATAACTTAATAGGCTACTATTTTTTACTATTTTTTGGTCATACAGATAAGAGTAGAGTAGCCTACATAGTTCAAAACTGTAAATTTTTATTCATATTAGGCTAAAGACAAAAGTGTAGGCCTATCTGTCGTCTCTGTCTCCGGGAACTGCGCGTCACAACTCAGCTCAGTCACGATAAGAAATCGGCTATGTCTAAAGCCTTTAAATGTCTAAATATTTAGGCTAATAAATGTTATCTGATTATGTAATCCATATGAAAACGAGAGGTACAGAGTAGAGATGCGCGAATGGGCTATTATTTCATCCACAACCGCATCACAAAACTCATCATCCGTCCGCCATCCATCCGCATCAACGTTTTTGACCAATTTTCAAAACCGCACCCGCCCGCAATCCGCTGATTGGGCGATACAAGGCGCTGCTGATGACAGCCGCGAGACTAGAAAGCTCTCAGAATATCAGCAGTGAACTCCGTCTCCGATCGGCGCACAGGGACAAAGATAACAATATTTAACAATGTATATATTTTTCATTTGATTGGTTCAACCGCCCGCCACCTGCCCGAATTTAATTAATATATATTTTTTCGTCACGTCATCCGCCCGATCCGCGGTTTATCCGCGGAGTCCGCGGCTGTAACCGCCAACCGCGCATCTCTAGTACAGAGGATCTACTCAAACATGTTTAGCTATCATGTAAGCGCTTCCCAGTGAGGAAAGGACAAGGCAAGGGTGAAAATCTCGCTCTAATTAAATATAGGCTAAATCGCCCTGAAATAAAATGTAAAAACAGATCAAATCATTTATTTGCCGAAATGTTGCGATATGGTTTCATTTAAGTTCATAATTATTCTACAAATGTTATTTAGTTTAGCAGCAGTACCACGAAGCACTGTGGTTCGAGATTTATTTGAATAATAATAAAAAAACTTAATTCACAAATTGCATGTACCCTGGTTGAAGGATCCAAAAATCCCTGTAGAATTTAATATTGAGTTGAACATTTTGTTCATGAAAACAAATGAACATGCGTTTGAAGATTATATTTAGTTTTGCTTGGAAAAAGCTGGCCCAACACAGTTTTATTTCTTCAATTATTGAAATAATTAAATATTTAGTAATAAACTTTTATGACAGAAATATCACTACATGTAGCTTAAATCATTTAATTCCTTCATTATCAACACTTTAATAGCCTAATGCTAATGTCTAGAATAGCGATTTAAGCGTGAATTGCGCTTAAAACTTATTTTTAAGTCAATCTCAAACTCAGATAGCCTGTGGGGGGTTGGAGGGACAGTTCCGTGTGTGCAGGACAATAGGTGTTAATGTTCCTCTTTCATATGGAGAGTGTTGGATAGCCAGCCTGAACAAAGGCAACATTATTTTAAGGATAAATCTCTCGATGTGTCCAAATGTATGCCCTATACACTGCATGAAAAGTGGGATTTTCGTCCCCGTAAACGGCCGGAAATCTCCATAATTTTCGTCAGTTAACGACAATTTACAGCATGTGAACGTCGCGTTCGTCTGTGCCACATATTGACGGAAACGAACCATGACGTATGTGGAGAGCTCGCGGGAGGTGCGAATGGCTCTAATTAGCATATGAATAGCAGCGCCGCGCGCCTTGGCAGAGAGAATGGCTTGAATTTCCTCACTCGGTTGAACCACTACATTTAAACAAGAAAAAATCACTCGTGATTGGTTGGCAGCTCTGTTACTATTGGTCCCCCTGCCTCATTATAAATTTAAACCCCAAAATTATAATAATTATATATATATAAATTATTTATATACAATATATAAATTATTTATATTTAATTATAATTATTTATATATAAATTAATATATTCATATCATATGCTATTATGTTGTATATTCATATTGTTATACTATGGACAACATTATTATTACCATCAAGGACATGAATGAATTTGAGGAAAATAAATTGCCAGGGACATGCTGTTTATTCAAAGAAAGAGCTTTATTTGCACAAACACACAAACTATACAAACATATGAGATCTGCCCACACAACAAATTGGAAGCTCACGAGAAGCCCAAAATCCTACAGCACCATGAAGTGTCTGTTTTCAGCTTCGGAGCTGTAGGTAATTCTGTCCGAATTTGGTCCATTTTGCAGACGTCTGTGGTACGTTGCCCTGTATTTTGGCATCGCCTCTAATCTAGACTGCAGTGTGGCACAGAGTTCTGTGAGCTCCTGGCTGCGAAAAGACGGAGGTCGCACAATCCATCCAGACACCCCGCCAACGATGCCGTCTTCCTCATCCGACATTAGGTCTATAGCGCACTTCCAAAGGCCCACCTCATCCTCAGCCAGCACACTCTGTCTCGCTTCTAGCAGCTGTGAAAACAACCAATAAAGACAATCAGTACTGCGCGATGCACTGCGTATGGACACAACACATCTATTAATGCACTTGCAAAATAGTCACATTGACCAAAAACATATCTAATCAAATAAATCTTACCCTCTTTCTTCTCGCTCGACTCCGAGCTGAACTCTTCAAAGCTTCCGCCTGCGATGCAAGATCTGGTTGTTTGTACCTGAAGCTCCTGCGCACGGTCTCGTAATATGTTTTACAGGCAGCTGGAAAACGATTAAATGAGAGTGAAATGAATAAAAAACAATGCAAGTCACAGTAAAATTAAACAATAAAGGAGAAAATATTAAAAGTTACTTACACACAATGTCGTCATTATCAGCATCATGTAAATCTGGACTTGCAGACATAGCTCCGAGCAAATATGAGGTCACGGCCTCGTTATGAGGCGAGGTTAGTCTGAGAAAACAAAATGTACGGTTAAGATCGGTATTAACGGATCTATTTCCTTATTCAGGAGAATGAAAGTATGTTTTAATCTTACCCTTGCTCCGGTTCGTAGCGCCTACAATTTGTCTCGGAGTTGTGAAGACGGCGTACTGCTTCCTGAAAATGACAAGACCAAAAAATACACTTTTATAAAGCAACTTACACTTGTTCTTTTACAAGGATAAGTTACTTTTAGCTTGTGCTGCTTCTAGGGTACTTTAGCTTAGTTAGCATCTTACTGCAATCTTAGGATTGTGCACCCGTCTTCTCTTCCTAGAGGTAGTCTCTTCCACACAGTTTTTCGACTCCAAAGCAGTCAACCTATCCTCCATGGACAGCAATCTGGAATTTACTACAGTGAACTGCTCATTTACAACGGCAGCAAGCTGAGAAAGCTGACGAGACAGCCCACTGATAGCATTTAACAGTTTCTTCTCGCCGGTCTGCGGACTGTCTGAAAGGGGATGATTGCGTCCATGAAGAGGAGTTGAAGGGAGTTGAAGGGAAGACGCCGTCCAGCCATTGTAGAACAGGAAAGCAGCAAAAACGTAGGAAATGTAGGAAAATGTCCGAGTAAAGGAGTATAAACATCTTTCTGTTTATATGCTCGTCTTGCAAGTACTGCCGTATGCGTCATCATGACTTCGCACCTGATTGGACGAGGTCTAGAAGGCTCGTCGGGCTCCTCCAATCATATGTGAGGTCATTGTTATACGGAAAAACTCGCGAGACAAGCTTGCATGCCTATGATATAAACAAGCTCTGTGATATAAACACTGTCACGGGGTGCCGTCAGTTGAAAGATGGAAGTCCCAAGACTAAAGAAAAGACCTCGGCGCCTCTGTGAACATTGTGACACTGAACTCTGTCATACACAATATTTTGACCACAGAAAGCGCTATTTCAAAAATGGAGTTTGGGAGAAAAAATCCAAAAGGGCTAGGTCACTATGCACAGTGGTTGAGCTCTAGGAGACTGTGATGTTGTTTGCATGGAATGCACATTTTACCTTTGTGGCAAAGCCTGAATAAAATTAATTGTTGAAATAAATTGTTTTGTGTATCTTTTTTACACAATATTTGCCATTGCTAATGACATGCAGTAATTAATCTAGCATACTTTCATTAAATATATACATTTAAAATGTAGGCAAGGCAAGGCAAGTTAATTTATATAGCACATTTCATACACAATGGTAATTCAAAGTGCTTTACATAGAAGAAATTAAAATAATCAAAATAAATCAGAATAATAAAAACAATTTAGAATAATAAAATAAAATACAGTAAATAATTAAAACAGTTTAGAATAAAATAAAATAAAATACAGTAACAGTCGGACGAACAGTGGCACAGTGCTCATTCAGTAAATGCACAGTTAAACAGAAGTGTTTTGAGTCTGGATGTGAATGTGACTACTGTAGGAGCACATCTGATCTCTTCTGGAAGCTGGTTCCAGCTGCGGCTGGCATAGTAGCTTAAAGCAGACTCGCCATGCTTAGAGTGAACCCTTGGTATTTCTAGCTGATGTGATCCTAATGATCTAAGTGATCTGTTGGGTTTATATTCAGTGAGCATATCTGCAATATATTGAGGTCCTAGCCCATTGAATGATTTATATACCAGTAATAATACTTTAAAATCAATCCTAAATGTAAGAGTCTATAATTACGCTATACTGAGCCTGATCTATTTCTACCAGAGATTTTCTTAGAATTAAGTTATACCTTTTAGAAAAATGTCACCTGGGGTAAAACTCCCCCTGCTACCCTCATTTGCATTTGTATAGCTCACAGCATTTTCATTTACATGTTAAAGCCTCCCCTAGAATTACGAGGAGGGGGGTCATGGGGGGACAACTGCCAAGCAAGGCCCACGTCAATTTCTGACAATTCACGGCAGTTTTGGGTGTTGCCTGCAAATTGCCGTGTGCAGTCGTAAACCTGAACTTCCACGACAATCTACAGTGACGCTTACTGACGAAAATCCCACTTTTCATGCAGTGACAGGCTATCTTATTAAATTATAAATATTGTAGTTTATTTATTGTAGCCCATTTAAAGTTTTTTCACACAAAATTTAAATTGAAGTGTTCAATCCAGTTGTTTCAACTGGTTTTGTAGAGTTTTAGAGTGTTTGAGCAGTGTGTATGATTGTCAACAATCTGGCATTATCTAAACATGAACTGTTGACGAAACGCGTTCATGCCAAGAAACGAATGTGAGTGATCAGCAGATACAGAGCTCTTTAATTCAAGATCAACCTCGTTTTATTGTAAGGTGAATTCAACAAGGCATGCTGTGTCTTTGAAGCAACAAAGGCTAGAGTTTTTTTTCGTGATTTGTATGAATGACACGCAGCGACATATACAGTATTATCAGCTGTATGATGTGTTTTTACCCTGAAATGTTTAATTTCGAGAGAGACCCGGCGCGCGCAGTGAGGGAGACTAAATAAACTTGCTAAAAAGAGATCCAGCGTGAGAGAGAGGCAAAGAAAAACGCATGTTTTTAATTTATGTTGCTTTGGACTATTTTCTTTTTGTACTGTTTTAATTGTTTAATTTAGCTGCAATTTCTTCGGCAATACAAATTTAAAATGTCGCAAGAATAAGATTCTGTGTTTCTTATTTTGCATCGTAAAGGAAATAAACTCTGAACTCGATACAGCTGTTTTAAATAAATAAACTGTCCTGACACTTTATTTAAACCTTGAAATGTTCGATGGGGTTTCAAACTGAAGTAATTTTAGTGTTCTTTTACATTTTGATTTGTTTTTATATTGAAAGCAATTCTATAGTCTGTTATTTTGAGTAGCCAAGTTAACAAAATTTCTGATTTGTTCAATGTATGGATCTGTTTTTGCAAAATTTCTTCCGTTGCTATGGCCGGGTATCACTGTCAGTCATCTCAATTTCGTGAATGATTCACAAAACAATAATTTAGCAGATTAAAGACGAGCTTCTTCATTTTCTGACGTGATCGGCTGACAATCTTCCTTCATCAGTTTTGTCGTCTGTGCAGCGGCTCTACAGGAATGTGGCAAATATATGTTGTAATGTGCCATTGATAATTAGTTTAGTTTAGTTTATTTAAGAGTTTGACAAGGCAGGATATTGAAGAACAAAACCCTTGAAAATTAAACAAAACGCTTGACTTTAAATAAATAAACAGTTAATAAACTCGCTAATAAACAGTTACCTATTTAAGCATCAATAACAGTAAAAACATAAACGCTGTCGGCCAACAGCATGTATGATACAATGAGATTCGATCTCGGATCAACTGAAACTCCGCAAGGCTCATGTTGTTGCATTAACCACAGAGATACCGTCTGAACGCTGTTAAGATAACGTCTTATACTCTTCCAAAGCCTCACTGATGTAGCCTAATATGTTTCTATTGCAATGTTTTATGTTGAAATGTTTTCATTATTTATTCAGTTTAATTTGATGATGGTGGTGGTGGATGGTGGATGGTGGATGGTGGATGAGGGTGGTGATGGCACAGTGGATAAGACAAATGCCTTTGGTGTGAGAGACCCGGGTTCGAATCCACTGTGAGACACCAATGTGTCCCTGAGCAAGACACTTAACCCCTAGTTGCTCCAGAGGCGTGCGACCTCTGACATGTAGCAATTGTAAGTAGCTTTGGATAAAAGCGTCAGATAAATGTAAATTTCAATATTGTGATTATGAATTAGTTTAACTTCAATGTTTCACTTGAATTCATCTGCTACCAGCGTTCAATCGCTCTGAATGAGCCGCGGCACGGCGGCAGATTACGCAATAGAGAGAATAAACGGACACTTTTCAAAGTCTGTGATTGTAGCGCCACTTAGCAGTAAAAGGCAGCAAATACACACCCGAATTTTCCCGCCGTGGGAACGGCGGCGGTAAAAGTATTATTCTGGTTGAGTACCAACTGTAGGTGTGCAAGGAGACGTGTCCCAGGCAGTGTTCAAGCCTAAAGGCCATTACACACTGAGTCCGAAATTCGCATCTGAAATTTTCGCACGTTAAATAAAAAATTCGACCTCACGTTGTCAATCACGCTTGCACACTGTCTACGAAACTTTCGTCTGTAATAAAAGAATTGGGATTGGGTTCGATTTTCGGTGTTTTTCGCATCCACAGCCAGCATTTTGAGAGTTTTTTTGACAATTCAAAGCCACTGTACAAGCGAACGACAAAATCCAGAATGGCGTCTGACAAGTTGATACACTTCATCTTGCAACATTAAGTACTGTATGAAAATCAAAATGCGGATTATACAGCTGTTCTGTCTGCCCAGTGCTTCCGCCGGCTGTGTGTGTGTGTCCATACCTTAGACATACTGCCAGTCTCTGTTCAGGATCGATTAGTTAATGGAAATTGGAGGTCTTCTTTTTAATATGTGGCTCCAGTATCGCTAGCAAAGCATCAAACTGTTCCACTGACATTCTGAGGTAAATTGTGAATCGCTCGGGATAATTTCGCAACTCCTTGATAAGTAGCTGAAACTCTCCTTCCTCTCAGCGCAATCTCAGGATTGAATGGACCCAATATTTCCTCTTTCTTTTTCTCTTTTTAAGAGAGAGGGCAACAGAATCATCCTCACTGCTTGACGAATCCATTTTGTATTTTATGCGTTTTTTTTCCGCAAAGGTTTAATAAATACGCATCGGACTCAGTGTGCAAGGTTTCTGTGCGTGACGAATTTTTAGGCTGACGAACACGAAAAAACGCATACGAAAATTTCGGACTCAGTATGCAATGGCCTTAACAGACAAAAGAAAACACCAGATCTCCATAGAGTTGTATGCTGTCTCTTACGAGGGGCAGCAGGCTATCATTCTTTCTGGTTTGGAGCAGGTAGGCTAACTTAAGCAATTCATGACCGTATCATGTCAACGGTATGCAATGTATCACAATGTAGGCCCATGAAATAACCAGTGAATTGATACAGCCTACGTCTTTAGGTGTAGGCTAGGCTATACTGTAGGCAATTTATCTACCCTTGCAATTTGTCACTGCATGTTAGATTAGTAGCATATATTCACCACATAGGCCTAGGCTACTGTATGCCTTCCATTCACTAAGACTGCACATGTGCCTGATCACTGTAAATGTTAAATTTTGTGAGGATGGATGAAGGATGATTGGCATCAAGTAGGCCACCAAGTGCATTACAGACCACAGCGCTTAAGTGCTCTAAAAGGCATAAACATGACTTATTAATTCTCCTAACCAAAGCCTACTCACGTACTTAATGACCTTAACTTGACAGCTCTACACGACAGCTAGCGTGCTACGCTATGGTAAATGTCTTTTTACTTCAAGCACAAGGTGAGTCGCAGACGACCACGTGGGACCACGTTCCTAAGAGGAAGTACACCTTCAAGTACCATGTGCAACAAGGAGGCCAAAGCCTTGCTGTTTGTAAGCCCACATTTATGTCAGTCTTTCAACTGACCAACAGTTGCCTACAAGCAAGTTTTATATAGCCTAGTGTTTTCCGTTTAACTTTTTATTACATGCGTGATTTTAATTCGATACATTGTCCATATTTACTTAAAGTTACTTATCTTTGAAAAGGTTATTCAAGAAAAGTTAGGCAGTCAGTTTGAGGGAACAGAGCAGGTAGCTAAAGTCACGTCTCCATTATGCCTGGTTCAGATTACACGATTTATTTTGTCTGTTACGATAGTCACTGTGTCAGATTACGCGATTTTGACTCCTAAAATCTTGTCGTGTCGTGGACAAGAAACATGTCAGACTACACGTTGCTTCCTGACCAGTCATCGCGTGCCGTCTTTAATGACGCGCACGATGTCATCGAGAAGGCGAAACTAGTAACGAGTGACTTCCGGAAACGAACGTAAACAAACAATGGATGAAGCGGTGAGTGTTGTATTGGCTGTCCTGTGTTCAGAAAAACGTTAAAAAAAAAGAAAGAAAACCCGACAATGGACACATTCCTGGATTGCATATGGGCTGTCAATCCTCCAAAGAGAACTTGAGGTAAAATATTGTTTTCTTATATATTTTTACTTTTAGCCAGTAGTACAAGTAATAATGTTGCTAGCTTGCCACAACGATAACATATTACAAAAACAGACTGTTAAAAATTTTAATTGTTCACCAATGTAATTAAATAATTCTAATGTTCAGAAGTAAACATTTTTCATTATGCAGTCACATGGGGTAATTTAGCCTTTAACATAAAATATCAGTTCAATGGTTTAATGCCTTTGATTGATTCATAACACCATCATCTATAGGCTTAATCTCAATTATAAAAATTGCAATAACATTATACGCAAAAATATTATCAGAATCAGAATCAGAAAGAGCTTTATTGCCAAGTGTGCTTGCACACACAAGGAATTTGTTTTGGTGCTGAGGCTTCCAGTGGACATATACAAATACAACAAGAAACATGAAACATAATACTACAAATTATAAGAATAAAGAATAAAAATATAAATATATGAGAATAAAAGTATCACAGTTGGGTTTAGTCAGAATAGACATTTCCAGATTTACAGATTATGAACATATTTACAGTGTTTTGAATATTATAATAAATAAATCTAAATATAAGTATAAGTATCACCTGAGTTGTAGGATATTGCACTAAACAGTGGGAGTATTGCACTTAAAGGCATATGCCTTGGGAGGTGTGTTAACTGTTCAGGAGGGAAATGGCCTGTGGGAAGAAACTGTTCCTGTGCCGAGATGTTCTTGTGGCCAGTGATCTGAGTCTCCGTCTTGACGGTAACAGTTCAAACAGGAGGTGTCCAGGGTGAGTGGAGTCTGTGATGATTTTACCTGCTCTCTTCCTCACTCTGGAAGAGTACAGGTCCTGGAGGTTTGGCAGGGGGGCACCAATGATCCTCTCCGCAGTCCGGACTGTCCGTTGTAGTCTCCTGATGTCTGATTTGGTAGCTGAACCAAACCAGACAGTGATGGAAGTGCATAAGACAGACTCAATGACGGCTGAGTAGAACTGAATCAGCAGCTCCTGTGGCAGGTTGAACTTCCTCAGCTGGCGAAGGAAGTACAGGCTTTTTTTACAATGGAGTCAATGTGATTGTCCCACTTCAGGTCCTGAGAGATGATAGTGCCCAGGAACCTGAATGACTCCACTGCTTCCACAGTGCTGTTCATGATGGTGAGTGGGGGGAGTGCTGGGCTGTTCCTCCTGAAGTCCACGATCATCTCCACTGTTTTGAGCGTGTTCAGCTCAAGGTTGTTATAACTGCACCAGACAGCCAGCTGTTCAACCTCCAGTCTGTAAGCAGACTCGTCACCGTTTCGGATGAGACCGATGACAGTGGTGTCGTCGGCAAATTTCAGGAGCTTGACAGAGGGGTCTTTAGAAGTGCAGTCATTAGTGTACAGGGAGAAGAGCAGTGGGGAGAGAACGCACCCTTGGGGGGCGCCAGTGCTGGTGGTGAGAGTCTTGGATGTGTGTTTCCCCAGTCTCACTCGCTGCTGCCGGTCCGTCAGGAAGCTGGTGATCCACTGACAGATCGAGGATGGTATGGAGAGCTGGGTCAGTTTGGCTGTGAGAAGACCAGGCATGATGGTATTGAAGGCCGAACTGAAGTCCACAAAGAGGATCCTTGCATAAGTCCCTGGTCTGTCGAGATGTTGCAGGATATAATGCAGTCCCATGTTGACTGCATCATCCACAGACCTGTTTGCTCTGTAAGCAAACTGAAAGGGGTCCAGCAGGGGTCCAGTGATGTCCTTCAGGTGGGCCAGCACCAGTCTTTCAAACGACTTCATGACCACAGACGTGAGAGCGACAGGTCTGTAGTCATTAAGTCCAGTGATTTGGGTTTTTTTGGGGACAGGAATGATAGTGGAGCGTTTGAAGCAGCAGGGAACTTCACACTGCTCCAATGATCTATTGAAGATCTGCGTGAAGACCGGGGCCAGTTGGTCAGCGCAGGCTTTTAAACAAGCAGATGAGATGCCGTCTGGGCCTGAGGCTTTCCTAGTCTTCTGTTTTTTGAAGACTCTTCTCACGTCCTCCACACAGACCTTAAGCTCAGGTTGGATGGCAGGAGGGGGGAGTAATGGGAGTGCAGGAGGTGATGGTGAATGTGTGAAGTGCAGGTCAGAGCCGGTGTGTGGTGTGAATGAGGGCTTTTCAAACCTGCAATAAAATGAGTTTAAATCATCAGCCAGGTGTTGATTGTCCACAGATCGGGGGGATGGTGACTTGTAGTTGGTGATGTTCCTCAGGCCATTCCAGACTGATGATGGGTCGTTGGATGAAAACTGTTTTTTCAGTTTATCAGAGTAGCTTCTTTTAGCAACTCTGATCTCCTTTGTCAGTCTGTTTCTGGCCTGGTTATACAAGATTTTATCCCCACTTCTGTAGGCATCCTCTTTGGCATGACGAAGGTGTTTGAGTTTCCCAGTACCATGGTTTATCATTAGTAAATGATAAGAATGTCCTGGTAGGAATGCATGTATCCTCACAGAAACTTATATATGATGTTACAGTATCTGTGAGCTCATCCAGATCGTTGGTAGCAGCTTCAAAAACAGTCCAATCAGTGCACTCGAAGCAGGCCTGTAGATTCTGCTCTGCTTCATTAGTCCATCTTTTTACAGTCCTTATTACAGGTTTAGCTGATTTCAGTTTCTGCCTGTAGGTCGGTATGAGATGAACCAAACAGTGATCAGAGAGCCCCAAAGCTGCTCGTGAAACGGAGTGATACGCATCTTTTATTGTGGTGTAACAGTGGTCCAGTATATTACTGTCTCTGGTGGGACATGTAACGTGCTGTCTGTATTTTGGTAGTTCACGGGAAAGATATGCTTTGTTAAAATCCCCAAGAATGATTAAAAGAGAGTCAGGATACCTTTGTTCTGTTTCAGCTATTTGTTCAGCCAGCTGTTGTAGCGCCGCGCTCACGCACGCGTCTGGAGGGATGTAAACATTCACGAGAATGAAAGAGGAAAACTCCCGAGGCGAGTAGAAAGGTTTACAGTTTATGAAATGTGCCTCTAAATTAGGAGAGCACATCTTCTTCAGTGTTGTTACATCTGAACATCAACTTTTGTTAATGTAGAAACACAATCCACCACCTCTTGATTTCCCCGTTAGCTCCGCGATGCGATCCGCTCTGAACAGCTGGAAGCCCGGCAGATGTATTGCGTTGTCCGGTATGGCTTCACTCAGCCAGGTTTCAGTGAAGCACAGAGCAGCAGAGTTTAAAAAATCCTTGTTAGTGCGGGTGAGGAGAAGAAGTTTGTCCGTTTTGTTAGGAAGGGATCGGAGATTCGCGAGATGAATACTGGGGAGTGCAGTGCGCAGGCCGCGCTCGCGGAGTTTAACCAGCGCGCCGACTCGCTTCCCGCGTTTGCGTCTGACCGCGCGTTTGAACAACACCGCTGCCCCTCCGACGAGAATGTCCAGCAAGACGTCCGAATAATCAAAAACTGTAGAAAAGTTATCTGGTGTGTGTTTCCTAATGTCCAGTAGTTCGTCTTTGGTGAAACTGATAGGAAAAGAATGACTAAACGCAGAACAAACAAACAAAAACAACACAATAGCTGGAGAGCCCCACACAGAGGGAGCCGTCTGCGGCGCCATCTTGGATATTATTGAGAGTGAAAAAAAAACCCTCCTTCCCTTAATGTCTTTAAATATTTATTTGTGTACAGTTGGTGACTTTAAAGACATTAAGGGAAGGAGGTTTTTTTTTTCACTCTCACTAATAATATTTTGCGTTGTAAACTATACTAGTATACAAAATGTAAACTATGCTATCGACCAACTCTAATCTAAGCTATTAAATTATTACAAACACTAACATCATCGTAAAGCTGCTTTGAAATTATATGCATTGTGAAAAGCACATACATTTTAATTGGGGGTGATTATTTTTCGCCTTTGTAAACCAAACAACCACACCATGTTTTTTTCCTATTTACACTGTAGGAGAGTGACAGGAAGGGTTTTCGTGATCTGCTTAGGATGGATGTGGAGGATTTCAGCTACTTGCTTGGCAAAGTCACACCATTTATCCAAAGAAGGGACACAAAACTGAGAAGAGCAATCAGTGCAAGAATGAGGCTGTCACTTGCGCTACGATTCCCTGTCTACCGGTAAAAAGTCCATTTAAAAAAATCATATGACCTTGGTTTCACAGACAAAATGTAAGCTAGTCCCAGACTAAAATGCAAGTTTGAGCTGTTTAAACTGAAAGCAATGGCCTCTGCACTTAAAATATGACTTAAAATATGTCAGTGACATTGTTTTGTCTCAAGATGCACACCAGTAATGTTTTTAAGGCAAGTTTATAAAAGCTACTCAAATGCCCTAATTAATTTAATGCCTAATCTTTGCTTAATTAGCCATTTCTGTAAAACCAGGCCATGGTGTATTATACACCTTATACACATGCTCCTTTCCACAGAAGAGACGTTTAGATCTCTGAGCTTCCAGTACCGGATCAGCCGTAGTACCATCAGTGAGATAGTAATGGAGACTTGTCAAGCCTTGTATGGAGTCTTAAAGGATGATCATTTAAAGGTAAGTCATTTGATGTAAATAAAAGACAGATGTACATTTCACAACAGTGGGTGGACACACAAAGAGAAGCCTTTACTGGAGAAGTCCCAAAACCAAGTGTTTTACCCAGAGAGTCAAAACCAGAGTAGATCATGGATAATTTTCTAAATTATAATTAGTGGACTTTAGAAAAAATACTTCTTTTTAAAAAGTATATTATAACCTCTGTAAAAATTAGAGAACATTACATGTATTAATTATATATGGTGTTTCTTTTTTCAGACTCCTACAACGGAGGCAGAGTGGAGAGAGGTGGCAATGGGATTTGAAAACAAATGGCAATTTCCTAATTGCTTAGGAGCCATAGATGGAAAGCACATCTACATCCAGCCACCTGCAAACTCTGGAAGTACTTACCACAACTACAAGTCCAGATTTTCTGTTGTACTCATGGCAGTAGTCGACGCAGATTACAGATTTATTTATGCAAATGTTGGCGTACAAGAAAGAGTGTCAGATGGAGGAATATTTGGCCAGTCAGACCTCCGAGCTGCCATGGACAGAGATCTGCTGAATGTCCCCTCCCCAGAGCCACTACCAGGGAGTAACATATCTTTGCCCTATGCATTTGTTGGTGATGAAGCTTTCCCTCTCCGAATCGACCTGATGAAGCCATACCCCTTCCGAAATCTGGACCATGGGCAGCGAATATTCAACTACAGGCTATCAAGGACAAGGCGTACAGTTGAAAACACATTTGGAATTTTGGCCAATAGACTGTTTTTCTTTCCAACTTTGCACTGGAGCCTGAGAAAGTGACAACAGTTACACTAGCTGGACTCTGTGTGCACAACTTCCTGAGGAAGAAGGCGTCAGATGTGTACCTGCCTTCAGCCTTTGCAGATGTAGAAGATGACATGATAAAGGAATTAGCCCTTTAAAGACTTAATTATATATGTGTAATTAAAAAATTAGTAGAATGTGTAATGGTTAAAGAAGGTAATATGATTTGTGTTTTAAAAATGCACAAGATACATTTTCTTTAGTAAAATCTTTTATTGAAATCAAATAACACTTTTCTTGACTCATTTCATAAGTCGTAAGTTTTGAACAAAGGGAAAATGACTCGCAAACATTAACCCTTTTAAAATGTGCAAAAATTGCAAAACAGCTTAAACATAAACAGCATTCAAAGTGCCAACAACAAACATCATTTAAGACACAATGTGACTGCAGTCTAGCACCATCACACACAAAAAAAGGGATCAATACTTGAACTTACACCCCATTTATTTCCTGGTCATATGCCACTTCTACTGCCCTGAGGTAGCTCACTGGAGGTGTTACAGAGGGTACATGAATGGATGTATTCTGGTAGGGTTGATTCCAATTTGTGTGTCCCTGCCAAGGTGTTTGGGGGGCGTAAAGGTCGCTGGGGGTCAGGATGTAATGCTAATCTGGCCTCATTTTCATGTGCATCGTATAACATCATAAGGATGTTGCGACGGAGTCTCATCTTGGTCAGTGGGTCTTTAATTAGCTTAATCTCAGTAACTACCTGTTTGCCAAATGTTTGATCAACATCCGTACCGGCATTTACCAGTGTTTCAGATACATTTTTTAAAATGGTTACTTTCTCCATTTCAAGTTCATCTAATGATTTGTCTCGTAACTTTTGTTTCACGAGTTCACACTTACATATAATTTTGAGGGAGTAAGATTTAATGCGTATTTGGCGTGCTGTCCGGAGGGAGGGCTCCGAGCTCGGAATTCAGCCCGAACCCAGAGTACTCCCCCCGTATGTAAGTGATTTTTAGAACTAGGAGTGTGGAGAACTAGGAGTGTGGAGAAGGGGTGGAGGGGGGATGCTGCAAACTGTCAATGGATCGAGGTAAGACTGCTGAGTCTATATGTACCCTCTTATCATTGATTGCTGATTGCGGTCCACTCGTGTTAATTATCTGAACGTGTTCCTCCCGAACTTAGTTAATAAAACTTCATTTCACGAGTTCACACTTACATATCATTTTGAGGGAGTAAGATTTAATGCGTATTTGGCGTGCTGTCCGGAGGGAGGGCTCCGAGCTCGGAATTCAGCCCGAACCCAGAGTACTCCCCCCAATAGGCTAAAGAGCAGAGGACAGCCGCCGGACTAAAGACCCCCAAATGAGTGCCGAGATTGGCGGGCTGGCATCTCGAGAAGGGGCCTGGATGCTTGATCGGGGAGGCCCGTGATGGTGGTTCACTGCTTGGGCTGACGGCCCCTGTTTGTCTGCGAATGAGGAGCGGTTGTAGTGTACTTGTCCAGGAGGTTTTCACACTGCATCCGCTGTGAGACCAAATGCTCGCTGAAATGAAAGAGAAAACGTGAGTGCTCTACCGGGAACGTTCTCGCTCCGTCCGCTGTGAGACCAATGCTCGCTGGATGGAAAGAGGAAAACTAAAAAGAGAAAAGTGAGTGCTTGCCCAGGAGATTTTCTCACACTGCATCCGCTGTGAGACCAAATGCTCGCTGGATGAAGGAGAAAACGTAAGTGCTCTACTGGGAAAGCTCTCACTCCGTCCGTTGTGAGACCAATGCTCGCTGGACAGAAAGAGGAAATTGAAAGAGGAAAAATGAGTGCTTGCCCAGGAGATTTTCTCACACTGCATCCGCTGTGAGACCAAATGCTCGCTGGATGAAAGAGAAAACGTAAGTGCTCTACTGGGAAAGTTCTCACTTCGTCCGCTGTGAGACCAATGCTCGCTGGACAGAAAGAGGAATTGAAAGAGGAAAAATGAGTGCTTGCCCAGGAGATTTTCTCACACTGCATCCGCTGTGAGACCAAATGCTCGCTGGATGAAAGAGAAAACGTAAGTGCTCTACTGGGAAAGTTCTCACTCCGTCCGCTGTGAGACCAATGCTCGTTGGACGGGAGAGAGTAGGGATAAGTACATAGTACGTCCACTGGGAGACCAATGCTCACTGGACGGGAGAGAGTAGGGATAAGTACGTAGTACGTCCGCTGGGAGACCAATGCTCGCTGGACAGAGAAAGAAGAAACAGATGCATGCAACGTCCGCTGGGAGACCAATGCTCGCTGGACAGAGAAAGAAGAAACATAGATGCATGCAACATCCGCTGGGAGACCAAAGCTCGCTGGACAGAGATAGAAGAAACATAGATGCATGCAACATCCGCTGGGAGACCAATGCTCGCTGGATGGAGAAGGAAGAAACCGATGCATGCAACGTCCGCTGGGAGACCAATGCTCGCTGGACAGAGAAAGAAGAAACAGATGCATGCAACATCCGCTGGGAGACCAATGCTCGCTGGACAGAGAAAGAAGAAACAGATGCATGCAACATCCGCTGGGAGACCAATGCTCGCTGGACAGAGAAAGAAGAAACAGATGCATGCAACGTCCACTGGACAGAGAAAGAAGAAACATAGATGCATGCAACATCCACTGGGAGACCAATGCTCGCTGGACAGAGAAAGAAGAAACATAGATGCATGCAACATCCGCTGGGAGACCAATGCTCGCTGGACAGAGAAAGAAGAAACATAGATGCATGCAACATCCGCTGGGAGACCAATGCTCGCTGGATGGAGAAAGAGAAAACATAGATGCATGCAATGTCCGCTGGGAGACCAATGCTCGCTGGATGGAGAAGGAAGAAACTGGAGAAACAGAGCCCCTGCGGTAGCAGAGAAGACATCACTGCTGTGGCAGTGTAGAAAATTAGCCAGAGAAACAGAGCCCCTGCTGGAGCAGAGGAGACATCACTGCTGTGGCAGTGGAGAAACTTAACTGGAGAAACAGAGCTCCTGCTGGAGCAGAGGAGACATCACTGCTGTGGCAGTGTAGAAAATTAGCCAGAGAAACAGAGCTCCTGCTGGAGCAGAGGAGACATCACTGCTGTGGCAGTGTAGAAAATTAGCCAGAGAAACAGAGCTCCTGCTGGAGCAGAGGAAACATCACTGCTGTGGCAGTGGAGAAACTTAACTGGAGAAACAGAGCTCCTGCGGGAGCAGAGGAGACATCACTGCTGTGGCAGTGTAGAAAATTAGCCAGAGAAACAGAGCTCCTGTGGGAGCAGAGGAGACATCACTGCTGTGGCAGTGTAGAAAATTAGCCAGAGAAACAGAGCCCCTGCGGGAGCAGAGGAGACATCACTGCTGTGGCAGTGTAGAAAATTAGCCAGAGAAACAGAGCCCCTGCTGGAGCAGAGGAGACATCACTGCTGTGGCAGTGTAGAAAATTAGCCAGAGAAACAGAGCTCCTGCGGGAGCAGAGGAGACATCACTGCTGTGGCAGTGTAGAAAATTAGCCAGAGAAACAGAGCCCCTGCGGGAGCAGAGGAGACATCACTGCTGTGGCAGTGTAGAAAATTAGCCAGAGAAACAGAGCTCCTGCTGGAGCAGAGGAGACGTCACTGCTGTGGCAGTGTAGAAAATTAGCCAGAGAAACAGAGCTCCTGCGGGAGCAGAGGAGACATCACTGCTGTGGCAGTGTAGAAAATTAGCCAGAGAAACAGAGCCCCTGCGGGAGCAGAGGAGACATCACTGCTGTGGCAGTGTAGAAAATTAGCCAGAGAAACAGAGCTCCTGCTGGAGCAGAGGAGACGTCACTGCTGTGGCAGTGTAGAAAATTAGCCAGAGAAACAGAGCTCCTGCTGGAGCAGAGGAGACATCACTGCTGTGGCAGTGTAGAAAATTAGCCAGAGAAACAGAGCTCCTGCTGGAGCAGAGGAGACATCACTGCTGTGGCACTGTAGAAAATTAGCCAGAGAAACAGAGCTCCTGCTGGAGCAGAGGAGACATCACTGCTGTGGCAGTGTAGAAAATTAGCCAGAGAAACAGAGCCCCTGCGGGAGCAGAGGAGACATCACTGCTGTGGCAGTGTAGAAAATTAGCCAGAGAAACAGAGCTCCTGCTGGAGCAGAGGAGACATCACTGCTGTGGCAGTGTAGAAAATTAGCCAGAGAAACAGAGCTCCTGCTGGAGCAGAGGAGACATCACTGCTGTGGCAGTGTAGAAAATTAGCCAGAGAAACAGAGCTCCTGCTGGAGCAGAGGAGACATCACTGCTGCGGCGGTGTAGAAACTTACCTGGGCAAATTGAGTTCCTGTGGTGTGAGGCTGAGCGAAGGGAGGAGTAGATTGGGGCCTGGCAGGCCGATGCTCGTTTTCTTGCGCGTTAATCAAAGACGCGAGGAAGAGGAGGTGAGAGATTAAATCCTTGCAGGATTATGCGCATCTGAAGTTTAAGTGGCCGAGCAAGATAGCAGTTCGCGTTTAGAACAGTTTAGACTGTCTGGGAAGGTGGACGAGATCAGAAATATCCTATCGATTTTCTTGTGCAGTGAGGCCTGGAAATCAATTGTATCCAAGTTAATGCATAGAATTCAAATGGACGAGGCTGAACCCATGGTTTTAACCTGTGCAATTGGAATCCCGAGCTCAGCAGAAACTGTGCGGGGCTGAGAGATCGATTATTAGAAGTTTTGAAAATGTTCTTATTTCCTCAGTTTATTTTCATCATTTCTATTTTCTCAGTTTATTTAGTTTATTTTCATCATTTCTATGGGTCACATTCCCTGCCGATTTGTTCGTTCTAAAATCAGAAAAACCAACAGTGAAGCTGTGGGTTTAAATTACCTACTTCAAAAATAAAAAATACATTTATGCTATAACTTAAGTTTCGAAGCGATTTTTGTAAATAAATTCCAGGACAGTGTTAACGAAAGGTTCTTAATGATTCTGTGTGCAATCTGCACGTAATGTGTGACCTACTGTTTACGTGTGAGTTTACGCCACAAGGAAGCATCGCGTTAATGAACGGCAAATCATTGTACAGAAACTATTTAAAACGCGTGTTCCCCCGATCAAAAAATTAGTATCCAGATAGCATAACTTGCTCGTGATTCGACAACTGATGCGAAGTTCAATCCGGGACAGAAAAAGGTTTTGAGCCGAACACTCACGGAGTTGACCCGGCAGACGTTGAGAGTGTGGACTGACTGGGGCTGAATCTGCAGCGCGGCTTACTTAGGGCCTGCTGTGGCGGCCTGACGCTGGAGGAAGGCCTGTTCCTTTGCGTTAAGAGGGCGGCATTGCCTTATTGTCCATTTCTCTATGGCAGGAATTATTGAATGGTCCGGTTTAAAGAAATACGCGGATGTAGATTGCGGATGTTTCGCCCGCAGTGGCGAGGACCCGTTTGTTTGGCCTGACGCCCACGAGATAATACCAGAGGATTGCGGCGAAGATTCCTAATTCTGAAGGACGAAAGATTCTTAATCGAACGGGAAGAGCTCGATTCGGACATGTTAGGAAGGTACTGCAGGGCCAAATGCTGCAAACTGTCAATGGATCGAGGTAAGACTGCTGAGTCTATATGTACCCTCTTATCATTGATTGCTGATTGCAGTCCACTCGTGTTAATTATCTGAACGTGTTCCTCCCGAACTTAGTTAATAAAACTTCATTTGGGTTTGTAATGTGCTCTTTCAGGAACCTGACGATGCTGGTGGGATGATGAGGCTTCAAGTGAGGTTTGTGGAGTTGATGGTCCAGATGTGTGGTGGGAGGTGGAGGTGGAGGTGGAGGTGGATGACTCGAACACATCCTCCTCTGTCTCCTGAGTCCTGATCTTCTCCACCCTCATCTGTGATGCTGTGTTCCAAGTCATCCAACTACGATAAAACAAGTTGTATGAAATATCAGGCATAACAAGTAATGGCACAATACATGTTTGGAAGCATATACTATAGAAAGCTCACAAATGTATTTAAAAGTCGGAAAGTACTGTAACAACCTTTACCCCAAATGTAAGTGGCCACTGGAGGCCGCTAGAGGTAGAGCATTCTCAGTCAGGTAATTCATGTGACTGGGTTTAAGGCTGTGAGCCCAGGAACCTGTATAACTGATCATTCGTTTTGCACTGGCCTGACTTGTCTCATTTCAGAAGATCAGGGACATGTAAGTTGACTCAGATTGTGAAATCCTGGTGCTGTTCACTTTACAATATTAATTAGTTTATGTATTTCCATTTTTCATGGTGTTTTTGGTCAAGTTTGCTTTGTCTTATATCCACACATTTGTGTGCTGTTTTAGTTCAGAGACCTTCAAGCTAGCAGCTAATTCTGAAAAGCAGCAAATCTAAAACTTGCACCCTTGGTGAGCGGAGTAAGGTTTGTATCATTTGGCTCCATGTATAAAAGGCTTCAAGGATGTAAAATGTCTATTTTGACTGTTATTGGAAATTATTTTGTTGTTTATCTTGTACCAGGAAAGTGTATGTGTAAAGTGAGAAAATTATTTGTGTTTACTTCTAGTTTTCACGGTGCTCACGCTGATCGTGGAAGAATAAAACATTACTGCACCCGTTAGAGACTCTCTGCCATTTATTAAGGAGCCAAGGGCCGCAACAGTGAAAACTTATCGCTTAGTCATCCACCAATGCAGACGTCTTCATCAGCCAGTGGACACAAGATCATCTGATGTTTGCACGCCAATATATGGATGCCACAGCTGCAGTGAGAGATTTTGTCTGACTAAGTGGGTAAAACTAATCGCAGATACACATACAGGAGCACTACATTAAAGTCAACGGGTTTTAAAGGACTATGTGCTCAGCTAATTCATCACATGGGACATTGGACCTCTAGAGAAATCAAGAACTGCCATATTCTAAATAATTCCAAGAAGGGTTTTGAACGTGTAATACAAATACGGTAAATGCTAGATCCATAAGGTTGACCAGTACAAAGTCTAAGAGTGTGGCTAAGGTCAACGTCATCTCATAAGATTTTAATTCCTGAACCTAACAATATCTGAGGAGCAAAATTGTCTGACTGAAGATTATCAGCAGTATTCTGGTTTATGACGTTCAGTAGCTGTTTCTGTTTAATCTCCTTGATGTGTCCACAAAGTGTAAATGTCTGATGTGAGTGGTAATATATAGTTTTAAAGATAAGTTAAAGCCACCACTCATCCAAATTTGAGTCTAGACATAAAACACTCTAAGGCCTTAAAGTACAAACAGATCCGTTTAGACCAACAAGATGTCATCACCTGCTGAGGAAATAGACAAGACCCCAGAAGCACAACAAGTCAGGTCGAGCTCCCGTGACCATAGTTTAACAACAAAGGGTCAAGAATTACGTGATCAGGAAGCAAAGAGGAATGAAAAGGCATTCAACAAAGCCTATGATTCTTGGAAACATACAGCAAAGGAATTCAGAGTTAAATTGAAGGCTTTCTGCTTATCTGAGGACCTTGATAAAATTCAAACTAACATTAAGTCCAAACAAGCTATAGTACATCAAAAGTATGAGCCCATTCGACGCAACCATACCACTACTCCTGATATTGTCAAAAGAATGGATGCATGTGACACTCTTACAGCTGAGATTTGTGACCTTGTCAGTAAACGACTTGAGAACTTAGATGAGGCTTTCAATGACTAACTAGAGAAAGAGAGGGTGAGAATAGCGCTGAATAAGGATGAGTATGAGTCAGTCTTTGGAAATACGAAAACAGAAACAGTAATTTCAGAGTCATCACAAGGATCCGGCAACCACTCAAGCGCCACCTCCAGGTCCTCTAGCAAACGTGCAGATGCAGAAGCAGAACTGGCCGCCAAGGTAGAACAAGCAAAAGCCATGCAAAAAATACACTTTCAACAGGCGAGACTCGACAAACTGGAGAGTGAATGAAAACTCAAGGAAACACAGATGCTAGCAGAAATCAACCAAAAGGAGGTTGAAATGAAACTAAAGCTAGAAGAGGAAAAAACAAGGTTACAACAGCTACAAGCGGACAATGAAGTGAAGGTAGCAGCGGCTCGGGTCAGAGCGTACAACAATTTTGAGGGTTTTGAAAACTTTGAGGAGGAGACTGACCATAAAACTCAGTATAGTGGGCACAATGCTGGACTCAGAACCCCACTAAATCCACAAGCAATGCCATTCCAGCCTCATCCCGCACACTCAGAGGTGCCAGTAGCTCAGGAGGTAAGCCTAGCCCAGGCAATTGCAAGCTCACTTACCCTAAGCCGTCTACCTGTCCCGGAACCAACCACGTTTACTGGGGATCCCTTAAAGTTCATAGACTGGAAGATATCCTTTATGGCTCTCATCGACCAGAAGCCTCTCCCAGCTAGTGAATAAATGCTCTATCTAAAGAGTTATCTTGCTGGTGAAGCACGCAAAGCCGTTGAAGGATTTTTCTACCGAAATTCAGAGAAGGCATATCAAGGTGCCTGGGCAGTCTTACAAGATAGGTATGGAAGTCCATTTATTGTCCAAAGGGCCTTCAGAGACAAGCTCATGAAGTGGCCAAAGATAGCTGTAAATGACCCTATTGCATTAAGAGAGTTTGCAGATTTCCTTCAAGGTTGTGTTGAGGCCATTCCTCATGTTAAGGGCCTTGGTATTCTAAATGATTGTGAGGAAAATGACAAGCTCCTTAAAAAGCTGCCTGAGTGGATGGTGCGCAGATGGAGTCGTATTGTTGTGGAAGAGTTTATGCAGACCGAAGCTCGTATAGCTTGTAACCCTATTGCCTCCCCCCTTCTGATGAACGTTCAAAGCATGGACGAGAGGCTTCCAAAGAGAGCCAAGGCGCTCAACACAAGCACTCAAATGAAAAACTCCACCTCAGGAACTCTGGAAAACGTGAAACCAAGGCCACCTTGCTTAGTTTGTAAAGACGAAACACATGGTGTTGTTAAGTGTCCAACCTTTGCAGCAAAGACTACAGATGAAAAGAAGGCCTTTATCCATGAAAACCACCTGTGTTTTGGGTGCTTAAGAAAAGGTCACACAACCAAAGACTGTAAAAGGCGACACACCTGCAGTATATGTGGTAGACGTCATCCAACCTGCTTGCACCTAGAAAGAAACACAAACCCTGTCGGATCTGCAAGCAATGATCCCGTAGCCACAGGAGACCATGGAAGCAAGGAAATTCACAAGGTAATGGCCCATGCATTGACACAGCACGTTTCTGCCACCTCTAGCATTGTTACAGTTCTTGTGTCATCAACAATAGAGCCCCAGAAAGAAATTCTCACTTATGCTCTACTCGACACACAGAGCGACTCAACGTTCATCTTGGAAGATTTGGTCACCGAACTAAATGTGAACACTCAGTCAGTGCAACTTAAACTCAGCACAATGACAGCTGTCAACACAGTCATAGCAAGCAAGACTGCGTATGGTCTACAAGTTCGGGGACTCACGAGACTTCATCCCAGTCGACAAGTCTCACATTCCTACAAAAGGTACAGCGCTTCAGTGGCCTCATCTGAAACATCTTATAAACAAGTTACATCCACTCCAAGATTGCGAGGTTGGACTGCTAATTGGTTATGATTGCCCGTCAGCACTAGCTCCCTTGGAGGTCATCACAGGTGGTGAAAATGAACCTTTCGCGCAAAGGACAATGCTTGGCTGGAGCATTATAGGGTCCGCCAATCCCCACTTGGATAGACAAGGAAACGAGAGCTTTGTGCATCGTGTTGCAGTGAAAGAGGTGCCAGTGGCCACCGATGTGCTGAAAGTGCTGGAATCAGACTTCAACGAGAGGAGTTATGAGGACAGGTACGTGTCGCAGGATGACGTTCATTTTATACAGCTCCTTAGTGATAACATTAAGCAGAAAAAGGATGGACATTTTGAGATTCCCCTCCCTTTCAAGGGCAGTTGTCCACCAGCTCTCCCTAACAATAAGAAGCTGGCTACTGTTCAGCTGCAACATCTAAAGAAGAAGTTAAAAGCCAACAAACAGTATTTCGACCATTACACCGCCTTCATGGAAGAAACTATCAAGAAAGGTGATGCCGAGCCAGCTCCTCCATTCTTGGAGGGAGAGACTGTGTGGTATATTCCACATCACGGGGTGTACAACCCCAAGAAGCCAGGCAAATTAAGAGTCGTGTTTGATTGCTCGGCAAAGTTCCGGGGGATTTCTCTAAACGACACTCTACTCACAGGCCCCGACCTAATTAACTCTTTAGTAGGAGTCCTTTGTCGCTTTAGAAGGGAAGCAGTTGCTGTGATCTGTGACATCGAGAGGATGTTCCACCAGTTCAGTGTCTCACCCGAAGTTCGCAACTACCTAAGGTTCCTCTAGTGGGAGGGTGGATTGTTAGAAACAGAACCGCAGGAGTATAGAATGACAGTCCACATTTTCGGTGCTGCGTCCTCCCCTGGATGTGCCAATTTTGGTCTTAAGTATCTGGCACAGCAACACAAAGTTGACCACTCGACAGCTTCAGTATTTGTGGAGAAGAACTTCTACGTGGACGATGGGTTAACCAGTGTTCCAACAATCAAGGAAGCTAAGGAACTAATTGTCGAAGCACAGAAACTGTGCAAAAGTGCAGGTCTACGTCTGCACAAGTTTAACTCAAATCAAATGGAGGTCCTCTCCTGTGTGGCACCCTCAGAAAGGGCAGTAACCACTGATCCTCTCAACCTTAATCCAGACGCAACACCAGAAGGACACATACTGGGCATTCAGTGGTCATCAGAAAACGACACATTCAGCTTCAACATTGACGCAAAGGACCACCCCCCAACTCGCCGTGGTCTATTGTCAGTCGTTGCATCTCTGTATGACCCACTCAGGTTTGTAGCTCCCTTCACTTTGAGTGGCAAGTGCATCCTGCAGGAGCTATGTCGTAGAGGTATTGGATGGGACGATTCTATTCCTGAGAACTTGCGTTCACGGTGGGAGGAGTGGAAGAATGGTTTACAGAGGTTAAAGGAAGTTGCCATACCCAGATGTTACCATCCTCAAAACTTTGGTAAAATTGTTAGGGTGGAACTGCACCACTTCTCAGATGCCAGTAATGCAGGATATGGTTCATGTTCCTATCTCAGATACAAAAATGACAAGGACGAGGTTCATTGCAGTCTTGTAATGGCCAAAGCGAGGGTTGCACTTACGAAGATCACAAGCATCCCAAGATTGGAACTCTCAGCCGCAGTCACCGCAGCCAGGATGAGTATTATGCTGAAGGCAGAACTCGAGATGAAAATTGAACAAGAACTCTTCTGGACAGACTCACAAGTAGTGCTGGCTTACATCAACAATGAGGCACGAAGGTTCCATGTGTTCGTGGCAAACCGTGTTCAATTGATAAGAGAGATTACAGACCCAAATCAATGGAACTACGTAGATACAGCACAAAACCCAGCTGACCACGCCTCTAGAGGTCTTCATGCAGCAGACATCTCTTCGACTCGCTGGTTATCAGGGCCCAAGTTTCTATGGGAACAGGAAGTGATACCTACACCTAGGCCTTCAACCGAGCTGCTCACAGGTGATCCCGAAGTTAAATCGATTCAAGTGTTTGCAACTCAAGTCAGTGACTGGAACGATATTCTAAGTCGCTTGAGCCGGTTTTCCACCTGGACAATGCTTGTTAAGGTGGTTGCAAGAATCAAAAGACTAGGATCTAAGCTAAAATATCACGGTGAAACTGTGACCGTCGAAGAACGTAGGAGGGCTGCTGAGGTGGTAATTCAGCTCGTCCAGCAGCAAGCCTTCCCTCAAGAGCTAAAGGCACTGCAAAGGAGCCCTCATGGGGACATAATTCCAAGTTCCAGTCCTCTTCTTTGTCTCGACCCCATTCTGGATGGGAGACTTCTTCGCGTTGGCGGAAGACTTAAGGGATCATCCCTCAGTCAAGAACTAAAGCACCCCATCATTCTCCCAAAAGACAGTCACATCACCAAGCTTATCCTGTCACACTACCATGCCCAGATCTGCCACCAGGGTCGGAGCCAGACCTTAATGGAACTCAGGTCAAATGGATTTTGGGCCATTGGTGGGAGTAAACTAGTCGCCAAGTTAATACATAGATGTGTCAAATGCCGGAAGCTCAGACGACCAGTTGAGGAGCAACGAATGTCTGAACTCCCCAGAGAACGCTGGGAAGTCTCAGCTCCCTTCATGTTCTGCGGTATGGATTGCTTCGGCCCATTTATCACCAAGCGAGGTCGCAAAGAGTGCAAAAGATATGGACTCATCTTCAATTGCCTGTCTTCTCGAGCAGTCCATCTTGAAATGCTTGAAGACATGTCCACGGACGCCTTCATCAACGCTTTAAGGTGTTTTATTAGCCTTAGAGGAGCTGTTTGCCAACTCCGCTGTGATCAGGGCACAAATTTGTGGGTGCGAAGAATGAGTTCAAGGAAGCCCTCAAGCAATGTGACACAGAGGCACTGGAAGCCTTTCTGGCGGATAAACAGTGCGAGTTCATTCTCAATGCTCCTTCAGCGAGTCATGCAGGTGGTGTGTGGGAGCGACAAATTCGGACCATCCGCAATGTGCTGAATGTTACGATCGCTCAGTGTTCCGGTAGACTAGATGATGCCTCCCTTAGAACGCTGTTCTATGAAGCTATGGCCATTGTAAACAGTCGCCCATTAAACGTTGAAGGAATCAATGATCCTATGGCACCAGAGCCCCTGACTCCAAACCACCTGATCCTGATGAAAGCTAAAGTCGCCTTACCACCTCCCGGAAAGTTCGTAAAGGAAGATGTGTACGCCGCAAAAAGATGGCGCAGAGTACAATATTTAACTGAACAGTTCTGGAGCCGGTGGAAGAAAGAATACCTCCTGAATACATCCATTAGGCAAAAGTGGCATGTACGGCGGCGCAACTTGAAAGTGGACGACATAGTCATCATAAAGGAAGATACACTCCCAAGGAATCAGTGGCAACTAGGACGAGTGGTTGAAACTACAGAAGGGTCAGATGGCTTAGTTCGTCGGGTAAAGGTACAAGTTGGGGATCGGAAACTAACACCGAAACAGAACCACCGATGTAAGCCCTCAATCATTGAAAGGCCGATCCAAAAGCTGGTGCTCCTCCTTGAAAACAATTAACGGTCTGTCAAGCTAAAGTACACTTACATCAGACATGTTGGTTTAATGGTTTTATTCAAGGTGACCCTATTTTTATTTGTGACCTATAGCTCTATACTTAGGCAGTTATAGAACTCTAGATATCATGTATGAGTAACTGTTTTGTTTTCCATGCTAAGTTCATTTATCATAACATGATTGGTGGGAGTGTAAGTGGCCACTGGAGGCCGCTAGAGGTAGTGCATTCTCAGTCAGGTAATTCATGTGACTGGGTTTAAGGCTGTGAGCCCAGGAACCTGTATAACTGATCATTCGTTTTGCACTGGCCTAACTTGTCTCATTTCAGAAGATCAGGGACATGTAAGTTGACTCAGATTGTGAAATCCTGGTGCTGTTCACTTTACAATAGTTCAGAGACCTTCAAGCTAGCAGCTAATTCTGAAAAGCAGCAAATCTAAAACTTGCACCCTTGGTGAGCGGAGTAAGGTGTGTATCATTTGGCTCCAGGTATAAAAGGCTTCAAGGATGTAAAATGTCTATTTTGACTGTTATTGGAAATTATTTTGTTGTTTATCTTGTACCAGGAAAGTTTATGTGTAAAGTGAGAAAATTATTTGTGTTTACTTCCAGTTTTCACGGTGCTCACGCTGATCGTGGAAGAATAAAAAATTACTGCACCCGTTAGAGACTCTCTGCCATTTATTAAGGAGCCAAGGGCCGCAACACCAAACTTACATTCAGTGTAGACTGAGACACGCATTGTACAACAAAAGGCTGTAGAAACTGCATTTTTAAAAAAAAATCCACTTCTGTCTGGAAGTTAATTCTTTGTCGCCGCTGCCACTCGGTTTTGAACGGAGTACTTTCCCATACTGTGTTCGGAGGGAAGCAGCTTTTGTTTGGACCTCACCGGCTGTAGGTAAGAAATCAGATTACAAATGTAAAATCTAGTCTCTGTAATTGTCAATCACACTCACTCACTCGCACGCGCACACACACACACACACACAGACTCGCTCACACACTCACTCACTCATACACACACTCATACACATACATACATAATCACGCACACACACACACACACACACACTCAAACTCACTCACTCTCGTTCATTCACAAATACATGGCCTACATACGCGCAAGCACACACACACACACACAGACTCGCTCACGCACTCACACATGCACACACTCACTCATACACATACATACATAATCACACACACTCAAACTCACTCTCGTTCATTCACACATACATGGCCTACATACGCGCACACACACACAGGGTGCGAACTACGGGGGAGCTCGGCTCCCCTTAATAAGACATGGGCTCCCCTGAAAACGTGATTTGTTAAATTTTGGGGGGTCTCAAAAAATATTGACAATGTTTTATTTTGACGTGCAATTTCAGTTTTGTGTAATGTGATTATCGTGGAGAATTATGTCTAAAATAGCAAAAATATCATTCATTCATGCATGCATGACGGCGATTTAAACCTAATTCGCTTCAATAAAGATAACTATACATGCTATTCTTGTCATGAGCATCAAGGTGTGGTGGCGCTGCGGTGCAAATTCCAATCATGTCTAGTACATGTTAACTCAAAGATTCGTAGAATAAATATAAACGGTGGAGGCCATTGATCTGCGCGCAAAGTCCTTGAAATCCATTCTGTGTTAAGGTAAGGCATGTTATTCACTATTATATGTTGTGGCTGGGTTGTTATAGGTCTGCGTGACTCTCGATGTCTTACGGTGTGTTCACACCGAACGCGAATTGAATTATTTGCGCGAATAGATTACATACAAAGTCAATGCAAAGACGCGAATAGACGCATCATTCGCGCCGGGCGTCGCGAATGACGCGAATTGGGCGACGCGTTTGCCGCGAACGTCTTCCGCGCAAGTTGAAAAATTTGAACTCGAGCGAATGTTCAAGCGTCTAACTAGATGCGTATTTGACGCTCTATTCGCGTTCGGTGTGAACAAACCATTAGGAATTATGGTATCCTGTATACGGTATAATGCTTGCATAGTGCATACACTTGTAGCTGTTATGTATCTTTGAAAGTCCTTAAAATTAATGGGTTAACGCACATTCCGCGTCCTGTCTGAAAGAAAGCTGGGCGCTTCAATCCTCGGCACGCGCAAGTGCACGATCATCCAAATAATAACGCGTATAATTTTGAGCTCTTTTTGAAACTATATAAATTATAAGACCTACATGTTCTAGGGTGTGCAATTACTCACGGCAATTCATCGAGAGCTACTCAGACATTGCAAAAACTGACCTCTGACAGCCCTTCTTAAAAAAGACTGCCCATTTGTCTGGACTGAAGTTCAAGACAATGCCATGAATGAGCTGAAACATCACCTGTGCACAGCCCCATGTCTGGCTTACCCTGATCCACAAAGAGAGTTCTACTTAGAAGCTTGATTCTCCAACCACTGTCTCAGCGCTGGCCTATACCAACGCCACGATCAAGACAAAAGAGTAGTCGCGTATGCCAGCAAGACACTCCTGCCACCAGAGACTAAATTCTCAGATTGTGAAAAAGCTCTGCTCTGCACCGTATGGGCCACCCAAAGATTCTCCAACTAGATTGGAGCCCAGAAGGTTATTATAGAGACCTGCCACCAGCCTGTCATGTTCCTCAACAGCCAACGTATCAGAGATGGCGTGGTCACCAATTCACGCATTGCCACGTGGTTAATGGTCCTCCAGGGGCGCAATGTCGAGGCACGATATGCTCAGAATCACAAATCTGCGCTAGGCAACGGCCTGGCAGCCTGCCAAAACTGCTCTGATAACACACCAGCTGCGACGGTGGATGTAGAAGAACCTCAACAGCAACAACTGATCAGTCACAGGTACTTTGAAGAGAATGCGTGCCAAGGTATGCCCACAGCCTACGTCGATGGATGTTCCTACAACCACGAGGGCACTCGCCAAGCAGGTGCGGGCGTGCTATGGGTAAATGACCAGCCTTGCCCACCACAACACTTCAAGTTGGGCCCGCAGTCATCACAATATGCTGAGGTAGCAGCCATTCTCATAACGCTGCAAATCGCATCGACACATAACATCAGAGAACTCCTTATCTGCACAGACTCTAACTATGCCAGACTCAGTTTCACATGCCACCTTCCAGGCTGGAAACAAAATGGCTTTAAGACTTCAAATAACAAGCCTGTCACACACCAACACCTGTTCCAGGCATGCGATGACATCACAAGAACACACAACATGATTGTCTACTGGAAAAAGGTGAAAGGACACTCAAGGCAACCGGGCCTTGACAAAGACTTGAATGACCAAACTGATGCCCTAGCCAAGACTGGCGCACTACACGGCAATCTCTGGTCACCCCCAACCCAACCACCCACTGTGAACGTTGCAGTGATAACCCGTAGCAAACAAACCTTTCCTGCAACAGTGCCAACCTCACAGCCTCTAACGCTAGCTCCACAAATGTCAAACAACGACATAGCGAACATGCAGGCCTCTGATGCATCCATACGGACTATTCTAAACCACCTCTCAGACCCCTCCAACCACCCTATCGCACTATCTGACCTCACAGGTAACCCGTGCCTCAGACGTCTACATGACATCAAACACATGATGCGTGTGACACACAACATTCTGTGGTATGCACCTGATGACATCACTGCGCCAAGGCTTGTGGTGCCACAGTGCCTAAGGGGGGTCATGCTGATGTATGCCCACGACGCACCATGTGCCGGACACCACGGTACCAGGGCCACTTATGAGACTCTGAAGCAAGTGGCATACTGGCCCCGCATGCAGAAAGATGTTGCAGAATATGTCAGAGAATGCCTGGTCTGTTGCCAGTTTCAACCAGCAAACCCAAACCACAGAGCTCCACTGCAACGCAGAGGAGTCACATTTCCATGGTCAGACCTCCAAATCGACTGGGTAGGACCTCTGCCCAGGTCAACGAGGGGCAACAAGTACTTCCTCACGGTCGTGTGCCAGTTCACCAAGTGGGTAGAGTGTCTTCCAGCACCCAACGACACTGCCCAGACCACGGCATACCTCATGATGAACCACATCTTCTCCAGGTTCGGACTGCCACTGAGAGTCAACTCAGACAGAGGTACTCACTTCACAGCTGAGATTATGCAGCAGATCTGGAAACTCCTGGGAGTTCAAGTTCAACTACACGTCAGCCATCATCCGATCTCACCTGGCCAAGTGGAACGTTCGAACCGGACCGTGGTCAGTATGCTGAAAAAGTATGTGTCTGCCAACCAGAAAGACTGGGATGTGAAACTCCCGCTGGTGTTAATGGCCCTCAGAGCCACCCCGCAGGACTCAACTCACGTGTCTTCCTTCGAACTAATGACTGGGCGGCAAATGACACTGCCACTGCATCTGCTGTATCAGCCAGGAGACTCCAACCTAGTGACAGCCTGCACCACTCACCAGTACCTCGACGAGCTACACCAACACCTGAAAGCAACCTTTGCCTTCGCCCAACAACAGCTTCAAAAGAGTGCCGAAGGCCAGAAAGCATACTATGACCGGAAAGCGTCACACCAGGAACTGGACGTGGGCGACAGGGTCTGGTATTATAGCTTCACACAACCATCCCACACAGCCTCCCATCGGCTGTCAAAGAAATTCCTGCCCCACTGGACAGGACCTCATGAGATCGTTGACAAACTCTCCCCGGTGGCATACCGAATCCAACTAAGCCGGGGACAGAAAGATCCAGTTTTCAAATGGGTCCACCGCAATCAAATTAAAAGACATGTGGCTGCGGGCAGGGAAAGGCGGGGAGGGGCCAATGCAAACTAACCTGATTACCGTCCTAGGAGCGAAAAGACTGTCCTGTCCAACCAAGGACAACCCTCGCTGACCTACTGCCTCTCTCTCTCTCTCCCTTTCTCTCCCCCTCTACCCTTTTTGCTCTCACCAGGATGCTGCTGTGGTTTGCCATCCTGTGCCTTCAGTCGACCAGAGGCCAGCCGCAATCGGAGATCATCTCACCAGGTCCGGCATCAGGCATCGTCCTGAGGGAACAACCGGGAATCCTGATCACCAACTGCCGGACCCACACCCAGAAAGTATATGTTCGACTCGACCCCCGGAATGTTTACAGAGCACATTACCCCAGCGCAGTAGCCCAATGGAGCTTTGCTCGGAGCCGCCGCTGCCGTCGGAACTCTGTTTAACATCGGTATGTCTAGTGTCAACTCAGTGAACTTAGCCACCGTGAGACGGCATGTGGCCGAAATTCGGACTGAAATCCCACAGATAAAAGAGCAACTCAACACACAAAGTGCCTCACTTCAGACCATCGGCAAGACTTTGAGGGGAACTGTGGTGGTTCTCAACACTCACAGCGTCCTGCTGAACCAGACCGTGAACTCCATGAAACAGCTGTTTACGGTTTTCCAGAATGACTTTGCTCAAACTCAGCTGGTCACAGCCCTGATGGCGGACATGCTGCGGGAGGTGAGCTCTTCCATTGACAGCCTAGCCATGGGAAGGATTCCACCGTACCTGATACCCTTAAGCCTTGTCCAAACGGTGGTGGCTTCCGCCGTCACCACGCCAACTGACCCTCTACAAATACACCTCGCCTACTCTCTGGGCAGCGCCATCCCACTCTACGTCGACCCTGAGCAAAGGGCAGTGGGTTTTCTCCTGAACCTACCTATAATAGAGTCAAGCCGAATCTACAGACTCCAGGACATTGTTAATGTCGGGTTTTGGAAAGATAACACCCACGTCAAGATCCGCACTCCCGACGTAGTGGCCTATCACGACAGTGACCCACAGCTGTACCTGGCCCCGAACCTGCACATGTGCACGTTGACTAAAGACATTCATTATCTCTGCCCTAGCAAGCCCTTCCTCAGAGACAACACTGATGGAATCTGTGGGTTGCATCCCATGGCCAGCGACACCCGGTGTCCTGCCGAAGCCAAATCTCGCACTCAAGTCACCGAGACACGAGCAGAAATTGTAGGTGACAGGTGGCTCGTTAACACTCCGGTGCGCACGGCTACTCTCACCTACGACCAGCACGACACTGCCACCCGTGTCACCCTGCTCGACCAGAGCATGTGGATTCAGGTACCAAAAGGTGCCATCCTCCACCTAGATGATCTGGCTTTGTACCATCTTCCAAGTAACGAGTACGAATCAGAACTGGAAATCCCCTCCTTTTTCAAGAACCGTAACTTCACCCTGGATCCAGAACTGAAATTGGGGATTGAAGAAGGGGGATCCCAGCTAATTGACATTGCTCCCATCGATACAGCCCTCCAGGCGCTGTCTCGACTGCCCATCCTGACTACCTCACCTGTTGTCCAAGCCTGGACCGCAGCTGACACCACGCTGTGTATCTCTATGGTAGTCAGCCACATCCTATCACTAGGCTTGGCCTTCATCCTGTACAGGAGGCTCAACGAGATGCGAACATCGACAGCCAAGCTCACAAAAGCCGTGTCTGGAGGTTTCCGACGGAACCCCCGGAAAGAGGGGACCACGCCAGAGGCCGCTTTGAATCTCATCGAGCTGAGCCCTCAGCCTCAATAACCACCTGCTACAAGACCCTCATGATTCACCTGCCATCCGCCATTGTGATGATTGTCATCCGATGATGTCTCCACAGAGACGTCATCCGACGAAAAGGGGGACTGTAGGGTGTGAGCGCAGAATCATGAATTCATTATTTCTTAACACAATAAACGCATGTTAACGAAGGGTTTCTAAAGCCCCAACTTATGACTCTTCCAATTCTAAATCTTCCCTTAGCGCCAGCCAGTCTGGAGGGTAGATTAATTCGTGACACCTTTACAGCGTAATGAGTCCCAACAGAGATCCTCGCGCAGCCCCGGTTTGCTCGCGAGCCAACATCAAAGAAGACCGCTATCTCCAAATCCCCCCCAGAGAGGGAGGAATGCCAGATGCCCAAATGGACAACACACACACACACATATATGCATCTCTAACAGTAAAACCCAGAAATGAGTGATTCTGAAATGTAAACATGATGTATTCCTGTATGTTTGAAGTTTATACTGTATCGAGTCTATCTAGGACTGTTAGTTATGTAGTTGAACCTTGCGTACTTCTATAAAGGTCTAAGAGTTTATATATATCCTTGGTATCAAACGAAATCGTTCAACTTGCTCGAGCCAAATATATGTAAGAAGTTAATGAAAAAAATATTCTACTATGTTTTTCCCATCTTTGTAAGTGAAAGGCCAAACGCTCGTCCTCATAAAACACGCGAATGAGGTCATCAGATTAAGACAAAGGGAATATCTGGCGCCAAAATCTGTGAGTTGCTATTGGTCTTTGCTCCCAAAGAAGGGGGCGTTAAGTTTCACTTTAAAAGATGTGACATGGCTCTTCTTCAGCCTCTTCTTCTTCGTGCTACTCTTCCTGTGTATGTCCTGCGACCTAGTCGTCTTATTTTATCTTTGGTTTTATTTTACGTTTAACTCAGTCTTTTATTTGATGCTCAGTTCTTGTCGGCAGACCGAACGCAGCATCTTACATTTTTGATAGAAGTCCTTTATCCTCTGGGTGAAAGGACTCCTCCACAGCATACCGAAAGGACGCTTCCAGCTCGCCAACTACGAGGACATCCACACCCACACACGCTTGCGTGCCCAGCGACATAAAGGTCCCAATTGCAAGTATAATTCAATCCAAATTCAAGCACGTTAAAGTGTGTATTTTCCTTGTTGGCTCTAAAGGTTCAACTGTGGTAACAATCTTAGTTTTTCTGTCTTCTACTTTTCTTTCTTACTGTTTTTGCTTTTATTACTCGATATATTCATTGTTAAATGTAGTTGTATTTTCTAGTTCATTTGTATTAAACCCATTATACTCTTGATTGTCTCTGTTTGTTGGCCACGGAACAAAGCCTCTTTAATGTATGATCTAAAGCTACGAGCTGATACTGTTAAAGTTAACTAATTTGATTAGTAAACTGATACTAAGGATAAACCTTTTTGAGAATTGATAACGAATATTAAACAAGCAGCTCGGTGGACGAACTGACTTGGGATAACAGTTACAGTTAACTCTATTAAGGTATTCTGAAAATGAATATAGCCGCCTGCATGTGAATTATATACCAGGGTCCCCGCGGGTCCTTAAAAAGTCTTAAAACGTCTTAAATAAAATTTTCGCTTTTTAAGGCCTGAAAATGTCTTAAAATCTGAAATTTCCGATAAGGAGGTCTTAAATTTCACGTACGGACCTTAAATTTCTTGTCCGACTCGTCATCCGTTATTTTGTTTTGTTTTTTGAACAGTGCGCACCATTTGGGGGCAGCACTTTTCTATGTGGGTGCAACCTGCTTCATTCCATAGGTGACTGAAGATGAATGCGTCGCGTTGATGGTTTGCCACACCATTCTGTGTCGTGTCGCAGTGTTAATTCCGTTATTGAAAACTATGACGAAAAATGTTTGTTGACGACTTTTTTTCCCCTGACTAAGACAAGACCATGAGAGACGATACCCACGTCATTAAACGATAACTGTGACTACCGGTATTATATCAACACGTACAATATCGTTGACGAAAAAAGACGAGACTAAAGTCTGTTTAAAAAAATACAAACTTGACTAAAACCACTTTTTTTGTCGAATAAAGGAGACAACAACACATTACAGACTGTTTACGACGAGCGTTCATGCTTACGGTTGCCAGATTTAAATAATTAAATCCCCAGTCAGAGCTTTTCTGTTAAAATAACACGTTTTCTAGCCGGTCTTGTCAATAGTATCTGGCAACCATGCTCGCGCGCGCGCTCTCTACACTGCTGAAGAAGCGCGGATGATCTGAAAACACAGACAAGTAAGCTGGAGTTCAGTGATCTTCATTTCATATTTTCTACTTTAATAAAAGTGTCATTCAGTTGGTCTTTATTCTGTCACGAGCCGCTTGCGCTGTTTGTGCGACTAAATCTGCGATCAATACAGGCTGATATCTAGCAGTGTTTTTAATGTTGATCATATTATTGCTATTTTGCAACGAAAGCCACGGTAGAACTGCAGCACACAGCGGTGATTCGAGAACGAATCTGTGGCTTTGAACGAATCGTGAGATTCAATGACCCGTTCATAAATCCAGCCACTTGCTTTGTTACCATAGACTTTGTTACTGAATGAATGAATGACTCGATGACTCGCTCATAAAGACAGTGACTTACCACCACCTACTGGCGATTTTAATTTAATGTTTAAAAGTATTACCTCGTTTTTACCATCATTGCATATTTATTGAACATTGTTTCATTTAAAGCATTATTTATTTTATAAAAGTATTTATAAAGGTAAAAAATCGATTAAAATGGGCAGATATTATGGAAGCAGATTAGTCTCAAATATAATTCACGCAAAAAACATGATTCACACATGCGTAGACAATTTCACATGCATGAAACCTAATTCATGTACACACAAAAAAAATTCACGTGCGTGAAAAAAAAATATATTCACAAAAAGCAATTCACATGCGCAAAATAAAATTATATATTCATAAAATACATTTCACAAATGCAAAACACAATTCGTAGATATACAACTGTGCACAAAAACCTTTGAATGTTTAAAATGTACGAGTGTGTCCTTGAATTTGAATGTGCAAATCGTCATTCACGTACGAATCGCCTTGCGTGTGTGTGTGTGTGTTTTTGAGACTTTCCTGGCAGGGCTTTACTCGTAACACAGAGCAGTCGTACTCTTTAGCCAATCAGATTTAAGCTTATCAATCGACCAATCAGTATCACGTGAGGGCGGGCCATACCTGCATTATGTCATCAGCTTTCGACCAGTTCATGGCTGAGCAGAGGTAAGTGCAGTTAATCGTTCATTTCTGTGTTAACTGAAGTTAGAGATCAGTTGAAGCAATAGTTTATTAACTGCTGTTTAGTCCACATGTGAACATAAACATTTATTTTTAGTATTGATGGATTTTCATGTCCTGTCCACCACACATTCAACTGATGATAATGTATGTAATGACATGCATATATAGGAGACATGTTTTGTTTTAAACTGCATATATTATGCAGTTTTATTGTTTCAGATTTCCGAGACAGATGATGTATGAAGTTGCAGACAACCAGTACTGTGATCTTACCATTCCTACTGTAATTCTTTGAAAACAGTCATGCTGCAAGCCATCCATTTTGACAGTTGTTTAAAACAAGAGGTTTAAAGTGATGCATTGATACTGTATCCATTTGTCTCCTGCAGACTTTATGTACACGCTCTAGGAATACAGCCCTGCTATGCATGCATTATTAAATGTTCTTGTCAGAATTAAAAGATTCAAAGACATAGTTCAATTTGATGTACACGTTTTATTAATTTGAAAGTTTCCAAAATCCTTTGGGAATAAAATATATATAATATGACTTGATCATGATTAATGTTCCTGTTACATATGAAGATCATGAACTGACAGTCTTAAGTATGAAGCACAACATTCAGTACAGAGAAATATACGTCTCTTCCAGAGTTGTGAGATCCAGTCAGAGTCTACTTTGCATTTAAAGGATATAAATATAAGTGCAATACATCAAGTGAAAAGTGAACAAATGAATTGTGTTCAATCCAGTCATCAGTAGACCTCTCTGTTAGGACATATCAGATTTTGTCCTGATATTTAAAATAGTAAAAACCTATACGAGAGGTGCAGACAGAGGACGTCGGAGATTAAGTGATGATATTTGAATAGAGTTTACTGAGTTATCTTAGTCGCATAATCTTAATTGCCTCTCTATGATAAGTACCTTTGTCTTATCAGCATAAAATCAGATTTGCCTATTTTACTAGGCAAAGTAAAAATAATGCTTCACAATATTGTCCTGTGAGACCTTAAGATGACAATAAAAAACCTTATTTAAAAACCTTGAGATGGCAATACAGCACAAAACATAAGGAAATGCATGTTGAATATATTGGTAACAGTCTACAATATGGTACAATAACTAAGTTAACATTAGTTAATGTATTAACTAACCATGAGCAATACATTTGTTGCGGTGTTTGTTAATCTTTGTTAACGTTAGTTAAAAATACAGCTGTTTATTGTTAGTTTACAGTGCATTAACTAATGTTAACAAGATTTTAATGAAGTATTAGTAAATGTTGAAATTAACATTAACAAAAAATAATAAAGGCAATTTACGTGCAGTTCATTATTAGTTCATGTTAACTAATGAAACGTTATTGTAAAGTGTTACCAATTAAGACATTAATACAAAAAAAAGTATAAAAGAGAATAAAGAAATAACATGAATTAAGATGTTTGTGACTGCTATCCAGATGTCACACCAAAGGTGAGTAATCCTGAAAAATACAGGGAAACAAGTGTTAATAATAATTTAACAACATACACAAAGGCAAATAAACACTGTGTGCTCATTAAAATAGGTCTATTCACCATTTAAAGAACAATCTCGATGAGGCCAGTGCTAAGAGAGCTAGGGTGGGTATTGACCACAGATGATTGTTTTGCACTCATTAGCGTGAGTGTTGTGGGTGTGAGAGCTGTCTGTACCTGCAGCTAAAATACAACAAAACATACATCATTCTTCTTCATTTTTGACACAATATGGGACATCTGATTACAACAGCACTTGCTTAGATCAGTTAATAGTTCATAAACTATTGCTTCAACTGATCTCTAACTTCAGTTAACACAGAAATGAACGATTAACTGCACTTACCTCTGCTCAGCCATGAACTGGTCGAAAGCTGATGATGTAATGCAGGTATGGCCCGCCCTCACATGATACTGATTGGTCGATTGATAAGCTTAAATCTGATTGGCTAAAGAGTACGACTGCTCTGTGTTACGAGTAAAGCGCTGCCAGGAAAGTCTCAAAAACACACACACACACACATGCAAGGCGATTCGTACGTGAATGACGATTTGCACATTCAAATTCAAGGACACACTCGTACATTTTAAACATTCAAAGGTTTTTGTGCACAGTTGTATATCTACGAATTGTGTTTTGCATTTGTGAAATGTATTTTATGAATATATAATTTTATTTTGCGCATGTGAATTGCTTTTTGTGAATATATATTTTTTTCACGCACGTGAATTTTTTTTGTGTGTACGTGAATTAGGTTTCATGCATGTGAAATTGTCTACGCTTGTGTGAATCATGTTTTTTGCGTGAATTATATTTGAGACTAATCTGCTTCCATAAGATATTGTCCCTTAATGGAAAAGGTGTGACTGCAGTCTAAGTGCAAGAGGGGTTACGGCACTATAAAAGATTGGAGAACCACTGAACTAAGGAACAGGGATATGTAGAATTGCACAAGTGCTACTGCTAAAGAGTGCATTGTCAATACAGCCTGTTACCTTGATTCAAATGTCTCATAAGCTTAATTGAATTGGCCTAAAGCGAAAAATTATAATGTCATTTTTTGTCTAAAGACTACATATAAAATAGCTACCAAAATTAATGTCGGTAACTGAAGTTTGACTTTGTCAACTAAAACTATGAAAGACAAAATTACTAAAATGTGACCAATAAGACCAATAAGCATTTTCATCTGAAGACTAAGACTAAAACAAAAATGGCTGCCAAAATTAACACTGTCGTGTTGAACATTTTCCTGTTTTTTTGTCGTGGTAAAGTCTTAAATTTGCCTTTTAGAGGACTTAAAAAGGTCTTAAAAGTCATTAAATTTGCTGTTAAAAAATGTGTAGATACCCTGTATACTTAATTACAATTCGTTGTGTTAATTAACTATATATATCTGAAGCAGACGCGTGTGCTATATAATCCCTATTTGGGTGATTTTTATGTATGATGATCTAGTTCGGACCCGTATTCCATCACTGTTGATTCTAAATTAATAATTGTTGGATACTTATTCCCCAAACCTGAGCTAAATTCCTTACACATGAGAGTGAGTAAATGAGACTTTTTGGGGTGAACTATCCCTCTAAGGACATTGTGTTTGTCTATACTTGTGACTGGTGAAGATCAGATGACATTTTATGACCAATTAATGCAGAAAACCAACCAATTCCAAAAGGTTGAGGGTTAACATAGCTTTTTCCCCACTGTACTCTCAAATGTGCTTTAAACATTTGTTTGCACATATAACTTATCAGATCTCTATACATATATACACTAATAATATACATACACACACTCAAATCAATTAATTATCTACTCCATTCCGGCTAACTGGAAAACACACAATCACTTTCTTTTACACACATGCAGCTAAAATTTCTGGTCTTGTCTTAACCCCATAATCTTTGTTAAGATTGTTTTTCCTCTATGCTGTAACAAACATACACCCTCATTTGCTCTCTAAGATTAATTAAGTACATTAACATGATAATTTTATGTATCTTTTAAAAGTGTTTGCAGAGTATGTGATCACTAGTTTTTGCCATGTGCTTTATTTTACCACTAAGATTTTCTTGATTTTCTTTCCTCTCAGACCAGATGTCAAAAGATGATGTGGGACGCGTTGGCTGTTTTTCGCCTCTTCCTACGTTGGGTTCACTTGATTATGTCCCAGACTTCTTCTCTAGCATGGTGGCTGAGGTTGGCTGTTTTTTGTGTGTTTTTTTTACCTCTTTGTAAGGGTTCTGTTTTTGGATCCTCTCATTGGAATTTAAAATGTATTTTCTGTGATTGTTTTATTTTTTTTAAATTTTCTTAAATAATGTTAATGTATTGTTAAAACATGTACCTGTTTTAAATAAATGTCAAAGAATGTACTCTATTTTGTCTTTATTTTTTTCCATTGAGTAAAACGTCTGTTTGGAATGTCTGTATACATTATGCTACATATCAGGGCCGTGCACAGACATTTTGAGGGGCAGTGGCCTAAACCAAAAAAAGGGGCACTAAGGGGGTGGTTGCTTGTTAACACAAATTATCCAGTTATTACAAAATATACAATTAAAAGAGAAGACAGCACACGCTCAAATACATTTTAGACTTTATCAGGAGAATACTCTAACCATGGGTGTTATTCATACCACTTTGTCTACAAAGTGTGCCAACAACAGAAAATTTAGTTATTTGTATTAGATCTGATCGAGAGTACAATAATTTGATTAGACAAGCAGCTAATTCTAAGAACGTGGATATGTTGTACAAGTTGTTAGCACTAGTAGAAGACCAAGACCAAAACATTACTGACATAAATAAAAAAATAAAATAAAAAAAGAATAATTTCGCAGATTCAACCACTGTCTTGCATAGCCTACCTGTTAATGCGAGAGCTTTCGTGAACTGTCGTGTTCACTCTCAGGGTGCTTTTACACTGGACTCGTTTGCTGCGGTCCGAGGCCGAGCGCGATTGTTCCCGGCGCCCCCCGCAGCGTTGGTCTGGTTTCACACTCAACTTGATTCTATCGAACTCTGGTGCGTTTGCGTGCATCTTACGTCAGTGCAAACGTGCACGGCGCATGATAGAAAACACGACGCAGGTCAATATATTGTGTTTTTTATTAATTTGGTGCTATTATGCATAGCTGAGTAAACAACACAGGTTTACTCTGTGTGTGTGTGTGTGTGTGTGTGTGTGTGTGTGTGTGTGTGTGTGTCACATAAGCTGTCTTTCCGCTGCTTGCAAATGGACTCTTTTGAAGAGACAGTGGATTTCCATTAATTTGTTGCCCTGATTGCACGCACTATGCGCGAATACACTGTAGACTCACTCTTGCTCGTATCCAAGGTAAATCTTCATCCCTTACGTGTGTTTTATTTAACTAAATACATCATAATCGGCTAAAACGCATGCACAGGATAGTTTACTTCCTGAACAAGTGTCGATGAGGGCAGAGGGGCAGTGGCTCTAGCCACCGGGCACCCCCCTGTGCACGGCCCTGCTACATATAGGGATGCTAATAGATATCAGACAATAGAGTAAATAGAAAACAGTATTTATATTCTAACTTGTTTATACTGTAGAATTATAGCTGGAAACATTGCTGCCAGTACTTTAAAAATTACAGCACAGCCGTAAAATTAAAAACTGTAGAATTACGGTAAAGTGCTGGAACCACAGCTGCCAGTATTTTACTGTGAAATTACAGCATTCTTGAAACCGTAAAATTACGGTAAAGGGCTGGAACCACAGCTGCCAGTACTTTACTGTAAAATTACAGCATTGTTGAAACTGTAAAATTACAGTAAAGGGCTGGAACCACAGCTGCCAGTACTTCACTGTGAAATTACAGTATTGTTGAAACTGTAAAATTACGGTAAAGGGCTGGAACCACAGCTGCCAGTTCTTTACTGTAAATATACGGGTGAATTTTTTACAGTGCATCTCAAGTCTCCCGGAAGTTCCGGGAGTCTCCCGCATATTGATAGCAGCTCCCTGATGCCCGCAAATTAGTTAAAATCTCCCGTTATCTTGAGCAAGAGCTCGCACATACTGTGCTCCAAACCGTGTAGCGCACGCACGGCAGAGAGGGAGAGAGCGAGAGACCTTGCGTGTGCTAGTGTGCCTCATGAAGCGCATGTAAGACAGCATGTAAGATTTATTTATGTCCTGATAATTATGTGAGATATTGACAACTGTTCTCATGATAATCGCAGGAATCAACTTTAACAGTGAAAGCCTGACCGAGTGGGACTCTTGTCCGGTTCCTCACGCTGTCAGATTGTCGTTTCCTTTTTCTAGACTCTTCCGACCGCGCTTTCTTCGTTTTTTCGCCATTCAGAAAACGCAGGTCCGATGTTTACTCGTGTCTGACTCCTCGCTCGGTCAGTCTGCCATTTCCTCTTTCTCCGTTCCTCCGACAATACTTTCTTAGGTTTCTGCTTCTTGTATGTGTGCAGTACCGTAAAGCAATTCATTACATCGCAAGAGCTTATATTACGCGATACTTCCTGACGCTGCGGGCCAAAATTGCAAGTGAGGTTTTTCCACTCACAGGCACCAGTGGGGGTCGAGACGGCCACCATTCAACCCGAAAAAAAGTAATATAACCATTCCAATAACTCCGAAGCTGTTCAGTCAAGCTAAAAAAACTGCATAGTTCCCCTTTAACTCTAATACATCATATTTTTGTTGAAAAGTGCATGGCCTCCTCCTCTCTGCTGCCATCTTGTTACTCCTAACTAGGTTAGGAGACCTCTCCAGCACTCTTAAATAATTTAGGCCTAGGCTGAATCCCAATTCTCTGTCTTCCCCCTTCCCCTTAGTTTTGCCAATTCTCATTTTGATCGAGGGGTAGGATTAAGGGGAAGTGGTAGATACCCCTTAAAACCAAGCATTTTCGTGCACTTACTTGAAACCAAGGGGTACCCAGAATGCACTGTGCAACCGGCAACAATGGCGGCCATACCATCCAGAGAGTCGATCATGACTCTCGACCATGAAAATAAGATAATCGAGGTAAAACGATTATTGTGGCGCTGCTGCATTCCCTCCAGCGCACCTTCCCTTCCTTAAGCCTCCAAATCAGCCGAATAAGTGAGTGATGTAAAATGCAGGCTACTGATGCTAAACTATTAAACTATTAATATTAAAAGTGCATTAAGCTGCCAAAGACGCTGTTCCCAAGACGCCTCCTGTGCGTGTGCTCTGAGTAGGGGCGAAATGTGCATAAGCAAAGTATACTATAGGCTTCAGATACGCGCCTAAACAGTCAGATAGCTTACACACAAACGTGTTCTGTTGAAATGCCGTTTTGGTAAGTATCCACGTAAACACAGTCGGTTATGTCTTAAGTGAATGCAAACATTTGAGAAAGTTTGTTTGAAATGTGCAGCTCTTAAAGTGACAGCAGCCAACATTAATGCTGCAGTCATTACTGTTAATCAAACAAGAAAAGACAAAGATAAATTCACTCAATACTCTTAACTCCCTGGATAGTCTTGCTTTTTTTCTTATCAGTGCAAAAGAGACTCAAAATACTCTGTTGATTTTGATCTTACATATAAGTGTTATACATCATTCGATCCTGTTAAGTGTCTATTTTTTTGTGTATACTCACAATAAAAACAAAGTGTTGTGTTTTTTGTCAAATAAAGAAAAATAAACATGATGCGAGTGTTGCCTTCTCTCTGTCAGTGAAGTCCATTCTGAAACACGTCCGAAAATCAACTGTAACTCAGCGAATACTTGTCATACAGGCACAAGAGATTTTTCTTTATGAAGCTTGAACTCTCTTCTTTTAAATGAAGTAATTTATATAAAAAACAAATATTCTCACTTTATGTAATCTGTATGAAAAGAGAGAGATGTCAGTCTTTCTTTTCAGCTCATTATAGCTCATTAAGTGTTAATGTGATCACGCCCACGGAGAGCGCGCGCTATTCAAACGCAAATGATCTGAGGCAAGCCATGCAAACATGTTAACGGCCACATCAGCTGGATGAACACATCAAGTTTAATAAGAATCATGTACTTTATGTCGCCTTGCTACGCTGTGAGGAATAATACTATCGTAATAATCCTGGAACATTTACCTCAGAAGTGCTGGTAGTTTCATTTTGAGGAGCAACGGATCAAGCTGATGTGAATACTAAGTTTAGTCTTAAGTGCTTTGTTCAAATCGCGGTACGAAATAGTGTCTGTAAACCGCAAAAAGACTGTTTAAATATGAATTGCGTGTCTGTGTGTGAAAGAATGAATGAATGAATGAATGAATGGCACAGACGCGCGCGCTGTTGTTTACTACAGCTGTACAGCGCGCATCTCACTCGCATAAACACGATATGTTACAGACTAAATATGAATGTTTAGACAAGATTTCGTTGAGTAGTTTTGGATAGATTATAAAGTTTTTACTGTAAAAAAGTCTACTGCCACATTAAATAAGCTTTTGTTTGCCCATTTCTGCTCATATGTTAAATATAAATTATGGGATGTTTTGTCAAAAATAAAGTCTGAATATTGGAACAAACACTATAATAACATCTTCGTTGATAATTCAATATACCTACTAATTAATCCTTACCTTTGAAATACATATGATAAAATGTATACTTTTACAAAGAAAGATTACACTTGAAATATTGTTGAATTGTAATTGTTGTAATTGTAACCTTTTTTTGTTGTGTTTTATTAGTGACAAATTTGGGGAGAGGATACATATTCTAAAACTTTCTGAAAATAAAGTATGAGAATGAACTGCACAATTATTAGAAATGTTTACCTTGGATATTATACAATTTGCATTCATACAAAATTTGTGGAAAAAGACACATTTTTCAAGATGTTTCCAACTCTAACTTTGAACCAATTCTGTAGAAAAATATTCTATATATTGATGTGTGTATATATACAGGTGCTGGTCATATAATTAGAATATCATCAAAAAGTTGATTTATATCTGTAATTCCATTCAAAAAGTGAAATTTGGATATTATATTCATTCATTACACACAGACTGATATATTTCAAATGTTTATTTTATTTAATTGTGATGATTAAAACTGACAACTAATGAAAATCCCAAATTCAGTATCTCCGAAAATTAGAATATTACTTAAGACCAATACAAAAAAAGGATTTTTAGAAATGTTGGCCAACTGAAAAGTATGAACATGAAAAGTATGAGCATGTACAGCACTCAATACTTGTTGGGGCTCCTTTTGCCTGAATTACTGCAGCAATGCGGCGTGGCATGGAGTCGATCAGTCTGTGACACTGACAAAACTGACAAAAGGTCATTGCTAAAGAGGCTGGCTGTTCACAGAGCTCTCTGTCCAAGCACATTAATAGAGAGGCGAAGGGAAGGAAAAGATGTGGTAGAAAAAGTGTACAAGCAATAGGGATAACGCACCCTGGGGTCGGTTGCATAAACCGCTAAGACTAGTCTTACAAGTTAGACACCAATTTGTTTTCTTTAAGACTGTTCATAGCTTTTTTAAATCAGTTACATAAAAATGTAGATTAGCCTAATTGGTAACACTTTATTTGAAGGGGTGTGCATAAGACTGACATGACACTGTCATAAACATGACATAACACCTGTCATGAACATGAAGGAGTCTTTATGAATGTTTATGACTGTTGTCATTAAGTGTCATTCGGTAAATTATGACACTTTTAATGCAAAGTTGACATTGTTTAAAATGTCTTTGTTATGACAACTTGACATTAACAAAGACAAAAATGTCTTTGTTATGACAACTTGACATTAACCAAGACAAAAATGTCTTGATTATGACAACTTGACATTAACCAAGACAAAAATGTCTTGATTATGACAACTTGACATTAACAAAGACAGAAATGTCTTTGTTATGACAACTTGACATTAACCAAGAAATCATAACTAGTCCAACGTGTTCCACTTTACTTGAGGTAAGGGGAAATATTAATGACACTGTTGTTAAAGCATTTGACAGTGTAATAACCCCTTAATGACATCTTTATAACTAGTACAATGTGTTCCACTTTACTTGAGGACAAGTAAAATATTCATGTCACAGTTATAATGGTGTCATGACAACCAAAGTTAAAACCAACCATAACATATGACAGGGTAATGTAATGTTAACGCAAAGCTAAATAACTTCTTTAAGTTTGATAATTAGACCTGTTATGACATATTTGTGACAGGTTGACAGGTTATGATTTCTTGGTTAATGTCAAGTTGTCATAACAAAGACATTTCTGTCTTTGTTAATGTCAAGTTGTCATAATCAAGACATTTTTGTCTTGATTAATGTCAAGTTGTCATAACAAAGACATTTTTTGTCTTTGTTTAAAATGTCTTTGTTATGACAACTTGACATTAACAATGTCAACTTTGCATTAAAAGTGTCATAATTTACCGAATGACACTTAATGACAACAGTCATAAACATTCATAAAGACTCCTTCATGTTCATGACAGGTGTTATGTCATGTTTATGACAGTGTCATGTCAGTCTTATGCACACCCCTTCAAATAAAGTGTTACCGCCTAATTTAATACCGAAAAGTAAAACTGACATCCCCAGACTAACTGCTAGTGGGTCACACTAGAACTTAAGACACTGTCTTAACATAATGGCTATGTTTATACAACCGGCCCCTGGAGAGGATTGTGAAACAAAACCCATTCAAAAATGTGGGGGAGATTCACAAAGAGTGGACTGCAGCTGGAGTCAGTGCTTCAAGAACCACCACGCACAGACGTATGCAAGACATGGGTTTCAGCTGTCGCATTCCTTGTGTCAAGCCACTCTTGAACAAGACACAGCGTCAGAAGCGTCTCGCCTGGGCTAAAGACAAAAAGGACTGGACTGCTGCTGAGTGGTCCAAAGTTATGTTCTCTGATGAAATTAAGTTTTGCATTTCCTTTGGAAATCAAGGTCCCAGAGTCTGGAGGAAGAGAGGAGAGGCGCAGAATCCACGTTGCTTGAAGTCCAGTGTAAAGTTTCCACAGTCAGTTATGGTTTGGGGTGCCATGTCATCTGCTGGTGTTGGTCCAATGTGTTTTCCGAGGTCCGAGGTCAACGCAGCAGTATACCAGGAAGTTTTAGAGCACTTCATGCTTCCTGCTGCTGACCAACTTTATGGAGATGCAGATTTCATTTTCCAACAGGACTTGGCACCTGCACACAGTGCCAAAGCTACCAGTACCTGGTTAAAGGACCATGGTATCCCTGTTCTTAATTGGCCAGCAAACTCGCCTGACCTTAACCCTATAAAAAATCTATGGGGTATTGTGAAGAGGAAGATGCGATACGCCAGACCCAACAATGCAGAAGAGCTGAAGGCCACTATCAGAGCAACCTGGGCTCTCATAACACCTGAGCAGTGCCACAGACTGATCGACTCCATGCCACGCCGCATTGCTGCAGTAATTCAGGCAAAAGGAGCCCCAACTAAGTATTGAGTGCTGTACAAGCTCATACTTTTCATGTTCATACTTTTCAGTTGGTCAACATTTCTAAAAATCCTTTTTTTGTATTGGTCTTAAGTAATATTCAAATTTTCGGAGATACTGGGATTTTCATTAGTTGTCAGTTTTAATCATCACAATTAAATGAAATAAACATTTGAAATATATCAGTTTGTGTGTAATGAATGAATATAATATCCAAGTTTCACTTTTTGAATGGAATTACTGAAATAAATCAACTTTTTGATGATATTCTAATTATATGACCAGCACCTGTATATATATATATATATATATATATATATATATATATATATATATATATATATACATATACAGGTCCTTCTCAAAAAATTAGCATATTGTGATAAAGTTCATTATTTTCCATAATGTAATGATAAAAATTAAACTTTCATATATTTTAGATTCATTGCACACCAACTGAAATATTTCAGGTCTTTTATTGGGGGTGGTGATGGCGCAGTGGATAAGACACATGCCTTTGGTGTGAAAGACCCGGGTTCGAATCCACTGTGAGACACCAATGTGTCCCTGAGCAAGACACTTAACCCCTAATTGCTCCAGAGGCGTGCGACCTCTGACATACATAGCAATTGTAAGTCGCTTTGGATAAAAGCGTCAGATAAATGTAAATGTATTGTTTTAATACTGATGATTTTGGCATACAGCTCATGAAAACCCAAAATTCCTGTCTCAAAAAATTAGCATATCATGAAAAGGTTCTCTAAACGAGCTATTAACCTAATCATCTGAATCAACTAATTAACTCTAAACACCTGCAAAAGATTCCTGAGGCTTTTAAAAACTCCCAGCCTGTTTCATTACTCAAAACCGCAATCATGGGTAAGACTGCCGACCTGACTGCTGTCCAGAAGGCCATCATTGACATCCTCAAGCAAGAGGGTAAGACAGAAAGAAATTTCTGAACAAATAGGCTGTTCCCAGAGTGCTTTATCAAGGCACCTCAGTGGGAAGTCTGTGCGAAGGAAAAAGTGTGGCAAAAAACGCTGCACAACGAGAAGAGGTGACCGGACCCTGAGGAAGATTGTGGAGAAGGACCGATTCCAGACCTTGGGGGACCTGCTGAAGCAGTGGACTGAGTCTGGAGTAGAAACATCCAGAGCCACCGTGCACAGGCGTGTGCAGGAAATGGGCTACAGGTGCCGCATTCCCCAGGTCAAGCCACTTTTGAACCAGAAACAGCGGCAGAAGCGCCTGACCTGGGCTACAGAGAAGCAGCACTGGACTGTTGCTCAGTTTTGCATGTCATTCGGAAATCAAGGTGCCAGAGTCTGGAGGAAGACTTGGGAGAAGGAAATGCCAAAATGCCTGAAGTCCAGTGTCAAGTACGCACAGTCAGTGATGGTCTGGGGTGCCATGTCAGCTGCTGGTGTTGGTCCACTGTGTTTTATCAAGGGCAGGGTCAATGCAGCTAGCTATCAGGAGATTTTGGAGCACTTCATGCTTCCATCTGCTGAAAAGCTTTATGGAGATGAAGATTTCATTTTTCAGCACGACCTGGCACCTGCTCACAGTGCCAAAACCACTGGTAAATGGTTTACTGACCATGGTATTACTGTGCTCAATTGGCCTGCCAACTCTCCTGACCTGAACCCCATAGAGAATCTGTGGGATATTGTGAAGAGAAAGTTGAGAGACGCAAGACCCAACACTCTGGATGAGCTTAAGGCCCCTATCGAAGCATCCTGGGCCTCCATAACACCTCAGCAGTGCCACAGGCTGATTGCCTCCATGCCACGCCGCATTGAAGCAGTCATTTCTGCAAAAGGATTCCCGACCAAGTATTGACTATTGAGTGCATAACTGAACATAATTATTTGAAGGTTGACTTTTTTTTGTGTTAAAAACACTTCTTTTATTGGTCGGATGAAATATGCTAATTTTTTGAGACAGGAATTTTGGGTTTTCATGAGCTGTATGCCAAAATCATCAGTATTAAAACAATAAAAGACCTGAAATATTTCAGTTGGTGTGCAATGAATCTAAAATATATGAAAGTTTAATTTTTATCATTACATTATGGAAAATAATGAACTTTATCACAATATGCTAATTTTTTGAGAAGGACCTGTATATATATCTTGTTCCTTTAGGAGATTGTTGAGCCCTCATCCCCAGCCAGCAACTCTGCAGCCAGCAGTTCACAATTGTCTGAACCATCTACCTCTGCCATGGCAAGCCCCCCAACTCCCTCACCCAAAAAAAGAAGGAAAAAAAGAATCCCATCCTGGATTTCCTCACTGAGGAGTCCAATGTGTCTTTTTCCACTTGGTACCACAAGAAAGAATGTGAGGTCAAAATAAATATATATGTATGTATATAGTTTATTTTGTCCTCGCATTCTTTGGTACCCAGTGACACACCTGTGTGAAAGGCTCATTATGCAGCTCATTAATGGTTTACTTTATTGGGCAATAAAGAGAGATTTTTGTTAAGAAAGAAAGTGTTTCTGAGCATCAATGACATTCAAAACAGTGATAACTGAAACAGATATACAAAACACCGTGCAGTGTGCAAACAGACCTAAGTATTACAAAGATAAGAACATCTGCATTCATATCCACCACCACCACCAAAGTGAACATAAAAGAACTATTAAATATATACATGCATATGACACTGTTGTCATGTTCATGGGGCTTGCTCATCGCCTAAAACTAGGGCAGCCAGTCTGTTTCTTGTGTCATTCCCAGAGGTTTCATTGTATGCCATGGGTTCACAGGGAGGTTGGGGTTCATGCCTATCCCTTAAAATGTCTTCATCTGGAACCAGTGTGTCACCATTGTCCATACACACATTATGCAAAAAGACACATAAAGCAATTACCTGGGGTGCAAACGTGGGCTTCACCTCCAAAGCTCTGAAAAGCGTTGACCTCCACCTGGTCTAGGGTTAGGGTTAATTAGGCACATAGGCAACATTGCTTTATGTGCCTTTTTGCATAATACAGTTTCCCCTGCATTATGTTGACTTGGAGACAAGAAAATTGATTATTCGAATGTCAAATTAGAATGACGTTTTTAGTAGTTTATGACGGTATGAGTGAGTTTAATTTGTTGATTGATCTATCGTTAATTTAGTAAATAATTTAATCCACTGAACACTGCTGTGGTAATATAAAAACGCTCTCCCAATAGCATACTGTTTCTTTTGAGCCCAATTCCTAGTCAAATTAAAATTATATAGTTGTATATATCACTTGTGAATGTATTTTGTATAGATATGGCCAGAAGTGCAGTCTACCAATAACTTTAGAGCAACAGCACTACGAATGCCCACAAGCAACTTCACAGTACAGAGACTAGCGACATACAGCGACAAAGTCGCTGGTGGTGTGAACGGGGCTTTAGAGGGAAGCAGATTGCTCTCCTCAGATTGTCCCATACGTTCTGGGCCACTCTGTGGATGATGCGGTGAACTGTAGCCTTTTGTACATCAAAGACACTGTACACCACCCGATAAGTGAGTCCATGTGCCAGCCAATAGGTGTATATGAGTACTTCAAGCTCATTACCCCAGCCATGGTCTTGTGCATCGCTGTTCTGCTGAGGCGGAAATCCTGCCTCAGCTCAGTCTCAACATCGAACCACATGCGCAGGCCACATATACTGCCATATATACTGCATAGGCATGTTGGGGTTTATGGCACAGTATCTTGTTGGAGCACCAGTCTGGAAAAGAAAACCATTTCACACCATTTGCCCCTTCAAACTACTTTAAACTGTTTACGTCTCCCCTTCCCGACAACAAAGCACCCCCAAAATAAAACACATAGTGACTAGAGTTGTCTCTAGGGTTGCCAACCTCAGATAAAGAAAATAAGGGGCAATTGTTGTTTTTTATAGGAAAATACGGGACACTCAAAATATGTAATTTCCACTGAATCTCAAAAAATATCACATTACACACAAACCATCGTTCTGACCGGCGTCAGTAAGAATGTTTTTTTTTTTTTTTGGAAAGAAATTAAGAAAAGTATAAGCCTACTTTTATTCAGCAAGGATGCAGTGGCGATAGGGAAGAAATCCATACCAGTTTTTTTTACTTTTCCAAATGGGCGGAAAACAATGAGGAAGTGAGGAGGTAATTTTATATAAAAGAGACAGAGAAACGGAAGAGGCGGTGGGAAAAAACAAACAAACGTGTAGGTTATCGGAGTGGGACACACGTTACCTGAAAGCAGTCGTTGCTGGAGTCTCTGTGCATGCGCTGACTGGGTGCGATCACCAAAGTGACGGAGAAATTGAGCTCTACATGGTTCGCCTGCCTGGTGCAACACAATCCAGCCTGGTTCGTTCGCCTGCCTCAGGTATTATGCTTGATGTCCATCATCTTTTAACCCCACGTCAAGTCTCCAAACTCTTTCCCTGGCCCTGAATTTAAGACTGCTTCACGCAGTCAAAACACACACACCCAAACACCAAATGCTTGTTTTGATTATTTTATTTTTAACTTTTCTTCCTTTTGGTTGAAATTGAACACGGAAAAACTGAGTTTGAAAAAAAAAAAGAACTTTAAGGAATCTGCACGAACTGCATTGAATTAAGGACTCTCTTTTTATTTATTTTTTTTGTTTTTTGGTTTAAATGAACTGAACTTGAGCAGCAATCATCTTACTGTTTGCTTTCATTCATTCTTTTGTCATGTGAGGCAAAGGAAAAATACGAACTCTGGGTGAAAAATTTAACTTTGTGTAACTTTTTTTTTTTTTATTTAAAATGTTTTCATAAATAACAATTTTTGACTGAAACCCTTCAATCTGTGAATGTGTGTCATTTAAGCCCTATTCTTGTCTGGCGTCCGAACAATTTAAATTAAATTTACATTTATTAAAAACCCAAATTTTATTTGGGGCAGCCATCGTTACAATGCATTCAATTGATCAAAAGTGACAGTATAGACATTTATAATGTTACAAAAGCTTTCTATTTCAGAAAACTCTGAAACTTTCTATTCATCAAAGAATCCTGGAGGAAAAAAAACAGTTTTCTACATTGATAATATCAGAACTGTTTGCGCAGCAAATCAGCATATTATTCCCTCAGGTAGGTTGAATGTTTTCTTGCGTGGCTGGATGTTGGATTCAATAATCATGCTTGCATTAGCCAAAACTGATTTGCCGAAATCAAAATACTGACATTGAAAGGGATTTGCCGTTAGCGCGAGTCCCGCTCGAAGAGGTTTTTGAAGCTGCAGTTTGCAAATCAAACAATGATTGGTCCCAAAAGAATGATTTATATTATTATTGACAGGATGATAACAGGTGTCGGTGATCATTCTCAAGTGTCGTGATCAGCACTGCTGCTGTATCAGTCAGTGGTTAGATCAGCGTTGCAGTCAATAAACGGGATAAGGGAGATCATGTACAGGACAAATCAATTATGCCCAAAATATGGGACGTCCCGGCTAATACGGGACAATTGGCAACCCTAGTTGTCTCCCTTCCCCAAGAACAAAGCACATAGCAGGGCTGGACTGGGACAAAAAACAAACATATAGCTAACAGTCATTACAAAATATTACTTGTACACATAGATCTTTACTAGGTTCATATTACAATATAATACAAGTCCAAATATCTCTAAAACCCACGCAATCGACATACACACACTTGCAGACGGCATCTTGGAAGTTTGTGATCAACCCTTGTCGCCTCTGGTGACGTAGCAGCCAGCTAGTGATGATGTATGATGACGTAACCGTAACCAAGTGGTGTCTCATTTCATAGGGGTATGTTTTTACCCATAGTGCTTACCACTCAGTTTCAAGGGACAAGGGCTAGGGGTAAGACAGAGAATTGGAACCTTTATGAATCACACTTATTCTTAAGTTAAGGAATAAGAGTAAAATGTTGTAACACTTAGATTTTTTACAGACTTGAGACAAAAATTTTACTCTGAGTGTCTTTATACATGCGGCCCCAGATGTCCTCCTACAGTAGTCACATTCAAATCCAGACTAAAAACACATCTGTTTAGCTGTGCATTTACTGAATGAGCACTGTGCCACTGTGCGTCCGACTGTTTGCACTGTATTTTATTTCCTTTTTACTCTAAACTGTTTTAATTCTTTTGATTATTTTAATTCCTTCTATGTAAAGAAGCACTTTGAATTACCATTGTTATGAAATGTGCTATATAAATAATCTTGCCTTACCTAATGGTACCAATTGCTTAAGGGTGGCCTAATGTTTCCCTTCTTACTACCCAGACCTCTAAAAACTAGTGAAGGGTCGTAACAGGGACTCTTTAACAAAGAACACATTTACACAACTTTTTATATGTACTTGTAAGAGTGATGTTTTTATTACACTGATCACAATTGAATTGTCTTTCTCCAGAGTAAATGCACAGATGACTGCAGAAATTGCTCCCTTTTCTAAACCGTCACACTGAGGAAAATGGCAGTTTCTTTCTAGAATGAGTTTGCAAATGCTGTTTCAGGTTTGAGTGACATGAGAAACTCTTTTCACACTGAAGACACTTGTGTGGCTTCTCTCCAGTGTGAACCCTTATGTGAATCTTAAGGCTTGCTTTAACCGTGAAGCTCTTTCCACACTGAGGGCAGGTGAAAGGCTTTTCTCCAGTGTGAATTCTCATGTGATAATTAAGGTATGCTTTATGTCTAAAGCTCTTCCCACACAGTTTGCAAGTGTATGGCTTCTCTCCAGAGTGATATCTCATGTGGAAATCAAGTTCTTTTTTCTGTTTAAAACTCTTTCCACAATGTTGGCAGGTGTAAGGCTTCTCTCCAGTGTGAATTCTCATGTGAGTTTTAAGATTTCCCTGCAGTGAGAAACTCTTCCCACACTGTTGGCATGTGTAAGGTTTCTCTCCGGTGTGAACTCTCATGTGGATATTAAGGCTTTTTTTCTGTGTGAATCCCTTTCCACACTCAGGGCATATGAATGGCTTCTTTCCAGTGTGGGTGTCCAAGTGGACTATAAGGGTTTTTTCCTTCATGAATCTCTTTCCACACTGAGGACATATGAACGGTTTCTCTTCAATGTGGATGTCCAAGTGGACTTTAAGGGTTTTTTTCTGTGAGAATCCCTTTCCACACTGAGGGCATATGAACGGCTTCACTCCAGAATGCATGTTCAAGTGGACTTCAAAGCTGTCTTTTCGATTGAAACTCTTTCCACACTGTTGGCAGGTGAAAGGCTTCTCTCCAGTGTGAACTCTCATCTGGAGGTTACTAGTTCCTGTTTTGTGTGTCTGTGAGTAACTAAAAGATTTATCATACTGATCTTTCTCTTCCATTTCATTCATTTTTTGTCTCTCCTCTTTCAGCTCCATCAGGTCTAGGGTGAAAAGAAATAAAAAAAAAGTTACACCATTTAGACGTGTAAAACATCAAATCCAACTTGTATCCTATACCCACTAAACAACTGAAAAAGGTGTAACCTGTAATCCCAGAACTTCTTGTCAAATTTGTTGATTCTAGGCTTTCTTCAGGACACGTCCCAAATACTTTTAAGCTGTCTGTTATCAAAGCTTTTATAAAAACTCACAGTAGAGCACTGGATAAAGATCACACTGGTCCTAACACAAATCTAGCGGGATCACAGATAGCGGGTTTGCCATTGCTGCAGGTGGGAGGCCAAAAATATACTGCAGGTCCCGGGCATCAATGAGAAGAATGTCAAATGTTCAGAAAACATTAAAGTGGGTTTGTACTGTACAAAACCAAAACAAGACAAGTCTGATATTCTGACTAATTCCCCAGTTGTTACTGAAAAAAGAGAAAAAAAAATCACAATTATATTTTTTCCCCAAATCGAGCAGCCCTATAGTTTCTCCTGATATCAGCATGTTCATAGTTGTTTTGTTGCCACTGATGAAACATTCACGAGTCGTTGTACATGAACATGGTAAAATGAAAAGGCGAACATGGTAAAATGAAAAAGCAAACACCTTGGAAATGACAGGAATGTTAAACAGGAACTGTTGCAGGAATGGCAAAAAGGAATGTGACTGAGTCTCTCTGATTAGTTCATTGTGCTCAATAATGTGCCTTTTTGTCCATCATGTATCTTTGGAGTATGTTGTGTTGTAAATTAATCCAAACAAGCCATTATTTTAATCTCATTCTTTGTTCTAGTTCCCTTACTGTACCACCTGATAAGGGTCTTTGTCTTCCCAGATGTGAAACACATCAATATTCATGATGATTCATGCCTCCCCGCATCCAGATTTCTTACACAAAACATGTCTTATACATTTTAAAGCAATATATTGTTTTATGTGAATGAGCTGGCAGGATGATTTTCAAAAGTATAGTGAAAAAATAATCCGTATGGGTTGTATGGCCTTATTTCAGTGACTAAAATATTTTGTTTTTTCATAAACCACACAAACATAATTTTCTCAAAACTACATACTTTTACATACATGCTGCTCACATATTATTGTAGCAGAGTTTGTGCTGAACACAGTGTAATCAAGAGTGTAGTTCTAACTCCCACCACTCGTCTGTCTTCATAGTTACCGTCATAATTATTTCATGTGTCAGCTGTGTTTTTCCTTGTTTGTTCATTTCTTAAGTTGTTCCTTCTCCTGCACTCCTTGTCCAGTCTTGTTATACTAATACTCAATACACTACCTGCTTTTTGTAGATTTATCATTAAACTTTGGATGTTTGGAACTTTATTCTTCTGCTTTCGTCTGTATTCCTGCAAGCACTATGACATTATCACAGTGCATACCTGTTATATTTATTTATGCTTTATAAGAGTGTTATTGTGCATACGTTTTAATATAATGTTTTTGTAGGCTCTGCTGCAGCCTATGAAAAGCTGACTTATAGAAAAAGGCGCAGTTATTTGTCATGTGTGGTGCTTTCCTTTAATTTGATATTTATCTTATGGTACGTTTAATTGAATACAATGTAGAGATGCATCAATTGCAATTTTCTTGGCAAATTACAATTTCCGATTTTTTTGTAAGTGTGACCTGCCGATACGGATTTCTGCCGATTACGATTTTCTTTCTAAGAACTATAATTGACAGCATATACAAACAAATATTTACGTTTCTTCAATGCAAAGTTTAATTTACATAAAAAACAAGTGAAAAGTCAATAAGAAAAAATAAATGAATAGTAAACAACAGTACAAATAAATGCAATAGAAGAGAGATATGAAATGTAAAATAACATTGGATAGTCTTCATTATAAAATTTAAATACAGATTTATGTTTACAATAAAGTTATAAAAGTTATTCAGTTAAGAGCAGAGATTGAAGAGCTTTGATTATGACAGAAAGCAGCAGAAATATTAGAATGCTGGCACTTAAAGGGTTTACGCAGGGATCCAGTATACAATTACAATTCAAATTGTGCGTAATACAAGCACTATTTACCCGGAGTGAAAGAGGAGAGAGAGTGAGAGGAATTTTTGTTAATGATATTACAGACCATAACCTAGATGTGCTGTGTTTGACAGAAACTTAAACACAGTTTACTAATTATAAGTACTATAAACACAAGGCTCGTTTAAAAGGAAAAGGGGAAGGTATTGCTGTAATTTATAACAATATCTTCAGTATTATTCAGAAATCTAGTTTCAAATATAATTCATTTGAAGTGATGGTGCTTTCTGTAACGTTATGTAGAATAAGTGATAAATCCCGTTCGACTTTTGTGCTGGCTACTGTATACAGGCCACCAGGGCACCATACAGACTTTATCAAAGAATTTGCTGACTTTCTATCAGAGTTAGTACTGGCTGCAGATAAAGTCCTAATTGTTGGTGATTTTAATATCCATGTAAATAATGAAAAAGGTGCATTGGGATTGGCATTTAAAGACATTCTTAACTCTATTGGAGTTAGACAACATGTGTCAGGACCTACTCATTGTCGTAATCATACTCTAGATCTAATATTATCACATGGAATCAGTGTTGATGCCGTTTAAATTCTGCAGCAGAGCAATGACATCTCAGATCATTATCTAGTCTTGTGTATTCTTAATTTAGCCAAGGCTGCAAAGCCGACTCCGTGTTACAAATATGTTAGAGCTATCACTTCTGCCACTAAAGAATGCTTTATAAATAATCTTCCTGATCAGTTTCATCATCTCAGCATCCCAGATAGCTTAGAAGAACTCAATGTTGCAACAGAAATGATTGACTCTCTCTTTTCCAGCACTTTAGACACAGTTGCTCCATTGCGCTTAAAGAAGATTAAAGAAAATAGTCCAACAAGCACACTCAGGCCCTCAAAGGGATAGTTCACCCAAAAATGAAAATTCTGTCAGTATTTACTCACCTCCTGTTGTTCAACCCCGTAAGACCTTCGTTCATCTTCGGAACACAAATTATGATATTTTTGATTAAATCTGAGAGCTGGTTCACTCCTCCATAGGCTTATTAAGGGATTGAAGCTTGCCAGCCCCTAAAAGTTATTAAAGACATAGTTAAAATAGTCCAAGTGACTACAGTGACTCAATCTTAAGTTTATCAAGCGACGAGAATACTTTTTGTGCGCAAAAAATAAATAAATAACGACTTTATTTCAACTATTCGTTTCCTTCTCTGTGGGCCTCGAGTCAGTTCACTAGTTTGACAGCGTGCGCTTCTGTTGTTGTACGTCACACGCATCACACACATGACCAGCGTCGGCCAATAGTGAGCCTACGTGTGACGTAGCTCTACGCTATCATACTACGTTAACTGACTAGAGGCCCAACAAGAAGGAAATGAATAGTTGAAATAAAGTCATTATTTTTGGGGTTTTTTGCACGCAAAAAGTATTCTCGTCGCTTGATAAACTTAAGATTGAGTCATTGTAGTCACTAGGACTATTTTAACGATATATTTAATAACTTTTCGGGGCTGGCAAGTTTCAATCCCTTAGAAGAGCCTATGGAGGAGTGATCCAGCTCTCATATTTAATCAAAAATATCTTAATTCGTGTTGCGAAGATGAACGAAGGTCTTACGGGGTTGAACAACATGAGGGTGAGTAATTACTGACAGAATTTTCATTTTTGGGTGAACTATCCCTTTAAGAGAGCAGCCAGAAAAATGGAGTGCAACTGGAAGAAAACAAAACTAGAGGTACCGTAATTCCTCAAATAAAAACCGGTAGTCAATTAAACGCCGGGCTTCTGATAGTGGCCGGGGGCGGGGTCAACACAGACAAATAAAGGCCGGTCTTAAATTAAGGCCGGGGAAAATTTAGTGTTGATAGGTAATCTCCTAAGTGCCTTTCAGATAATGACATAACGTAACATACTAATTTTCCACTAGATATTGTCCTCTAGATTCTAATCAGCAATTTCGATTGTGGCCCGCTCTGCAGCAGCTGACCACTAGGAGTGGATATACAGTGACGTGACATCACTGCCAAATTCAAACTGTGCTTTCGCGCTATGGCTGGCGCTGAGCTAAAGACGGACTTTCAGCGCTGGTCATACCGTATATCACAACTATTCAGTGTTTTTAACCACATAATGTTTATTTTAGGTTTCAGACATTTACATACATATAATTTATAGCAAAACAATACATTTACAGTTTGTAAAATACACAATAGTGTCTATGGAAGCAGCAATAATTCATTCAACTATATTTGCCGAGGTGTTTTATTCATAACAGATAGTAGTGTAAGTAACTATAAAGTTTACTCTATTCTTCTCCCAGTTCACCGGCCACTTACTTTCATGTATTTCAGGAGAAACTGATGAATTCACGTGCTGTAATGAATCCAACAGACAGGAATCTCTGAACTGCGGCCCAAACAAACATCTCACGTTACAGATCAAGATCATTTATAAAGGTTTTTTAAACGACAAAACAAACTCACTTGTATGTATTTTGAGAATCGGAATAGAAGATAGTTGATGACATGGTAAGCAAGTTTGTTACTATTTAGAAATAAAAGTGCTACATCTGTCATACAGCGCTATTTTGGCTGTGGTGAATCATGTGCCAAGCATGACGCGTCACCATGGAAACAGAGCGGGCGGGGGGGTCGCGATGCCGTCTCAACATAGTGATGTCTGTCAGCCATCGCAATAGATGATTGCATCGTCCATCGGCCAAATCTTATTATTTATCAAAAAGATGGAATTAGAAATTAAGGCCTGCCTCTAACAAAAGCCTACTTCAAATAAAAGCCGGTTACCTTCTGCAGTTCAGGTAAATAAAGGCCCTGGTCTTTATTTGAGGAATTACAGTATTTCGCATTTCATGGAGAGAGAGCATGATTGCGTACAGACAGGCCTTAAAAACTGCTAGATCTGCTTATTTTTCAACACTCTTAGAAGAAAACAAACACAACCCTAGGTATTTATTCGAAACAGTGGCTAAACTGACGAAAAATAAAACTTCAACACCGGACGTTTCAAACAGCACAGCAGTAATGACTTTATGAACTTCTTTACTTACAAGATTGATAATATCAGGGAGAAAATTATAACTATGCAAGCGTCTTCTACAGTATCGCATCAGACAGTGCATGTAGTCTCACTGACGAAAAATTCGGTTCATTCATTGCTATAGGAGAGGGTGAATTTTATAAACTTGTTAAATCATCTAAATCGACAACATGTATGTTAGACCCTATACCGACTAAACTATTGAAAGAGATGCTTCCAGAGGTCATAGATCCTCTTCTTAATATCATTAATTCATCTTTGTCACTAGGATATGTACCGAAAACGTTTAAGCTGGCTGTTATTAAACCTCTTATTTAAAAAAACACAACTTGATGCTAGATAATTATTTAATCTCAATTGCCCGATCTCAAATCTACCTTTTCTTTCAAAAATGCTAGAAAAGGCAGTATCTTCACAACTATGTTCCTTTTCAGAAAGAAATGGTATCTGCAAGGATTTCCAGTCAGAATTTAGACTGTACCATAGTACTGAGACAGCTCTCAGAGTCACAAATGATTTGCTCCGATCATGATTTGCTCCTGAAATTATTTTATCATCAAATTGTGGTTGTATCGCTTTATTAGTGTTACTGGATCTTAGTGCTGCATTTGATACTATCGACTAGGGGTTCAAAGACATTTATGTGATGAAAGTTGAGTTGAAGTCGACTAGTTGGTTATGACGTCATTAATGAACAAAAAATCCTGAACCTCGAGCTGAGACTCGAACTCGTGTTTCCTTGTGTACAGCTATGGCATTTGTCACTGCGTTGCCCACAAGGCTATTGCTCCTACAACAGCTTATTTTTATCAGTTCTTTTGTCTTTGGGTTGCAATATTTCTCACAGATTTCTGCTCGCTCAGATACAGATAAATTACAGTTCTTACTAGAACCAGGAAGTATGATCATATTAGCCCGGTTCTGTCAACACTGCATTGGCTCCCTATTAAACATTGTACACATTTAAAAATTTTGCTGATTACTTACAAAGCACTAAATGGTTTAGCGCCGCAGTACTTGAGCGAGCTCTTAACGCATTATAGTCCTTCACGTCTATTGCGATCTCAAAACTCTGGAGAGTTGATAATACCTAGAATATCAAAATCAACTGCAGGCGGTAGATCCTTTTCCTAATTAAAAAGCATATTGCAGTTTTTTGTAATTATTATTAATATATAACCTATAATACCATATGAAAAGTTTTCAAATTGTTTTGCAAGACATAGGGGGACAAATTTGGTGGCGGTGGCAGTTTCCTTGACTGTTGAAAAACGCTTTTTTTTCCTCATCGTGGCATATTACGTCAGAGAGGGAGTCGTTTGCCGGGCTCTGCGTTCACTCAGTGCAGAGTAGGTTGATATTCAGTAGGAGTGGTCATGATTCAGTGTGTTTGCGGTAGTTATTGCATTTCAATTCATCATCGTCATGGTAAATTATTGAGAATTATAGCCTGTCAGGAAATCTAGTCCAAAGGTTTCCGAACAAGAAAAAGGACGGTGATATCTTCCGTGCCTGGGTGCGTTTTGTGCAGGTGAAGAGACGGGACCTCACTTCTGCATCTGCTTCGAAAACCATGGTCCTCTGTGTCGTTCACATTAGACTGGATGATTATAATCCCGGCGATACGATGGTATGCCGAAGCAAGAACCAAGTGAGACTCCGGGCTGATGCGGTTCCTCAGTTGCACACCGTCACTCACAGCTCCTTCATCGGGTCATCCGGTCCGTTCGGCCGCTGGCAGGAAACATGACGCTCACGGATCTGTCAGAGATCACTTAGTGTAGCCTACATCTGTTGTGCCTACAAAATGTGCCTCGTCTTAAAGATGAACTGAAAGAATCAACGTTGATAACATGTTATGACAATTAGAAGTAAATTACACTAAAAATTTCAATTAAAAATATCAATATAGCTTTTTTTTAAGCAACAGAAAAATTGCGTTTGACCGTATAAGAACGCTGGCAATTTCGATGATGTCACTGGCATGGTAGGACCCGCGAAGGTATATAGGCAACAGCTGCAGGTCCTATATACACACACGAAAGTGAGTAACTTTAATGGCATAGGTTTCGCATTTGAGCCTGTGAGGGACAGGCCAGTAGTATCTGACTACCAGCACATGGAGGACGGTCAGTTTCAGGCTCCAGCTACAGCACTGGATCGTTTGGGGGAAGTGACTGGTGTGGGCGCAGGCGCTGCCGGAGCATGGACACTGAACCGGAGTCGATCTGTTGCAGAGAGCTCAACCTGGAACATTTATGATCTGCGAAAACTGCATCACCATGTACCGTTCATTTCGGATGCTGTGCAGTGAGAGAGACGTGTTGGAGGAGGCTATGCCATCTCTAAGGGATGTCCGATCTGAGACGCTGGAGCGCCGCATAAGTAGCAGGTATGTAACTGTATATTTTACGAATTGGCGATACTATTTATTTAAATAAAAATAAATAGTCTGTCGCTAAAGAATGCTCACTACAGATTCGAAATCCAGGGGCTGTCGGAGGGCTAGACAGTTTTAAGGCAGCTAGCCATGACTTGAGGGCTGGTTTCCTTGTCAAAGGTAGCCTGTGAAAATGTATCGTAACCCCAGCTGCCTTAGCCCTATACAATTCATTACTACAGCCAGGGGCAATACAGTATGAACCCACCCTAGACCTGTTGGTTTCTGTTTCCTCAGCTAGCCTCAGACTATTTACATGCTACGGCTGCTCTGCTAGTGTTGGTTGGCAACGGAGTAGCTTACCATGCCAGTGACGTAGCCGAATGTTGAAATCCAACATGGCGGCGCCCGTGTAACAACAACAATTTCAACGTACCATTTTATCCCTTTTAACAAATTCTGCCATTTTAATAATTGTACCAATGAGAATAAATAAACTACATCTGTTATATCACCTTTACTCAAATTTCAGTTCAGTTCATCTTTAATGAACAAACTCAAACTGTTAAATTCATGAACATACCCTACATAAACTTGTAATGTACATTTACATTTACATTTATTCATTTAGCTGACGCTTTTATCCAAAGCGACTTACAATTGCTATATATGTCAGAGGTCGCACGCCTCTGGAGCAACTAGGGGTTAAGTGTCTTGCTCAGGGACACATTGGTGTCTCACAGTGGACTCGAACCCGGGTCTCTCACACCAAAGGCATGTGTCTTATCCACTGCGCCATCACCACCCCACTTTAATGTTTGTGTTGGCTGTTTCTACATATAAAGTTTTTATACAGTAATACAGTTGTGATTGTGATTGCTCTCTTGGCTCATAGTTATATGGCTGAGGTCCGTCATACGAGTAAACATTTACATTTCCCTCAGCATCTGAACGGTCATCGCGATCCATTGCTTTCCTATTGTTTACTTTGACCGCACTCCCTCCCGTTACGTCACTTCCGGTTTGGCGGTTTTCAGATGCGGAAGGAAAATTCTCACAAAAATTACTCCAGAAGCCTTAATATTGTTTTATAAGTATATATTTATATTTAAATCAGGGGCGGAGCTACGGGTGGGCCTAGATTGACAGCTTGCCCACCCAGTCAGATTCAGGGAAATACATTTATTTTTTGATAATACAATTTTCTAACGTTAAACAATTCTTCAATAATTATTGTAAATGTGATTTGTTTTTTCATGAATTAAAACTCTATCCTAATATTAATAAGAACATACCAATTCGTCTCTTCAGTCACGTCACACGCCAGCGCCCATAGTAATGTTCTTCTTCACGCAAATTTCCAGATTTCAACTAGCAGCACCCTTTTTATGTTATTACAAAAATGGCTAAACCACTATCTATGATGCATTTAATAAAGAAAAACGTCTTGACAAAGATGACAGGACGCCGTAACAACTTGACACTTTTGTCGTTTGAAAAGAGAACTAACAGATAGGCTAATTAGTTTATGACAATATCAACATCTTCAATTCAAAACCCAGCCGACTCTGACTTGTTTAGAACAAACATCAGCCATACAGGGTAAGCTATGGCACATGCACATTTTTTGCATGTGATATTTGTGAGCAAGGGGTTTCCTGAAATGTATACATATAAGCCACGTGTATGGCAGGTTGCCGATACAAGACTCAGACAATTAGTACTTACAATAGTAATTTCTCTTCATGATATAGTTTGTCAGGACTCGGGTCTCTCTCTCCTGCTATGTTTTTGTTATCCTTTTTCACATTATCGCACTGACCAATAGCACTTAAAGCTTAAAATGAGCGTTTAACGGTGAAGTATGTCGTTTCTGCTACTACACTAGTGGCACCCAGCGCAATTACAAAAATAAAGCAACATTGCAAACCCTTCTGTGCGTCTCGCCTCTCCCAACTCAAACATCGCAAACACAGCGCGTACAGCGGCTTGAGAAGCCATCTCAACATGTAGAAGTAGACTAAAAGACAATACAACGTCCAACATATGAGGAATACTTTTAGCTGTGTTGCTACGACTAAGCAGTTAAGTAGGCAACACTGACTGAATATGTTTACATAGACACCTTTTGTTTCAATCAGAATGAATTCGATGATTCGATGAATCTGAACATATGAATCATTAACGCTAAATAAAGTGATCGGGTTGATGTGTGCGTTTGTCACAAGCTTCAAATCAGAATTAAATGGTTTTAAAAATGGAATGGCCATGGAAGTACATTATTTTTTTTAATAAATATTTTATTTTAACGTTTAATAACTCTTAAATAATTATTTAAAATTTTAATTGTTTTCTCATGCATTAGAACTATCCTAATATTATTAATAATAATAATAATTAGTCTCTAGACAGTTACGTTACGACAGTAGAAATGTTGTGCTCTTCATCGCGCCAAAATCTCTCTCTTGATTCGGCTCTTTTTATGTCTAGCTAGCAGCAACAATGGCTAAACAGCTATCGATGACAGAGTTTTCAAAAAAAAAAAAACACGTCTAGACAGTTTTGCCGGCTGACGCTGAAGAAACACAGGATCTCCGTGAGTCACCTGGGAATTAATGCGTAGACACTGCAACATCGGATGCTAATGATAATAATGCTTCAGACTCTAATAATCTTCTCCATCCAACAGCTTCGGAATCGGTACATCTAAATCGTGGACCTTCAGATCTGTCCGCGATAGAGCAACTAGCCTCTCAACCAGTGCTGGGAAAATATAAGATGACCATAATTGATGGAAAGTCACGCTCCTTCAACTCTAATTGGTATGAACCGTATAAATGGATTGAATACAGTAAAACAAGATATGCCTTTTTTTGTAAAGCATGCAGACATTTTCCTGACATGCATACCGAGTTTACTTTCACAAGAGACGGTTATAAAAATTGGAAACGCCTCCGACAGGCCTGTAACAAACATGAGTCTAGTAAACCGCACGCACTTGCGCTTTCTAAGGTTAATACATACAGGGAAAGCCATGCACCTCAAAGTCGTGGGACTGTGTTAAATCAACTGCACGGTGAAGCCGTTTCATTTGTAGAGCGAAACAGGCAACATGGTAAAGTTGTTTTGGACATCGTTATGCTGTGTGCCAAGCTGGACATTCCACTCAGAGGCCACAGGGAAACAGAAGACGCACTTAATAAAGGGAATTTCCTGGAGCTATTTAAGTTCATATCGAGGTACGATCCAACAATTGGAAATAGACTAAAAGAACTTCCCGGAAATGTCACACTTATGAGCCACCAGGATCAGGACGAGCTGCTACTCCCTAAAATAAAGGCAGAGCTGACCGAGCAACCCGCATATTTTGCCATAATTGCAGGTGAGTATAAAGATCACTCAAAACCTGAACTTGTTGCTGTCTGTATCCGTTTCATTCATAGCGGAGTAATTAAAGAACGGGCGATAGGCTTTGTTGAAACAGCAGAAATGTCTGCTGTTGGAGTTTCACAGAGGATCCTTGAGGTCATTGAACCGCTTGGGTTGGATCCTTCTCTCTGCGTCGCGATCTGCTTAGATGGCGCATCGGTCATGTCAGGACAAGTCAAGTGCGTCACAGAGGAGGGGTTCAAGTTATCCCGAAAAAAACATTTTTTTAAAGTTGTTTATGTACACTGCAATTCCCAACGACTCAATTTGGTGCCACAGTGTCAGGGCATGTGACCACTTTTTTTGATATTGTGAATAATGCACACCATTTTTTCACAGGGGCTCAAAGGCACGCTCGGTTCATTGCGCTGCAAAAGTAGATGCATCAAAACCGTCAATGTATGGAACTGGGAAGATTGTGTGATACTAGATGAAATAAAATATTACATTTGCAGGATGTAATACTGGAGGGCTCTGGCTGAATATGCCGAATCAGGTGGTCAAACTAAAATAGTTGCAGAACAGCTGCTACAACAGAAACAAACAAAGGAATTCATGTTTCTTCTTGTAACATTTTGCACTGTTTGAGAACAGTGATTTTGCAACAAAAGGATTATAGAGTTCAACACTGTGTGTGACAGAATGTATCTCGTTGATTGAAACCCTGAAAGCTACTTTTGTGGCTTTCTGGGATGATTCAAATTGTGACTTTAACAAAGTGCTCAGACTAACGGAGGAGTTAATGGCCAAGCACGACATGGCTACCTGGGATGTTACTTCTCGTGAGCGCAAGATGCCTGCTAAATTCCACGAGTCTGTCGTCACCACAACACTAGGGAAAACTCACGCTGTCAAAAGCAATGATGATTTAAGGGTATTGTGGAACTGTATTCTAGACAGGCAGATAGCAGAGCTGAGCAATCGGGCACCTATGCAATCATGCGAGCGTCGGGATCCCTCTTACCTGGATCCAGCACTTTTGGCCTGAAAGAACCTCTTAAAGCACCATGCAGTTTGTATGGTATTGTAGTTTGTGATGCTGAATACACCGTTTTCACCCAACACATTAGACGCAGAGCTGATACAGAGAACAGAAAATTCCAGTTCTTAACAGTCTGTTAAGGGCCATTATAACGCTGCCTATGACGTCCTGCAGCGTTGAGAGAATGTTCTCCGTAACAAACCGGATAAAGACTGAGATCATCAATGTTGACAGGGCGCCTTAATAACTTAACACTTTTGTCCTTTGAAAGAGAATTATCGGATAAATTGGATTATGATGAAATTATCAACATCTTTAATTCGAAACCCAGGCGAATCAGACTTGTTTAAAAAAAGACATCCGCCATGCAAGGTAAGATGGGTAGATGTTTCGTCTGGCCCGCCAATACATGATTATGCAATATTTGCATTTAATGTTTGTTAGCATTTCTCTCTTCTCTGCTTTGGATTTGTTTTAATTTTTCCTTGTGGCGGCTGCTCTCGCACTCCGTCTGTCACCAGATTTCTCTTTGTCTGAGTTCTCTATTTATTCGCTCTCTTTGCTTTGGCTTCAGGCTGTGGATAACGGATTTTCCCTTGCGTGGCTTTGCTGACTGCTCTTTGGTCCTGAACTGTCCCCTGGTGTCGCTGTCTACTAGTGTTGCTTTCGTCAACGAAAATTATGACTAAATAATTTTAGTCATACGAGCATTTATCACGTGACGAAAACGAGACGAGATGCAACGTAAATGCTGGTTATGTGACGATGTCTATAATTAAATCAATAATGCAATATTGTTAACGAATAAAAACAAGAGTAAATGTGGTTTACAAAATAAAAACTATACTAAAATGTCTCTTCATTTTCATTGACCAAAAACGGGACAAGACGAAATGTTATAACGCTATTTCGTCTCGTTCAGTCACGTTATTATTATTATTATTTTGCAGTATTTCTGTTTTCAAAATCACAGGAAAAAACACCACGAACCTTAAAATAAATATGTTGTAAATTCAAATCAGAGCATCTTCCGTGTCTGGAATGGATGTATCCTTGAGTCTATAAGGTAACAATAATATAATAAGATGACCTTGTTTAAAATGGGTTTGGCTAAAAGAACATTTTGGTTTCGTCTATACTACTAGGATACCCCTTTAGCCTCAGCCCTGCTGGCGCTCGACTCGACTCGGCTGCCCAACTGTTTAAAAGCTGATTTTCTATAAATGCAGTGTTCATTTGAAACCTTCGGTTCTGGGTCCTCCTCTCTGTTGCAGAACCTGGCAGTGCTTATACTGTAAGCCACCTTGCCATACCCAAGTACTAAAAGATTTATTATAAATAAAATTCATCAAGATATAAATGATTAAATCAGTTGTAAATTAAATATCTTTAAATAGTAATACAAAAAGAAAAGAATAATACATTGACTTGGGAATATAGGCCTTTTATTTGCTCTAACGTTCACACAAAAACTGAACCTGAGCACAACAGAGATAAATACACACACTCTTCTGAGGTTTATATTGCAGTCTTGTGTAATTAAAATGTTTTAAAGCTGAAATCCTAAAAATAAAATAAAAATAAAACAGGCTAACTTTTCCTGGGTGCACCGGCGCATATGCTGCGCTCTCGCTTGTATGTAGCAACGGCAAGGCCAAGATTTTCACTTAATAATAAATCACATTTATGGCTTGTTTCTCGTCAAACCCAGTATACCTCCAGAACACATATGGTACGATTTGTATTGGATTATTTTATGACATTTGAATCCTCTTCCTTTTTTTTTAACTACATGAAAGTGCCGGAGGGATTTTTTTTGTGTTCCGAAAAAAAAATAAGGTAATAAGGCTTTAAAACAACATCAATGGGAGTAAATAATTACTGAATATCCATTTGTGTGTGAACTGTCCCAAAGACAGTCACAGAAAAATAGTGAAAGGGTATATAAACTTAAAACAGATAAAATACATGGTTTGCTAAGTGACCTATGCCTATGTAGTGGCTTTTAAACCAACCTAATTCACTAATTTATGAGATCTCCATTTCACCTTTTTTTGTAGAATTGTAGGGGAATTTTTATTCATTCATACAGCAGCCTGTTACCAGGTTATTTCCAAATATGTGATTTATTTTTTAAATATATTTTATAGGTTTTTAAATCAGTTGGTGCTGTTGGTTAATGTTGTAACTTGTTTCTGACTTACTTGAATTGATATCGTCACGTAATATTGTTAAATTAAATAGCGTCATTTGAACTTGCCATTCCTTGATTTTTAGTGAATTGTCGCCACTGAGGGACGGCCCATCATTTTTTTTGCTCCCAAATTAAGCCAGTTAAAAAACCATTGGATGATGTGACTTATTCCAGCCCACCCACACTTTTAGAGGCCCACCCATCATCTACTTTCTGCCTCCACCACTGTCTTAAATCTAGTTCCTACATTATTTTTCTATACATTGACTCACTGGGTAGGCCTACTCTAACCTGCAATACACCCTTTGAGACCCTTTGACTTCAAACACTTGGAGACGGATCTCAAAATTCTGGCCAGTTGATAAGTGGGATTAAGAAAACAGTCCTATAGGACTATAACCCACAGTCTGACCCAGGAGAACTGGTTATTTACAGACAGATCTCAAATCTACCATTCATCTATGAAGTATTAGACAAATAGTGTCCTCTCAACTTGCAGAACATTTTTTATGAAGAATTTTGAATATTGTCAGCTTCCATGTGCATCACATGAAAATGCCACAAACGTTTAAAACAGCATATTACATTACAGCAGTTATTATTTCCAGGAGTAAAAGGTGTTTTAATCAGTATGCCTATAAAAAAACCTGATTACAAACCCTGATTTGATAAAGTGATTTTGAGGATGACAAAGAAAAAAATCTATTATAGAGAACAAATGTAAAGTTGATCCCTCACATTTCACAATTTGCAAAATAAAAGTATAAATACTTATTATAAATACTTTTATTGTTAGATACCGTTGCATAATTAAGTGCTAGAAATTAATGATTTTCAGTGTTTTTAATTCAGAAGTAGATATTGTGTTTGATGTCACACAAAATAGTTGTAATCTAATGTAATTTACAATCATTCATTTTGTCACGAGTTGCATACAAATATAGATAACGAGATGCACGACACAGAATTACTGAACAAATACTTGAATGAAATTCAAGTTGAGAATGAAACCAACCTGTTTGTTCCTCAGTTTCTTCATGTTTGACTCTGAATGTTTCTTCAATCTTCACGTCTTCACTCTCCTCTTTAATAAACGCCATCTTTATAATAGTGTGTCACGTGGATCTCAGTCGCTTCACCAGGAGTTTTTCTGTGTGTTTAAGAGGAGAATAATTAACAGAAAGAAAAACACTCAAAACTAAATCTCTGAGAGCGTCTCAATCAGATCTAGTTCAGTAGTTCAGTTCACTGGTAAGAGAGTCAGTCAGAGAGAGAGTTAATAGAGTTAATAACTAAAAACACTCAAAACAATTGTCAGTTGATTTGTAGAAGTTGTCATTCCACATGTTTGTGGATTTACACTGGTGAACTGCAGGAGTCGTCAGCGTGATTCGGTGATTCGAGCGCTTACAAACTCTGAATCATTTGATTCAATTGAATCTGAACCGGTTTTGAAAAGCTCCGTTTCTCTATTATTACTTGCCAGAGAGCAAACAGCGCGTTTATGATGAACTGAATCACAATATAGGGAGCGAAATGAGGCGCACCTTTTCTGTTACTCACATGTGGAGGCGCTTTACTCATAAAATAACTGTTCATTACTTTTATTAGAAACATTATAGTGTTAAATGTTTCAATAATTAACTTGTTCCACAGTTCTCTATAAAATTGTCTTTGGGTTATCTTTGTTCAAATGATTGAAAACACAAACCTTTCTTCTGCAGAATCACAGATGCAGGAGCGAGGCGCAGACTTATGACGTCATATCGCCACACCAAAATAAAAGTCCTGTTCAAAATCATAGAAATTCACATACAGAGGACACATTAAAAATATAAGATAAAGCATTGATTTAAATGATGAATCACAGATCTCCAAAGCTATTAATACCACTGAGATAAAAAAATAATAAAAAAAAGCTTCTGACCTATACCTAAATATAATTATTTCTAAATCTAAGTAAGATTGAATAAAGTCAATAAATAAATCATCTTGATCTTCATACTAAAAAAGATTGAAAAGAACGAAATACTTATTTTTTTTATTTTATATATTAATTTAAATGTTTAATTTAATTATTTATAAACTTAAACATTTTTAACTAATTCATTAATTTGTAAATCAAATTTAAATTTGTGATCGGAAAAAAATGTAACTACTTTTTATTAACTAAAATAGAATCCTTATCATGATATTTATTTCCACCTTATTCCATCTCAGTTTCTGCACAGAATATAAGGGCAAAACCAACATTTCAACTATACAGTATGTGGAAAAACAAAGTGCATTGTTTTAAAGGGCCATGACTGTGAAGAATTTTATTGATGATGGGTTTAAAACTGATTGATTTTGACCTTCTGAATTAAAATGGTTAAAAACATTTCTTCTAAATGGTAATGAAATATGATTTACATTTTCCAAGATTATCTTTAATAAAATTAACCGTGTGTAATGTGTGCTGAAAATGTGACAATAAATAAACACACACATACAGAAATTGATTTACAAACATAATTTTGCTCCCCATAATAGCCCTCTATGGAATAACAGTGCTACATCCATCACCTGGAGTGCCCCTGATCGCCACATACATCTGTAAGGCCCGGCTGGATCGGCCCAAAGAAGGTTTTCCAGTCAGCGGGTGAAGGTCTCTGTAGTAGTAATTTCCTCAGTGGCGCCAAGTAATTTGATTAAATGAATACATTTTCTCATATGTATTATCTCGTTATTTCATCTGACTCCATAAATGAAAAGGTTTTAATGATATCTTCTGCATCATTAAAAGTGAACGAATATTTTAATATTTTTTTATAACTCTTTACTAAAAATAATGTCTGAGTCGATTAGAATAAAATCAAATGTTTACAATTTATTATGTCAGGTAAATGTATCACGCCAGTTGCATAATCAGTTCAAAGCTAATAGATACAAACATCAAATGCTCTAGAATAAAGAAAGAAGATGCAATACCATGACATTTTAAAATACATGATGCTAAGTGTTTTGCGTACACTTTGCATCACGGGCTAGTCTGGGTTACAGAAACGCGCCAACCTCTAGTTGCATTTAATTATATAGAAAGACCAAGCCAGAAAACTCTTTTCAAATGTAAACATGAGTTCACAGTGTTATTTCACATCAATCACCGTCCCAGACTTACTGGGGGCAGAAGTTGATTTACATGGAAACATTTGCTAACAGTGGGAATTTGATTTGAGTTTACACCTTCTGAGAGCTTGAGACCATTTGCCTGGAAGCCCACCCTCTTATGTATGTGAATTATTTCTAAACTCTTAAATACCTTATTACCTTCTGGTTTACTTATTTGAGAATGAGACCTTTGTACCAGTCGCACTGAGACATTTAAAATGATATTAAACATGTGTGATACTGTATGATATTATTCACATTAAACTATATAGATTCTTGGGTGAATTTCAGGTGATCTCAGCATGATAGACAGAGCGAACGGGCAAAGGGGGTTCAAGGGAATAAGATGTAGATTAGGATTGCTTAGGTGAGACTTGCGTCTCGAATGGTGCACAAGAGAGAAATTCAAATGTTAATTTGCCCTCTCTTTCAGTTTTTCCAGTCTTACACATCATTGTTCCAACAAATGAATAATGTAAAGGACACTCTCAGGAGAAAAATGATATAAAAAGTACACGCGCTAAAGGACTTCCCGTATCAGCTCCGCTTATGAAGCCGCAATCTAATCTTGTTTACATGAAATAAGCATGCATCCCGGGCAGGTTTAAGTTTATGCACCTGTTGCTATGACAGCAAGTCCAGGATGAGCGTCGAAGAACCAAACAATCCAAGATCATGCCAAATCGCCAACAATCAAATCCAGCTAACTGAGTTAACAACGTACAAAGAACGGACCCCAGGTGTTATTTATTTGAATTGTCTGCACGGTGTTTTGACCAATTGTCTGTTACATGGATTATGATTCTGGATTAACCTTTGCGTCTTCGAGCAGTTTCATAACAAACATCATACATCTTGAAAAATATGATATTATTAAATCATGAATAACATAATGGGTATTTTTATATGCATGAATAAAATTCAGAAACTCTATTTGAAATGATAAAGGATCAAACATAAGAAATTACATTGGTTTATCATGTCTGATTTTATTTCAAATGCACACAGGCACTGGGATGGGTTTGTGTTGAAGAGCCGCTAATAAAAGATTTATTGACATAATGTTCTCTCTCTCCTAAAATTTAAGCAAATATAATTGTCAGCATTATCATATATGGCTAAGTATATTGAAGTATGTCAGGTAAAACAGGAGCTTATTTATGCAATTTAGTCAGTCTTCTATTTTAAGACCATTTGGATGTTTGTAAACAGATGACGTGTTTTGTGGGCGGAGTCTACCTGGTGACAGAAAGTGACAGTTCTGCAGTAGCAGTCTATGGAAGCCACAGAATAAAAGAGTAAAACAGGTCATTTTGAGTTTATATCTCACAATTCTGAGAAGAAAAATCAGAATTGCAAGATATTAACGTATTATTCTGACTTTTGTTAAGTTTGATCTAAATAGAAAATCGTGTTGAAGATTCACAGTCGCACTGCAGTAATGAAGTCTGACTAAAGCAGCTAGTTTTATTTAGATTTTAGGAGGCCGTCCTTACAAGTGAAGACAAAGCAAACAAGAATGTACAAGATGACAGGTGAAGATGCAGATCTAAGTGCTGGGGGTTTTATTGAAATGAGCAAACAAACAAACATAAACAAACTTAACAAGGTAGTGAGGTAAGACACACCTGGGAAAGACAATCTAGGGCAAAAAAACTACAAACTGACTACAAAAACTGGCACATTGGACATAAAAGTTTAACAAAATCCAAGGACAAACACAGAGAACGTGTTGCCCTTAAGGAGTGGATTCCAGACAGAGGGAGGACCAGGCCTGTGGAGTGGAAGAGGGCTTGGAGACTGAGGCCAAGCCGGTGGAGCAGGGGACATCTGTCAGGTGACCAGGACAAAGCCGGTGGAACAGATGACCAGGACAAAGCCGGTGGAACAGGTGACCAGGACAAAGCCGGTGGAACAGATGACCAGGACAAAGCCAGAGAAGCAGATGACCAGGACAAAGCCGGTGGAACAGATGACCAGGACAAAGCCGGTGGAACAGGTGACCAGGACAAAGCCAGCGGAGCAGGTGACCAAGGCAAAGCCAGAGGAGCAGATGACCAGGACAAAGCTGGTGGAACAGGTGACCAAGACAAAGCCGGTGGAGCAGATGACCAAGGCAAAGCCAGAGGAGCAGACGACCAGGACAAAGCCGGTGGAACAGGTGACCAAGACAAAGCCGGTGGAGCAGGAGACCAAGACAAAGCCAGAGGAGCAGGTGACCAGGACAAAGCCGGCGGAGCAGGGAACCAGGACAAAGCCGGTGGAGCAGGTGACCAAGACAAAGCCAGAGGAGCAGGGGACCAGGACAAAGCCGGTGGAGCAGGAGACCAAGACAAAGCCAGAGGAGCAGGGGACCAGGACAAAGCCGGTGGAGCAGGGGACCAGGACAAAGCCAGAGGAGCAGGGGACCAGGACAAAGCCGGTGGAGCAGGGGACCAGGACAAAGCCAGAGGAGCAGGAGACCAAGACAAAGCCGGTGGAGCAGGGGACCAGGACAAAGCCAGAGGAGCAGGGGACCAGGACAAAGCCGGTGGAGCAGGGGACCAGGACAAAGCCAGTGGAGCAGGGGACCAGGACAAAGCCAGAGGAGCAGGAGACCAAGACAAAGCCTGCGGAGCAGGGGACCAAGACAAAGCCGGTGGAGCAGGAGGCCAAGACAAAGCCAGAGGAGCAGGAGACCAAGACAAAGCCAGAGGAGCAGGTGACCAGGACAAAGCCCGTGGAGCAGGTGACCAGGACAAAGCCAGCGGAGCAGGGGACCAGGACAAAGCCGGTGTAGCAGGAGACCAAGACAAAGCCAGAGGAGCGGGAGACCAAGACAAAGCCAGAGGAGCAGGTGACCAAGACAAAGCTGGTGGAGCAGGAGACCAAGACAAAGCCAGAGAAGCAGGAGACCAAGACAAAGCCAGAGGAGCAGGTGACCAGGACAAAGCTGGTGGAGCAGGTGACCAGGACAAAGCCGGTGGAGCAAGTGACCAGGACAAAGCCGGTGGAGCAGGTGACCAGGACAAAGCCAGAGGAGCAGGTGACCAAGACAAAGCCAGCGGAGCAGGTGACCAAGACAAAGACAGAGGAGCAGGTGACCAAGACAAAGCCAGAGGAGCAGGAGACCAAGACAAAGCCAGAGGAGCAGGTGACCAAGACAAAGCTGGTGGAGCAGGAGACCAAGACAAAGCCAGAGAAGCAGGAGACCAAGACAAAGCCAGAGGAGCAGGAGACCAAGACAAAGCCAGAGGAGCAGGTGACCAGGAAAAAGCCGGTGGAGCAGGTGACCAGGACAAAGCCGGTGGAGCAAGTGACCAGGACAAAGCCGGTGGAGCAGGTGACCAGGACAAAGCCGGTGGAGCAGGTGACAAGGACAAAGCCAGAGGAGCAGGAGACCAGAACAAAGCTGGTGGAGCAGGAGACCAAGACAAAGCCAAAGGAGCAGGAGACCAAGACAAAGCCAGAGGAGCAGGAGACCAGGACAAAGCCGGTGGAGCAGGTGACCAGGACAAAGCCGGTGGAGCAGATGACCAGGACAAAGCCGGTGGAGACCAAGACAAAGCCAGAGGAGCAGGAGACCAAGACAAAGCCAGAGGAGCAGGTGACCAGGACAAAGCCGGTGGAGCAGGTGACCAGGACAAAGCCGGTGGAGCAGGTGACCAGGACAAAGCCGGTGGAGCAGGAGACCAGGACAAAGCCAGAGGAGCAGGAGACCAAGACAAAGCTAGAGGAGCAGGAGACCAGGACAAAGCCGGTGGAGCAGGTGACCAGGACAAAGCCGGTGGAGCAGGTGACCAGGACAAAGCCAGAGGAGCAGGTGACCAAGACAAAGCCGGTGGAGCAGGAGACCAAGACAAAGCCAGAGGACCAGGAGACCAAGACAAAGCCAGAGGAGCAGGAGACCAGGACAAAGCCGGTGGAGCAGATGACCAGAACAAAGCCAGTGGAGCAGGTGAACAGGACAAAGCAGATGGAGTAGGTGACCAGGACAAAGCTGGTGGAGCAGGTGACATGCATAGAGTTCAGAGACTGCCTCCTTGGCCGTGACTGGAAGCACAGGGAGCTCATAATCGGCATCCATGGCCACAACAGAGTCATCAGGGGGAACAAACAGTTGCCGCCTCGGAAGGAGCTGTAGTGGTTGACGCCGCATTGGGAGGAGTGTGTTCGAAATGAGTGCAGTTAATTTAGTCCAGTGCAATAAAAAGCAATCAGTGAACTGTCCGGAAAATAGTTCTTGTATGCTAAATCCAAAAATTCACTAGTGTTGTCCTCGAAGATGTGCTCGCCCTGGCGGAGGAAAAGTTGATCTAGTAGCTATATCTGTGACTAGGTCAGTCAATCTGTAATGCTTAGCAGGAATGAAAGAGATGGCAGGCGAAAATGCAGATTTAAGTGAGGGGGTTTTATTGAAATAAGCAAACAAACAAACAAACAAACATAAAGTGAACCAATACATACAAGGACTGGAAACTAGTGAACAAAAAGACCTGAAACAAGAACCATCTAATGACATCCACAGCAAACTGACAAGGAACAAGGGAAACACAAGGGCTATTTATACACAAGGTATACCAAGCAAAACCAGATAACACCTGGGAAAGACAATCAAAGGGAAAAACTACAAACCTATTAAAAAATGTCACATTGAAATTTAAAGTATAACAGTCCAAGGTAGAATACAAATAGTGATCATAAACTACATATTAATTCTTACAGAATTCTTTATTTATAAAGCCACATTTATCAAGACCCAACCTCTTTTCAAAACTTTATGTGAACTGGAGGTAAATATTACTTCCTTAATATTTATGAAAATAAGAATGTATGTTTTTGAGATTATTTAAAATGTCAAATAACCTAATATTTTCAAACATTTATTTATTTAAACTTTTTGAACAGAATGATGTTTTTTTTCTAACTGGCAAGGGGGACAATCAAATGAAGCCAACAATTTTATAAAGTTTTATAAAGTATACCTAAGTAAAGTTAAGTAACTCGCTTTTTAGTTTATGACAGTACACTTTGAAGTATACTCTCAGTAAACTACTAGTTTTGTAGTTTTATACTGCAAGTATACTTGTAAGTTTTCTATAAGTGAACTCAACATCATAATCATAATTTATTTGTCTTTTAATAAATTATATTTGCACTTAAAGTATACGACTATGTTCCTATTTAAGTATTTAAAAAAAAAATCATGAATTTTACTGTTGAGATTAATTTCAGGCAGACTATCTGCAGCCTCGAAGCTATCAGTCATCAATTGAAAACAGCGCCTCAAGTCCTGTGATGTGTGGCAGCAGAAAAGTGCGAGAACGATCTCGGGAGAATGATCAAGCAGACTCAGAGAACGTGTAGTACCGTAACATTCTCAAAGTTTATTAAGGAAGAAGGGTCATATTTATTTACAAGATAAAGCAGAATCATTCCCGATATCCAGTCCATTCAATCATAGTACTCAAAGATAAACCCCTACCATATACAGGTCCTTCTCAAAAAATTAGCATATTGTGATAAAGTTAATTATTTTCCATAATGTAATGATAAAAATTAAACTTTCATATATTTTAGATGCATTGCACACCAACTGAAATATTTCAGGTCTTTTATTGTTTTAATACTGATGATTTTGGCATACAGCTCATGAAAACCCAAAATTCCTATCTCAAAAAATTAGCATATCATGAAAAGGGTCTCTAAACGAGCTATTAACCTAATCATCTGAATCAACTAATTAACTCTAAACACCTGCAAAAGATTCCTGAGGCTTTTAAAAACTCCCAGCCTGTTTCATTACTCAAAACCGCAATCATGGGTAAGACTGCCGACCTGACTGCTGTCCAGAAGGCCATCACTGACACCCTCAAGCAAGAGGGTAAGACACAGAAAGAAATTTCTGAACAAATAGGCTGTTCCCAGAGTGCTGTATCAAGGCACCTCAGTGGGAAGTCTGTGGGAAGGAAAAAGTGTGGCAAAAAACGCTGCACAACGAGAAGAGGTGATCGGACCCTGAGGAAGATTGTGGAGAAGGACCGATTCCAGACCTTGGGGGACCTGCGGAAGCAGTGGACTGAGTCTGGAGTAGAAACATCCAGAGCCACCGTTCACAGGCGTGTGCAGGAAATGGGCTACAGGTGCCGCATTCCCCAGGTCAAGCCACTTTTGAACCAGAAACAGCGGCAGAAGCGCCTGACCTGGGCTACAGAGAAGCAGCACTGGACTGTTGCTCAGTGGTCCAAAGTACTTTTTTCGGATGAAAGCAAATTTTGCATGTCATTCGGAAATCAAGGTGCCAGAGTCTGGAGGAAGACTGGGGAGAAGGAAATGCCAAAATGCCTGAAGTCCAGTGTCAAGTACCCACAGTCAGTGATGGTCTGGGGTGCCATGTCAGCTGCTGGTGTTGGTCCACTGTGTTTTATCAAGGGCAGGGTCAATGCAGCTAGCTATCAGGAGATTTTGGAGCACTTCATGCTTTCATTTTTCAGCACGACCTGGCACCTGCTCAAAGTGCCAAAACCACTGGTAAATGGTTTACTGACCATGGTATTACTGTGCTCAATTGGCCTGCCAACTCTCCTGACCTGAACCCCATAGAGAATCTGTCGGATATTGTGAAGAGAAAGTTGAGAGATGCAAGACCCAACACTCTGGATGAGCTTAAGGCCGCTATCGAAGCATCCTGGGCCTCCATAACACCTCAGCAGTGCCACAGGCTGATTGCCTCCATGCCACGCCGCATTGAAGCAGTCATTTCTGCAAAAGGATTCCCGACCAAGTATTGAGTGCATAACTGAACATAATTATTTGAAGGTTGACTTTTTTTGTATTAAAAACACTTCTTTTATTGGTCGGATAAAATATGCTAATTTTTTGAGATAGGAATTTTGGGTTTTCATGAGCTGTATGCCAAAATCATCAGTATTAAAACCATAAAAGACCTGAAATATTTCAGTTGGTGTGCAATGAATCTAAAATATATGAAAGTTTAATTTTTATCATTACATTATGGAAAATAATGAACTTTATCACAATATGCAAATTTTTTGAGAAGGACCTGTATGGCATATTAATAAATATAATAACAAGAGAGGTCAGATGTTCATATGGATGTGTGTGTCTTCAGTTCCTGTTTGTGTGCGAGTGTAGAAATGTGTCCAAGGGCTAGTTCTAGTTTTGTCTAGGTGTGTCCATGATGTGCACACAACCTAATGGAAAGAAGTTACACAAGAATAGTCAAAAGTGGAGCCTAAGAAATAAGAAAATATTAACATATACCTTTAACTGTACTTTAACTCTTTCCCCGCCAGTATTTTTAAAAAATGTTGTGAAAGTGTATTTTGGTCAATTTCACAAAACTGTACATTTTGTTGTATGAATATCAGAACATACAATATATCAAAAGTAAGAACAGAGCCTCTGCTTAAATATTTTTATTCAAGCTTCATGCTTTTTTGTATATCAACACTGAATGTGGGTGTCTCATTAACCCTTTCATGCATGGTGTCCACATTTGTGGACAGTTAATTTAACTCCATTTAAGGTTCATTTATCATGGTAATTTTCTCCAAACCACTTGAGGGCAGCGTCAGTAGAGCGACAGGAATATTGTAACAGTGGATACTGTCTTACATTACAAATATTCATTGCTTGATGACATCATTAATCCAAGATGGCTGACAGTGATTGCCATGTGCCAAATGCCACAGGAATATCTGTGATAAACCTTTATAGAAGATCAATTGAGGTAAAAAAAAAAAAAAACCTTTATGCACAGTTAAGTATTATGAATATGTTATTATTTTATAAACTAAAATTTAGAGTAAAATGTAGTTTTTATACACCAAAAACTAACTGTCCACGTATGTGGACGTCTTGCAACAGTGGAGTCAGATTGCATAAAGTCTGATTTCTGAAACCTACTAGTATATCTGTTCTGTTTTTGCAAAGATGTTATGAATTGTCTTATATTGTAATAAAACAGACATTTAAAAAATATATCAACATAAATAACCATTCAAAATACAAATGAGACAAATTTGCATTTTGCCTTACAAACAGGGACAGCATAGGTCAAGCACTCAGTACAAAATAATAGAGAATATCACTTGTTATAGAGAATAACACTTGAATGTGGGCGTTTCATAAAAAAAAAGCTATATTTTGAACAAAATGCTGAAAAAATCATGCTTTTGTCAAAGACTTCATCCAGATGGGTTTCAGAACGATTGATCATTTTTTTAGTAGATTGAGTCCATCAAAGCTTCACAGTTGTTTCCTCTTCATGGGTTTGACATTTCATTCAATAATGTTAGGCAGTTTTAATTTATATGCTGTTGAATGTCTGATGAACGCACTAATTTACATGCGTGTAAACAAGGCTTCATGGCAAATTTCAAACTTTGTTCTAGCACCCTTGAAGGGCACTTTGGGAACGGAACGCCATTTGTAGGGGTGTTCCAAATGAAAGTAATTTTATCATTTATGGTCATGTGACCCATTGAGGGTTAGGGTCTCCATAGAGGGTTAGGGACTTTTAAAGCTAGATGGTAATAATACCAGTGACTGGAATGAATTTCAGACCATTTTACTTATCGCACACGGATCGAGTGCTTTTATAAGATGACGAAAGCCTGCATCTTCAATCACCGAAAACGGCTGCAAATCTTTGGCAATGAACATCCCCACTGACTTTGTTATTTTCATGTATCTCTCTGAACCAGTTGGGTATGTGTGCAGGAAGGGATCATTGATGGACTGTTGCTTTTTGGATGACTGTATTACCTGCTTTGCTATCCTGTCTTCAGACAGTGATATTGCTGGGTGATGGCGCCGCAGATGTGCAGTCATGTTGGAAGTGTTTCCATTTGAGTAGGCTAATGTAAACCAATGCTTGCACACAGTAATTTTTTTGTTTACCGTTTTTTCTCCCTGTGCATTATACTCAACGCCAAAACTGAAATGTCCCCACACCACGGATTTAAAAGACGGTGATGCTTCCTCATATTGCAACCTCACTTCACCGCTTCAAGTGAATTCGTAGAAAAATAAAATGTACAGAAATTATTTAAAAGCAAAACAGGAAAAACTGCAGTTCACAAATGTGTATTGAACCAAACGGTTCAATATTAAATTGAGAATTGTGGCATCCCCAGTGGAGAGGTCCATTTTATATATCTAAGGTCATAAAAAAAACTTAAATCCATAAAAATAAGGCAGCAGATATTTGCACTAAGTGCAAATAGTGATAGATGTTATTTATACAAAGAGCAAATAGCAATAGATTCTATGTACACTATGTAAAAATAGCAGTATTTTCTTTGAAATAAGTTTAAATAGTAATTAGTATAGTACAGGGGTAGGCAAGTTCGGTGCTAGAGAGCCGCTGTCCTGCAGAATTTAGTTCCAACCCTAATCAAACACACCTGAACAAGCTAATCAATGTCTTCAGAATTACTAAGGCTATAGGCAGGTGAGGTTTTTTTCAGTGTTGGAACCAAACTCTGCAGGACAGCGGCTCTCTAGGACCAAACTTGCCTACCCCTGGTATAGTAGATACTATTTGCACCTCAAAGTTTTAGTACATTATAAAACAGAAGGCAATAATATCATATTGAGTCTAATGCATTAAGTGGAAAGAAAGACCCCACGTTGTCTTCTGTGTTGCCTCTTAAATGGAAACTACTTTCCTCACTGACAGTGAAGGAAGGGGAAAGCACTCTTTCATGTAAAATGAAATAAAAAAATAAAAACAGACTTCACAGCAAGATATGAAAGCTGACTTCTGGACACTGTTCTGAACACTGCAACATTCCTCGACCTAAGATTTAAGGACAGTTTCGTTACCATGGAGGAAGAGGTGAAAGCAGTACTTTTACAGAAATCTGTTGAAGCTTCACTACAGCAAAAGAATAAGGTCCAAGCACCAGAGCAACAGAAACAAGAAGATCAAGGAGGGGCAAAAAAAGAAAAACTTGAAACTTGTAGTTTGCTCTCCACTATCAAGTTTGAAAAGGAGAAGTCAGTAGTGACAGCAGATTGAGCTGAAGAGGGACATTCTGCATCCTTTGCTGACCAAATTACAAGTGAATTCTTGTTGTACAAACAAATGGCAGAAATAGGTGCTTCTGAAGACCCAATGACCTGGGGAGGAACCATGCAGCCACCATGCCAACTCTTGCACATTTAGACAGTCTGAACCTGTGCATTCCAGCCTCAAGCTGTGCTTCAGAACGTGTGTTTAGCACATCAGGCTTTATCTGCAGTGCTAGACGCATTAGACTGACTGAGGAGCACAACCTGGAAATGGCCAAAGAACTGTCCAAAGTTGGACAGCAAAGGCTGGAGAGTATTTTGGAGGCCTGTAAATAATAAGTAAAATGCAAATTGAATTGTCTTTCTCCAGAGTAAATGCACAGATGATTGCTGAAATTGCTCCTTTTTCTAAACCTTGTCACGCCGAGGAAAACAGCAATTTCTTTCCAGAATGAGTTTGCAAATGCCGTTTCAGGTTTGAGTGATATGAGAAACTCTTTTCACACTGAAGACACTTGTATGGCTTCTCTCCAGTGTGAACCCTTATGTGAATCTTAAGGCTTGCTTTAACCGTGAAGCTCTTTCCACACTGAGGGCAGGTGAAAGGCTTTTCTCCAGTGTGAATTCTCATGTGATAATTAAGGTATGCTTTATATCTTAAGCTCTTCCCACACAGTTTACAAGTGTATGGCTTCTCTCCAGAGTGATTTCTCATGTGGACATCAAGTTCTTTTTTCTGTTTAAAACTCTTTCCACACTGAGGGCATATGAACGGCTTCTCTCCAGTGTGAATTCTCATGTGGATTTTAAGATTTCCTTGCAGTGAGAAACTCTTCCCACACTGCTGGCAGGTGAATGGCTTCTCTCCAGTGTGAACTCTCAAGTGGGCATCAAGGTTTTTTTTCTGTGTGAATCTCTTTTCACACTGAGGGCATATGAACGGCTTCTCTCCAGTGTGGATGTCCAAGTGGACTATAAGGTTTTTTTTCTGTGTAAATCTCTTTCCACACTGAGGACATATGAACGGCTTCTCTCCAGCATGGATGTTCAAGTGGACTTTAAGGCTGTCTTTTCGATTGAAACTCTTTCCACACTGTTGGCAGGTTAAAGGGCTCTCTCCAGTGTGAACTCTCATGTGGACTTTAAGGTTTTTTTTCTGTGTAAATCTCATTCCACACTGTTGGCAGGTGAAAGGCTTCTCTCCTGTGTGAACTCTCATCTGGAGGTTTATGGATTCTGTTGTATGTGTCTGTGAGTTACTAAAAGATTTTTCCACTGAAAAAGATTTCTCATACTGATCTTTCTCTTCCATTTCATTCAGTTTTTGACTCTCCTCTTTTAGCTCCATCAGGCCTAAGGTGAAAAGAAATGTAAAACAAGTTTAGACATGTAAAACATCAAATTCAACAACATGTATACAAGATCCTATATCCACTAAACAACTTAAAAAGGTGTAACCTGTAATCTCAGAATGTCTTGGGATAAGGATCCCGCTGGTCCTAACACAAATCTAGCAGGATCACAGATAGCGGGTTTACCTTTGCTGCAGATGGGAGTGGCATGTCAAAAATATACCGCAGGTCCCAGGATTTAATGAGAAAAATGTCGTCAAATGTTCAGAAAACATTAAAGTGGGTTTTTACTGTACAAAACCAAAACAAGGCAAGTCTGATATTCCGACAAATTTCCCAGTTTTACTGAAAAAAACTGTATAGGATTGCACTTTGTAAGTTGCAACAAATATTAAAAATTATCGATATACAACAGACACAAATCTGAAACCTCTGGGTTGAGGTGACATCTCTGATCCGTTTTTCTTGGTCAAAGTAAGCTTTCCTTCAAAGATAAAGCACTTCTTCCTGCACATACTAAACAAGATACTACCGGGACATGTAATCAGTCACCATTCTGTTTAGTTTTGTTAATAGACTTTCAGTTTGTTTTCATTTGTCACATGTTTCCTTGTTCTGACTACCACCACTCGTCTTTCTCCATAGTTACCATCATTATCAGTTTGTATGTGTCAGCTGTGTTTCAATAATGATCCTCGTTTGTGTTTACTACAAAAGTTGTTCCTTCTCCTGCACCGCGGAGAATGCACGAGAGCCCATCGCAGACGTTGTGGGACCACCCGCTGTGACGAGTGAGCCAGAGCCCGAGCACAAGAGGACAGCGTTCACCATCGCCCCAGAAGCTGAGCCACCAGGCGAGTCTGACCAGGGGTATGAGCCCGCGACATCAACGGCTGAGGGAACGGGAAAAGAGGACTGGCTGTTGTGAGGAGGAATCTCCTCCCACTTAAGCTCACCCTGCATCATCTCCTCCATCAATGTTTAAAGATAGCATTATGAATGATATGGACGCTGATTTATTCTTCTCTTTGATTTGTGTGGACTGTACCCTACTCACCATCATTCTATCCAGTCTGATATCACGTCCTTCACAGACCTCATCCAGTCTTCCAGCCCCGCCGCTGCTAGATGAGATGCCCTACTGGAACGTGGAGCCGCAGGTCGCGCAACCATCTGCAGCGCCTGAGCCAGAGGATCCTGCAGCTCTGCCTCTGGTCTCAGTTTTCCTCATTCCATCTTGGCCCGTTGACCTGTCGGCTCCGTCCTTGCTCCTCGCACCTTTGGCTCCTCCTGGGAGCCTCTGCCTAGTGACTCCACTGGGTTCCCTCATCTTACCGGCTCCCCCTTGGTCAGTCGTCGCTCCACTTACGCTACAGACATATGGGCCATCCTCTATGCTCCATCCCTTCTCCCCTATGGCTTCAGCATCGCCTCTGTCCTCGGGTACTCTGGCTCCACCATCGACCCTAGTCGCTGTTGCTCAGCACCATCGACCCTCCGTTTGCGCCCTCAGATCCTGGGGATTCGTCTCCATTGGTCTTCCCTGTGATGTTGGCAGCCACACCTACCACATCTTGGCTCCTCCAGCATTCGTCTCCATCGTGGACTGTCAGCTCTAGGTCTGCGCAATCAGACTTTCACCACCTTCAACATCTGGGTCTCGTTGTCCCACCATCACAATCCCTTGGTCTCATTGTCCTGCCATCCTCATCCCCTCGCCACATCCTTTTGATTGTTTTTATGTGGAACAAATCAAAAGTCAACTTGATAAGGGCGGTGTCGTCTGAGCTGTGTTTTTAGATTTTAAGAAGGCATTTGATACCGTTAATCACAACGTTTTACTAACAAAACTTTCTAAATTTAATTTATCTGTTAATACCATGACCTGGATGGAATCCTATTTGAATAACAGAAAACAATGTACAAGAGTGTGTGATAAGTGTTCCTCATTTTTATAAACTGTATTTCAGGGGTCCCTCGAGGGTCTATATTTACATTTACATTTATTCATTTAGCAGACGCTTTTATCCAAAGCGACTTACAAATGAGAACAATAGAAGCAGTTAAACTAACAGTAGGACAACAATACGTAAGTGCTATGACCCCCTCTCAGTTTAATTTAACGCAGTTTTAAAAAAAAATAGTAATAGAGAAGAGAAGAGAAAGTGTTAGTATTACTGGATCAAGTGCTGCCGAAAAAGATGCGTCTTCAGCAGTTTATTGAAAGTGGCTACGGACTCAGCAGCTCTGGTTGGGCTAGGCAGATCATTCCATCAGCAGGGAACAGTCATGGTAAAGGTCGAGAAAGAGATTTTGTGCCTCTTTGAGATGGTACCACAAGACGACATTCGCTAGCAGAGCGCAAGTTTCTGGATGGCACATAAGTCTGAAGTAATGAGTTTAGGTAAGAGGGAGCAGTGCCAGTGGTTGTTCTGTAGGCAAGCGTCAGTGACTTGAATTTAATGCGAGCGGCAACTGACAACCAGTGCAATTTTGTGAGGAGAGGAGTGACGTGTGCTCTCTTCGGCTCATTAAAGACTACTCTGGCTGCAGCATTCTGGATCAGTTGTAGAGGTTTGACAGAGCAAGCTGGTAGACCAGCCAGGAGAGCATTACAATAGTCCAGTCTGGATAGAACAAGTGCTTGGACAAGGAGTTGTGTAGCATGCTCTGCTGTGCAAGGCAAATCTGCAGGACCGGGCAGTTCTAGCAATGTGGTCTGTGAAGTTCAATTGATCATCAATTACAACCCCAAGGTTCCTAGCTGACCTTGATGGAGTTATGGATGATGAGCCTAGCTGAATGGAGAAGTTGTGATGAAGTGTTGGGTTGGCCGGGACCACAAGTAGCTCTGTCTTCGCAAGGTTTAGTTGAAGGTGGTGGTCCTTCATCCAGCCAGAAATGTCTGTCAGGCAGGCTGAGATACGAGCAGCTACCGTTGGATCGTCAGGCTGGAATGAGAGGTAGAGTTGTGTGTCATCAGCGTAGCAATGATAGGAAAAGCCATGTTTCTGAATCACAGATCCTAGTGATGTCATGTAGATGGAGAAGAGGAGTGGTCCAAGCACTGAGGCACCCCAGTAGCTAGATGTTGGGTCTTAGATGCCACACCTCTCCACGACACCCTAAAGGACCTACCTGAGAGGTAAGACTTTAACCATTGGAGTGCAGTTCCAGAGATGCCCTTCATCTTTAGGATTGACAGGAGGATCTGGTGGTTAACTGTGTCAAAGGCAACAGACAGATCCAGCAGGATGAGAACTGAGGATTTGGAAGCTGCTCTTGCCAGTCTCAGAGCTTCAATTACTGAGAGCAGGGCAGTCTCAGTTGAGTGTCCGCTTTTGAAACCAGACTGATTGTTGTCCAAGAGATTGTTCTGTGTAAAAAAAAGGAGATCTGGTTGAAAACAACTCATTTAAGTGTTTTCGCGACAAATGGAAGAAGAGATACCGGTCTGTAACTTTCTAGATGTGCTGGATTTAGATTGGGTTTCTTAAGCAGTGGGGTTACTCGAGCCTGCTTAAAAGCTGTGGGAAAGGTACCAGTGTGAAGAGAGGTGTTTATGATGTGCGTGAGTGTGGGTACAACTGAGGAAGAAATGGCTTGAAGTAGATTAGTGGGGATAGGATCAAGCGGACAGGTGGTAGGGCGATTGGAAAGGAGGAGTTTTGAGACTTCTGCCTCTGAAAGTAGAGAGAAGGAGGATAGAATGTGTGCGTTTGCTGGTAAAATGTGTATGTCAGTTTGTGGATTGGTAAATTGGCCTCTGATGGTGGTTGTTTTGTTTGACGCAAAATCGTCAGCTGTTAGGGTTGATGAAGGAGGAGGAGGAGGAGGAGGAGGGTTGAGAAGAGAGGAGAAGGTTTTGAAAAGCATGCGAGAGTCAGAAGAATTGATAATTTTGTTGTGATAGTAAGTCATTTTAGCAGTAGAGATATTGGCAGAGAAGGAAGAGAGGAGGGATTGATAAAGACCAAGGTCAGTAGGATCTTTCGATTTGCGCCACTTCCTCTCTGCACCCCTGAGTTTAGAACGATGTTCGCGGAGAATATCAGATAACCAGGGGGCAGAGGGTGTGGCGCGGGCTGGCCTAGAGGAAAGGGGACAGAAGTTGTCCAAGCCGGATATTAAAGTGGAGAAAAGAGTATCAGTTGCACTGTTAGTATCTAGTGTTGAGAGCTTATCAGGTGGAGGAAGTGTGGATGAGACCAAAGAGGATAGGTGAGAGGGTGAAAGTGAGCGTAGGTTCCGCCGAAAGGTGACCTGTGGAGGAGTGTGTGTTGCGTTCTGATGCAGGGTCTATTCTAGGACCTCTTTTATTCTGTATATATATAAATGACCTCCCTCAAGCATGTCCAGATGTTAACTAGGGCTGAATGATTAATTGCATTTGCGATAATATCGCGATATGATGAAACACGATTTTGTAACCGCAAAAGCTGCGATTACACTGGTCACGTGACACGCGAGAGAAAAGCATTCTGCAGATCAAGCATTAACTTCGCACGCTACGCATATAGGTCTGGCATACAGGAAAGAACAGTTTATTTTTAATGTATGTGATAGTGTTATTTAGTCTCTCTCCAACAATTCTGGATCGATTCAGAGAATTTCATAATCGAGTCTGAGCTTAGTTTTTAAACACAGATGCGTGATGACGCTGCGCGTGCTTTAGAAACAACCGTATTCTGCTTGCTTCTAATTTCTCTCTCTCTCACACACACACACAGACACACACACACACACGACACTGCTCGAACCTTCCGAAAAATAATCTTTCATAAAGTTCGGGGATTAAGCGAATTACAAGGACAGATCGCGGGCTTCATTGCACAGGTTTTGCCGCTTTGATGTTACTCTTGCAGTGCGCGGTCTTGGCCGCCGGAATTTTCCTTACAAATGCTCCACAAAGGCATTATTTATGTCTTTTGGAATGCAGTTGGCTTATATATTAAAAATATAAAAATCACTGAGAAAGCTGCTTTCATTTTAAAATACTTACGCATGCTTTGTGAAGAGCGCTCGTGCATGCGGCTGTGAGCGACTCATTGGTTAAATGTACTTGCATCTCAAAATGCTTTTATGACGCGAAATTAATGTAAACACGGTCAGTTATATCTTAACCCAACAAGACAAACCACATTTACAATTTCAAAAGAGATATGTGCATTAGTGTGAATGCAACTTATCGTATCTAAACTGAGGGGGGGAAATCACTCCAGCTATTGAATGGAAAACGTTCAGACAGCCTACTTTTAAATACTGAAAGCACTCTTTGTTTATTGCTTGTAATGTTTTTTTTGTTCCTCTTAATTTACTAGCTCTTATATTTTGAAGCTATATTAGTTTATAGCCTATTTAAAATTCTTAACATGTAATTGGTTTAATTAAATGTGTTTATATATATATATTTTTTTTTAAGTATGTATATTTACACATGTAATTAAATACATATTTTAAGTGTTATTAAGATTAATTAATAAGAAAAAAAGTAGATCGGATCATGAGCTGCCTAAAGATTCCCATCCCTACTGTACAATGATTTATTGCTGTCTTTGTCGACTAATACAGAAGGTAAAGAACTTAAAAAGTAATAGCATATTAAATCGCAATCGCAATATTGGTTAAAAAAAAATCGCAATTAGATTATTTTCCATAATCGTTCAGCCCTAATGTTAACATCCAAATGTATGCTGACGACACTGTGATTTTTACCCATGCAAGAGCTAAAGAACAGGCTGCAGCCAAACTGACAGCTTCGATGAGTAAGGTGTCGAATTGGCTGGCAAATTCATGTTTGACCCTTAATTTAAGTAAAACAGTCTGCATGTATTTTACAGCGAAGATTAATAATTCAGTTAATCCTGATATTTTAATTAACGGTAAAGTCATTACATCTGTGACACGTTAAATATTTAGACATCATAATTGACACAAATTTGACCTTCAAAAAACAAGTTAGTAAGGTCATCAAGACTGTTAAATTTAATCTAAACAATTTTAAGAGTATCAGACATAATTTGTCACTGTCTGCTGCAAAACTTTTTGTACATACAATGATTTTTCCCCATTTGTCTTACTGTATAATAACCTGGTCACAGGCAGGAGTGACTACGCTCAAGCCTATGTATTCACTTTACAAACAAATTTTAAAAGTACTAGATGAAAAACCTAAGGATTATCATCATTGTAACATCTTGAAAAAATATAATCTTCTCAATTTTGATAATTTCTTATTTTATTCGGACGCATGGCTAATGTTTAAAGTTATTTATGATCTTGCACCCCCTCCTCTTAGAGGATTCATAGTATTCTCTGGCAGTGGCATTGCCAGTAGAACTAGAGCATTAACTAGGGGTGATTTGGTACCGCATTTTAGAAAGACAACCTTTGGTCAATCCGCCTTCTCGGGTTAAAGTAGTGGGGAAGTGGAATTCAATACCCACAAACATTTGAAACTCAGGAAGTTTTCCAGTATTTAAAGCCAGCCTCAAAACTTGGCTAAAATCAGAACAAGAGTGTCACCATTAATCAGGCATGTGATTGGCTAAGGACAAAAAAGCAGGAAAATATACTGAGACCACCCCCCCCCACCCCCATATCGATGGCTGAATATCGATATACGATATATATCCCGATATTTTTTCCGCAAAGTGAGAGCAAATGTTCAGTCAAAGTCAAAGCCAAATATAGTCTTCACTGTATACATTATACATTGATTCTTATTAAAGCTACTATTAAAGTTCTCAGTCAAGAGCAGTGAGTGATTTCCTCTGTTTTGTTGTTTTATTAACATTAAATAGATACTTCTCCCAAAAAATTTAAATGTCATCATTTACTCTCTCAAGTTGTTTTAAACCTGAATAAGTTTCTTTCTTCTGAGAAGTTATTTTTGAAGAATGTGGGTAACCAAACAGTTGATGTACCCCAGTGATTTCCATAGTATATTTTTCCCTATGGAAGTCAATGGGGACCAGCAACTGTCTGGTTACCCACATTCTTCCAAATAACTTCTTTTGTGTTCAGCACAAGAAATAAATTAATACAGATTTGGAACAACATTACAGTGAATAAATAATGACAGAATTTTTATTTTTGGGTGAACTATCCCCTTAAGGACAAGCGGCTGCATGTTTACTATTAGGGCTACTGTCTCTTTAAGACCTGTACGCGACGCGTCTAATATACACGCGTTTGACAAGCAGATTTCTCTCAATTTTCTCGGTTTGCTTTCAATTTAGACATAACCAACTTTCCTTATGTAAACCTTGTGTGTATTTGAGAGTATTAGCGAAATAAGACTCGAAAGATAACTTAGTCCAGTAACCAGGCGCTGTTAGACAGGCTTTTAGTGCATGTGCGCGTCGGGTGTTCGCGCATGTTAGAACAGCGCACCAGCAGTGAATGACATGTTTAACCGGCAAGGCTTTAAAGCACATGCAAATAATGAACTTTTGTGAACTCACTGAACTGATGTGTCCCGTTCCTCTGCGTTAACATTTGATGTGAGTATTTGTCGCGTTGTAACTTAAGTTACACTAATGCTGTTGAGACGGAGGCGCCAGAACTGCAACTGATAGAATGCACGATAGGCCTATATATATTTCTACAAAAGCAGTCAGCAGCTTGCTTGGAGCAAGGATCATAGCGCAAATTTGAAGTATATCGATATATGCGATATGGTCTAATTCCCAATCACATTTAAAAATATATCGCCCAGCCCTACTGGTGGCCTAACGGCGATGTTCTTGTCAACTGACAACGATACCACTGTAGCGCGAGAGCGACTGAGGTACGGAATTGAGCAGGCGCACAAGCTGAACGCAAATACGTCCTTGTTGATACTTGGAAAGGAAGGAAAAAATCTGTACGCACTGTACGTCAGCCTTTTATGTCCTCATATCCTCTCCTTTTAACTCCGACAGCTCTTGACCCCCCCTCCCCCTCCTTCCCTTATTTTTTTTTACAGATCTGCATGATTCACGTAGGTCACATGTTCAGGTCGGAAAATCCGGAATTCCGCTTTAATCCGGAAAAATCACATCCCTGATTAATGATTGCATTGTATTTTCTGTATTCTGTATTCGGTGTATACATCAAACCGTTTTTATCAGTTTTGAATTGATGGATAATATGTATTTTGTAAATTTATGTAGTGTATTTGTTGTTTAGTGCTTGCTTTGTGTCTTCTGTTTTTGTTTTGTCTACCTGTCCAGGGACAACAGATGCAAATTAGCTGTTAGCTAACTCTGGGGCAATTGGTTAAATTGTGCGCTGTCCCTGTCAAATAAACAGTAAATTAAATCCTGACACCATCCCTTCTCTTCTGCCTCCCTGCATTGTTTCACCATCTCCTCATCCCCCTCCAGAACTCCCTCCATGTATGTATCCCCTATGTATCACTCTGTTACGGCAAAAGGTTGATCTCCCTGCATTGACACCATTATATGAGACTGAACTGAGCTAGACAATGATATTAATGTTTTCTCTAAAGCAGCTGTATAGATAAATGAACTAAATTAATAACTTTTTTACAACAAAAATGGACCATCATTGAACTTACGTAAGCTGAACTATTACACTATTCTCTTCTGCTGTACATCCAAAACAAATTTTGTTGCATTTTTTTCTGCAATCACTGTAAAGCTGCTTTAAAACAATCTGTATTGTAAAAAGTGCTATATAAATAAAGGTGACTTGACCATTCTGTTTAGTTTTGTTCATGGACTTTCAGTTTGTTTTCATTTTTCACGTGTTTCCTTGTTCTGAGTTCCGCCACTCGTCTGTCTCCATAGTTACGTCATTATTAGATCATATGTGTCAGCTGTGTTAAGTAATTATCCTCACTTGTGTTCACTACTTAAGTTGTTCCTTCTCCTGCACTCCTTTTCCGGTCTCCGTTATACTAATGTGTTTGCACTACCTGCCTTTTGTAGATTTATCATTAAAATTAGGATGTTTGGAACTTTATTCTTCTGCTTTCGTCTGTATTCCTGCAAGCACTATGACATTACCACAGTGTATAACTGTTATTTTGATTTGTCATTTATAAGAGTGTTATTGTGCATATGTTTTAATATAATGTTTTTGTAGGCTCTGCTGAAGCCTATGAAAAGCTGAGAGTGTTATTAGACTTATAGAAAAAGGCGCAGTTATTTGTCATGTGTGGTGCTTTACTTTAGCTTGAGATTTATCTTATGGTACGCTTAATTGAATACAACGTAGAGATGCACCGATTGCAATTTTTTTTGTAAGTGTGACCTGCCGATACGGATTTCTGCCGATTACAATTTTCTTTCCAAGAACTATAATTGACAGCATATACAAACAAATATCTACTTATCTTCAAGGCAAAGTTTTATTTTCATAAAAAAACACAAGTAAAAAGTCAGTAAATTAAACAAGAACAAATATACGATTTGCAAACAACAGTACAAATAAATGCAATAGAATAAAGAGAGATATGAAATAAAAAAGGCTTTAAGTTTTTCAGGTGGGACTAACAATAGGTTGTTATTCAGGTAATAAATACTTCAGAAATAAAAGTAATCAAATGTAAAATAACATTGGATAGTGTTCATTATAAAATTTAAACAGATTTCTGCTTACAATTAAAGCATTAAAGTAGATTACAACATTCTTATAAATAGACTCGAAAAATATGTTGGTGAAGCCCCTCCAGTTCGAATTACCCGCTCCAAGCAGGACTCGAACCCGGGGCCGTCCGCATGGGAGGCTAAACACCGTAGTCTCTAGCGTCAGTCAATAGAGCACCTCTCGAGATTAGGGGAGTGAGGTTTACATTGATATTAGTGTAATTGCATTTGCATGGTTTAAATCATACTTATCTGACCGTTATCAGTTTGTAGCAGTAAATGAAGAGATGTCTTATCGGTCAAAAGTTCAGTATGGTGTACCACAAGGCTCAGTACTAGGACCATTGCTGTTCACTCTGTACATGTATGGTAGTTTTCACTGTTGTGCTGATGATACTCAGCTCTATATTTCTTCACACCCTGACAAAACCCAACACCCATGACATATGCTCTCAATGACAAATGTGTAACAGTTAGTTCATGTCATCATGACATCAAGGCTAGATTATTGTAATGCTCTACTGAGTGGTTGCCCTGCACGCTTAATAAACAAACTACAGCTGGTCCAAAATGTAGCTGCTAGAGTTCTTACCAGAACCAGGAAGTATGACCATATTAGCCCGGTTCTATCAACACTGCATTGGCTCCCTATTAAACATCGTATACATTTTAAAATATTGCTGATTACTAACAAAGCACTAAATGGTTTAGCGCCGCAGTACTTGAGCGAGCTCCTAACGCATTATATTAGTCCTTCACGTCTATTGCGATCTCAAAACTCTGGCCAGTTGATAATACCTAGAATATCAAAATCGACTGCTGGCGATTCCTTTTCCTATTTAAGACCCTTTGAATTCAGTCAAACACGTGTCAAATGGGAGTGAGATCTCAAAATTCTGGCCAAATGGATTAAGAAAACAGTCCTATAGGACTATAACCCACAGTCTGACCCAGGAGAACTGGTTATTTACAGACAGATCTCAAATCTACCATTCATCTATGAAGTATTAGACAAATAGTGTCCTCTCAACTGTGTTCAGTTTTGCAGACATTTTTTTATGAAGAATTTTGAATATTGTCAGCTTCCATGTGCATCACATGAAAATGCCACAAACGTTTAAAACAGCATATTACATTACAGCAGTTATTATTTCCAGGAGTAAAAGGTGTTTTAATCAGTATACCTATAAAAAAAACCTGATTACAAACCCTGATTTGATAAAGTGATTTTGAGGATGACAAAGTTGATCAGTCACATTTGCAAAATAAATGTATTTGTTAGATACGGTTGCATAATTAAGTGCTAGAAATAAACGATTTTTAGAGTTTTTAATTCAGAAGTAGATATTGGGTTTGATGCACAAAATATTTTAATGTGTGACGCCATTCATTTAGTCACGAGTTGCATGTATAAATATAGATAAAGAGATGCACAACACAGAATAACTAAAGAAACACTTTGAGAATGAAACCAACCTGTTTGCTCCTCAGTATCTTCATGTTTGACTCTGAATGTTTCTTCAATCTTCACGTCTTCACTCTCCTCTTTAATAAACGCCATCTTTATAATAGTGTGTCACGTGGATCTCAGTCGCTTCACCAGGAGTTTTTCTGTGTGTTTGGACACTCTGTCCTTTTTAAGAAGAGAATAATTAACAGAAAGAAAAACACTCAAAACTAAATCTCTGAGTGCGTCTCAATCAGATCTAGTTCAGTAGTTCAGTTCACTGGTAAGAGAGTCAGTCAGAGAGAGAGTTAATGAACTTAAATGATCTGATTAGACTAAAAACACTCTGAACTAGCACTAAGAATTAATAAAAGAACACATACAGACAATTAATATTTAGGCATTATGATTTACATGCGTTATGTATTTATTTGTAGATTATATTTAATTGATCACAATGTGATGAAAACATTGTCAGTTGATTAGTAGAAGTTGTCATTCCACGTGTGTGTTGTTGTTCTTGCTGCATTTACACTGGTGAACTGCAGGAGTCGTCAGCGTGATTCGGTGATTCGAGCGCTTACAAACTCTGATTTGATTCAATTGAATCTAAACCGGTTTTGAAAAGCTCCGTTTCTCTATTATTACTTGCCAGAGAGCAAACACCGTGTATATGATGAACTGATTCACAATATAGGGAGCGAAATGAGGCGCACCTTTTCTGTTACTCACATGTGGATGCACTTTACTCACAAGAAAACTGTTAATTACTTTTTATTAGAAACATAATAGTGTTAAATGTATCAATAATTAACTTGTTGCACAGTTCTCTATAAAATTGTTGTTGGGTTATCTTTGTTCAAATGATTGAAAACACAAACCTTTCTTCTGCAGAATCACAGATGCAGGACCGAGGCGCGGACTTATGACGTCATGTCGCCACACCAAAATAAAAGTCCCGTTCAAAATAATACACATTCACATACAGGAAACACATTCAAATTATAAGATAAATCGTTGATTTACAGAATGAATCACAGATCTCCAAAGCTATTAATACCACTGAGATTTTGTTGAAAAGCTTCTGACTTATACCTACATATAATTATTTCTAAATCTAAGCAAGAGATTGCAATTATAATTTCAACTACTGAGCATTTGTGATATTCATAATCAAAAGTCAATAAATAAAGTATCTTGATCTTCAAACTACAAAAGATGGAAAATAACTAAATACAATACTTTTTTGATTTTATATATTAAATTTAAATGTTTAATATAATTATTTATAAACTTAAACATTTTAACTTAATTAATTACTTTGTAAATCAAATTTAAATTTGTGATCGGAAAGAAATCAAACTACTTTTTGCTGTAATTTATTACCTAAAATAGAATCCTTATCATGATGTACATTTCCACCCTATTCCATCTCAGTTTCTCCACAGACTATAAGGGCAAAACCAAACTTTCAACTGTATGTGGAAAAACAAAGTGCATTGTATTAAAGGGCCATGACTGTGTAGAATGGTATTGATGATGGGTTTAAAACTAATTGATTTTGACATTTCTTCAAAATAGTAATGAAATATGATTTTAATTTCCCAGGATTATCTTTATAAAAATGAACAGTGTGAAATGTGTGCTGAAAATGTGACAATATATAAACACACACATACAGAAATGACAAAGCCAGCAGAGCAGGTGACTGGGTCAAAGCCAGCAGAGCAGGTGACCAGGTCAAAGCCAGCAGAGCAAGTGACCAGAACAAAGCCGGAGGAGCAGGTGACCAGAACAAAGCCGGCAGAGCAGGTGACCAGAACAAAGCCGGCAGAACAGGAGAGCAGGACACAGCCTGAGGAGCAGGTGACCAGGACAAAGCCGGTGGAGCAGGTGACCAGAACAAAGCCGGCAGAGCAGGTGACCAGAACAAAGCCGGCAGAGCAGGTGACCAGAACAAAGCCGGCAGAACAGGAGAGCAGGACAAAGCCTGAGGAGCAGGTGACCAGGAAAACGCCGGCGGAGCAGGTGACCAGGAAAACGCCGGCGGAGCAGGTGACCAGGACAAAGCCGGCGGAGCAGGTGACCAGGACAAAGCCGGTGGAGCAGGTGACCAGGACAAAGCCAGCAAAGTAGGTGACTGGGTCAAACCCTGAGGAGCAGGTGACCAGAACAAAGCCGGCGGAGCAGGTGACTAGGTCAAAGCCAGCAAAGTAGGTGACCAGGTCAAACCCTGAGGAGCAGGTGACCAGAACAAAGCCGGTGGAGCAGGTGACCAGGACAAAACTGGTGGAGCAGGTGACCAGGACAAAGCCAGCAGAGCAGGTGACTAGGTCAAAGCCAGCAGAGCAAGTGACCAGGTCAAAGCCTGAGTTGACTAGGACAAAGCCGGTGGAGCAGGTGACCAGAACAAAGCCGGTGGAGCAGGTGACCAGGACAAAGCCGGTGGAGCAGGTGACCAAGACAAAGCCTGAGGTGCAGGTGACCAGGACAAAGCCTGAGGAGCAGGTGACCAGGACAAAGCCGGTGGAGCAGGTGACCAAGACAAAGCCTGAGGAGCAGGTGACCAAGACAAAGCCTGAGGAGCAGGTGACCAGGACAAAGCCGGTGGAGCAGGTGACCAAGACAAAGCCTGAGGAGCAGGTGACCAGGACAAAGCTGGTGGAGCAGGTGACCAGGGCAAAGCTGGTGGAACAGGTGACCAGGACAAAGACGGTAGAGCAGGTGTCCAGGACAAAGCCGGCAGAACAGGTGACTAGGTCAAAGCCAGCAGAGCAAGTGACCAGGACAAAGCCAGCAGAGCAGGTGACCAGGACAAAGCTGGTGGAGCAGGTGACCAGGACAAAGCCAGAGGAGCAGGTGATCAGGTGAAAGCCAGCGGAGTAGATGACCAGGACAAAGCTGGTGGAGCAGGTGACTAAGACAAAGCCGGTGGAGCAGGTGACCAGGACAAAGCCGGTGGAGCAGGTGACCAGGAAAAAGCCAGCAGAGCAGGTGACCAGGACAAAGCCAGCAGAGCAGGTGACCAGGACAAAGCCGGTGGAGCAGGTGACCAGGACAAAGCCGGTGGAGCAGGTGACCAGGACAAAGCCAGAGGAGCAGGTATCAGGACAAAGCCGGTGGAGCAGGTGACCAGGACAAAGCCAGAGGAGCAGGTATCAGGACAAAGCCGGTGGAGCAGGTGACCAGGACAAAGCCAGCAGAGCAGGCGACCGGGTCAAAGCCTGAGGAGCAGGTGACCAGGACAAAGCCGGCGGAGCAGGTGACCAGGACAAAGCCGGTGGAGCAGGTGACCAGGACAAAGCCAGCAGGGCAGGTGACCAGGACAAAGCCAGCAGAGCAGGTGACCAGGTCAAAGCCAGCAGAGCAAGTGACCAGAACAAAGCCGGCGGAGCAAGTGACCAGGACAAAGCCGGTGGAGCAGGTGACCAGGACAAAGCCGGTGGAGCAAGTGACCAGGACAAAGCCGGTGGAGCAGGTGACTAGGACAAAGCTGGTGGAGCAGGTGATCAGAACAAAGCCGGTGGAGCAGGTGACCAGGACAAAGCCAGAGGAGCAGGTGACCAGGTGAAAGCCAGCGGAGCAGGTGACCAAGTGAAAGTGAATTTACAAGTGGATTACACAAAAATTCACATAGTCAGAATTAAGATCATACAAGTTTTCTTTATAAATCAATATTTTCAAACAATGTAAGTTTATGAGAGGATGTAAAACTATGTGAAAAAAGTATTTAAAATACTACTAAATCAAAAGAGTAAACAACTACAAGCCAAGAATTAAAGCTAAGAATACTTAATTACACTTTTAATTACACTTCCAGTATGTCAAAATATCAAAATATTGAGAACAAATATAGGCTATATAAGTCAGGTATACTTAAAGGTGCAGTGTGTAGATTTTAGCGGCATCTAGCGGTTCGGTTGCGAGTTGCACTAATGGCTCAGCCCACTGCTCACCCCTCCCTTTTGAAGACCTGTTCAATTTCTCATTAATGCAATTATCTAATCAACCAATCACATGGCAGTTGCTTCAATGCATTTAGGGGTTTGGTCCTGGTCAAGACAATCTCCTGAACTCCAAACTGAATGTCAGAATGGGAAAGAAAGGTGATTTAACCCTCTGGGGACCAGAAACACGCCGGCGCGTTTTGCTTGTTTTTTTTCACATAGCAGAAAAATAGACTTAAAGTACTACCATAATTTCTGTTCATATAGAGCTAAGAAATATGAGAAAATAATCTGTTAAATGTCTACTTTTTTATGTGCCCACATACAATCTAAATAAAATATTGTGCTTTTGTAAAATAAAGAAAATAAACAGGGTGTGCGTTCTGCCTCTCAGTCACCGTGAACTTTTTTTCTGGAGCACGTCTCTAATCTTCAACAAAACTCAGCAAATACTATTCACCCAGCCATAAGCAATACATCTTTTAAATCATTTGAGTTTGTACTTTTAAATGATCCGATTCAAAACTAAAATAAATATTCTCCGTTTATGTCATCTATATAAAAAGAGAGACGTGTCAGCCGGTCTAATTATCTTCCTCTCAGCTCATTATTCTGGTAATGTGACACGCCCACAGAGAGCACGCGCTAATTCGAACGCAAATATGTGAAGCAACACATTGAGACGCGTTAACGCCCATAAACTCTGAAAACACACTATATTTTTTAGTCAGATTAATCTACTGTCGTCTTGCGCGGCTATATGAGGAACAATGCTGGGACATTTACCTACCTCAGAACAAGTGCTGGTTTATTTTCACCATGAGGAGGAGCAACAGATTCAGCTGAGAAGTAAGTGTTTTATGCTTGTGCTTTGTTCTAATCGCGATATAGAATAACGTTAGTGTCTGTAAACGGAAAAATAGCATACCGTTTAAATGTGAATCATGTTTCTGTGTGTGTGTGTGTGTGTGTGTGTGAATGAATGAATGAATGAACACACAGATACGCACTGTTACAGACGAAATAAAAGACAACATTTCGTTGACTAGTCTAAAATACATCAAATAAGCTTTTGTTAGGAGTTTCTGCTCATATGTTAAATATATAGTATGTTTTGTCAATAAACTAATCAACTAAGATGTTATAGTGTTTGTTCCAATGCAAGCTATATCAAAATAATGAATCCTCAACTTTGAAATATGTATGATCAAACTAAGACATTTATGGAAAAAGACAATTTTCTTTTCAAGATGTTTCCAACTCTAACTTTGAACTGAAATAAAACCATGTCTATATGGTGAAGGGTGTGTGATAGAAGTGTCCAGACATATGCACCCTGTATTTTAAGATTTTTTATTCCTCTTTTTAGTCAACTTTAGCATGAGTGTGTTCACTTATTCTAAGCAGTGTGTGTGTGTGTGTGTGTGTGTGTGTGTGTTGTAAATAAATCCAAACAATCTAAAAGCCATTCTTTTTTAAATCTCATTCTTTGTGCAAGGCTCCTCATAATGATATGGCCTGATAGCACACCTAATAGGGCCATTATGGGAGGGTCTTTCTCAGGTGTGAAATGCCACACATATTAATGAGAGATCACGCCCCTTCGCATAAAGCTTTCTCAAACAAAACATGTCATACACATTCTAAAAGACTTTATTGACTTATCTGAATGAGTAGTCAGTTTTGGAGCAAATATTCTAGACTATGTGATACAATTTTCAAAAGTCTTGTGAAGAAATAATCAATATGTGTTTTGTGGCCTTATTTCAGAAACTTTTACTTTTAGTTTTTTCAATAACCATGCATAAATAATATTCTCTCAAAAATACAAACATGTACATACATGTTGCTCACATATTATGGTAGCCCCGTTTGTGCTATATAGAGTGAATTTACACCTTTGCCATTAACATGTTTATAAATAACTGAAAAAAGCACAAATGTCAGGGCATGTCAAAACATCCCAAGGGCCGCAAAAAACCCTTGGTCCCCAGAGGGTTAAGCAATTTTGAGCGTGGCATGGTTGTTGGTGCCAGACGGGCCGGTCTGAGTATTTCACAATCTGCTCAGTTACTGGGATTTTCACGCACAACCATTTCTAGGGTTTACAAAGAATGGTGTGAAAAGGGAAAAACATCCAGTATGCATCAGTTCTGTGGGCGAAAATGCCTTGTTGATGCTAGAGGTCAGAGGAGAATGGGCTGACTGATTCAAGCTGATAGAAGAGCAACTTTGACTGAAATAACCACTCGTTACAACCAAGGTATGCAGCAAAGCATTTGTGAAGCCACAACACGCACAACCTTGAGGCGGATGGGCTACAACAGCAGAAGACCCCACCGGGTACCACTCATCTCCACTACAAATAGGAAAAAGAGGCTACAATTTGCAAGAGCTCACCAAAATTGGACAGTTGAAGACTGGAAAAATGTTGCCTGGTCTGATGAGTCTCGATTTCTGTTGAGACATTCAGATGGTAGAGTCAGAATTTGGCGTAAACAGAATGAGAACATGGATCCATCATGCCTTGTTACCACTGTGCAGGCTGGTGGTGTTGGTGTAATGGTGTGGGGGATGTTTTCTTGGCACACTTTAGGCCCCTTAGTGCTAATTGGGCATCGTTTAAATGCCACGGCCTACCTGAACATTGTTTCTGACCATGTCCATCCCTTTATGGCCACCATGTACCCATCCTCTGATGGCTACTTCCAGCAGGATAATGTCACAAAGCTCGAATCATTAAAATTGGTTTCTTGAAAATGACAATGAGTTCACTGTACTAAAATGGCCCCCACAGTCACCAGATCTCAACCCAATAGAGCATCTTTGGGATGCGTTGGAACGGGAGCTTGGATATGCATCCCACAAATCTCCATCAACTGCAAGATGCTATCCTATCAATATGGGCCAACATTTCTAAAGAATGCTTTCTGCACCTTGTTGAATCAATGCCACGTAGAATTAAGGCAGTTCTGAAGGCGAAAGGGGGTCAAACACAGTATTAGTATGGTGTTCCTAATAATCCTTTAGGTGAGTGTATAATATAATAACAGTAATCGGCTAATTGTCTCACGAACGTAACCAGCACATTTCTCCCCACATAGCAAACCCATAATACAGCGAGGGAGAAGAACCACACGAAACTATCCAACTACATATTTTTTCTAACAGGGTAGTAAAAGTTTAGCTGGCTAATATGAGCTGTTATGCTGTAGGGCTGTGGCTGAGCTGGTTAAAGCGTAAAGCATTGTTTATACTCAACGCGTCTGCAAAAATGATGTGATTGTAACAGCGCACGCGCCTCCGCATCCCCTAGACACCATTTACTACACACAAATTAATAAATAATAATGAATAAAAATACAGTTTTTTTTCTCTGGTTTTGAAAACTCTTCACGATCGACTTAAAATGCTTCCAAGATCGACTTGTCGACCGCGATCGACGGGTTGGTGACTCCTATAACGTTACTGTTTTACGGTCAATAGTACTAATCAGCTGATTGTCAAAGCCATAACACAGCGAGGGAGAAGAACTAAGTTACATGAACAATCCAACTACATATTTTACACCACTGACAAGGGAAAAGTCACTACTCACGGTGTCTATGGCTAGCTTCTAGCTTTCTGCAGCTTCTCTTTCAAGGTAGTGACGAAACGTGCTCTGTAGAGTTGTTTGTTCGCTGTCGGCTACGGTAGAAACATGACGTCACAATATGTCGACCTTCATATAAGGGGGTGCCCGCGGTTATGTCGATATAAATGTCTCATTCTAAGGTAATAAAAACATAACGGTTCATTGAGTAAGGTCTTTATACACCACTGAACACATAGTTATGGACCTTATATTGCATTTCTGTCAATAGATCCTCAGAAATATTACACATTGCACCTTTAAGTGTAATTGTAAGGTTTTTTGCTAAGTACATAAAGTATATTTCTGATGAGAACATAAAATCTAGACTGAAAGTATACTTTATTTTTAGTTTTTAAGTATATCTAAAATAAGTCATTTTAAAAACATATCTAAATTACGTCATATGCTCTCAATTAAAAATGCAGAACAATTAGTTCATGCGTTCATGACATCATGGCTAGATTATTCTAATACTCTTATGGGTGGTTGCCCTGCACGTTTAATACATAAACTACAGCTGGTCCAAAATGCAGCCGCTAGAGTTCTTACCAAAACCAGGAAGTATGACCATATTAGCCCGGTTCTATCAACACTGCATTGGCTCCCTATTAAACATTGTATAAATTTTAAAATATTGCTGATTACTTACAAAGCACTAAATGGTTTAGCTCCCCACTACTTGAGCGAGCTCTTAACGCATTATAGTCCTTCACGTCTATTGCGATCTCAAAACTCCGGCCAGTTGATAATACCTAGAATATCAAAATCGACTGCTGGCGGTAGATCCTTTTCCTATTTAGCACTAAAACTTTGGAACAATCCTCCTAACATTGTCTGGGAAGCAGACACAGTCTGTCAGTTCAAATCTAGACTAAAAACACATCTCTTTGGCTTAGCATACACATAACACATTATAGACTTCTATAATTCAATGTTAGGCTGCATAGTTTAGATCAGCCGGAACCGAGAACACTTCCCATAAATCCTGATGTACTTTGTACATCATAAGAAGGATGGCGTCTACGCTAATATTAGTCTCTCTGTTTATCCCGAGGTTTACCGCAAACTGCCAGATCCAGGCCATTTCCAGATCTGATGAAGGACCTGCGCCTGGACACGACGACAACGCAGTCCTGAAGTGTCAACTAGTCTCTCCCATGTGAGGGCCTCCTTCCCTTTACCCCTGTACTGATAAAAACGTTGTCGGGATAATTTTGGTTCGCATGGCTACGCAGACGCGACAAATTTCTGTATTATACATTTTTAAGACCAGACAAGAAGTTTGTTGAGGGTAGATTTGTAAAGAAGGACTACACGTCTGCGTATTTGCGGGTTTGCATTCTTGAGGTTTGCGCAGAGATAACGGATAATCAAAGAAAAAAAGAATCGCCGGTGCAGCACAGATGTCTCCTTAATAATAAATTTATTTGAGGTGCATAGCAATGACTAACGTTTCGATGTAAAGTTACATCTTCATCAGAGTCCTTGGAGAAAATGGGCAATGAAGCCATTAATAAGGATCATCAACAGGTGTGATTGTGCATAAAGGGGGCGTTAACCACCCAAAAAAACACACACATTTAAACCAAGGTGCCACATTCACAAATCAGTCATTAAAGGGCAAGTGCCCACATACAAATATCAAGCATAAAATGTACACAATACAATGGGAATCAAAGTATCTTCATTTTACATAAAGTATTTTAATATTTTAATAAGTTTGAATGTTTAGAGAAAGCATGATAAACTCAATTCTTCATTTAGACCTAGAGGTTCAAGAGTATTAAGTGTATGAATCCAAAACGCTTCCCTGCATAGAAGTTTATTGATAATATCACCACCTCTGGGTGTGGGTGCAATTTTCTCAATTCCCCAAAACTTCAATGATGCAGGGGAACCATGATTGGCCTGCTTGTAATGCCTCGCCATGGCATATGTTACATTCTGGGTACGAATTGCTGTTTTGTGTTCAGCTATTCTTAGTTTAAGTTGACGTTTTGTTTGACCTATGTACACCAATCCACAAGGACACTTTAGAAGGTATACTACATGAGTACTGTTACAATTGATAAATGAAGAAATAGAATATTTCTTACCAGTACGTGGATGTGAAAAATCTTTGGCATTGGTCGAATTGGAGCATTGCGCACAGTTGCCACATTTATAAAAACCCAGAGGTGGACTGGGGAGCCAAGTAGTAGAGGATGGAGTAGTCATATCTGAGTGGACCAATCGATCGCGAATATTACGAGCGCGTCTGAATACGAACATGGGTGGCTCAGCGCAGATGTCCTTAAGTGTCGGGTCACTGTTAAGAACATGCCAATGCTTACGGATAATGTTTTTTATTCTTCCTGCTGCTGGAGTGTAGCTAGTGGAAAATAATACTTTGGATGTAGTGTGAGGCTTAGGTTTTTTCTTTAACAATGAGGCACGGTCTGTATTAAGAGCCCTATCCCATGCTTTAGTAATGTCAGATTTATCATAACCTGGTTGTTCAAAAAGACACGCTAGATGGGCTGCTTTAGACATAAATTCACTCATAGTACTACAATTTCTTCTGACTCGCAGGAACTGGCCCACTGGTATATTGCGAATCAGATGAGGCGAGTGATTACTGTCTGCTCTTAATAGGGTATTCCTGCTGAGAGGTTTGCGGTAGATAGTGGATTGTAAGATATTATTTTTATCCTTAGAAATAGTTAGGTCTAGAAAATCAATGGACTGCTTATCGAATTCCATAGTAAAAGACAAATAGTCTGTAGTGGAATTTACATAAGTCAAAAAATGATTCAACTCGCTAGATGTGCCCTTCCATATTAAAAGAACATCGTCTATGTATCTACGCCAAAGTGATATTTTTGAGTGGAACGGGTTATTTTCAGTGTTCTGTATAAATTTTTCTTCCCATAGACCCAACACTAAACAGGCATATGAGGGTGCAAACGAAGACCCCATTGGAGTTGTAAATAAAATTTGTCATAGTATTTGAAAAAATTATTAGATAGAATAATCTCGACAAAATTTACAAGCAATTCAGATGGCGGCAGGACATCAGTGGGACGTTTGGTAAGATAATACGATATGGCTTGTAAACCTATATGATGAGGTATACATGTATATAGACTTTGCACATCTAACGATACAAGAACATCATTGCTTTCACATTTCCAGTTATCAATCAGGGGTGGGGTGGTGGTGATGGCGCAGTGGATAAGACACATGCCTTTGGTGTGAGAGACCCGGGTTCGAATCCACTGTGAGACACCAATGTGTCCCTGAGCAAGACACTTAACCCCTAGTTGCTCCAGAGGCGTGCGACCTCTGACATATATAGCAATTGTAAGTCGCTTTAAGCGTCAGCTAAATGAATAAATATAAATGCAATCAAATTTAAAACATCAGTTGTATCCCCAAGGTATGATGGTAGACTGTGAACATATTGTCTTAAAAAGAAATCAACAAATTGTGAGAGAGGCTCTGTTAGGCTTCCTATGCTCGATACAATAGGGCGTAAAGGAGGATCATCAAGTCGTTTATGAATTTTAGGTAGACCATAGAACACTGGACAACGACGATGGTCACTTAATAAGAAAGCCTTTTCTTTATCGGTAATCCAGCCTTTTTTGTAAGATGCATCAATAAATTCATTAATAATATTTTTTGTGTTGGAAGTAGGATTATGAAAAAGGGGCTGATATTGCTTCTCATCATTTAATAATTTGAATATACCACAATCATAGTTCTTTAAGCCCATAACCACAACAGCGCCCCCCTTATCAGCTGGGCGAATTATAATGTCATGTCTTGCTTCTAAGGAGCGTAACGCATCCAGTTCATCTTTTACCATATTTTTATTTGTAGAAGGACAAGGCCTACTTAATTTAGCCATGTCTTGCTCAACTAACTGACTAAAAGTGACAATGGTAGGATTTAAATTAGAAAGCGGCAAAAACCTTGATTTCTTTTTAAAGGGGGTCACTTCTCTGGGGGTCTCTCTTGTATTAGAATCATAGTTTCTGCATACAGTGTGACTGTTGGATAAGACATTGGACCTAGAGAAAAATTGTTTAAGATGAAGCTGTCTAAAGAATTTAAATGAGTCCACTTTAAGAGAAAAAGAGTCAATGTGATTAGACGGGGCAAAAGAAAGTCCTTTGCGAAGCACTGCCTTCTCTGATTCCGTAAGGTCATAGTCCGAGATATTAATTACAGTCTCCTCTGGAGGTTCCGCGGGGACCAGCGTGTTGGTGGAAGGGCTTCTCTTCTTCTTCCCCCTTGACGGATAACGGATAATCATTTGCACCTTCGAACCCATTTCAGGGAGTGCGTTCTCGAGACACCAGGCACTGTTTTATGCAGATGGGCGGCCAGAGCATGTTAAGAGTTTTTCTGTTAGAACGGTGTCGAGTTAGCGGCCACTAAGTTAATAACTAACGATTTTTGCAACGGAAGTGAATCAATCAAAACTAACTTTAGCTGGACAATAACTTTATCCTAATGCTGTTGTACAGCCTAAACAATCTGTTACGGTAATTTCTATTATCACTGTAAAGCTGCTTTGAAACAATCCATACTGTTAAAAGCACTTTATAAATGAAGGTGACTTGACTATACTAATACAAACTTTTTTTGAGAGGGGAGTCTTTAACAAGGAAAAGAAACTGGGTCTCACATTTACGTGACTTTTCATATGTATTTGTAAGTGTGATGTTTTTATTACACTGATCACAATTTAAATTGACTTTCTCCAGAGTGAATGCACAGATGATTGTTAATTTCTCCTTTTTCTAAACTTCGTCACACTGAGGAAAACGGCATTTTCTTTTCAGAATGCGTTTGCAAATGCCGTTTCAGCTCTGTGTGATACGTGAAACTCTTTTCACACTGAAGACACTTGTATGGCTTCTCTCCAGTGTGAGCTCTCATGTGGATCTTAAGGTTTCCTTTAATCGTGAAGCTTTTTTCACACTGAGGACAGGTGAAAGGCTTTTCTCCAGTGTGAATTCTCATGTGATTCTCAAGGTTTGCTTTGTTTGTGAAACTCTTTCCACACTGATGACACATGTAAGGCTTCTCTACGATGTGAATTTTTACATGATTCTCAAGGTGATTCCTGTCTATGAAACTCCTTTCACACTGATGACATTTAAAATAGTCCCCTCCTGAGTGAATCCTCATGTGATGATTAAGGTTTTCTTTATATCTGAAACTTTTTCCACACTGACCACAAACAAACAGCTTCTGTCCCGTGTGAATTGTCATGTGAGTCTTAAGATTTCCTTTTACTGTGAAGCTTTTCCCACACAGTTTGCAGGTGTAAGGCTTCTCTCCAGTGTGAACTGTCATGTGGGCATTAAGGTCTCTTTTCTGTTTAAAACTATTTCCACACTGAGAACATGTGAATGGCTTCTCTCCTGTGTGAACTCTCGTGTGAATCTTAAGATTTCCTTGTAGTGAGAAGCTCTTTCCACACTGAGGGCATGCGAACGGTTTCTCTCCAGTGTGGACTTTCAAGTGGGCTTCAAGGCTGCCTTTTCGATTGAAACTCTTTTCACACTGAGGGCAGGTCAAAGGCTTCTCTCCAGTGTGAACTCTCATCTGGACTTTAAGGTTTCTAGTTCCTGTTTTATGAGTCTGTGAGTAACTAAAAGATTTTTTTCCATTCATGAAATCATGACATTTCTCATACTGATTTTTGTCTTCCATTTCATTTAGTTCTTGACTCTCCTCTTTCGCCATCAAGTCTAGGGTGAAAAGAAACAAAAACAATTTTAACACCAGTTTATTGGCACAAAGCAACAGACATTAAAACATTTAGACATGTAAACAACAAATCCAACAAGAACGCTAAATACTACACCCAACACCACTAAACAAATGAAAAATGTGTAACCTGTAATCTCAGAAATTCTTGACAGTTAATGTTATTTCTCTGAAAGAAGCAGTCAAGCAAAAGGAGGTGACAGTAAGTAACTAAGTGTTTTTGTATCTTTTTCTAATTTGATTTAAGTGCAGTTGTAGTTACTAGGAAACAGTGTTTGTTTACTGTGCTCACAAGCTGAAATCGCGTTGGTGAAGTCTCGTTTGTTTGCGTTTTTTCACGTCGTAAACAGTTTCGGTAGTGAGGCGTGGCCTAAGCCAGCTTGCGCTATTTTTACAGCGTGTATTGTAGCACTCATTAGAAAGAAGCAGTCAAGCAGCAGGAGGTGACAGTAACTGTAAGTGTTTTTGTATAATTTTCTCATTTAATTTAAGTGCAGTTGTAGTTACTAGGAAACAGTGTTTGTTTATTGTGCTCACGAGCTGATATTGCGTTGGTAAAGTCTCATATGTTCGCGTTTTTTCACGTGTGTAATAGGAACCCAGCAATGGGCACCCCAAAAAATCTGGCCCAATTAAACAGAGGCAGAGTGAATACAAAACGTTTGAAGTATAAATTAATATTTATTAAAAAGTGCAAAGTCATGTAAAATCCTAACCCAAGTATATAACAGTAATGTAAAAATTAAACAAAAAAGGGAAAAATCTTTACCAAAAATTAGATTCAAAAGCAATAAAGCCAAATGCAAATAAAAAATAAAAATAAATCAACAAAATACCTGTAGCACTCAGGCCACACTCTCCACTGCAGCAACCAACACAGACTCACCCCATTAAAGACAGACAAGCACATTTATACTGGTGGCCAGCACCATTGCCCCATGGGGAGGGACAAACTCCCATACAACACTTTACACATTTTCCCATAAATATAGAGTCTAGAAGAAACATTTTGTCATATTGTTCAAAATAGATAATCTACTCTCTTATGCAACAGTTGATATCATTTACAATATATTGAACAGGAAATAACAGAAGCCACTCGGCCGCGTTGTCCCTGAAACACCCATGCTCAGTGGTAGATTCCAATCCTTAGCGGAATCAAATATTCCCACCACTGTTTCCCCGTAGGACCACTAAAATGATGGGACAAACAATACTGCATGAAGACAACAGGTTTTTCATTCACTCACTCGATTTTGATCGATACTCATAATAATAAACTCTTATGTCAGTAAATAATCTCTCTGTGTGTGTGTGTGTGTGTGTGTGTGTAAATGCATTTATTAACTCAAGTCCATATTAAATGTGCGGTCAATCCCTGAACGTCACACTCCCCCCTACCCATTTTCAAGCCAGCAGGTGAGAAAGAAAGTCCACTGTAGCATTACTCTTTCCTGGTATGTGCAGGACAATGAAACTATACGTTTCCATGGATAAGTACCATCGAATGGTTCGTGCATTTGAGTCTCTCATATGATCCATCCATTGCAGTGGCCGGCGATAAATTTCAAGGAGGAATTCTCAGCCAAGAAGGTAGTAAGTACCTGAATGTGTCCAGGGCCCATTTAACGGCCAAGCACTCCTTCTCAACTGTGGAGTATTTCACCTCTCTAGGATACAGCTTCCGACTTATGTAGGCCACTGGATGCCTATTCCCAACCTCCTCTTTTAACAGCACTGCCCCTACGCCCATATTAGAAGCATCAGTCTGCTAAACAAAAAGTTCTTCAAAATTGCGAGAAGTTCTTCAAAAAGACAGTATTGGATTATTACTGTAGCATCTGGACCAATCAGACACACAAATTATTCATTATTAAAATATATTATTAAATTATATATTCATTATAAATTACACATTCAAATGCCCTGCTAGAACACTAAGGGTCATAAAATCTCCATCCAAAGGGACAACTTCTTATTGGCTCATACACCTCCAGAGGGTGTGACATCTTCACACTTTAAAAATCACTGATCTAGTGTTGCACGATACACCGGTACTATAAAGGTATCACGATACCCAGCTATTAAAATCGGAATGATATGAAATTGTATTAGTACTGGTACTTTAAGAGTGACAGCACTCTAAATAATAAGAGCAGTATTTCTTTAATTTGCGTCGATGTGTGACAGCCGGAGTCAGGATGTGTGTGCAGAGCTCTGCTTCCACTGTTTTCATTCACTAAACAACAGAAAGCAGAACAGTAAAATATATACGCACAGCGAAACATGCATGAGAAAATAAAGCGCGGGACATGCTCACGCTGCTGGCTCAGACCTGAAGCGCACACACACATGCCTTTCACACAGCATGCGCTCGCGACTTCAGTTCTCTCTCGTGGATTATTTGGATTGAATAATCAAAATTCTATGTAAAAATGTACGTTCTGGCAAGTATTCACGTAAACACAGTCGGGTATGTCTTTAGTGAATGTAAACCGTTTGTAAAAATAAATCGTATGTGTTCCATTGGGTATCCTACGTGCAGGTCTTAAAGGGCCAGCAGCCTAATATTCTGATGGAGATGAGGAGAGAGCAGGTATTGACAAATAATCTACTGCCCACTGACATGGTTTTAAAGCTATTTCTTATCCTTTTTTTTTTTGGTCTTAAAAACGTCTTGAAATGCACATCAGAGAAATAAAAAATTTGAACCCCCTACCAACCTCAAATTTAGGACCTCTTTGATTATAAAGCCCTGTTTACGGCCCAAATGGCTGTTCGCCCAAGATGACCTGCAGTTGTCAGTGTATAATATAAAAAGCAAGGGTGAAAGCACACAGCCCTGAGGAGAGCCTGTGTTTGATACGATGACAGATGACATATTACCATTTACATAGACCTGCTGCCTTCAATTTGTTAGAAAATTTAAAACTAATAATAAGATCTGCTCGGGTAACTTAAAATGTGAGGCTAATCGTTCGACTAGGATATGGGGCTGCATTTTGTTAAAAGCTGAACTAAAGTCAGCAAATAAAATTCTTACGTGTGATGCAGGTTTCTCAAGATGTTTATACACCCTGTCAAGAATGAAAAGCTTTGCATCCTCTACCCCAGCGGCGTCGTTAGGCCCTTTTTAGGGGGGCTTCAGCCCCCCTAAACTTCTGTCTAGCCCCCTAAAAATGTGAGATTAATGTAGGCTACACAAATTCATGTTCGCTTCAGTCTTGTTATAATCAGATTCAGCGCGTTCTTCATCTTCAATCCGCAGCGGCGCCGAGCAGAGAGAGCACGTCAGACACAGAGGACAGGGTGTGTGTGTGTGTGTTCACCTCAGCCTCATTGGTCTGTCACTGCTCGTCAATGTCAGAATATTTGAAATGACCAATCAAATCAAAGTAGGTGGGCTTTATGTTCACAGACGCTGCTGAGCACGAATTTTAACAGTGTGACTCGACGCGTACGGTCAAGTGCGAGATAAGATGTAAGTAGCTAAACTGAACATTTTATATTTGACATTTTTTTTAGGTCATAAATGTTAAACGAATGACAAAAAATAATCAGGCAAACTAATATAGGTTTGTCTAATTTCGCCATTTTGAACTGAAAATAGGCCTATGTAACATGACTTATGTAATGTAATAATTAGTTTACTGTCATTGTTAGGGGACAAGAAACATTAACAAAGCCGTTTTCATCATGTTAGGCACAAGATTAATAATGAATGTGTACATATTGAGAATATAATACAAATTGTAGCCTTTAGTAAATTAAAAAAGCTCAGCTTTAGGAGGGGAAGAGAAAGGGATGAAGAGACTGAGAAAAAAAGAAAGAGTGATGGAGATGAGGAGAGAGCAGGTATTGTCAAATAATCTACTGCCACTGACATGGTTTTAAAGCTATTTCTTATCCTTTTTTTTTTGGTCTTAAAAACGTCTTGAAATGCACATCAGAGAAATAAAAAATTTGAACCCCCTACCAACCTCAAATTTAGGACCTCTTTGATTATAAAGCCCTGTTTACGACCCTGTATTAGGCATAAGATCAATAATGAATGTGTAGCTACATATTGTGAATGTATTTGATAAACTTAATTACCTAACTTTAGTAGCTTTCAGTAAATAAACGCGTCTGAGAAAATTATTCATAGGCAAAATCAACCTATCAGTTGACCCTATGTTTACTTTCTTCACTGACAGACAAAAATGAAAAGCCTATATCAGTCAAAGCTCAGCTTTAGGAGGGGAAGAGACAGGGCAAGATAAAAACAAAGAGAAAAAGAGTGTGATGCTGATGAGGAGAGAAAAATAATCAGCTGCCCACTGACGGTTTTAAAGCTGTTATCCAAATTTTTTGGCCTTCAAAACATCTTAAAATATGTAGATCAGAGAAATCAAAATATCAAAATTTTCTCGGGGAAACCCAGAACCCCCCTATCTGCCCTACCTCACATTTGGGACCACAGTGATTATAAAACCCTGCCTTTGCATGGTAATGAAACTGGTTAATAGTGAGCATTAGATCCTTAACTAAAGTGTTACCTTTTTTTATAATAATAATAAAAAAAAATCATACCCTCATTGGGGGCTTAGCCCCCCTAAAATGAAAATCCTAGTGACGCCCCTGCGCTACCCCCTTGCCCGCTTGATATGCGAATTGTAGTGGATCTAATTTGTCTACAGTTAGGAGGATGATTATGTCCTTTACGATTTTTTCAAAGCATTTCATTACCAGGGAAGTCAGTGCAATTGGTCTAAATTCATTGAGGTCTTTAGGAGATTTTGTTTTAGGGATAGGTATTACTGTTGATGTTTTCCATATGTCAGGTATATCCCCACTATCAGCACATTTTTGAAAGATAACTGCTCGGCGCAATAGTGCAGTGTACGCCCACAGATGGCATCAGGACCAGCAGCCTTTCCTTTTTTTGTATTTTTAAGTAGTGTTATGACTTTTGTCTGTTGTATTTTTATCCCTCTCTGAGGCATTAACGTCTCTCTCAATGTGACTATACTATCTGAAAAAGACCTATCAAACCTGCAGAAAAATTTATTATAAGTATCTGGCAAATGGCCGTCGTCTATGCCCTTCAATTTTATCTGTTGCCTTGTTCTGCCTACAGGATGATTAATGGCTGCCATAGTTTTAATACCTTGCCAAGCTGCCTTTAAATCCTCACTGTTATATTGATTTTCAGTTTTGTTCTTATACTGGATTTTTGTCTTCCTTATTTCATTTTTAACTTCTCTTGAGACAGCTTTTTTCTCTACCAGGTCCCCTAGATAGAATGTCTTTTTTTTCCTATTGATAACACTTTTCAATTCCTTCGTTACCCAAGGCTTATTATTAGGATAAATGACCACTTTTTTAGATGGAATAACCATGTCAACACAATATTTGACATAAGCAGAAATTGTTTCCGTAAGTTCATTAATGTCACTACAAGTGTCATAAAAACAACTCCAATCAGTACATTCCAGACACCCCTGTAGAGAGGAAATACTGTCTTCTGTCCAGAGTTTGATGATTTTCTCCTCACGCTCTAGGCATCTGAAAGCGGGCTTGTACACAGGCATCAGATAAATACTATTGTGGTAGGAGGAACCAAGTGGCGGCATAGCCAAGGATTTATAGGCCCCATTTACTGAGCCATAACAGAGATCTAAGGTGGTGTTCCTCTGCGTTGTAGAGCAAGTTATATACTGTTCATATGATCTTAAGCTTTTGTTTAAGATACAGTGGTTAAAATCTCCTATAAAAAACTTGGGGGCCTCTGGGCAAATAGAATCCAATCTATGAGTGACGTCCGCGATCACTTGCATTGCAGTTGAAGCATTGGCTCGCGGGTGAAAATACACAAGCGTATAAAACAGCTGTTGGGACTCTTGTGGTAAATAGAACGGCCGAAGAGACACAGTCAGCAATTCTATGTCCGAAGTGCATATTTTTTCTCTCACTACCACAGTGTTACAATACCTTTTATTTACGTGGAGGCACACTCCTCCTCCCCGACGTTTCCCAGTTGTCTTCAGGTCTCTATCCAGACGAATTGGGCTACCGAACCCACTCAAGATTAAGTCCTCGTCCCGGTCTGACTCCCTCAGCCATGTTTCCGAGAAGGCGAGAAGACAAGTGTCTCTTATGCCGGGTTTGCACCTGATCCAAGCTTCCAGCTCGTCTGTCTTGTGTCTTAGTGACTGGACGTTTGACAACAAGATTGAAGGGAGTGGGGGTAGCCTACGGCGGTTGTCGAGCCTGAGGTTTTTAAGTCTCCGATGCAGGCCGCCTCTCCTCCCTCTTTTCCGATGTTTGCTCCGTGCATGCAATCTGCACAACTCAGCCGGAATATCTGGTATAATACCGGCAGACGATGTTCGTAGGGAGATCAGAAACTCTCGGCTATGGATAACTTCCCCCAATACTCCATACTCCGAACCGTAGCAGGTGGAGAGTTCCAGCAGTAGCGTTATCACAATAAATAAAGCGAACAGTTGATCGAAAGTCTTTAAAAAACGCATCTCTGTATCACTGGTGCTTTCCACTCACGCATAAACATCCACAATAGACACTCGATAAAGTAAAACAGACACTGGAACAAACAAACACTGGATGGGCAAGCTGCTGGGTCGCACACGCACTGGAGCGCCCCGGAAGTTACACTAATATACAATTAAACAACTATATTGTGATCCAACCCTAATCAAACACACCTGAACACGCTAATCAAGGGCTTCAGGACTACTAGAAAGCTACAAGCAAACATATACAATGAAGTTGGACCAAGAATCGATCCTTGTGAAATCGCCCAAGAAATATAACTTTAACCCAGTCTGAACCAGGAGAACTGGTTAATTACAAACAGATCTCAAATCTACCATTCATCTATAAAATATTTGACAAATAGTGTCCTCTCAACTGTGTTCAGAATTTTGAATATTGTCAGCTTCCATGTGCATCACACGAAAATGTGACAAACATTTAAAACAGCATTTATTACATTTCCTTCTCAATCGAAGAAAGTTTTTCAGTCTTATTTCCGATAATTAAGTGCTAGAAATAAACGATTTTCATTATTTTTAATTCATAAGTAGGGTTTGATGTTACACAAAATAATTGTTTTGGCAATTTATTATTTTTTACTAATTTAATGTGTGACATGTCATTAACTTTGTCATGAGTTAATTTATAAAATAATGAGCATAAATATAGATAGAGATGCATGATGCAGAATTACTGAAGAAATACTTTGAGAGTGAAACCAACCTGTTTGCTCCTCAGTTTCTTCATGTTTGACTCTGAATGTTTCTTCAATCTTCACGTCTTCACTCTCCTCTTTAATAAACGCCATCTTTATAATAGTGTGTCACGTGGATCTCAGTCGCTTCACCAGGAGTTTTTCTGTGTGTTTGGACACTGTCCTGTTTAAGAGGAGAATAATTAACAGAAAGAAAAACACTCTAAACTAAATCTCTGAGAGCGTCTCAATCAGATCTAGTTCAGTAGTTCAGTTCACTGGTAAGAGAGTCAGTCAGAGAGAGTTAATGGACTTAAATGATCTGATTAGACTAAAAACACTCTAAACTAAATCTCTGAGAGCGTCTCAATCAGATCTAGTTCAGTAGTTCATTTCACTGGTAAGAGAGTCAGTCAGAGAGAGAGAGTTAATGAACTTAAATGATCTGATTTGACTAAAAACACATAACTAGCACTACATATTAACAAAGGAACACAGACTATACAGACAATTAATATTTAGGCATTTGTAAATTATATGTAATGGATTAGACTGTGATGAAAACATAAGTTGATTTGTAGAAGTTGTCATTCCACATGTTTGTGTTGTTGTTCTTGTTACATTTACACTGGTGAACTGCAGGAGTCGTCAGCGTGATCGAGCGCTTACAAACTCTGAATCATTTGATTAATTTGAATCTGAACCGGTTTCAAAAAGATCCGTTTCTCTATCATTAACGTTACTTGCCAGAGAGCAAATAGCGTGTTTATGATGAACTGATTCACAATATAGGGAGCGAAATGACACGCACTTTTTGTGTTATACATGTTTACTCACAAAAAAAAAATATTTTTACAATCTACTCATTAAAAACTATGTTCATTACTGCTATTAGATAGAATAAAATATTATTTTAAATAATAATAAACTTATTTCAAAGTTCTCAATATAATTGTTTGAACGGGTTGTATTGATTTAAACACGTTAGATAATTAAAAACACAAACCTTTCTTCAGCAGAATCACAGATGCAGGAGCGGCGCAGCCTTATGACGTCATGTCGCCACACCAAAATAAAAGTCCCGTTCACACGAAATTCACATACAGAAAACACATTCAAAGGATTAATTAAAAGGATCAATCACAGATTCCCAAAGCTACCAATACCACTGAGATTTTTTCAAAAGCTTCTGGCTTATGTCTAAATTATGCCAACTACAGAGCATTTGTGATATTCTCAATCATGAATAAAGTCAAGTATCTTGATCTTCATTTTTCAAATGATTGGAAAGAACTTAGAAGTATTTCAAACTAATTATGAATTTGTAGGTAAAATTAAAATTATTAATATATCCATCTTATTCCGTCTCCACAGAATATAAGGGCAATAAATAACATCAAATTTCAACTTTGCTAAAGTGCATTATATTAAAATGCCGGTGACTGTAAAGGATTACACTGATGATGGGTTTAAAAGTTTAATTTTGACTGTCTGAGTGGAAAACTTAAATTAATATTTCATATGGGGGGGGGATCATCTTGTTAGTGCCGAGAATTTTCACGTGAATAAATACATAGATCCGACTGTTTCATGGTCCAGTGGCAGAACTTTTGCCAAGCGTGTCAGAGGTTTTGGGTTCTTTGATGACCTGTTGTCCCGCTTCGGAGCAAGGATCACCCTCCAGGACACCACCTACAGACGCTCTATCCCAGCTGCCGAGCGCCTGTCCATCTGTCTTCGGTTAGTAAATGTATATGAAATTTTAAATACAGTCTATTAAATATATGCTAATATTCGCTATGGTATCAATGTTTCTCAAACTGTGGTACGGATACCACGGCGCTCTTTCTAGTGATACTCAGGAGGTCTTTGTATTTTAAGTCCCGATTTAGTTTAATTTAGAAATGATTTTTATTCAGAACCACTTTAGTTCTGGTTTAGACCCTGTATTGTCCTAATCAATTGTCCTTCAATAAAGTGGTACTAATAACATAAAAATTATAATATTCTCTTGGCAGACGTGATACTGTCATGTCTCTATCTGTAAGCAATATGTATTCCTTGATTATTGGTTATTGCCACACTAGTGATTTTAAAAACCATATACCCTTTTTGAGATTCAAAACTTTGTAAAATTGCTTGCAAACAAACAAATATGGTACATTTAAGTAAAACAGACTGGTTATTGTATATAGTTGAATATGTAACTACGAGTGTACTTATAATAATATTTATCACAATGTTTTCTAGGTTTCTTGCCACTGGGGACTCATTCAGGACCATAGCGTCCAGTTACAGGGTTGGTGTCTCCACCACAGAATGGTTCTATGGAAAAACCACATAAAAAACCACAGATTTCCACGACGCATGCGCGAGAACTGAACAAGAAGTATTAGAAGAAGAACGTTCTCTTCTCAGTTCTCGCGCATGCGTCGTGGAAATCTCTTGAACTCTCGTCTCAGGCCCACAAGGAAGAAAAGGAATAGTCGAATAAAGTCGTTATTTTTGTTTTTTTCCCCGCACAAAAAGTATTCTCGTCGCTTGATAAACTTATAGTTGAGCCACTGTAGTCACATGGAATATTTAAACATTTTCTTCAATGACTTTCTGGGCCGTCAAGTTTCATTCCCTTAGGCAGCCTATGTAGCAGTGATCCACCTCTCAGATTTAATCAAAAATATCTTCATTTGTGTTCCGAAGATGAACGAAGGTCTTACGGGGTTGGTACAGCATGGGGGTGAGTAATTAATTACTTAATTTTCATTTTTGGGTGAACTAACCCTTTAACTTCTATTTTATAGCACAATATAGCATTTTTTATAGCATTTTATAACACTTAAAATGTAAGCAATATTAACCCTATTAGACTCACTATGATAAAAATGGCTTCACATGTATAAACAAGAAGTTGAAGTACAGAGTATGTTTTTATGTTTCCACTGTTCGATCTCGCCCACGCCTCTTTCTCTCACACGCGCCACACACACGCACACACAACTTATTCCAGCATTGCAATCTTGACATCGCAGCCTGTTCATAATAGTCACAGTCACAGAGCTTCAGAGCTAAGGCTGGGCTACAGATTAGGTGTCCCTAAAGAACTGTATCTAGTAGTTCCGCATTGTAATAGATTTGCTTTCTCGTCGGTTGTTTGACATGGATTTTAACCAGGGTTCAACAAAAGGTAGGCTTTAAATCACTACATTCCTGCTGCTGGTGTATAATGGGTGTGTCGTTGCGGCTCAAACCAATCAACTCGCGTAGTTTTCAGTCAGTGGACTGTCATTGGCAGGCGAGAGCTAGCATTTTATTTCAGTTGTAGCCTAACGTTACATGTAGCCTTGTATTACGGGCTGTGAATTAAGATATCCTACAAGCCTGCTCTAATGCAGCGCTTGTTGCTGGATAAGTTGTTGATTATGGCTCGAAACGTGTTTGTCTAGTTTGTGAAGTAGCATCGCTAGCTAAAGGCTACCACTAGGTATTACTGCATTTTAAAGATTATCTTTTTTATGCACCCGTGTCGTGTGTCATTCTTACCTTGATCTTGGTGTTTACGTTTCAAAGCCATTTCCACCATCATTTTCCCCCGAGAGTATGCCATTATTCAATAATCTAACAAAAGCAATCACTATGAAACATGTAACTTACGTGTGTGTCTGAGGTGATTTAATTGCTACATCATAACATGATGTAGCAATTAAGCTGGAAATCAATTACTCGTTACAGTATCCTGCAACACTGAGGGTAACTGTGGATGGTAAGGTCACCACTCTCCGTTCCCCCGAGGAGGCGAGGGCTTCCTTCGTGATACTCCCATGGGACCTCCGTAATACTGCCTGACTTTCGTTCTTTTTCTTTTTTCTTTTTTTTCTTCTGTTAGTCCTACTGACATTATTTTTTCAGTTTGTATCAGATCTTAAGCAGCTGAATTGCTATATTGATCTAACTTTTTTTTTTATTGTTTTCTCATGGTCTGATGTGGGCAGCAGGCCACTTGTGGCTGAATCAACGTGACCTCTATCTGCCGTAAATCGTATAAATTGCCGAAATCTCACAACAAGTACACCACCTTAGTAGTGGCTGATAGTAGGTCGTTATGAACTATCACCTTTTTTTTTTTTTTTGTTTCTTAAGCTGCCCGGACTTAAACTTTTTGAAATGCTTATTATTTTAGACTTGTATATGGTAGTAATTTACTAATGATGCAAATTTTTCTTTTTCTTTCCTTTTTTTCTTCTCTTTTTTCCCAGAGGGAGGGGTGGGATGTTCGAGGTTTTGAACATTAGTATGAATTTAGTTCATTATTTACATTCTCCAGTCCATCTAACAAAATGCTAAAAAGCAGACTGAGCTTGGCTAATTTTTATTTTTATTTTTGTTTAGATTATGTTTTTATGTAGAAATGTGTATGTATATGTGTATGAGTGTGTAAGCTCTCTTTTCTACCTTTTTACTGCTAGTCCTTATTACTGCTATACTTCGTCTGAAGGACTGTTTGTTTACTGTCATGTCAAAACTGTACTATTAACTTCAGTAAAGGTATGTATATCATTCATCTGAATATTAGAAGTTTACTACCCAAGTTTGACCTTTTAAGAGCCTGGCTCACCTATAATAAACCTAATGTAATCACACTTTCTGAGACCTGGCTCAATAGTACGATATCAGATGATGATATAAAACTTGACAATTATGTTTTATACAGAGCTGATCGTGATTCTAGAGGGGGAGGAGTGGCTACATATATTTCCTCAACTCTAGTCTCAGAACTTGCTACACCAAAGGATAATCCCTTGTATTTTGAATCTCTATTTGTTAAAATAATTTTCCATAAAAATAAACAAATAATAATAGGTAATATTTATAGACCCCCCAAAGCTCCGGTTGAATCCACTAAATGTATTATATCAACTATTAATTCCCTTGATGATCACATTGAAATGATAACTCTGGGTGATTTCAATAATAACTGGTTAGCTGGCTCATGTAGGCACGATCGTAATTTATTTAGTAGTTCAAATTTAACACAACTTATAACAGAACCCACCAGATCGGATTCCAAATCATCATCCTTGTTAGACTGGATCCTAGTCTCACATCCAGATAGGATTATTTCATCTGGAGTATTGTCTGACTCATTTAGTGACCATTCTATGATCTACTGTGTCTGGAAAATAAACATACCTCGACTACCTCCAAAATTAATCATGGTTAGACAATCAAAAAATAGTAATTCTGAACACTTTACACAAGACATGACTAACATTAACTGGGATAGATTTCAGCTAATCCCATTTGTCGAAGATGCATGGAACTATTTTTATTTAGAAGTTACCAAAATTATTGATAAACATGCTCCTTGGAAAATAATTAAAGTTAAGGGAAGACATCTGCCTTGGATAAATGGTGATTTAATACATCTTTTCAAAGAGAGAGATAGAGCTTGGAGAAAATACCGGTCAACAAGGGATTCTACAGAATGGGATACTTATAAGAAATTGAGGAATAGATGTACAACAAAAACGCGAAATGCAAAAGCAAATTATTTTAAGGACTGCCTAGCAACAAATTATAACAATCCCAAAGTATTCTGGGACAGAATTAATAATTTAACCAGTTTTTCATCTAAAAAACAAACTAATTTCATACGAATAAATAATGAAATTATTAATGATTCCTTTGAAATTGCTGACGCATTTAATCAATACTTTACCAAAGGTAGTCATATATTCTCTGACTTTTCTGATCTCAACTTTAATTCTAATACTCCTAATCATATTTGTGAAAACTCCTCCTTTGGATTCATCAGTCCTATAGAAGTTCAGCAAGTTATTGACAGTTTAGACTCAGATAGCAGTGCAGGCCCAGACGGGTTGGAAATCAAGTTCCTGAAAATGGCCTCACATGTCCTGGCTTATCATTTGTCTGATTTATTTAATTTATCATTGACAACATGTACTACCCCACTATCTTGGAAACGTACTAGAGTCACTCCATTTACATTTACATTTACATTTAGTCATTTGGCAGACGCTTTTATCCAAAGCGACTTACATCTGAGGACTAAAGCAAGCGAGTCATCGTGAAGAGGGAAGAACGACGCAAGAAGTGCTCAAAATACAAAGTTCAGGCATTGCTCAGAGTAGCAAAAGCCAGACAAGGGAAGATTTAAAAGGAAAGGAAAGGTTTAAAGGAGAATATTTTTTTTATTTTTTTTTTATTTATTTATTTTTTATGTTAAGTACTCACGGAAGAGATGATATGTGATTTTATACCACTCCATGGTATAAAAACGGTGATCAACATGACATTAATAATTATAGACCAATTTCAATAATTAATAGCGTGGTGAAAATATTTGAAAAAATAATTTTCTTTCAATTATCAAAATATTTTAATGATTCCAATATTATATCTCCTTTTCAGTCCGGCTTCCGACCAAATTTCTCTACAACAAGTGCTCTTCTAAAAATTACTAACGATATTACATCTTCTTTTGATTCTAATAAATTAACTGGTGCCTTATTTATTGATTTAACCAAAGCTTTTGATTTAGTAGACCATTATCTTCTTTTAGATAAACTGTATGATATTGGCCTTTCAAGATCTTCTTTACTTTGGTTTAATTCATACTTACACCATAGACAACCATGTGTTTTGTATCAGGGAAGTTGTTCGGATTTTAAAACTATTGATAGAGGAGTACCTCAGGGCTCATCTCTTGGACCGCTATTGTTTTCTATTTTTATAAATAATCTTCCACAAGTTTGTTCTAATTGTCAAATTCAGTTATATGCGGATGATACTGTTATTTACTTTTCTAGCTCGGATATTTCTTATATTCAGCGATCAATCCAGTCTGATTTTGACGTAGTTCAAAATTGGTTTACGTATAACAAACTTTTGCTAAATAAAAAGAAGTCTTATTATATGTAGTTTAATACAAAACAAATCTCACTACCAACTGACGACTTAATTAATTTTATAGATGGAACTCCAGTGTTAAAAGTTGATGAGTTTAAATATTTAGGTCTTCTGCTTGATTCTCAATTGTCATTTAGATCACATATTGACTTAGTTATTAAGAAAATATCATATCGACTTAGAATACTTTATTTCTCAATGAATTGCTTTACCTGCCAGGTTAGAAAAAGAATTATTACTCAGTTAATACTTCCAATCCTTGACTATGCCGATATAATTTACCAAAACACCTCTGATACAAATCTTCGTCCTCTTAATGTTGTTTATAATAATCTTTGTAGATTTGTACTGAGGTGTCCATACAAAACGCACCATTGCCAAATGTATGAATTATTAAATTGGCTATCTTTAAAGTCAAGAAGGCATTATCACTGGTTTCAGTTTATTTTTAAATGTTATCACTTAAATTATCCTTTGTATCTAAAACAATATCTAATTCCATTTCGCTCTTCACATAATTTAAGGCACACCGATCAATTATTTTTTTACGTTCCTAAAATTAATAAAGAAGTAGGTCGTCGGGCATTCAAATTTAAAGCTCCTTCAGATTGGAATAATTTACCAAGTGTAATTAGATCCAGTACCTCGTTTAATTTCTTTAGGCCATTACTACATGGCCAACGATACCGATGTGTAAAAAATTGACCATATCGGCCGATATTATATCGGCGGCCGATATATCGTGCATCACTAAAAAAATCCCCATCAGCGACCGATCAATTTGGAGACCCCCACCCCAACAACTACCAAACAAACTATGGGATTTCTTTGACGAAAATGAAAAACAAATTAAAAAGTTAACTTCCCACCCTCAATCACCAAAACCTAACTTATCTCCTCAAGAAATAGAAGCCTTAGATTGACCAACAGAAAAAAATGTAGTCCTTAAACCAGCAGATAAGGGTAACACAGTAGTGGTTATGGATTAAGGCCAACGACAATTACAGGACACAAACTTTTACATTAAAATTCCAAAACCAACTTATTCAGAATCCATTCCTCGAATCAAACAAATGGTTGAAAAAATAGGAAGGGAAGGCTTCTTACAACCCAAACAAACAAAATACTTATTAGGGGAACACAATCCTAGACCCAGGAGATTCTACCTATTACCCAAAATCCACAAACCCAGGGAGGAATGGCCAACTCCATACATGCTCCCAGGATAGTATCAGACTGCGGGAGCGAATCCTATAGGATTGCAGAATACATTGAGCATTACCTAAAACCACTATCAATCAAACACGATAACTACATTAGGGACACATATGACTTCATCAACAAAATCAGGACGATACAAATCCCACCAGAAGCCATTCTCTTCACAATGGACATAGTCAGTCTATACACAAATATCGAGACTCAATTAGGACTCCAAGCAGTTAGAGAAATCTTTGAAAAAAATAAAGATATCACAAGACCAGACGAGTCTATTCTCCAACTATTGGAAATTAGCTTAACATGCAATGATTTCGAATTCGCAGGGAAATATTACCTCTAGACAAATGGTACAGCAATGGGTAAAAAATTTGCCCCTTCATACGCCAACATATACATGGCACATTGGGAAGAAACGGTCTTTCCTAAATGCAACACACTACCATTCAAATACTACAGGTTTCTTGACGATATTTGGGGAGTATGGGAACACGGTATGGACAGTCTCGAAGAATTCATACAAAACTTAAACAATCATCACAGACTAATCAAAGTCAAAACCACGGTAAACCCCAATATGGTAAACTTCCTGGATACCACCATCTTTAAAGGTCCGGACTTTGATTCTACACATAAACTAGACTCAAAAGTTTATTTCAAGGAAACAGACACACACGCACTACTTCCCCATAAAAGTTTCCACCCAAAACATACCTTTGAGGGAATTGTCACAGCACAACTCTTCAGGTTCTCTAGAATTTGCTCAAGAGAAGAAGACTTCCAGGGAGCCAAACAAATCCTGTTTAAATCCCTCCGTAGCAGGGGATATACCAAATCAAAACTCAAAAAAAAATATAACAAATATCAGGACAAACAAACAAACTGGGGAGAATGACAAATCCCGGATGAACAAATTGTAGTCCTGGCCATTTTTACCTACACACCAACCACGAGAAAACTAAACAAAAAAATCAAAGATAATTTTGCACAAATATTCAACACCACACAAAACATCACCATTTTGGCAGCATACAAAAGAAACCCCAATCTCAGAGATATCCTAGTTAAAAGCCGCCTTCCTACAAAAAAACCTATACACTTAATCCATAGACCCAAAACGGTTAAGCAAACAGGGAAACACAGAGCCTACTTAGTACCGAATATACCTCTCAACAACACTAATTGTATATACTTGATAACATGCAACAAATGTAAAAAAAAGTACGTCGGACAAACTAAAAATTTGATTAGGAGCAGACTAGGGCTGGGCGCTATGGCCAAAAAAAATTATCACGATAATTTTTTTATATTAGTCGATATCGATAATTATCACTATAAATGACAAATCTTTATTTCTTTCAAGTTTAAAGGCATATTTTTGCTCCTAAGTGAAAGTTGTAGAAACCAGAGCGTTAGGTTAATTGTGGTTTTAAACTACTCTTTATTGTCAGAACATATCATGACAAACACTTGCCAAACAGGTGAACATTTCACAAATCTGAGGTAGAACATTCAAACATTTGTCATTTTTCCTTAAAATAAATACAGCATATTCATTTTTCATTGATTCTAGCACCCAACAACACAACAAGATGACATTTAATAATGATAATAATAATCATTTAAGCTCCTTATTATGTAGCCGAATCTGTGCTGGTTTGTATTGGCCGCCTGCAGTTTTCTCTTTTTTTTGCCTCCAGCTAGCGCCGTGAATGTAACTGACGTCGGCTCAAAATTAGTCTATTGGATGTTGCGGTGGTTCGTGACGTAAGCAACCACCAGTTAACCACACCCTTGCCTAAAGAAAGACGCGTCTCAGGTGCACGCCCCCCTCCACTGGGCTCTGGCCACTTTTCCAGCATTTTTCAAATAGTGAAAAATGGCATTTTCCATGCCAGTGGGTGGAGTCAGGCTCTGACCAGGGGTTTAGTTACCCTTTAAGATCTGTCGCTGATGACAGGATCTTACGCATTTAATTTTCTCATTTACTCTTGACTTTCATTTCACAAACGGGATTTTGAAAAGTGGGGAGACATGTCCCCCCTGTCCCCATAGGAAATATAACGCAAAGTATTGCCGGAAAAAGGCTAAATGAATGCGATCTTTAAGACAATTTGTTAAATACTTGACGGGCCGGATTAAACAGCCTAACGGGCCGTAGTTTGCCCACTCAGTTTGCTAGATAGTCTGGTTACCAGACCAGAGCTCAGGAATGGCTATTATTACAGATCCCTAAGATCTCCTCTGAATTGGGTAGATCGGCTTTTAGTTTTTTGCCCCTCACATTTGGAATGAATTACAATGTACTATTAAACTAGCTGATCTGGTGCCTTTATGGCATTTTTGACATTTGCTTAAAGGGATAGTTCACCCAAAAATGAAAATTCTGTCAGTATTTACTCACCCTCATGTTGTTCAACCCCGTAAGACCTTCGTTCATTTTCGGAACACAAATTAAGATATTTTTGATTAAATCTGAGAGCTGGATCACTCCTCCATACTCTTCTAAGGGATTCAACTTGCCGGCCTCGATAAGTTATTTAAGACATCGTTAAAATACAACCCCAAATCAGAAAAAGTTGGGACATTTTGTAAAATGCATTAAAATCAAGAATCTGTGATTTGTTAATTCTATTTAAACTTTTTTTAACTGACAAAAGTACAAAGAAAAGTTTTCCAATGTTTTCACTGACCAACATAATTGTATTTTGTAAATATGAACATAAATTGACATAATCTGAGAGCTGAGAATTTGTTCCTACCAAAAGTATCCTGCTTTGTCTAGTCTGTTAGTGTCCTCTAAGCTCCGCGATTTTTCTCTGCGTGAGAAAATGTATGTGTGGCGAGAGCGTTTGAAAAGTGTCGATTGCGTGAGTCTCAAGCTGAAAGCGTGAGAGTTGGCAGCTCTGCTTTTAGAAGGGGGATAACTCGTCGGCAGCGTTTCTCCTTCCACCATACTTTTTCTCCATGTGAGGATTGTTTACATTAGACTAGAGTGCGCACTGCGCCTCATGCACACAGTGCTTATACATGTGGGGATTGTTTACATCAGAGTGCGCACGTGTTTTGCGGAGCATATACGCAGTGTTTTTTAAAGCGGTTGATGGAAAATAAGCTAATGCACGTTCTAAAAATCTAAATTCGGATCTATTATTTGTCACGGTATTTTGAAGTGCCCGCAATAGCTGGGTTTCAGTCACGTGATTATGATGACGATTATGATGACGCGGGAAGGCGGGGCGATTTCAGATGGAGGGCAGGAAGTAAACATGGAGAATACGTCTATGGAGGAAACCGTTGCGGAGAGACCGTATTGAGTCTAATTTACCTTGATCATTTAATGTCCCATTTCCACTGATCCCCTGAAGGACAACCTAATGCTATATAAACACAGACACAAAAAACACGTTGGCTAGCTAACATACCGTCGCTGCAGACACGGCATTAACAGACTCTGCTCCTCCCAAACCGCAGACGTAACGTTACGTTAAAAATCCACTTTTTACGGCGTTGTTCTGTGAGCTTTTTACATTTCTCACCTTTATGAATGACAATCTTTGGTACTCTATAAAAACCCTTTCCCTTTTCTCGATTAGAAAGATTGGAGAAGCCGTAAACTACACAAAACATTGATGGCAGATCCTCAGCTATTTCACTTCCTGCCCTCCATCTGAATTTTCGCGCTCTCGCGATGCAGCAGCGTGACGTCACGTGAAACCAACCTATTAGAGATGTGACGTTCGGCACCGAGGCTTCGAAGCTTGTATCAAAAAAACAAAACATCTCACATGAACCACTGTACCGGAGCTTGATTCGTCTTGCCATAACCATGTGATTAGTGACGTCCGAAGCTTCGTTTTGACACACAGCCACGTGACTGCTTCATATTCTGATTCATAAATAGCGCGAACCTCGTGCAGGTTTCGAGTGTCATGCGCTTCGGTAGTGAACTGAGGCCGAAACAGAGGGTGAGCTCTTTTGAATTTTCAGCATGGAACCAGCCAAGCGTTTTCAGGTCGTATCCACAAATACAGTAAGCTTATTATTATTATTATTATTTTGTCAAGAATATGATTTTAAAATGAATTATGATTTACAAATTTATATAAAATAAATATAATAATTATGTAAATTGATATTTACATGTAATGTTATGCATATTCGGTGTACAATAAACAATATATTATGTTAAATAATAGGCCTACATTCTATATGAAAAAAAAGTACTCAAGTTAATGTGACCTCCTTCTGTAGGTTGAGTACCTTACAGTGGTGTGAAAAAGTGTTTGCCCCCTTCCTCATTTCCTGTTCCTTTGCATGTTTGTCACACTTAAGTGTTTCGGAACATCAAACCAATTTAAACAATAGTCAAGGACAACACAAGTAAACAAAAAATGCAATTTGTAAATGAAGGTGTTTATTATTAAATGTGAAAAAAAATCCAAACCATCATGGCCCTGTGTGAAAAAGTGATTGCCCCCTAAACCTAATAACTGGTTGGGCCACCCTTAGCAGCAACAACTGTAACCAAGCGTTTGCGATAACGTGCAATGAGGCTTTTACAGCGTCCTGGAGGAATTTTGGCCCACTCATCTTTGCAGAATTGTCCTAATTCAGTTACATTAGAGGGTTTTCGAGCATGAACGGCCTTTTTAAGGTCATACCACAACATCTCAATAGGATTCAGGTCAGGACTTTGGCTAGGCCACTCCAAAGTCTTCATTTTGTTTTTCTTCAGCCATTCGGTGGTGGACTTGCTGGTGTGTTTAGGATCATTGTCCTGCTGCAGAACCCAAGTTCGTTTCAGCTTGAGTACACGAACAGATGGTCGGACATTCTCCTTCAGGATCTCTTGGTAGACAGCAGAATTCATAGTTCCTTTTATCACGGCAAGTCTTCCAGGTCCTGAAGCAGCAAAACAGCCCCAGACCATCACACTACCACCACCATATTTTACTGTTGGTATAATGTTCTTTTTATGAAATGCAGTGTTCCTTCTACGCCAGATATACTTGGACACACACCTTCCAAAGAGTTCCACTCTTGTCTCATCGCTCCACAGAATGTTGTCCCAAAAGTCTTGGGGATCATCAAGATGTGTTGTGGAGAAATTGAGACGAGCTTTGATGTTCTTTTTGCTCAGCAGTGGTTTTCTCCTTGGAACTCTGCCATGCAGGCCATTTTTGCCCAGTCTTTTCCTGATGGTGGAGGCATGAACGCTGACCTTAACTGAGGCAAGTGAGGCCTGCAGTTCTTTGGACGTTGTTGTGGGGTCTTTTGTGACTTCTTGGATGAGTCGTCGCTGCGCTCTTGGGGTAATTTTGGGCGGCCGGCCACTCCTGGGAAGGTTCACCACTGTTCCATGTCTTCGCCATTTGTGGATAATGGCTCTCACTGTGGTTCGCTGGATTCCCAAAGCTTTGGAAATGGCTTTATAACCCTTTCCAGACTGATAGATCTCAATTACTTTCTTTCTCAATTGTTCCTGAATTTCTTTGTGTCTCGGCATGATGTGTAGCTTTTAAGGATCTTCTGGTGGACCTTACTGTGTCAAGCAGCTCCTATTTAAGTGATGCCTTGATTGTGAACAGGTGTGGCAATAATCAGGCCTGGGTGTGGCTAGAGAAATTGAACTCAGGTGTGGACAACCACAGTTATAGTATGTTTTAACAAGGGGGGCAATCACTTTTTCACACAGGGCCATGATGGTTTGGATTTTTTTTCACCTTTAATAATAAACACCTTCATTTACAAATTGCATTTTGTGTTTACTTGTGTTGTCCTTGACTATTGTTTAAATTGGTTTGATGTTCCGAAACACTTAAGTGTGACAAACATGCAAAGGAACAGGAAATGAGGAAGGGGGCAAACACTTTTTCACACCACTGTATATATTCTCAACAGCTTTCTTATAATAACAACTGTCACAACCTGGCTCGAGGGTTATGGCAAAAGAGGGAACGAGGCAGCACAACTGGTCAAAAGTGATTTATTTAACAAAAGAGTAACTAAACATAACTAATTAAGTATGAAAAGTAAATCTATAACAGAAGTAAACCCAAAACAAGATATAACAGTCGGAGTGATCAAGCCATGGTGAGGTCTGGATTGCAGAGAAGAGAGCAAGAGCGTGTAGTTTGTGGAGCTTTATCTCCACTGGCTCACAGGTTCCAGGTGCACCCAATCAGCAATCACCTCAACAGAACAAAGAGAATTAACAATCACACAGGGGCCATCACACAACACATCGTCAATGTTGAGACATTTTAGAGCTAAACATGAAAACACATCTTCTGGAAGTGGACCAACCAGTGGCGGAGCCAGGGGGTGGCCAGGGGTGGCCATGGCCACCCTTGGCTTAAGCTTGGCCACCCCTTTGGCCACCCCTCTCACAACTGTTGTTTCTGTCTCGCTCTTATTTTTACAAGAATTGTGTTTTTAAAACACAGAACTGTCACTTTAAGACCACAAAAAACGTGAGACTTTTCAGACGCGCACTCCAACTTCACCTCAGCGCCAGGCGCAAGTCAAACGAGTGCGGAAATGTACGGGTCGGGTGCCGAATGAGCTTCAGCAGTGATCGATGTTCCTCAACTGGTGGGTTGCGAGACCGTTTTGAGTGAGTCGCATAATGTCCATTCAAAGAAACAACAACGTAATTCTCTTTTTTTTTTCCGATTCTACTTTTATTTTGAAAGATCTGTGTGAAAGCTTGTGACACTTCTGTCAGATGCGGAGAAAAGCGCGTTGTCCTGAATCAGGCTATCTGCGGTAAAATGAGATGTTGTAAGGTCAACAAATGTCAGTAAAACTAACTTTCCTGTCCTGACAGCCATTGTACTGTACTTGCACATCACGCGCAATGTGGCGTGCTGTAGCAGTAATTCTGTCGTCAATTAGCTAACTCATGAAATAATCAAAAAGGCGATAAAATCTGTGTCAAAACTGCATGCATGCATGTATTTGTTATATATGCGTCACATATGTCTCGACTAAAATATTCTGCCATGTGAAATCACAATTTAAGCCACAAACTGATAGGCTATGTGATTTTTTTAAATGTTCAAATAAATGTGAGCACTGTGCATTTGTAGGCTACTAGAAGATAGGCGGTAATTTTGCTTTAATTTGTAAAGGAAAAACAAAAATGTATCATTTTTAAATCCATAAAATAACTAATTTTACATTCTGGTATTTATGTGCTGTTTACTTCCGCCTTGTTCACATTCTTGCACATAGGGATTCAAAAGAGATGTTTTCCCCCCTTTTTAATTTAGGTATGATAGAATGGTTTAGATTCTTTATTTTGACAACTAATATAGAAAGATGAAGAGTTAATTGATTATATAAAATTCAATGAAGGTTAAATAATCTTCAAACTACAGTAGTTCTGCATGTCTCATCCATGAAGGTGCAAGAATGTTGGGGGTTTTGAGAACCAGAACCAAGCTAACTGAGCAAGTTGAACTTTAGCTATAGTGTGTGTACTCTTTATTAATATGCCTGGAGGTGGTAAGTAGCTAATAATAATAAAAAAGATCAAATTCACTCAGTATTCCATGATTCCTAATTCACTACTATCTCAATTACAATTAAGTACAAATGAACTGTATTCAGTTGTGTAGGAAGGCACTAAAACAGTCCAATACATTATTTAAACAAATTTTTATGTTAAAATAATTAAGATTTATATGCCACCCCAGACTGTTTGCTGGCCCTTGCCTGGCCACCCCTATGAAAAAATCCTGGCTCCGCCACTGGGACCAACAACTATAAGACTTCTGATCAGTCATTAATTTATTTGTTTGTCAATTTCTGTATTTATAATGAGATATCTTATATAGTGCATAGTTATAATACTTATTCAGTTATATTTTAAATACTTTACTGTATTGCAGGGATCAGAAAACAAATGATTGATGGGGCTACTCAAAAGCAGGGCTCTAGAGTGCGACCAATTTGGTCACATATGCGACCAAAACTTGTAAGGGTGCAAATAAAATTTTTCCAATGTCACACCGGTGCACCTAACGTCCTCGCGTCCGATGCCTCTCCACGAACGAATCGCATGTTCTCCTTTGTCGGAACTCACACTCATGTTTGGATCATATCATGGTCTAAACCAATCAGAGACAGAGATAGGGCGGGTCTTTGCCTCTGATTGGCTGTGGTAGGCCTACACTGCTCCGTGCTGTGTGATTGAAATTGCGACCATGTGGTCTGACTTGAAGAACGAACGACTCAAAACCGAAGAGATGAACTAATCATTTCTCTTTCCGGTACTGACAGCATAGTCTCTATGGGACTGACAGGAAGAACAAAAGACTTGGACCCGGCCCGAACCCGAAGACTCGAGACTCGCGAAAGATTAACTAATAATTTCTGTCGTGACTTCAAGTACCTTATGCTATGTTGCGTGCATGCGCGGTCAACACAAAATGAACGAATCACTCTCTGAGACAACTCGGTAGTCCCGAGTCATATTAAAGATTCGTTCAAAATGAACGAATCGTTCATGAACGACACATCACTAGATCATTCAAACTGATTCGCGAACCGATTTAGACAGATCTGCCAACATGTTTGATGAAGTAGGGGGCAGGCCAAGATGGCGACTGAGTGACATCCCTGTGGCGAAGCTCTGCATTCATTATATAATTGACAAAAGATTTAATATGTAAAAGGGCACAAAATAATAATTTCTTTACTGATCTGTGAAAATCTTTGTTCGTTCTTATGTTTTTCTAACTTTTAACTTCTAACAACGAGCGCGATGGAAGATAAGCCTACTCGAGGTGCCATGCACTCATACGCAAGGAAATCTCTGGATGCCTCGCTCAAAGGGAATGACGCTAAGAATACATCAGGAGGTAAAGTTCCCTTACCTGAAACACCTAGACAACCTGCCAAAAAGTCAAAATTGGGTGAAAGAGTGGCGTCGGATATTCAGATGGTCTCTAATTCGAACCTGATGGAAGTTTTGGAGAGAGTTGAAAAAATGCAACTGGAATTTATGAATCGGATGCAATCCCTCGAGGCGACCGTGCAAGTCAACACGGCCTCGTTAAACAGTGTGACTGAGGCGCTTGAGTTTATGAGCAATCAAATTGAAGAGGTATCAAGCAAGGCGAGCTCGTTACAGAACAGGGTGGAATCACTGGAAAGGGAAAACTGCGTGCTACGTGATGAATGCGAGGAGCTGGATGCCTATAAAAGGAGGTGGAATCTGCGAGTGTCCGGTATTCAGGAGCAGCGAGGAGAAGATGTACGGAAAAGTCTGACCGACTTATTCGGCAAAGTTTCTCCGGAGATCGCAGACCAGCTCGTCTACACGCTCGACATCGCCCACAGACTGGGCCCGCACGCTGAGGGAGCTCGCACAAGCCGTCGCATCATCGCGCAGTTTCTGTCACGCAATGTTCGAGATAAAATCTGGAGGGATGCCAGAACCGCGGCCATTCTCAAAGAAATGAAAATCAGAATTTTTGAAGGCTTAACGCAAAGCACCAAAGACGCCAGGAACAAACTTTGGCCACTTGTGGAACGAGCAAGAAAGGAGGGGAAGAGAGCAGGCTTCAGAGGGCCCTTTGCATATGTCGATGGTAAAAAGATTTCTGCAAATGATCAGCAAGGCTGAATGATGCTGTGGCATCCTCGTCGAAGTCTCAGCACACACTCTGTGGTAGGCTACTCTCGAGTAGGCACGGACTGCTTCACTTTTTTTTTTTTTTTTTTTCAGACAGATAGACTTTTAGTAGTTCTTAGCGTTGCCCATTTGATCTTGTTGAACATGCTGGGTCTTTAACGCAATTGTTTATTTTATTTGGAAAATTATTATTTTATGACAATAGTCGTAAATACAGAATTATTACTTTTGAAACCATACTTTTTTGTCAATGAGAGCGCTCGTTCTGAAGAAGCAAGGTACCAAAAACTTGATACTGAAAGAGGAATGAAAGTGAGAGAGAACAAACAAAAGGGCTAAAAGAAACAAAACGAATAAGACTTTTACTCATGCCCTTGTACTCGTTACTCCTGGTTCTATATAATGTTGCAGAGTCAGGCGAACTACTGCATTTTTTGTTTTATTCTAGTTTTTTATGCTCTAATTGATATCCTATTTCATACCTAGTTCTTTAGGTATTATATACTCTTGTTTATTTTTTTTTTATGTCTTTGTCTTTATTTTCATTAAATGCCAGGGGTTTGAAAAACAATATCAAAAGGAAGGCTTTATTTTTGTTAAGAGGCACAAAGTAGATATCTGTTTTTTTCCAGGAAAGTCACTCTACATCTAAAGATGCCAAATTTTGTAGGTCACAGTGGGTCAATGACATCTGGTTGTCACATGGGTTTGAACATTCTGCTGGAGTAGGGATTATGAGGTATAATTTTAATGGTAACATTTTGGAAACCAGTATTGATCCTTCAGGACACTTCTTGCTAATGGTTGTTGTTGTCAATCATTTTATATTGATTATTGTGAACATCTATGGTTACAACTCTGTTACAGAGAACTGTGCTTTCTTTAACACCCTAGATCAAAAACTTTCAAATGCTTTAGGCAAATATCCTTCTGCTTTTCTGATTTTAGGTGGTGATTTTAACATAGTAATGAATAACATGCTAGATAGGCTCCCTCCGAGAAAAGCAGTTTCCCCAAACTCAAATCTTGTAGCATTTATGGATAAATTTGACTTAGTCGACATCTGGAGAGAAATGTATCAGGATGTAATACAGTACACCTGGAGTAACAAAGACCGTTCAAGGCAGTCCAGAATTGATTATTGGTTGATTTCTAAAACATTAAGTAGCAATAATATCTCTATTAATATTAGTAACAGCCCACTGACTGACCACAGTGCCATTTACATTTTAGTTAATTTATCGCAAAATATCGCAATTAATGCCTGCAAACCGTCGCTCTGGAAATTAAATAGCTCCCTCCTTAAATATGAAAGGGCCAAACAACAGATTATTGAACTAATTCAAATTTACTGGGAAAGGGCTGAATCACAAAAAGCTTATGGGCGTAACTGGGAGCTTTTAAAATATGAATTAGGGAAATTCTTAAGAAAATTTGGTAATATAGCAAAGCAAAATAGATTAATAGAGGATGAAGTTATTTCACAATTATCTGCTATATCGTTTAAGGAACCATTGACAGATATTCAAAGCATTGAATATTCCAAACTACAAAATAAATTAGATGACCTGTATCGATCCAAAGCTAAAGGAGCCTATATTAGATCCAGAAAAAAGTGGCTGGAAAAAGGTGAGCAAAATTCAGCCTATTTTTTTAGGTTGGAAAGATCCAATGCTGTGAATGCTTCTGTTGATCGTCTCCGTACAGATGATAGAGTTCTGGAGAATCCTAGGGAAATCGCTTCTTTTTGCTCCAAATTCTATAATAACTTGTATACATCAAGATATTGTGACGATTCAGCCAAATCTTTTTTTTGAATCTATTAATGAAAATAAAGTTATTCCTTTAGAAGATAAAGAACCTTGTGATAATGATATATCCCAATCAGAAATTCTACAGGCTATTAAGAGTTTAAAAAATAATAAAAGTCCCGGCTGTGATGGTTTAACCTCGGAGTTATACAAGATGTTTGCAGAGAGCTTATCCCCTTTCTTTCTAAAAGTGTTTGAGGAAAGTCTGGAATCGGAAGCACTTCCAGCAAGCATGACTCAAGGGGTCATCATCACTTTGATACCCAAACCCAATAAAGATAAAGAATGTTTAGAAAATTGGAGACCGATTACCCTCTTAAAATAATGATTACAAAATTCTAGCTTTAATTTTAGCAAAAAGAATTAAAGATGTCCTTAACTATATTATCGATGAATCACAATCAGGTTTTATGGAAAAAGTCACATTACAAATAATATATATAAGATTAGTCCTAGATATTTTAGATTACGAGGATCTCATCCCTAATGATAGTTATACGTTTTTCCTAGACTTCTATAAAGCCTTTGACTCGCTTGAGCATAATTTCATATTTCAAGCCCTTACCAAATTTGGGTTTGGAGATTCGTTTTGTAGAGCCATCAGGACTTTGTATAGAAATAATAATAGTGTTATCAAATTAAAATTCGGAACCTCACCAAGATTTGATTTGTCACGTGGAGTAAGACAAGGCTGTCATATCTCCATATTTATTCTTGCTTGCCTCACAACTTTTAGCTCTGCATATTTCCAGTAGTAGTTTACAAGGTATTTCAATTGACGATAGACAAATTATTATTAGCCAGCTGCCTGATGACACCTCTTTGTTTTTAAATGATGCCTCTCAAATCCCTTTAGCTTTAAGATTGATTGATTCCTTTTCCAGAGCCTCGGGTCTGTATCTAAATATTAACAAATCTGAGTTAATGTCAATTAAAAACTGTAATGTTCCCTCTATATGCAATATCCCTGTGAAAGATCAAGTTACATACTTAGGAATTGTAATTAATAAAGACCAAAAAACAAGATGTAAACTCAATTTTGATCCTCTAATAAAGAAAACCCAAAGGAAACTCAATTCTTGGCTGCAGAGAGACTTGTGGATACGAGGAAGAGTTCTGCTCTCTAAAGCTGAAGGATTGTCCAGACTAGCGTATGCAGCTCTCTCCTCTGAGGTTGATAAAGGAACATTAAAAAAGGTCGATAGCATGTTAAATAATTTTGTTTGGGAAAATAAAACCCACTTCATTAGAAAATCAGTACTGATGAATTCATTAAAACAGGGAGTTTTGGATTTCTTAGATTTTACTACCTTAAACACACTTAAAATTAATTGGCTTAAAAATTCCCTTAATAATCCCTCTTCACTTTGGAATATTATCCCTAATTATATTTTCTCAAAAGCAGGTGGCCTGAATTTTCTCTTACTTTGTAACTATAATGTTACAAAGATCCGTGTCAAACTCTCTAATTTTCATAAGCAGATGCTCTTGGCACGGTCCCTAATATACAAACACAACTTTTCCCCACACAGATATTACTTATGGAACAATAAGGATATTCTTTACAAGAATAAGTCACTTTCTTTTGACAACTGGTTCAAAAACGGCCTTCTTTTAGTTGGACAGCTTTTTAATTCACAGGGCAGACTTTACAACTATTTAGATTATTTACAGAAATATAAAATTCCTATAACTGCCAATGAATATGCTATTGTTTTCAATGCAATTCCCTCTGGAGTGTCTCTTCTGTTGCAAGGCTCCACATTTCCATGGCCATGTACGTACTCTCTGAACCTAACTGACACGATGATCGGAAATGTATGCTTTTCTGTAGAGCAACAAAAAAATAATTATAAAATCAGAGCTCTCTTCCAGAAAGAGATAATAACAATTCCGTATGTAATACCATACTGGAATAATATTTACATTTATTCATTTAGCTGACGCTTTTATCCAAAGCGACTTACAATTCCTATATGTCAGAGGTCGCACGCCTCTGGAGCAACTAGGGGTTAAGTGTCTTACTCAGGGACACATTGGTGTCTCACAGTGGATTCGAACCCGGGTCTCTCACACCAAAGGCGTGTGTCTTATCCACTGCTCCAGCACCACCCACCACCACCCAGATACTTCCTCTAATATTGTAGAGGAAGTATCTGCTTACCAATAAAGTAAAAGAAATAACATTTAAATTAATTCACAAATGTCACCCAACCAAAGCCTTTCTTAGGAGATATAAGTCAGACATTGAAGTGAACTGCTGTTTTTGTCATTCTCCTGAGGAAGATGTCATTCACTTGTTTTGGCAATGCACCCACACAGAGAAATTTTGGTCAGATTTGTTAATTTTTATCCAATCTTATTTTGTAAGTGACTTTTCTTTCTGTTTTAAAGATGTTTTCTTTGGTTTGTTTGACTACTCAGAGAAAACAGGACAATATTACATAATTAATTTGTGTTTCCTTATAGCTAAATTTTACATACACATGCAAAAATTCACTGGCTCTAAAGCCTGTTTTATGCTTCTGCGGCGAATCGACGGCGTACCCCCGCAGACCCCTCTGCTTCGCCGCGAACCCCTCCGCCGTAGCTCGACGTGCACCTACAAAAAATTTTAACTACGCGTCGAGGCGACGCAGACCACAAGGGCTGTGATTGGTCAGATGCACCGCGATGCAACTCAACCTGACGCAGAACCATAAAACGGCCAAGACGCCGTAGGAGTGACGGCGTAGCTATGCCGTGGAGTTGACGCAGAAGCATAATGAGGCCTTAAACCTCTCTTTTCTTTATTCAAAGATGATCTAGACAGGTACATGGAAACTATCCAGAGCTCTGTTAATCCCAAAGCATTGAAAACTGTATCTCTATATTCATCCTTTTTGTCCTCTTAGACTTAAGGTATAAATGCATTGCATTTTTTTTCTTTTGTTACCCTGGCAACTTGTTTGTGTCTGTGTATTTTGTTGTCATTCTTTGTTTTTTTTCCATGTTTATCTGTATTGCTTTAATGCTTTGTAATGTAAAAAAAAAAAAAGAAGTCTGATGAAGTCTTAAAAAAAAAAGTGTGATTCATTTGTAAATTGAGCATCGCTCATCATGCCCATAAAAAAGATACAGCGCGCTTGGAATAAACTACGCATTTAACATGTTTGCATTAAAATAAAGTACGCCGTTTGCATCCCTGTGTGACCAAACGGTTACCGGCAAGACGGAAGTCAGCCTAATCTACGGAAATAATTCTTAATATAATTTTTAGTTGTCAACTACGTCACCTAGGGACTTGCACCCTAAGAATTACAAGCCACCGGCTTTTATCTACTCAGAGCACACGGGCGCTTTGTTATCAGCAAGTAACTGGGCAGAGTCATGGGTTCTACAAAAATAGACTTTATTCCAACAAACCTCAGACTCACTGTAAAACCACCCCTCAACGGAGCATTAGACAAGAATACTCAATTCCAAACATACACACAAGAATTGACAAAAAAATAAATCAAAAAGTTGAAAATGTAAATAATAGTAAATTACCAAAAGAAAAATAAATCAAAAGAACACATTAATTCCAACACATTCATCAGCATGACCATACAGGGCTGGAGGACATCTACTTTGGGCACCCCCGGCTGGAAGTGGCCTACAAGGAAAGCAAAAGAAAAACTCCCTCAATACTCGCACCCCACCACACCACACAAGTGAAATAGAGCACTCTCAGTGAACGGGAGACCCCACTAGCACAGCCCCAGGACACCTGCGTAAGTGGCCCTCAGCTCCTGCATGGAAATACAAAAAAAGAAATGAATACAAATACAATAAACAATTTCACACCACTGGCAATGTAAATACAAGAAAATAATAAGCACAATAATGAATCTGCAGCACAGGAGAATAACTCCTTTTAGTCACTAACACACAAAAAAGGCAAAATATTCAGTAAATCAACTTCAATCACGGACACATATAATAACAACAAAACTAAGAATCAGTGAGACATACAAACAAAGAAACTACACACCAATTCAATTTACCATTGCATTTTTAGACAGAAAAACACAAACCAGGTTAACTAGAAATAAAAGAAAAGGCAAAATCATAAAATCTGAGTGAGACAACTTAGCTGACCGGGCCGCTCGCGCTACTGCCAAATATTGCAGCACATCATGCCCAACCTATCCAACACAAAGATATCAAGAGTCAGAGCATGGTCAAATCAATCCTAGTGGAAGAAATGCTCAATACATACCGAGGATGACGATTTTGTTTACATTGGTGAACTGCAGCTGGTGCACAGACGCCACTAACGACCAACGCCACAATGATACACACTATAAGCGCACGTACACCAACATTAAGCCCACATGAACGCCACTCACCTGAACAAACAACCAGCCAACCCCAACCTATCCGCTCCTGTATTAAGTGGTCCAACTGATTTGCATGCTACCTCCCAGTCTATACCAGTGCCAACAGAGAATATTTAATAGTCATATCATAAGAAAACAGATCGAACGCAAACACTTACACATACCTTTTCCCTGCAGCACGTCGAGACAGAATGACGACACAGAATAGGGCGGGTGTAGTCTCGCGTAGCCAGACCTTCAGACTGACGGCTGAAGGTCTGGAATTCATAGCAGCTTTCTTTGGCCAAGGCCCGCCCATAAGGCCGTTTGACCGACATGTCAAACAACCAATTACAGTTCGTTTCGTTCAGCGTCACGTTTCGGGGCGTGGAAATGTCCCCACAACAACAGACCGGCGTGCAACAAGTCAGTCAGCATAGAAAATCAAAGAAGGAGAAGAAAACAAGCAGTAAGTCATTGATCTGTTCGTGCACGTATAACAACCATTACTTACCATAGAACAATGGTGTGCACTTCATCAACAGCCATACCGATGAGACGCTCGCGGTAAACATCTGTTTGAAGCATATCTCTCCACTTTTTAACACCCACAAGCAATTCTGGAGAACCGAACACAATACTGAATCGGCCAGCTGCGATGTCAGCGTCTGTTGTTTCATGTTTGCCCGCAAACGCGGCTGATATCCCCTTCACAGTTAGGTACTTCACTTGATCTTCCATAATAGATAGGAGGGGACACACAACTAGTAAAATTGGATCTGCTGGGAATCCTTCTAATTGCTGACAAAGGGTCGGCCAGGCTTGGAAAATAATACTCTTCCCAAATCCCGTCGGCAAACAGGCTAAAATATCTCTTTTTGTCTCCACTAAGTGCCTCAAACAAAACTCCTGGACATCTCTTAAAGAGTCTATGCCGTGAACCTCGCATACTTTTGAGAATCCTACGTTTAGCTGATCTTGATAAATGCTCATTGTCACTCATGTAAACACAACAGTTTTTCTTCCGCAATCACACGTCTGCGCTTTGTTTCCCGGCGGACCGAAAATAAACGCGACACTCGCGCCCCCCGGAAATCCGATAAAATTCAACCAATCAGATGACGACTTCGACATTCCTGAAGTGTTTCCAGTTAAGTGTCCCATATGCATCAGACGTTTAGCCAACGTTCCGTGGGCGTGACGTCTGAGGCTGAGACTAGGGCGGGTGTTACAACAGATCGCCTCACAAAACAGGCGCAGCCCATTTAAATACGCACTTCCTAATTTGACATAACCAATGGGTGACATCTACGTCACCCACACACTACACCTGCATATAACGAGATTTGGGCCATACAAATTACGGGAGTTTCACGGGAGAAATAACAAAACGGGAAGGGGGCGGGAGATGGATGTGAAATACGGGAGACTCCCGGGGAAAACGGGAGTGTTGACAGGTATGACCAGGAGTTCTACAGACACATAATGAATGAGAAGGCCCTACTCGAAGCTGCCAGATCAGACAAAAAATATAAATTCAAGATGCACTGAATCCGGTAAGAACGCATTTTATCTTTCTAGTCTTTCCTATGGAATTTATGTGCTTATTTGGAAATGTGCTTTTTAGCGATTGGATTATTATTTTCACTTAATTATTTAGATTGAATAGACCCGTTCTGTTAAAATTAGTTTTATATTATTAGTGACGTTCACAGCGCCGTCAGCGCATTTTTATAAAGCCTATTAGCAATTTAAAGCATGTTAACATCACTGCAAAAAGACAAATATAAAATCAATATTTATTCACCTAGTATAATAATAGTAAGTTCTCTCCCTCGTGTCCCGCAAAATCAGGTCTGCTGACCTGCAACAGATCAATAGCCAGGTGGTCACCCTAGCTCGGTTCCCACGCCGCATCGGTTCAAATGCATAAGCAATAGGACACACGGGCTCAACAGTTCTTTCAAGTTCGTCTTCCTCCATTTCAAATCAAGCGCGTATTCAGTCCGGTCCAGGAACGCTTCACTCTCTTCACTCACCAACAGAACCAACCAACCCCGTTACGTAGGCTGTGACGTCACTCCAAAATGGCGACTTGCTAGATGGATAGCTAGCTAGAAATTACGAAAATAATTTTGTCATATCTGTGGTTTTAACAACTTTTTAAAATAAAATCTTAGGCAATGTGATTTTTCTAATATATGTAGCTACTACCAGTGCCAAAACATGGACGTTTCATTTCCCCTTTAAGATCAGCAGTTTTCTTTACAACACAAACACGGTCCATGGACATTGCATTTCCCACCTGAGGCTCAAAGATGCGTCCACTTCTGGCCTTCCTGGCGTCCACCCTAACCAGATGAACACGGTCCTTGGACATTGCATTTCCCTCCTGAGGCTCAAAGATGCGTCCACTTCCTGGCGTCCACCCTAACCAGATGAACACGGTCCTTGGACATTGCATTTCCCTCCTGAGGCTCAAAGATGCGTCCACTTCTGGCCTTCCTGGTGTCCACCCTAACCGGATGAACACGGTCCTTGGACATTGCATTTCCCTCCTGAGGCTCAAAGATGTGTCCACTTCTGGCCTTCCTGGCGTCCACCCTAACCAGATGAACACGGTCCTTGGACATTGCATTTCCCTCCTGAGGCTCAAAGATGCGTCCACTTCTGGCCTTCCTGGCGTCCACCCTAACCGGATGAACACGGTCCTTGGACATTGCATTTCCCTCCTGAGGCTCAAAGATGTGTCCACTTCTGGCCTTCCTGGCGTCCACCCTAACCAGATGAACACGGTCCTTGGACATTGCATTTCCCTCCTGAGGCTCAAAGATGCGTCCACTTCTGGCCTTCCTGGCGTCCACCCTAACCAGATGAACACGGTCCTTGGACATTGCATTTCCCTCCTGAGGCTCAAAGATGTGTCCACTTCTGGCCTTCCTGGCGTCCACCCTAACCGGATGAACACGGTCCTTGGACATTGCATTTCCCTCCTGAGGCTCAAAGATGTGTCCACTTCTGGCCTTCCTGGCGTCCACCCTAACCGGATGAACATGGGCCATGTACATTCTATTTTCCACCTGAGGAGGGAACTGTCACATACACAACAGTCATTTTACTTGGGGTGAACTCATTCACTTTATTTCCGGTTCAGCACTACAGGTCAAGTATGCATGACAACGGTATTGTTTAGATCAACACGTGACATCTCCCCTTTTAAACACGTGACATCTCCCCTTTTAAACACGTGGCATCTCCCCTTTTAAACACAAACCCTCAACTTATAATTTAGGCTCTTTAATCGAGGACTGACCTCTATCATGGTCCACTTGAAGTGCCCTTTCACTCCCTTTAGAAAGTGGCCGGCTAGTGTCAGGGTCACCATCCTGCATATCTCCAGGACCTAAATTCACAGAAAGTGGATCAGGAGTGTGTGAAGTACGAGCTTGCACCTCCATCTGAAGCAAGCCAAATTGATGCTGCAGTGCTTTAAATCGTCGTTCTTGCTCCTTTTGCTCTTGGGCCCTCACAGTCTCTCGAGCATCCATTTGCGCCATGTGTGCTCGGAACAAACTTGTCAGATCTGTAAGCTTTGGCTCCCGACCTCCTGACTCCTCTGCGGCAATTTCCTCATCCTCAATGATCTCCACACTGTAAAAAGTAAAACATTGCTGTTTTTCGTTTGATATATTTTTTTTTTCATTTCAATAGCCTAAAATTATTAGATTAAGTAAAATTACATTGTGTAATTTGTATGTGTCTTTCAATCTATTTTCTTAGATTGATACAATATAAAATTATAACATAATGAAATTTAAATTATACATTCAATCAAACGACTTTTATTAGATTAAGCATGGTTTGCGCATGCACACACATGAAAACTCGAGAAAAAGTTCTGGAAGAGACCGAACGCAGAAGTCGGAGGGTTATCTGCTGAACAGCGCAAAGCGAACAGGACACGTTTGTCAGGTAAGGGAGGAATTAACCAAAATTGCATGTCTACGTTATCCTTGCCCTTTATTTCACCACTCACACTATAATTTTTATAAGGTGACTAGTTCAGTTTTTATAAGGTGACTTCCTTGGCACAGTTTTACTGATAGCCAGGTTAGCAGTGACCGTTAACATAACGTTAAGCGTTTACAGGCTAGCGCGACCTATCTAGCATAATGTAATGGGGAAACTCATAGCATTAACGTCATATCATTTTAATGAACAGACACCCAGATTAGAAGTTATTATAACGTTAATTTTGACATTAGCGGTAAGTTATAGCGTTAGCATGGCAACATTTTACAGCTAACGATTTTCCTGGGAAATCCAAGAACTTAATATTAACGTTATATAGACTGATTGAATGGATATTATGAAAGGAAAAAAAATATTTTCTTGCTCTGAATGTTGTAAAAAAAAAGTTGTATTCATGACTAAGGCTTGAGTATATTGCATTTCTTTGCCGACAATAACGTTAACGTTAAATGAATCACCTCAATATGCGAGTGACGTGTAACGTTTCCCGCTCAGAGTTTAACGTTAGGCTGACAGGACAGGACGCATGTTTAACTGAACGAGCAGAGAGAGAAAGCCGGAGCCAGACGAAAGTATACCATCTCAAAACTAAGCGCTGTCTTGCTCTCTCTCCCTCGCACATATTAATCAAAATAAATCGACACGATGGTAAGGTCGGAAGACTAAAGTTTCATGTGGAACATTCGGAGATTTTATTTTTCCTGAATTACCGCTGTGTGTGAATTGTGCTGAAATACTTTGCCTTATCTTCTCTGAAAAGCGTTCCGCACATTCAGCTGACATAAAGCACACTTTAAATAAACGAAAAAAACTATCCAGTGATGAAATGTTTTCTATGATGACACAAATCTTGTGGGATTATCATAACCACTGGGATAATCACACAACGCGCACAAGTCCAATTCGCGAACTAATGACTCAATTGAACGATTCATTTTAATGAATGGTTAAAACAACTGATCTTTCCAACACTGAACTCACGAGACGTCTGAATCGGTGTATAACTAAACGGTAACACTTTACGATAAGGTTTCATTTAATACATAAATTACATAAAAAGTACAGCCCAGCTAACAAAATTATGTTCTGAAAACGTTGTGGGAATGTTGATTTGAAATGTTCTAAAAACGTTGAAATGTCCAGTTTGCTTAACGTTGCTGGAATGGTATCTTAATTTTAGCAAAACGTTGCTGGAACGTTAGCATAATGTTGCTGGAACGTTATCTTAAGGTTAGCATAACGTTGCTGGAACGTTAGCATAACGTTGCTGGAACATTAGCATAATGTTGCTGGAACATTAGCATAATGTTGCTGGAATGTTATCTTAAGGTTAGCATAACATTGCTGGAACGTTAGCATAACGTTGCTGGAACGTTAGCATAATGTTGTTGGAATGTTATCTTAAGGTTAGTATTACATTGCTGGAACGTTAACATAACGTTGCTGGAACATTATCTTAAGGTTAGCATAACGTTTTTGGCCTCATCATTAGACCTGGTGCCCATCAAGATGCCCCATATCCGCTGCCCTCCAAAACGATTATCTGGACCAGCTGAGCCACATATTCACCCCTCTGCAGAGTCATTCTACAGAAGCCACCATTTCAACATGCTTGACACAGCTGCTCGGCAGCTTACACAGCGCTTTGATGAGCCGGGTATTCATATACTCAGAAGTTTGGAGAAGGTCCTTATCAGCGGAGAGATGGATGATATCATCAAGAGCTACCCAGAGTTGGACCAAGTAGCTCTAAAGGTAAGGTTGAAAATGCATAGGGTCCAAAGAATGTATTGTAATAAACCTCATGAACAGCCCTACGGTGATCAAAAACTCTCAACAGCCAGTCAGTTGAATCAGAAAGGGTTTACACTTTATTTCAAATAGATAAGACTCTTGATCACGGATACCAGTAGAGAGACGAATGAGAGAACAGACACACAAAAAGACCCGCAAGGCACAAGTCATCTACACACAGTAAGTTTCATGCATAACACATCACACAGTGCTTTAAACTCAACGGGACACCCCAATCCATAGGCACACGGTGAACACAAGTATAGGGCGGAACTCTCCGGTCTCAATTCCCCGACCTCCCTCCCTGGCCCACTATTCGTTACACACTCACAACAGTTCATTCATACAGGAATAAATTAAAAGCACTTCCCTCCCTCAGGGTGAAGAAGACCCATCCATATAGGGTAATTAGTGCAGGCAACCACCGTATTCACAGCCGCTACCAAACCGCACGCCAGGCGGTGTTTACAGCTCAAGTTCCTTCGAGTCCGTTTGATGTTCGCGTCATAGCAGGCTACTTTTCTGAGTCTCAGTGGAATGTGGGTGACAGTCAAGTAATCTTCCGAGGTAATTGGTGACACTCTAATAATTTCCCCCCTCTAACTATCCTCTCTCGCCCCCAAGGCAGCTAACTACCTAACTATCTTCATCTCCGGAGGACCTATTGTCCCCGAGAGACAGCCAAGACGCTCTCCACAGGTCACCACCCCAGAGAGTCTCTCGCTTGCCCCACACCTCTCTTTTAAAGTCCCCTTTGTGTCCTTCCACAGGTGAATGCCATCACAGCAGTCACGTGATCGCCCAATGATGACACACTACAGTATTATTTGTATAGTACAGACAGTAAATATATGGTCACAGTTATGTTTAGTATAAAAAGTCATACAATTATTTTTATTGATTCATTTTTAATTTCGTCTTGCAGGTGCAGTTGTCGATGCTGAAGTCCACCTATCAGTACAGCAACTGTGGGGATGTGGTGGACCTGCTAAAGACCATGGTGCCTGAGGTCAGGAGTCTTTTTAAACAAGTAGAGACACTCCTGAGACTTTTGCTTGTAGTTCCTGCTTCTTCATCACAGGCTGAACGAAGCTTCAGTGCTTTGAGAAGGCTAAAAACCTGTCTGAGAACCAATGTGACGCAAAAGAGGTTGAACCATGTAGCTGTGTGCCATGTGCACAGAGATAGGTTGGACAGAATTGATAGAAAACAAGTCTGCAAAAGCTTAATAGCCATGAGTGACATCCGCAAGAATGTGTTTGGATCATTTTAATAAAAGTGTTAAGGGTGGCATGTTACAAAAGTATGCACTAGTTCATTTCATATGAATATTTAAATTCAGCTTTGTGACTTAATAGCCTGTATTTAGCGGCTTTACTGTGTACTGTATATAGGTTTCATAAACCTTCTTGAAGTTTATTACTTTCCGTTTGATTTATAAAGATGTGTCAAGAATTAAATTGTGATGCAAAAATATTCTTACTATTTTTTTTTTAAATACAACATTTTGAAAATAGGACCTACTGTATGAGCCTACATTGGCCTACAAACTGTATTTATTATTAGGGATGCTCCGATCAGGATTTTTGCAGCCGATACCGATAGCCGATTTCTTGTCATGGTGATCGGCCGATACCGATCCCAATACCGATGCTTAACTTAATATAAGACCAAGATAAATGCAAACAAGATGGAGCAGTCTGATGCAGCCCACAAGGTTAAATTAAACATTGTCCAATAGTAAACTTTGGAGGACAACATAAACATTAAATCACCTAAAATAGAGAAGTCTGAGCAGGACAAAAATTAAATAAATAACTTAAACTCCTAAAAGAACAAATTGGAGTAGTTTGATGCTACTCATTAGAAGGGATGGCCATTTCAAGCAAAAATAATATTCGAAGATAGCTGGGTATTATTCGAAAATCGCACCCCTCCCCCATATGCACGCACACATGCATAGGCCACACAAGTGAGAAAAGCGGAGTGGTCTGACATTTAAATATAACTTAAAAACGTAAATATACATTTCATATTTGTTTTATATAATATAATGTTCTTTTTTTTATTTCATCTATGTTGATTATATGAAAAAGGAACCGCATGAGATGGGTAAGATAGGATCATAAGATGCCCAATATATCAGCAGACATTTGGAGTGGGTCAGACATGATTTTGACCACTTAATTAAGTTTTGTTTTGTAGAAAGCCATTCTTTAAAGTGAATTTCGTTTTGTAAAAATTGTATCTTAATTTCGATCAATGTTTCATCAACCAATTGGCTGGATTTAATAAATAAGAAGCAAAATTATAATAGGACACGGAGGCGCCCGCGTGTGAACTGGAGCGGGTCTCATAAATGAACCGTAACTAAGCGTATCAACGACTTGTATAGGCTACTCTTCAGAAATAGCTCATGTAAATGTGTGCATGCGCCAACACAAAAAGTCCCACAGCTGTCCCCCCCAATGTGTGATTGACAATTTCGCCCTTGGAGGGCACAGTAATGTGTCCTCAACCGCAGCTGCTGTAGCAATGTTATTTGGACTGACATATGTGCCAAACCTCAAGTATCCAAAAGAACTGAAATTCACTTTTGAGTTTTTTCAGAAAGTGTTGATGGAACTTGACAAGAAAAATGACCCCCAAAATATGTCGCCTCTGCACTCTGCTGCAGTCAATGACTGACTGACAGCCTCCATTTCAGTGCTTTGATGAACACACACACACACACAGGATGGCAGAAATGCCCCCAGTCACCACTACATCGTAATAGTAGTTCAGTAGTTGTTTGTTGTTTACTGGATGTGGCAATATCTATGTTTTGTATTTGATTTACTTGTATTTCTTCTGCCAAAAATGTTAATTCCTGAGAGAAGCAGACCAATTGTTTTTAGGTATTTGTTCTTATTTCTTATTCTTGTTCTTATATGATATATTCACATTTTAATACTGCTATATATGAAATTCAACTTGAAATGAACTGATTACTTGAACTGTCTCAGAATTACATTTGTATTTGTAAAACAATGTTTGTTTTGCCAAAAAAGTCTAATATTAAAAACAGTGATTTTCATACAAGATTTAATAAATATTTAAAAGAATGTTTGATCTGACTCATTTAAGAAATATATATATATATATATATATATATATATATATAGAGAGAGAGAGAGAGAGAGAGAATATAATATAGCCTTTTATATTACTTGCAATGAATACATATTTAGACAAAGTCTGTTAAAAAACTTTTTTTTATTTAAGCCAATTTAAATATTGATTTACACCAAATTCAGAAAAGAGTTCGCATGAAATCAAGTCTGTTAATTTTTTTTTTTTTTAATTTAAGCCAATTTAAAATATTGATTTACACCAAATTCAGAAAAGAGTTTGCATGAAATGCAGAAAAGTAGTTTGAACTGAATGGTTTCTGAACATTAGGTCAATGTAAAATCTTTATTGTGAATGGTTACTTCAATTTTATTTAGTTAATCCAATGTTTGACTTTTTACAGTGCACCTATTCTCCATGTGCTTCCATTAGCACTGTCTTTGAGGGCCCTTTCCTTCCAGACCGACTCATAGCTAAAAAAAGGCAGGGAGGGACAAAAGGAAAAAATAAAAAATAGGAAACCTGCACCCTCTGCTGATCCCACTTCTGACACTATACGTGAGGGACCAAGCAGTCAAGGGCAAAGAATGCAGAATATCCAAGCAAAGAAAATGACTTACTGAATACCAAACAAAGTTACAAATTAAATTACTTGAAAACTGAATGAAATAAAGTCAGGTCTGGGCCCATAAAAAGGATCAACTGAACAGAACTAAACTTAACAGTAATCAAACCAAACTAAACAAAAAACATGACCTCCCTAATGACACACATGGGGAACTTATATACACAAAGGACTAGTCCATTACACATACACAGGGAATCACTTAACACAATTTAAATAAATAAAGTAACTAATTTCAGAAATATGAAGAAATGGGTCATAAAGGAATATACCTAAAGAATTATAATCAACAAAATATACATAGAATTATAATAAACAAACATAGAATTACTCCTGCACCCCCCAGCTAATTAGCAGCATGGATTCGCCCAACCGAACAAAATGGCGGCCACTGACGCCAGCCGGTCCTTTATTGGAATGGACCTCCACTGGAGCGCAGCATCCCAGACAGCACCAAACCTCCGCTCTAACAAAAGCCCACGCAAGTAACTTAAACTCAAAAGAAATAGACATTAACAATATACCAATAATAACTAGAAAGTGTGCACCCAAACTAGTAATTTGGTAACTAGAAAGTGTGCACCCAAACTAGTAATTTATGTTATAAAACAAATTGAAACCAATAAAACCATGAAAACAAACCAAATACGTGTCTGTCATTATTATGAAATGTGTATGATCTGTAACCAAGGTATCTGCAACAAAACACTACAAAAAAATAGCGTATAAACAACCCAGATAGGAGGCATGTATGCATGCATGTACTCCGTTACCGTCCTTTTTGTGTGGCCCCGTCATCGGCCATCACAATTTCGCATTGTATTTGTTCACTAGGGTTGTTCAAGTAGGTGTTCACTAGGGTTGTTCAAGATTATAGACGGTGTGTTGTTCCCTGCCTTCGCTATATCACGGGTGGGGACACGCATCAGCTTTGTGTTGCTTGTTTGGGAGTGGAGCATGCCCAGTCAGTCCTCGAGGGGGCTGATTGTGAGCATTGTATGAGTCTATCTATAAAGACGCTCTGCTCCCGCCGATCGTTCTTTGAGGAGGACGGTTCGGTTCGCATTCCCCGGGGTGCGGGTCCCGCTGCTGCTGAGGCTCAGCGTCGACTTTCATCTTGGGGTTTGCAGATGGATCTAGTAGCGGGGCTTGAGACGGGCCCGGCCCTTTCTCAGCCCTTACTGCTGGATCCGGTGTCTCTGCCCAGGAAGGAGCCCGCTCTGCGGCTTCTCCTTCCCGGGCTGGGGCACCAATATTGTGGCTATCCAGTTCTGAGGATCTGGATGTCGCGAGTATGGGGGATTTTGAGTGTTCGCCAGCTCATACCCCTGCTGATGAGGAGCTTATGGAGGTTTTATCTCGTGCTGTAGCTAAATTAAATATTGAGTGGCCAGCCGATGATGTTGATGTGGTATCTAGAAAAAGTCTGTTAGATGAACGTTTTCTACCATCTAGATCACGACCTCCTCGTCGGGAACTCCCGACCTTCCCGATCTCCACACTGAGGTGTCGAGATCGTGGATCAAACCGGCATCTTTCAGAGTACATAACCCTCAGACCAGTAATTATAGCAAAATTCAAGGTATTGAGCACTTTGGTTATCTATCTATGCCTCACGCGGAAGACACACTATAGCGAGTTATCTTTCCCCCCGAGTCATCTTCTCCTCTGAAAGCCCCGACGTTACCCACCAAACCTTTAAAAAATACATCTTTGTTGGTGGGTAAAGCGTATTTGGCAGCAGGTCAGGCTGCGGCATGTTTGCACACTATGTCGATTCTCCAAGCGTACCAGGCTGACCTACTGAGGGACATAGACGATTGTGAGAAAGTTAGTGCTGACGCAATTCGAGAATTGCGTCGCACGACAGATTTATCTCTCCGGGCCACGGAACACCATTTATGGTTAAATTTATCTGAAATAAAGGATAAAGATAGATCTGTTCTTCTGGACGCACCGCTGTCACCTACAAGTCTGTTCGGCGACGCTATAAATTGTGTTGTCGATAGGTTTCAAGAAAATAAGAAACAAGCGGCTGCGTTTCAGAGGTTTCTTCCTCGCCGGTCTAGTGTCCCCGAGGCTGCTCGTGGTATAAAGTCTGAGCAGCCTCGTCCGTCTACGAGCTCCGCTCACAGAGTTCAGCAAAAACAGAGCGTCGCCGCTCGGGCACCTCCTCAATCTATGGTTCCTGAGTGGCGGTCGCAGCCCAAGCCTGTTCGGGGTAGACAAGATCTGAGGACTGTTATCTCTAGGAGAGCTTGGTCTAAGAAGAAGTCCTGACGCCAAGGCTATCAGGCTTCTGTGGGTGGTCAGACAGAAGCCACCCACAGAAGCCAGATATAGCCGCTTACGTAGCGGCTATATCTGCCTACCACACCCCTCTGGGGGGTACTTCTATCGGGAGAAACCCTTTAATTACTCGCTTTCTCCATGGTACATTGAGGTTGAGACCTGCACTGCACTCTAGAGCACCGGCTTGGGACTTGGCCATTGTATTCGAGGGTCTGGCTTTAGCTCCCTTCGAGCCCATCGAGGAGGTTTCAGAAAAATTCCTCACTCTAAAGACTTTATTTCTCCTTGCTATCTCATCTATCAAGAGAATTGGTGATTTACATGCTCTGTCGGTTGCTCCTTCATCGCTGGAATTGGCACCTGGTATGGTGAAGGCATTTCTCTACCCCAGGCCGGGTTATATTCCTAAGGTCCCACTGAATGTTGGGGGCCCAATAGTGCTGCAGGCCTTTTATCCTCCACCCTTTAATACCCCTGACCAGGAACAGCTTAACCTGTTATGTCCAGTCCGGGCTTTAGATGCCTACGTTCACAGAGCTGCCCTGTGGCGTAAATCTGAGCAACTATTTGTTTGTTTTGGGTCACTCAAGAGAGGATGCCCTGCATCTAAACAGGTTATGAGTAAATGGATAGTCGAGGCTATTTCATTGGCTTATGAAGCGGCCGGACAGCCTTCACCTATGGCTGTGCGGGCCCATTCTACTCGGAGTATGGCGGCCTCTATGGCCTTAATTTCGGGAGTTTCCCTTCTTGACGTGTGTAATGCGGCAGGATGGTCCTCTCCGCATACATTTGTCAGGTTTTATGACCTTGACCTCTCCACTCCTGGGGCGAGGTTGCTTGCTTCTTAGTGTGCGCAGGACTTCACACAGAACGGGCATTTGTCACTATGGCGTAGTGGGTATGGGGTTCCCACCGCGTCTCAAACGCAGCTCGAGTTCCCTTGAAAGGGAACGTCTCAGGTTACGTATGTAACCCTGGTTCCCTGATAGGGAACGAGACGCTGCGTTTGCCTGCCATACTTCCTGCATGCCCTGATCGACTTGCTTCAGGTTTTTCAGAAGCTATCGCGGTCTGATTTCAGGGTTGCTTTATAGTTTCCTGGTCTATGACGTCACCTATGTCGTAGCGGGCTTCCATTGGACTGATTTTACACGTGCTTCACGACGTAATCACGCAAAGCGTTCCCACCGCGTCTCAAACGCAGCGTCTCGTTCCCTATCAGGGAACCAGGGTTACATACGTAACCTGAGACGTTTTTTCTTGTATGACGAATATGATATTATTTTTCCTGTAATTACTGCTTTGCCTGTTTCCCATAAAAACGATGGTGAGATCCCAGGAGAGTCATTCATTTCCCGGAAGAAAGCCCACTCTTTCTTAATAAAACTATCGAAGTCAGAATCGCGAAGTAGAGAGGTATTGAAGCGCCATCTATTGGGGATTTTAATGGAGGATTGAATATTTAATGAGATGGAGATGGACGCATGATCGCTGATTATGATTGGATGAATTGAAGTTTCTAATTACATGTTGGATTAGTGAGTTACTGATGAGAGAAAAGTCAATTTTGGAAAAGGATTGGTGAATAGAAAAATAACTATTTTTCCTGAGTGAAGGGTTATTCATTCTCCAACTATCGCCAAGTCCAAAAGTAGTCATATATTTTATTGTTTCAGAAGAGTGCCAGGCTCTTGTGGAATTAGATGAATTTGATCAATCCATTTGTTGGTTTATAACAGTATTGAAGTCTCCAGCAATAATATTATTTGTGTCGGGTAGTAGTGAGAAGAAATTATGAAAGGATGGGTCATCATTGTTTGGTCCATAAATATTAGCTAGTGTGTATATTATATGGTTAATGGATACATTGATGATGACAAATCTCCCTTCTGGGTCAATAACAGATGTGTTAAGAATCAGTGGAATATTTGTATTTATTAATATTGAAACTCCTCGTTGTTTACTATTGTATGTTGATGAGAATATGTTGTTAAATTGATTAAATGTTAGATTTCCAAGTTCTGATTTTGATAAGTGTGTTTCCTGTATAAAAGATATATCAGCCCTAGGGGTGTAACGATACACAAAACTGACGGTTCGGTTCTTCCCACGGTTTTGACGTCTCGGTTCGGTTCGGTTTCGGTTCGGTTGGGTGGGGTTTAGAAAGCCAAAATTGCTTTTTTTGTTTTTTTTAAACAGTGGTTTTGTCATGTATCTGGTCCATTCACTTCCGGACATTCACCACCAGAGGTCTCCCACTCACAGTATGGACTCTTGCACTTCACTACAATTCCCATCATTCATTGCACTGACGATTCACACAGCTGATTCCACTAATCACGCTCACACTTGAGAACCATCACACACCCTCTCACACCCTTTATAACCCTTGGACTTCCTCTCTCTGGGGCCGGATATTGTTTCTTTGTACTGTATTGTCAGCGTTTAACACTCCCCAAGTGTTAGCTACTTACTGAGCTTTCCATTGAACTCTAGTCTTGCCTTGCCCTTCGTGTTTTGATTCCTGCCTGTGTCACTTGGATTCTCCCTCAGCCTAGCCCTTCAGATTCTGTTTGCACCTCGTCGACCCACGCTTGCCCTTAGGGTTTCTCTGTGCTATGCCTCTGCCATACCTGTCTGCTGTTCATTGACCTTGCCTGTACTAAGACTACGTTTTTGGAATAAAGCCTTGCGAATGGATCTGTACGTCTCTCCTCTGGTTTATTCTGTTACAGGTTTAATGAAAAAATTGTGTCTTTGTCTTTAAATTAATTCAATTACAATTAAACGTTTCGGATTAAAACGTAAGGATTAAAAAAAAAGATCTGCTAATGCTGTAAACTATATAGGGAGCCCGCACTTTACTATAACATTAAGGTTAACAACAGAGCCTAGACTTTTAGCCTAAATTCAGATGCTATTTATTTTTTAGATATAATAATCAACACCCAACACATTGTATGAAAACATGTAAACTGAACATGAGGCAGTTTTTGCATTAACTTGTATTTTTTTACTCTAATTCGTTATTGAAATATAATAATTTACACAGTTGCTGTCATTTTCATGAAAGATATTTTAAACATACATTAAATAATCAAGATATCATTAACAGGTTAAGTAAAATATAGCCTAATATAGTGCATTTATTTAGTGCCTTTCAGTAAGTATACTGTATCTTTCAACATACCTTCAGGTGTCCATTCATGTTTATTCTGTAACTGAGGAAGAGATGATCGCGTTTACTCGCGCTCCGCGCTGCCGCTTGAAATGAGGAGCTAGTACAGCGATCTGTCACGCCACAGCAAAGAGCGCCAAAACGCCATTTATTGTTTGAATTTCGTGATCAAATAGGCAAAATTTGAAAGACTACACCTTGCTTATTATCGAAAGTAACAAAACACGGGGCTAGCTATTATATGGTGTTAATGGTGGTTAGGCTACAAAACTGACTTCGTTCTGTACATAAGACATGAGGTCCAGTGAGCCAGGGCTGGGCGGGGTATTAGGGGGCGGGGCGTGTTTGGTACGCCATGAGAGAATCGCGATTCGTATCGTGGGTTCTGTATCGCGGTTTTTCGGTTCGGTTTGAATATCGTTACACCCCTAATCAGCCCCTAATTTCATCAGATGATTAATTATTTTAGTCCTTTTTGCCTGGGTCTGGAAGCCACGCACATTCCACGATACTATTTTAAGTGTTTGCATGATTGTTGATTAAATGTCTAAAAAAAAAGAAAATAATGATAATAGTAATAAAAACAAAAAAGGAAGAGACTGTAGGCTGTACATATAAAGGTGTAGAGTATCCACCTTTTTCCTGGTTAGCGAATTTACCCATGATCCATAGCGGGTTTGAACCGGAAGCCGGCTGTCCTTTTTCGGTTCGAAGCTTTATGAAGATTAAGCGCCGCTCGCTCAGAACGCCGCAGTGATGTGCTGGTTAGAAAATATGTGAAATAAGTAGGGCTGCCCCTGCCCTTGCACGACTGAAGTTGGGTTGGAAGTTATGTATACTATATGGGAGAGAATGCTAAACCATAATGAGCGTTTTCGTAATATATTGCCTATTCTGCATCTCAACGCACGCATAAGCTTGCCACAAAAAAAACGGCAAAAGTAATGATTAGGCCTATGCATTAAACATTTGAATTGTTTATTAATAACTAGTGTTTTCTGTAAGTGTCGACTGCAAAGATAAATATGATGATGCTGACTCGCCATCTTCGCAGTAGTGAACGCGCCTATAGAGAGAAATGCACACTTCGTACGAATTAACCTATACATAAGCAGAGAGCAGCCCATTTCTGTTCGTTTTTAATTATTTTGTTTAAAAGTACACATTTCAAGCTTTCTATAGATATACTTCTCATGTATGTGAGGCAAGTAGCCTAACTTATAAGCTGAGTTTCGTTGATTAATAAGACGCGCTCCAGTTCACGGGCCCGCGCCTCTGTGTCCTGATTATATCGTCTACTATATTTGCTTCTTTATTATTATTCCAGGCAATTTGTTGATAAAACATTGATAAAAATGAAGATACAATTTATACTAAACGAAATTCACTTTAAAGAAAGGCTTTCTACAAAACAAAACTTAATAAGTGGTCAAAATCATGTCTGAGCCATTCCAAATGTTTTCCGATATATCGGGCATCTTATGATCATATCTGACTCATCTCATGCGGTTTCCTTTTCATATAATCAACATAGATTAAATAAATATAAAAAAAACATTATATTGTGAAACTTAAATATAAAACGTAGGCTATGTTTAGTTTTTTTTTTTTTACTTATATTTAAGCGTCACACTGCTCCGCTTTGCTCACATGCTCTGGTGTGTAGCCTATAGCCTATACATGCATGTGTGTGTGATGTGATGGAGGGGTGCGATTTTCGAATAATAATTGAATAATACCCAGCGATCTTTGAATATTATTTTTGCTTGAAATGCCCATCCCTACTGGTAACGTATTACACCTTTTTCGTTGGATGCTTCAGTTTTAGCGCAGCTAACCAAAAACGTCTACTCTCTGGCACTGAATGTAGCTGATACGAACCGGACATAGGCATTCTCTCCTTTTTATTTTATGCTCAAAGCGACCAGTTTCTAAAAAGTTTTTTATCTTCTTTGACTTGTTAAAACAACCAACAACAGCACATGTAGAGCCTGAACTCATTCTCTCACTGCTAATACAGTACGAACCGGAAGTAGGCAACCAGAGTCGTCGTCATGGCGGCGCGCATTGTTTAGAGCAGAATAAGGTGGATACATATAAACAAGTACAGTGTGACATAGACAGACAGAATAAACAAAAGCATAATGATCGGTGGGTTAAGATCCACGTATCCGTTTTAACAAGAGAGAGGGTGGTGCATCATATCATTATATAATATGAGAGTCACAGATTGTTCGATGTTATACTAAATTAGAAGAGCCATGGAGTCATTTTGGAGTCACGGTAGAGCGACTATCAAGACTATCATAGAGTGTCCATCAATGAAAAGTTTAGAGACGTGATGGTTGAGTAACGCGCGATTCCACACAGAGAGGACAAGACTCATCATGTCGGCACGCGCTCACTGAGAGAGCTATAACTTACTACCAACTACCAATACTAGCAATATTTTGAACTGCATACCGGTCACCGCGGGAACATATTCCCTCAGGCAAAGAACTGAAAGGAACCAACTATGGCCTAAATGACCAATTTCCATGCGAAATAAACAATCAGCGGAAAATTCTCTACCCCATCATGAAAAAACACAGACAAAACAATAAACGTGCAAATATAATGCATGTCTGTTTTGATTGTGAGACACTTGGCTTTTTATGGCCCAGCAGAATCGGAGCGGCTGTGCTGTCGGACAACATCTCCAAGACGTTACACACCATCTGACTAGTAAGTCAAAGTCCAAATCACAATCTCTGCTGTCCCAACTTAATTGATACAAGTAGTGTAGAACATTATATAGAAACTGTGTCTATTCCTCGTCTAGTGAGGCCAAACAATAAATCTAGTGTAGGATCTAGGAAAAATCTTATTGTAATTAAACCAGAAAATCTAAATATCAGTGAACAAAAACAATTTCTAAAACTAGGTCTTCTAAACATTAGATCGCTCACACCTAAGGCGGTTATTGTAAATGAAATGGTCACAGATAATAATTTCGATGTTCTGTGCCTTACTGAAACCTGGCTTAAACCAAATGATTATTTCGGTCTAAATGAGTCTACTCCGCCAGGATACTGTTATATGCATGAGCCCCGTCTGATTGGTCGTGGCGGCGGTGTTGCAACAATCTATAGAGATATCCTTAATGTTACTCAGAAAACAGGTCACAGGTTTAATTGGTTTGAAGTACTTGTGCTAAATGTTACGCTCTTAGATGTAAGAAAGAAATCCCTATTATCTCTAGCCTTGGCGACCGTATATAGACCTCCAGGGCCCTATGCTGATTTCCTAAAAGAGTTTGCAGACTTTATCTCAGATCTATTGGTCAATGCCGATAAAGCAATAATTGTTGGAGATTTTAACATACACGTAGATAACACAAATGATGCGTTAGGGACTGCGTTTACAGATTTATTAAACTCCTTCGGGGTCAAGCAAAACGTCAGTGGTCCCACTCATCGTCTAAATCATACACTAGATTTAATTATATCATATGGAACCAATCCAACCGATATAGATATTATACCGCAAAGTGACGATCTCACTGATCATTGTATGGTAACTTGTATAATACGTACTGCTGAAATTTGCCATGTTGCGCCACGTTATCGACCAGGCAGAACAATCGTTCCAACCACTATAGATAGATTCTCAAATAGCTTACCTGATCTATCTCAGCTGCTCAGTGAACCCAAACAAACAGATGAACTAGAGGAAATTACTAGAAAATCACCATTTTCTCTAGTACATTAGATATTGTTGCACCAATTAGATTAAAAAAGGTTAGAGAGAAAACTAAAGCACCATGGTACAATAGTACTACACATGTTATCAAGAGAGAAACTCGTAACTTAGAGCGTAAATGGAAACGAACTAATTTAGAGGTCTTTAGAATCGCGTGGAAAGACAGTATGTCACGTTATAAAAAGGCTCTAAAAGCAGCCAGGGCTGAGCATCTCCGCAAACTGATAGAAAATAACCAAAATAATCCAAGGTTTTTATTTAACACCGTGGCTAGACTAACAAATAAACAGACATCACCAGAGCAAAATTTCCGTTACAGTATAGTTGTAATGATTTTATGAATTACTTCAATGAGAAAATAGAAAGCATCCGAAATACAATTGTAAATGTACAATCCTCTATGGTGTCTTATGATTCAGCCTCAATTATCGCCCCTCAAGAACAACTACACCGCTTTACAACTATAGGACAGGAAGAGCTACATAAACTTATCTTTGCATCTAAACCAACAACATGTTTATTAGATCCAATACCCACTAAACTACTGAAAGAAGTGTTACCTGTAGTGGAAGAGCCTCTTCTCAATATTATTAACTCGTCTTTATCTTTAGGTCATGTTCCAAAAATATTCAAGCTGGCAGTAATAAAACCTATTATTAAGAAACTGCAATTAGATCAAAAAAACTTAGCAAATTACAGACCCATTTCAAATCTTCCATTTATGTCTAAAATGCTAGAAAAAATTGTGTCCGCTCAATTGTGCTCTTTCCTGCAAGAAAATGAGATATATTAAAAATTTCAGTCAGGATTAAGACCGCATCATAGCACAGAAACCGCGCTAGTTAAAATTACAAATGATTTACTTTTAGCTTCTGACCAAGGCTGTATCTCAATACTAGTTCTACTCGATCTTAGCGCTGTGTTCGACACTATAGATCATAAAATACTCTTGGATCGACTACAAAACTACACTGGTGTTCAGGGACAGGCATTAAGCTGGTTTAGATCGTACTTATCAGACCGTTACCATTTTGTCTGTCTAAATGGGGAAAAATCGAAGATAACGTCAGTAGACTATGGAGTGCCGCAGGGATCGGTGTTAGGCCCTCTGCTATTCTCAATATATATGCTGCCACTTGGTAATATTATAAGAAAACATGGAATTAATTTCCACTGCTATGCTGATGACACTCAATTATATATTTCATCACGACCAGATGAAAACACTAACTTATCTAAATTGACAGAGTGTCTCAAAGATATAAAATGCTGGATGACGTGTAATTTCCTGCTGTTAAATCCAGATAAAACGGAGGTACTACTTATTGGTCCAAAAAACTACCCACAAAACCTCGTACAATACAACTTTAATTTAGAAGAATGTCCTGTTACCTTATCCACTACAGTAAAAGACCTGGGTGTTATACTAGACCACAACTTGTCTTTCGAAAATCATATTTCATATGTTACAAGAACTGCTTTTTTCCACCTTAGAAACATTGCTAAATTACGTAACATACTTTCTGTTACTGATGTAGAAAAGTTAGTTCATGCATTCATGACCTCAAGACTAGATTACTGTAATGCTTTATTAGCTGGTTGTCCTGCATCCTCAATAAACAAGCTACAGTTAGTGCAAAATGCAGCTGCTAGAGTTCTTACTAGGTCAAGAAAATATGATCATATAACACCGATTTTATCATCTCTGCACTGGTTACCTATTAAGTTCCGTATCAATTACAAAGTACTATTACTGACCTATAAAGCCCTAAATGGTTTAGCTCCTGTGTATTTAATGGACCTTCTATCGCCCTACAATCCATCGCGTTCTTTAAGATCCCTAAATTCGAGGCTTCTGGTCATTCCTAGGATATCTAAGTCCTCTAAAGGAGGGAGGGCGTTCTCGCATTTAGCTCCTAAACTCTGGAATAGCCTTCCTGATACTGTTCGTTGCTCAGACTCGCTCTCCCAGTTTAAAACTAGATTAAAGACGCATCTCTTCAGCCAAGCATTCACATAATGCTTGCCTCTTATACTACTGTTGAATCAGATCGAATGCATTAATATTATGAACAGCAGCTACGCTAATTATTTCCCATCTGCTTTTCTGCTGTTATCTCGGGACGCTAGTCCCGAGGTAAATAGCGTTCTTCAGCTACAGTCTGTATCCAGCCTCTCACGGAGACTTCAGAGTCCCCAACACCTGCGATGAGATGACTAAACGCCTGCGATGAGACGACTCGACGCCTGTGAAGAGACGACTCAACGCCGGCGATATGTTATGCCCTAAATTAATACATGATGATTAACTAACTGTATTTTCTACGTACATTTCTGAAATGCACTTTCTGTAAAGCTGCTTTGAAACAATATGTATTGTGAAAAGCGCTATACAAATAAATTTGAATTGAATTGAATTGAATTTATGAGATCTCTCGGCTCGATTTTCTCACAAATGTGTCCAGGCAGATGTTCCCAAGTAGGGGTAACTGCAGCCTGGAGCAATGGGTGTGCCATAAGGTCTTTACATTTGGACGCAAAACCTTCCTGATCCGCATAAAAGCGAGCCATAAACTGAATCACTATTGGCCAACAAATAATTATACAAGACCAAATACATTTCTATCACTGTAAAAATAGCAATAATGATATTGAGAATACATTCAAAAGTACGTTACCTTCGGAACCCTCTTTATGGCGCGGGTTACATGATGTCATCACCGCCGCGACTTTTTTTTAGGGCTTATAGTGGATGTGGATCAATCATTAAAAAATAAATTCAATTATTATTTTAAAGATAAAAATGTCTCCTGACACTATTAAAGTCACACTCGTTTTGTACTTTCATTTAAAGCAACACAATGTCGTTTTTGCGGTTTTTGCTCTCGGGGTCCCCCTACAGTTGGGAAACAGTATTGTCTTCTACTACTGTCGTAAAATCTGTCATGGTTACACCAGGCGATACACGTGTGCATTTGTTGACAAGCCGATACTGTCTTGAGTTCACACGAGTTCTCATGTCTTGGGCAGACTGCCAGCGTTGCGTGTGAAATGTCTTCATCCCAGGTACATTGGCATATATTTCAGCATGTCATATGAATATAATTTCATGGGTTTTATTTTTTTCAAACGTCAAAAGATCGCGTAGCTCACGTTTACAAGACAGCGTCATTATAGTAGCCTATTGTCTACTGTTTTACATAACGGATATGCTAATTCAATTCAATGTTTGTGTGGTAGGTAATAGCCAAATATCGTCAATATTATAATATCAAGCTACCATAGATGAATCTGCAAATTTGAAAATCGATTTGCATTTTAACCTGAGGCAAGACACTTTCACCAGAAAAATAAATAAACAAACATGATTATCAGCCTGCAGACATTAGGACAGTTATCCTGAAAGATTATTTATTATAACCATCGTAAACTAGCATGTTTGATTGATTGATTGATTGATTGATGCCTTTATTCATCCCCACAGGGGAAATTCAGATGTCCAGCAGCATATAGTGTGTGTAGACTACCAACAAGCATTCTCACCGCAATACACTCATAAAAACACAGATGATAACAGTTAAATCTACTATCTATCTATCTACCTACTATCATTAGTAGTAAATAATAATAATGCACTTCACCTAGATCCATTATACAGTCTTATAGCGGCTGGAACAAATGACCTCCTATATCTCTCAGTCCTACAGCTCATGGAGAGGAATCGGTCACTGCGGCTGCTTTGCTGGGCAACCACAGTGTCATGCAGTGGGTGGCTCCTGTTGCTAAGGATAGATTTCATCATGCTCCTCATTCTTCCCTCCACCAAATCTCCTACAGAGTCCACCCTCCTCCCCAACACTGACACACACTTCCTAACAAATTTGTCAAGTCGGTTCCCCTCCCTGGCTGTCATACAGCTGCCCCAGCACACCACAGCAAAAAACACAGCACTGGCCACAACGGACTGATAAAAAAGGTACAGCATCTCATTACAGACTTTAAAGGATTTTAGCTTCCTGAGAAAAAAGAGTCTGCTCTGACCCTTTCTGTATGCTGCATTAACATGTACTGACCAGTCCAGTTTATGATCCAGGTGGACTCCCAGATATTTGTAAGTCTGGACCACCTCAATGCTCTCCCCCTCAATTACCACAGGCGGATGTTTTAACTTACTCCTCCCAAAGTCCACTATCATTTCCTTGGTTTTGGATGTGTTGAGGATGAGACCATTGCACCTGCTCCAGGTCACAAACTCCGAGATGACCCTCCTGTATTCCTCCTCGTCTCCTCCCCTCACACAAGCCGCCACCACAGTGTCATCCGAATATTTCTGTATATGGCATGATGATGTTCTGTATGAAAAGTCTGATGTATATAGGCTGAAGAGGAAAGGGGATAGCACAGTACCCTGGGGGGCCCCAATGCTCGTTTCCACAGTGTCTGACACCCTGTTCCCCAATCTAACATATTGTGGCCGCACCGTGAGGTAACTGATGATCCACTTGATGAGAGCAGGCTCCATTCTCAAGTTCTCGAGTTTCTCTCTCAGAATCTGAGGCTGGATGGTATTAAATGCACTCGTAAAATCAAAAAACATCAGCCTCACATACCCTCCTGTCCCATCAAGAAAGGAGAGGGCTCGATGAAGCAAATAGAGGACAGCATCCTCCACTCCCATATTCGCTCGATAGGCAAACTGCATGGGGTCAAGTGCCTGCTGTAGTTGTGGGCCCAGGAGCCGGAGTAGTAGCCTTTCGAGGGTCTTCATAATCACAGAAGTCAAGGCCACTGGTCTGTAATCCTTGACCCCGGAAGGTCTCCCCCCTTAGGCACTGGCACAATGCAGGATATTTTCCACTGCTTCGGCACCTGACTCATCTGGAGACTCCAATTAAAGAGTATGTGCAGAGGAGCCGCCAGCTCCGCTGCACAGTCCTTCAGCAGCCTCGGGGGTATTCCATCCGGTCCAGCTGACTTGCCAGGGCGCAATCTTCTGAGCTCCGCCCTCACGTCCTCCATGCTAAAATAATCACTATTGAGTACTTCAGCCAGGCCTGAGGCAGCAGCAGCGATGGAACAGCCGCTGAGTGAAGCAGGGTAGGAGGTAGCAGTAGAGGTGGAACAGCCACTGGGTGTAACAGAGCAGAAGGCAGCAGCAGAGGTGGAACAGCCACTGAGTGGAGCAGGGCCGGAGGTAACAGCAAAGGTGGAACAGTCACTGAGTGGAACAGGGCAGGAGGCAGCAGCAAAGATGGAACAGTCGCTGAGTGGGTCAGAGCAGAAGGCAGCAGTAGAGGTGGGCCAGCCACTGAGTGGAACAGGGTAGGAGGCAGCTGCAAATGTGGAACATCCGCTGGATGGAGCAGGGCAGAATACAGCAGCAGAAGTGGAACAGCCGCTGGGTGGAGCAAGGCAGGAGGCAGCCGCAAAGGTGGAACAGCCGCTGGATGGAGCAGGACCGGAGGCAGCAGCAGAGGTGGAACAGCCGCTGGATGGAGTAGGACAGGAGGCAGCAGCAGAGGTAGAACAGCCACTTGTAGGAGCAGGACAGGAGGTAACAGCAAAGTTAGAACAGTCGCTGGGTGGAACAAGGTAGAAGGCAGCAGCAGAGGTGGAACAGCCGCTGGATGGAACAGCAGAGATGGAACAGCCGCAGGATGGAGCTGGGCAGGAGGCAGCCGCAAATGTGGAACAGCCGCTGGGTGGAACAGGACAGGAGGCCGCAGCAGAGGTGGAACAGCCACTTGGAGGAGCAAGACAGGAGGCAACAGCAGAGATGGACCAGTCGCTGGATGGAACAGCAGAGATGGAACAGCCGCAGGGTGGAACTGGGCAGGAGGCAGCCGCAAATGTGGAACAGCCGCTAGATGGAACAGGGCAGGAGACAGCAGCAGAGGTGGAACAGTCACTGAATGGGACAGCAGAGGTGGAACAGCCGCTGGGTGGAGCAAGGCCCGGGGCTGCAGCCAAGGTAAAATAGTCGCTGGGTGAACGTGGTGGAGGAGTAAAGACAGGAGCAAACCTACTATAAAAGTGGTTAAACTCGTTAGCCAAAGAGACTTCTCCTTCAGTCACCCTTCCGTTCTCCTTATAGCCAGTAATCACTCTCATTCCCTTCCACACTTCTCTTGTGTTGTTGTGCTGCAGTTTTTTCTCCAGCTTTTCCTTGTAGTCTTTTTTAGCTTGCCTTATAGCCTTCTTTAAGTCATGTTGGGCATCTCTGATCTTTTCCCTGTCCCCAGCTTTGAAAGCCTCCCTCTTCTGATTCAGTAGGTGCTTTATACTGCTCGTAATCCAGGGCTTATTATTTGGGAAACATCGAAGTCCTCTGACCGGGGCCACCACATCCATGCAAAAGTTGACATAATCAGTCACACATTCAACTGCCCCATCAATATTGTTGTCTGACCTGTGAGTGTCCATAAGTGTATTCCAGTCAGTAGACTGAAAGCAGTCCCTCAGAGCTTCGCTGGTCTCCGGGGTCCACCTCCTATAGGATCTGATGGTTGCAGGCAGTCTCATTACACAAGGTCTATAGGACGACTTGAGATGAATCAAGTTGTGGTCTGACTTGCCGAGCGGTGGCAGCGCGCATACACTATAAGCATTTTCCACATTGATGTAGCAAAGGTCCAGAATGCTGCTGTTCCTCGTATAACAGTTGACATACTGTGTAAAACCGCTCACAAATGAGCTAATGTCAACATGATTGTAATCTCCCGAAATGGCAATCAGCGCATCTGAGTGTTGTGACTGTATTCTTGCAACCGTGTCCTGAATGACGTCACACGCTACTGAAGGGTCTGCGCGCGGTGGAATGTAAACAGTAATGGCGACGATGTGAGAAAACTCCCGCGGCACATAGTAAGGTCTTAAACTCACCGCTAATACCTCCACATCCCGGCAGCAGATTTTTTCCTTAACAGCTATATGACCGGAGCGGCACCATCTGTCGTTCACGAGCAACACCAGTCCTCTTCCTTTCATCTTTCCACACTTCTCCGGCTGTCTGTCCGCCCGCACTATGGTGAAACCAGGTATGTTCACAGCTGAGTCAGGGACATTATCGGTGAGCCAGGTCTCCGTAATACAATATAGACAGCATTCCTTATAGATCCGATCAGTTTTTATCAGCGCCTCCAACTCCTCACACTTATTAGGCAGCGAATTAACGTTGCCCATGATGATCGATGGCAAAAAAGGCTTATACCGCCACCTCCTCGCCTTAACTTGAGCTCCAGCCCGGCATCCACGGAAAGGTTTCCGCAACACACGCGGGATCGGATGAATAATCCCATTAGATTTTCCATCTGGTCGCAGGTGAAGGAGTTCATCGCGTGAATATGTTATTAAACACATTTTGTACCACACTCAAGCACCATACAAAGACGCATTTACTCAGCACAACACAGAGCTCTCCGGACTTGCTGCCAGTGCAGTTGGCGCAAAAAAGATCTGAGAGACTTCAAGAGACTTCAAGTTTGTGTAGCTACCAGATTGATAATTCGCTACTCTACTAGCATTACTTGATTCATGAAGATAAATGGAGGACCAGATAGATTCCGTAACATGGCCAGGCCATGTTATTCAGCCTTTTACATTTACCCTGATTTACCCTGATTTATTTATAAATGTATAAACACGTTACAGATGACTGACTGCTGCGCTTGTGACAGGGTGCATGTTACTGAAAGAACGAGCAGAGAGAGCCGGTCGCGCGCGCGCACTCTCACCGTCTTCAAACTGTCTTGCTCTCCCTCCAATAGTGATCCTCGTCCGGTCTCTTAATTTGTCACTCTCCCTTTTTATTCTTTTAGTCACCTCTGACAAAACCTTTGCCTTCTTCCTTTTAGTTGTTGCTTCGGTCATGACAATAACATACAGGCGGGTATCAAACGCTAGTTGGGCTCTCACGTCAGAATCTGAGGAAGTGACGTATGCCGTAAAGCAGTCGAATTTTGTAGTTTTTTTTGTGCTCGGGTTCCTACCCGAAACCCGAAGTTACATAGTGCCAGTAAAAGCGATACAGACACTGTCAGGCTATGGCAGACGTGTCATTCAACCTATTGTTAGTCGATGTACCATCACAAGGGTCTTGGAAATATATAATGAAGGTTGAAAAACTACATAGTGTTACTTTAAAGTACATATACGAACTAAAGTAATGTTATTTTATAATAATTTGACAGCAAATGTTTTTGCTGTTTAAAGGCAAATATATATGTTTGATAAAACACTCACCATATAATTATAAAATAGGAGTAAAACTGTTTAATTTGACAGCAAATGTTTTTGCTGTTTAAAGGCAAATATATATGTTTGATAAAACACTCACCATATAATTATAAAATAGGAGTAAAACTGTTTAATAACCTTCTTTTAAGTGACATTAAAGGACTAATGGAATATAATTACAGTATTTAATAATTTATTTAGGCTACTTTTTTTAATAAATACCATAGAAACCATAAAGTTACATTTTGTCATGATAGTGAGGTGCTATAGGCTATGCCTGGTTTTATCTGTGGTTATGATCTAAACGCATGATACTGGATGACCAATGGTTAATTTTAATAAAACTCAAACAGTCAGAATTTTTTTTTTTTTTTTTTTTTACAGATGTTACTGTTTTTGATAATGAACATAAATTTAACATAGTAGCATTAGCTTGAATCAGGATGCAGATTTACTGTCAACTCACTGTAAAATATGCGTTTTGAGACAAAACATGTAATATTAATATTGCAGCATGCACTGCAAACTGTGCTGAAGATATGTACCATCAAAGTAACTTTACACTAAACAATATCCCCCATACATTGTCGTCTTCTTGGCACTGGCTAGGCAGAACTGCGGATCGTACCACACAAGTCTTGTACATGACCATTCAGCACATAGTTATAGGCATCTAAAGATTTATATGCCCTCAGTTTCTCTTTACGCTCGGTTTCTCTATCGGATAGGTGTATAAGTCAGGCCACTCAACCGGAGGTAGCCTAGCGTTAACGTTAATCCTGTCAGATCGTCCATCCATTGCCTGAGCGTGTATGGGTCAGCCAATCTGGTTCCGTCCGTTAAAATTAACTTTTACAAATAACAATCGCGGTCCTGGACAGTGAGTGACCTTGCACATTAAGATAAAATCGGATTTTCTCCAGTCATTGTTAAAAAACAAGCTAACAAAACTTGTAAACTAACGTTAGGGATGCGGCCAGAGTGATCGTTCTGCAACCACCTAAGCTCCGCCCACAAAAAACATCACCATGTTTACCAACTGAAAAGGGGTCTATAGGAAAATTCAACTGCAGTAGCCACCGTTCAACCTGAAGAGGGCAGCACTCAGACGTTTTTACACCATACATTGTAGAATTGAAACACTTTAAACCCAAATGTCAAAAAAATTACTTGAATCAATGAACAGCTTATAATAAAGCCCCAGTCTTACAGATGATTAACTAAAAAAAAGTTGGTTTAGGGTTTAGTTACCCTTTAAAGGGACAGCAGCCAATTCTGTCTGTCAGTAAAGTTAACCAAAGAACAAAGGGGAACAGAGCAAATTACTCACTGATCTTGACTGAAGAACGTTTGTAGCTTTAATAAGGATTATAATTTATGCAGTGCAGACTATTCGATAACCTTATTAAATTTCTGTATATTTCGTACCTGTTTGACCGGAAGGGCACAGGTAAATATAACTTTATTATGGGTTCATGTGAGGATTGTTTGGTTACACTTTATTTCGATAGTCACTTTAGACATTCTACTAACTATAAGTAACTTTTCAACTACATGTCAACTAACTCTCATTAGAGTATTAGTAGGCTGTAGTAGACTGTCAGTAGACTGTTAGGTTAGGGTTAGGTGTTAGGGTTCGGGTTAGGAGAACAAGTTGACTTGTAGTTGCTAAGTTACTTATAGTCAGTAGAATATCTATTGGGGGACCAACAAAATAAAGTGTTAGCAGATATTAAGCAGACAGTCTACTAATACTCTAATGACAGTTAGTTAACATGTAGCTGCAAAGTTACTTATAGTTAGTAGAATGTCTAAAGTGGACTATCGAAATAAAGTGTTACCGATTGTTTAAAGTTCACTTAAATTAAAAGTTGTTATATTTTTGAAGCCTAATGAATGTTTCAAATTTTGGGGGGAAAATCCTTTTCATCGAGACATCAGTAGCTATATTAATATCAGTGATATTAAATAACGGTCGCATTGAAAAACTCATGCTGAAGAGTCAGTCAGAACAATAAGTGGACCAAAGAAAAGAAAAGTGGACAGTGAGTGCCGAGTTTTTAATGAGGAGTGACAGCTAAATATTTTTTCACCGAAGTCCGATCAAGGGCCGTATGACTTATTTGCCAAGAAACCATTGCAGTTTTCAAAGAATACAGTATCAGCCACCACTTTTCCACCAAGCATGCTAACTATGTTAGCAACCAGTCAGAGCAAGAAAGGAAGGCTACTGCCTTAATTAAAATAAATTTGTATATTTGTTTATTTCCTGTTTTTCCACCCCACAAATGTATGACTTTTGGAAGTGCAATTTGATTACCATATGCAGTTTTAATAAAGTTGAATCAACATAACCTCTGTCAGTTTTACTCTAAGTGTACACTTGCCGGTATTTTGTTTCAAATAATAAGGATAAACAATATTTAAAAAGAATATAATCTAACATCTGACTAATTATCTATGCATCTCAAGATGGCGCCGCGGATGGCTGCCTCGGTGTGGAGCTCTCCAGCTATTGTGTTGTTTTTGTTCGTTTGTTCTGCGTTTAGTCATTCTTTTCCTATCAGTTTCACCAAAGACGAACTACTGGACATTAGGAAACGCACACCAGAAACCTTTTCTACAGTTTTTGATTATTCGGACGTTTTGCTGGACATTCTCGTCGGAGGGGCAGCGGTGTTGTTCAAACGCGCGGTCAGACACAAATGCGGGAAGCGAGCCGGCGCGCTGGTTAAACTCCGCGAGCGCGGCCTCCGCACTGCACTCCCCAGTATTCATCTCGCGAATCTCCGATCCCTTCCTAACAAAACGGATGAACTTCTCCTCACCCGCACTAACAAGGATTTTTTAAACTCTGCTGCTCTGTGCTTCACTGAAACCTGGCTGAGTGAAGCCATACCGGACAACGCAATACATCTGCAGGGCTTCCAGCTTTTCCGAGCGGATCGCATCGCGGAGCTAACGGGGAAAACAAGAGGTGGTGGATTGTGTTTCTACATTAACGAAAGTTGGTGTTCAGATGTAACAACACTGAAGAAGATGTGCTCTCCTAATTTAGAGGCACATTTCATAAACTGTAAACCTTTCTACTCGCCTCGGGAATTTTCCTCTTTCATTCTCGTGAATGTTACCTTCCCTCCAGACGCGTGCGTGAGCGCGGCGCTACAACAGCTGGCTGAACAAATAGCTGAAACGGAACAAAGGTACCCAGACTCTCTTTTAATCATTCTTGGGGATTTTAACAAAGCAAATCTTTCCCGTGAACTACCAAAATACAGACAGCACGTTACATGTCCCACCAGAGACCGTAATATACTGGACCACTGTTACACCACAATAAAAGATGCGTATCACTCCGTTTCACGAGCAGCCTTGGGGCTCTCTGATCACTGTTTGGTTCATCTCATACCGACCTACAGGCAGAAACTGAAATCAGCTAAACCTGTAATAAGGCCTGTAAAAAGATGGACTAATGAAGCAGAGCAGAATCTACAGGCCTGCTTTGATTGCACTGATTGGACTGTTTTTGAAGCTGCTACCAACGATCTGGATAAGCTCACAGATACTGTAACATCATATATAAGTTTCTGTGAGGATACATGCATTCCTACCAGGACATTCTTATCATTAACTAATGATAAACCATGGTTTACTGGGAAACTCAAACACCTTCGTCATGCCAAAGAGGATGCTTACAGAAGTGGGGATAAAATCTTGTATAACCAGGCCAGAAACAGATTGACAAAGGAGATCAGAGTTGCTAAAAGGAACTACTCTGAAAAAACAGTTTTCATCCAACGACCCATCATCAGTCTGGAATGGCCTGAGGAACATCACCAACTACAAGTCACCATCCCCCCGATCTGTGGACAATCAACACCTGGCTGACAATTTAAATTCATTTTACTGCAGGTTTGAAAAGCCCTCATTCACACCACACACCCGGTCTGATCTGCACTTCACACATTCACCATCACCTCCTGCACTCCCATTACTCCCCCCTCCTGCCATCCTACCTGAGCTTAAGGTCTGTGTGGAGGACGTGAGAAGAGTCTTCAAAAAACCGAAGACTAGGAAAGCCTCAGGCCCAGACGGCATCTCATCTGCTTGTTTAAAAGCCTGCGCTGACCAACTGGCCCCGGTCTTCACGCAGATCTTCAATAGATCATTGGAGCAGTGTGAAGTTCCCTGCTGCTTCAAATGCTCCACTATCATTCCTGTCCCCAAAAAAAACAAAATCACTGGACTTAATGACTACAGACCTGTCGCTCTCACGTCTGTGGTCATGAAGTCGTTTGAAAGACTGGTGTTGGCCCACCTGAAGGACATCACTGAACCCCTGCTGGATCCCTTTCAGTTTGCTTACAGAGCAAACAGGTCTGTGGATGATGCAGTCAACATGGGACTGCATTATATCCTGCAACATCTCGACAGACCAGGGACTTATGCAAGGATCCTCTTTGTGGACTTCAGTTCGGCCTTCAATACCATCATGCCTGGTCTTCTCACAGCCAAACTGACCCAGCTCTCCATACCATCCTCGATCTGTCAGTGGATCACCAGCTTCCTGACGGAACGGCAGCAGCGAGTGAGACTGGGGAAACACACATCCAGGACTCTCACCACCAGCACTGGCGCCCCCCAAGGGTGCGTTCTCTCCCCACTGCTCTTCTCCCTGTACACTAATGACTGCACTTCTAAAGACCCCACTGTCAAGCTCCTGAAATTTGCAGACGACACCACTGTCATCTGTCTCATCCAAAACGGTGACGAGTCTGCTTACAGACTGGAGGTTGAACAGCTGGCTGTCTGGTGCAGTCATAACAACCTTGAGCTGAACACGCTCAAAACATTGGAGATGATCGTGGACTTCAGGAGGAACAGCCCAGCACTTCCCCCACTCACCATCATGAACAGCACTGTGGAAGCAGTGGAGTCATTCAGGTTCCTGGGCACTTCCATCTCTCAGGACCTGAAGTGGGACAATCACATTGACTCCACTTTGAAAAAGGCCCAGCAGAGACTGTACTTACTTCGCCAGCTGAGGAAGTTCAACATGCCACAGGAGCTGCTGATTCAGTTCTACTCAGCCGTCATTGAGTCTGTCTTATGCACTTCCATCACTGTCTGGTTTGGTTCAGCTACCAAATCAGACATCAGGAGACTACAACGGACAGTCCGGACTGCAGAGAGGATTATTGGTGCCCCCCTGCCAACCCTCCAGGACCTGTACTCTTCCAGAGTGAGGAAGAGAGCAGGTAAAATCATCACAGACTCCACTCACCCTGGACACCACTTGTTTGAACTGTTACCGTCAAGACGGCGACTCAGATCACTGGCCACAAGAACATCTCGGCACAGGAACAGTTTCTTCCCACAGGCCATTTCCCTTCTGAACAGTTAACATATCTCCCAAGGCATATGCCTGTAAGTGCAATACTCCCACTGTTTAGTGCAATATCTTAAAAAATCAGGTGATATTTATATTTATATTTATTCATACTACACAAAATACTGTAAATATGTTCATAATCTGTAAATGTTTATTCTGACAAAACCCAACTGTGACCATATATTTTCATATTTTTTATAATTTTATTAGTAGAATTTGTATTACTATTTGTATTACTATTACTTGTTGTATCTGTATTTGTATATGTGCACTGGAAGCTTCAGTACCAAGGAAAATTCTTTGTGTGTGCAAGCACACTTGGCAATAAAGCTCTTTCTGATTCTGATTCTGATTAAAAATTAACCTCAAAACATAACATGCTAAATGGGGGATATCTATAGCATAAAATATTAATTGTCAGAACGTCGTCTCTCAGTTGTTGAATGTCGCGCAGACGTTGCCTCAACGTAAATGTGTTTGCTGGGATAATCTGCTACTGGGCCGGCCCTCTGTCAAATTTTAAAACCCACTGTGGCCCTTGAGCCAAAAAGTTTGCCCACCCTGATCTAGCAGTTAAAAGTGAATTAATAAAAGGTGGTATTTTGTGCAAAAGAGCTTTGTACACAATAAGTGCAAAATGCATTTCTCTACGAGTTTTTAAGGGCAACCAATTTACTTTCTGGTAAAGTAATAAATAAAAGGAATGACACTCTGATATTCAGCATCGAGAGGTTTTAGGACAGAAGCAGAGGCATGCATATAGATTGTGTCTCCATAATCAATGACAGGTAAAAAAGTGGATTCAACCATTTGTTTTCTATTATTTGGAGTCAAACAAGATTTGTTTCTATAAAAGAAACCAACTCTATCTTTTAGTTTCTTTACCAAGTCATCCACATGCATTTTAAAGGAGAGCCTGTCATCAATCCAGATCCCCAAATATTTGTAAGCATGAACACGATCAATGGAGGCACCATCCAATGTGCAAATACATAAATCATCACCTGTTTTCTGTTGTCTATTTGAAAAAGCATATACTTTGTTTTGCCTACGTTATCTACAAGTTTCAATTCAACAAAAGCCTTCTGTATGGCTACAAAGGCAGATTGGAGCTCAAAAATGGCCTGATATTTTGATATTGTAATACTTTCACAATAAATCTCCAAAATAATGTAGAAACAACATAAAAACTTAAATATTTGTACAGATATTGCAGTAGCTGGCCAACAACATTGTGTTTAAGAACTGGTGTTATAGCGGCTGTCAAAGGGACCTGCCCAGTAGCTAAGGAATTGGTAATAATTACGGTAATAGCAGGACATAAGCATGTGAAGTACATGTTTAGATCCTCAGTAGGCAAAGGGTCAAGAGAGCATGTGAAAGAGCTCATAGACATGATTCATTTCAAAGTATTATATATGCTGCAGTTGTAAAATTAGAGAAGGAAATGGAAAGTGAATTTTTAAAATGAGACTCGGTAGACAACCAAGACAATCCTGTTAATCTGATTAACTGTTAATGCGTTATTGTTGCATTCACTTGCCCTAAATTAAAATTCTCTTCACACACAGTATGAGTTGCAGTCAAACACGTTTTTCATAAGATTAATCTATATTTATACTGTGAAGACTTTGCAGTGATATTTTATATTTTATAACTCACAATTAAAAATTGTGGTGATATTGGGTGGTTGAACAAGATGGCGCCGGTGTGTGTGGCAGGCCGTCTGTTTCCGTGTCCTAGTATGTGTGCTGCGTTGTTTTTATTATTGTTTTTAATTTCAAACATCTCAACTTTGCTGACATACAATCGCCAAACCCTTCTAAACATTCAAGAAATCTTCAAAGAGCTGTCTAGCCCTGACTGGAGCAAGTCACGCTCATATCCCCCTATCGTGCTGTCGTCTGTTCCGGCTTTTCTACTTCGACAGCCCAGTGCTACACAACGACGAAAACGCCGCAGAAGACGAGGCAAGCGCGGGGGTATCTTAGCTGCTCTAAAGTCCCGCCTGGCTGATTGGTCTGCGACCCAGGTTTGGCTGGATGTGCGGTCTTTTGAACGAAACTTTGAGGCTTCTATATCCCGGCGCTCCCTGGACCCACGGCATGAGTGGATTCGGCCTGTGATTCCAACATATTCGGTAAATAGTTTCTGTCATCGACCGCTGCTTGTTCGTCGAGGTGGAGTAAATCATCAAAATCTAAAATTCTTGCGCTGGGAAGCTCACCATGGAGATGACTCGCTGCCGTTAAGGATGGCGCTGATCAACGCGAGGTCTATGGTAAACAAGACATTTATTTTAAATGACTTTGTTACATCGCACAGCCTGGCGTTTCTTTTCATTACAGAGACATGGTTAAATCCAGGGGATCAAAGTCCCTTTTCTGAACTTGTACCTCCTGACTATGTGTTTTTTAACACCCCTCGGTCTAGGGGACGGGGGGAGGCCTAGCATCAATTGTAAAGGAACAATTTAGATGCTGTGTTGAAACAAGGGATTTATATCCCAGTTTTGAGCTTCAGGTTCTAAAACTACCCTCTACCCACTGCCATTACAATCCACAACAACTCTCTGGGCAGGGAGAGGAGACTGAGGAGACTGAATGACACGTGAATGATAAAGGACATTATATTATTTTTAACATTATATTTAACACTCAATATTCACATGTGATACTAACTTCACATCTTTGTGCACTGTTGCACTTGTGTATACATTTTATAATTGTTAAGATACATTGTAATATTTTTATCTATTTTTTTTTTTTTTTTTGTCAGTATATGTCAGTCTATGTAATATGTTTGGTTTGTATTCTGTGTTACAATCCTGCTGCAACACTGCAATTTCCCCTTGGGGATTAATAAAGTTTTCTATTCTATTCTATTCTATCTATAAACCAGCAGATCTCTACAAAATGGTCTCGGAAAATTAGTGCTGATACCGGGACGGTTTTCTCTGCAGCATTTGAAGTGGCATCTAAGTCACGTAATTTAGAAGGTCCCTTAGAAGAACTGAGTGCCGAGGAACATCTTATTCTTTTCAACTCTATCTGTACAAACATTCTAGATGACATTGCTCCCTTAAAACAGAAAACGGTTAAACCAAAATCAGAGCCTTGGTTAAATGATAATATACGTACACTAAGACAGATCTGTAGAAGTGCGGAACGTAGGTGGAAAAAAGATAAGCTACAGTTGTCTTATGAAATTTTGAGAGACTCAATGTCTACTTTTCAAAAAGCAGTAAAAGCCGTCAAGACTAAATTTTTTTTCAGAGGTCATTACAAAAAATTGTCATAGCCAAAAATTCTATTTCATACAATTAATTCTGTTGTAAATCCCTCTTCAGATGTTCTTCCAAAACCGTCACAATCACTCTGTAATGATTTTCTACACTTCTTTGTAGACAAGATTGCAAATATTAGATCTCATATTCAACCAGCACTGTTAGATCCGTCGAACCCAAATCTTGATCCTTCTGACATGTCAAATTTTAGACCAATTTCTTGGACAGCACGCAGAGAGGGTGGCCTTGGGTTAAAATGGCCGTAACAGGATTCCCAGTCTTCTATCGATGCTTAGCATTAGGGGTCGTATAATAGTTGGTTGAGGTTGTTGGGGATGGTGGGGAGGCCTTTTTGTAGTTTGAGCTATGGATTTTTGTATTCGGGTTTGGTGCTCTTAGGCAAGATGTGAATAGTACCTAGTTAGCTGGAGGTTTATAGATGTTGTCTGAACACACACCTAGGACTGATCCCCTTGGGCGGGCCGCCTCAGAGGAGGGTGTCTGGTGTTTAAAGAGCCGAAACACCCAATGATCCTGAGGTACACCACTGAAGATGTGTTCCTTAGAGTAGGGAGTATCACTTAGATGGATGGCTTGATTTGTTTGGGTGGGGGGACGTTCCATGTTGAAGGCAATCATGAGCGAACTCTTTTTGGGGGGATGGGCTCGGTCGGGATTTCCGACTTGCAAAATGGGATCTGAGTGAGTCGGGTACGGCTAGGAGCTGGGTTCTGAAAATGAGAAGCTATTTAGGATTAAAAAAAAAATAGGGGAAGTAATATTAGATAGGAATAAAGAGATTGTGGTTATTGGTGGATCAGCCTCATCAGAAACATGCGCCGGCCAGTGCATTTCTGAGTCCTTCCTATCTAACTTGATGACCAGGAGAGGTCGTCCGGGGGAGGCGTTGTCTTTTCAAAAGCCTAACCCAAGACACATGACCCCTCTCAGCTCCTAAACCTACCCATCCTAATCCTCTATCCCTGGACTGACCAGCCTCTAACAGACCCCTAACCCTGCCCAGAGTAACCCTGGACAAAACGGCCTCTAGTAAAACAACACTCAGATAATTGATCAAATAAATAGATAAACAAATAAATAAATAAATAAATAAATAAATAAATAAATATTATAAAGTACTATACATTACCACATCTGTAAAACGTCATCCTTGGCCTCATTGTGGCGTGGATGCCGGTTGGGTTGACCTCTTGACCTTCCAGTCTTGGGAGTGATCCTGGTACCTGAAATGAAAAAAAGAAAGAGAAAAAAATCATGTAACAAGGGTGAGTCTGTGGTGGGATCCTTCCTGGTCCCACACCATCGCAAAGCGGTCAGCGGAACGGATGGACAGTGCATAACCGTCTTCAGGTCCTTCGGGACCTGTCGATTGGACTTACAAAAATCCTAACCCTAACTCTTGTTCTGAAGGGGGCTCAGAAAAGGAAGTGAATCCCAGAACAACTTTCCCAAATTCCTCCTTCTCATCATCTCTTGCCCCTGTTGGATGGGAAATTATTTCTGCCCCTTTTCATCCCTAAATTTCTGGTTTTTCTTGCACGCTTAATGGAACATTTCATTAATGCACCCTCCTACGTTCCTGAAACCTCCCTTCTTTCATTCAGGCCATTTGGGATCCAGGTACTCAATCTCCCTATCCATATATATTCCTTGTACAACCTCTGCCTTAGGGTCCATTTCGGATTATGCTCTAAACCCCTTATACGCAGTTTCTGCACCCCATGCCGTTGGAAGTGCTCCACCAGAGAACGCCTACTTGTGTTCAATAATCCCTTCCGAATGACATACCTGTGTTGGTACAAACGAGTCCGGATAGAATTCTTTGTCTGCCCGACATACTGTTTACCACACCGACCACATTGTATCGCATAGACACAATTCTCTGTTTTTAATGGAATATTCGGAAGAAAAAATGCAGCGGGTTGGCCCCAAACCTTAATGGTTTGACGCCTCTTTAACAACCGCTGTCTCTCCCCTTTTCGTTTTTTCTCCTTGGGGAGCCAACTGTGAACTAGCAAATCCCGCAAGTTTGTATTTCTCCTATACGCTGCTAGGAGTTTATTATCATGGCCCTCAGGGGTATTCGCCAGCGTCTCTGCAAAACTGCTCCTGATCTCTTTCGTGAGTCTAGCTGCCTCTGGAGTGAATGAAAATATGGCCGGAACTAAGAGCCTACTTTCCCTTGGGGGTCCGGGCTTCGGACTTGCCTGTAACCTGCAGTGCTCCTTATAAACCGCTCTAAGCCGAGATCTTGAGTACCCCCTAGCTCTGAGAGCCCGAAACAACATACACTTAGCTTCCTGAAAACTGTCCTCTTGTGAACAGATCCTCCTGAACCTCAGAAGTTGAGATAATACTATACCTCTAAATGTGTGTCTTGGATGATAGCTCTGATAGTGTAGCAGAGCATGAGTATCTGTCTCCTTAAAAAAAAATTTGAAGTCTAGCTGGCCTGTAGTGAGAAACTCGGGCCCTTTGTATACTATAGTATCCAAAAACTCTATAGCCTGTTCTTTTAACACCGCTGTAACCTTAATAGAAGTGTGATGGGAATTCAGTACCCCTAAAAAGGTTTCAAAATTCTGCTGGCTGTCATCCCACACTCCCCAGACATCGTCCAGGAATCGAAAGTAGGAAAAAGGGACCTTCTCACATTTGGGGAAGACCGTTTCCTCCCATTGGGCCATGTATATATTTGCATAGGCTGGTGCAAACCTTTTCCCCATAGCCGTACCCTTAATCTGTAGGTAAAATTCCCCCTCAAATTCAACATCATTTCGAGTCAGACTCAACTCTAAGAGTTCCAGTATTGCCTCCTCTGGTCGGGAAGCGTCGGGAAACCTGGCAAAACAATCTCGCACTGCCTTCAAGCCTAGGGGAGTCTCAATATTAGTATAAAGACTTTCTACATCAAGCGAAAACAAGGATGCCCCCGGTGGCACTCTCAGGCTTTTCACCTTCTCCAGGAAGTCATATGTATCCCTGATGTAACTAAAATGCTTAGTTGATCAGGGATTCAGATAAAAGTCAATAAACTCTGCCACCCTATGACTCTCACTCCCACAATCCGACACTATCGGACGACCTGGAGGCATAAAGGGGTTAAGCCACTTCCCCTGGGGTTTGTGAACCTTGGGAAGTAAATAAAACCGCCTAGGCCTGGGTCTAACCTCCCCCAATAAATAGTCCACCTGCCGTTTGCAAATGAACCCTGACCTAAATAAGGTATTCACCACCTCTTCAATGCGAGGTATCGATTCCATGAAAATAGGGGCCGTTAGCTTTGAATAAAAGGACTCATCTGTTAATTGCCTTAGCCCTTCCTGCACATATCGTGCTTTATCCATTACTACCACAGTACTACCCTTGTCCGCAGGTTTAATTACAATGTCACGCCTATGAGTCAACTCCTCCAACGCCCTAATTTCTTCCGGGGGTAAGTTAGGTATCGGAGCCTGTGCTCCCGACAAGGCTGCCTGAACCCCCTCCAAATTTTTCTCAAAGAAATCCCAAACCTCCCCAGGTAATTTATGGGGCGGAGGAGTCCACCCTGACCTATCACAAAATGGCCGGATTTGGGCGCCAGAATCCGTGTCTGGCCCAAAGAAAAGTGCTCTTTGCATCTTGGCATGAAACTGACCCAAATCCGCCAATAAAGACTCTGTCTACCCTTTTTACTAGGTGAGATGGGATAAATGCTAACCCCCTATCTAGTAAACTAATCTGTGCCGGTGTGAGTTGAAAAAATTGAGACGGGTTTACAACAGAACTCTTTCTTTCTTTCTTTTTATTTTCTTTCTTTTTCTCGTTCCAATTTTTTCCTTCTTTTTCAAGATAGGGGCCCCTTTTGTGGTGAGACCCCCTACAGGTTTAAATGTTGCAGCCAGTGCTGCAGCATGGCCACGGCTGTCGCTGGGGTCCAATGGATTTTATCCCCCACCACTGCAAACTTGTTATCCGGCAGCAGTGGGACACTGTGTTGTGACCGGAAGATTACGTCGTTCAGTATCTCCAGGTTTTCCACCTCCTGCCTTGGCAAACCCCTGTCGTAGTTTACCAAGGGAATATGTACCACCGCGTCCGGAAAGACCACCTTGGCCGCCTCCAGCAGCTGTTCTACATTCTTCTTAGCCACTTCCCTATTTGGTTGAGCCCGGTCGTTCAAACCGAAGGCCAGGATCACCTGCCTAGCCCTTGGGAACACCGGGGTCCTGTGCTTCAATAGGTGGCCAGCATGCACCATATTGGCCCCCGGGTAACTATGGACCTCCACCTTCCCGTACCTCACCCGGGTAAACCAAGCCAGGTTTGAAGAGCCCAGAAGTAGTATGGACCTTTCGGGGATCAAATCCCATGTCCCAAATTTGGCCCTAGTTCCCTGATGTTGGATGTGGAGACTCCACTCTGGTGGCGGAACCTTAGGGACTTCCGGCCTCCCCTGGGTCTCCTCCTCATCCAACAGCCAATCCATATCCTCCTCCTCGGCTTCTGGCTCCTTCTCCACCATCTTCCCGGCTTATGCTGCCGGGCTTGGGACTGGCAGGGTTGCCACCGCCTTCCTGCTAGGCCCCAATCCCTTCCTGGCCGTCGCCCTCTTGGGCAATACCACCTCGCGGCTAGCCTCCTCCAACTCCCTAATCTCCTCCAGAGAATACTCCGGACTCGACCCCAATTCCAGACCCCCAGCTGGGGCCGACTTTGTCCTGGCTGTTCTGGCCGGGGACCCTCCGCTCGGCTGCCCCACTATTGCCTGGGGACGCTGTGTAGGCCTCTTACGGCGCTCTTCCTGCCTACTACTGCTGCAATGCGCCTCCTCTTCTTCATCCCCCGCTCCTCTATCCCGTCTCTCACTCTCTTCCACAATCCTTACCTTCCCCCCAACCGGGGCGGAGGATCCTTCCTTCCTTTCTACGTGGACCACCACCGCTCTTCGAGGCCTGTCTGCTACTGCTTCCATCCCCCGGGACCCCTTCCCGGTCATGAAGCGGGCCACTATCTCTCCGGCCCGCCGTATTGTGTCCTCCCTGAGGCTCCTGATGCCCTGGCGGGTCCATCTAATGGCGATGTCCCACGCCTCCTTCCACCGTACTCTGGCGGCATGGGCCACCCCCCGACTAGCTTCTCGGAGGGCCTCATCATGGTGGCACGTCAAGATGTCGATACTATTATCCAGCCATTGTTTGGCATTCCCAAATAACAGATATTTGGTATTTATACTTGGGAATGCCGGCTGGATGCCCGAAGACATCTGAACTGCCATCCCTTCCAGCTTCGAGGTGGAAGAGTCACTACCCCTCTCCCCCTCTATTTCTGCCACATGGTGGAATGCCCTGAGAAATTTATGTAAAATTCTGATCAGGGCCCTAAACTCCCGCTCCTCCACCTCTCTCCTTTCCATTTTCCTTCTCTCCTTCGTTACTCCACTAATCTGCCTGCAAGAAAGTAACACAAAATCAACCAACTCATCCTTCTCCCTTTTCTTCGTTTACTTTAACAACCGTGTAACTCAGAGACGAACCAGGAGAAGTCCGACCTGTCTGGGACTGACGACTCCCTAAGGGCCGGTCTGGGGCCATATTCGTCCCCCCATCCCGCCCCCCACCCCGACTCCAGAAGCCGAGGGAGGGGCCGGAGGGGGTTCCTTGTCACATTCACACCAAAAAGACTGTAAGACCCTCTCCCTCCCGAGAAGAGCTCAAGCCCGTAAACCAAACCGAAACCTGAAAGTCCTGCAAAATAGTTCCAACCTGGGATCCCATCCCCACATATTTCTAAAATTCTTATCAGTGTCCATCCAACCCAGGAATGCGAGGCCCCTACCGAGTCCTTTTCCAGACCAACAAACCTGGCAAAAACCCAAATCATCCTGGCCTGATATCGCATCACTACACCATCCCTTGCGTAGCTAGGGCGGACTTATTATATTCCCAAAAGCGCAGACTTAATTGTGTGCCAAAGGAAACCACTGCCTCCAATAGGCACTATAAATCTCCAGTCAGGTCTACCTCACCCAAAGATGCAAGGACCTACCTGAGCCAGTCCAGACCAGCGAACCCAACAGAAATCAGAAGATTCCGGTCAGATAATCCTGGCCTGGCATCGCATCTCCACACCATACTTTTGTGTATCTAGAGCAGATCTACATTGATCGTTTCCATGCAGAAAGAAGCCACCACCTCTAATATACACCATCATAACCAAAGCCAATCCAAATCAAAGCCTCCAATATCCCAACTTGGGTAACAAATACCACAGGGTTATTATGGTAGGTTTAGTGCGAAAGCAGGTATAGGCTTAAATCAAGATCGTTTAAGCGAAACCGAACCGAAACAGCAAAAAACAAAATCATTAAGAGCATTTAGTGCAAAAGCATTTAGTGATCTGGTCTGAGATCTGGGTGTTAAAGTGCTCCTAAAAGGTCTAATTTAGTCTTAGAATTTGAATTTAGTCTAATTTAGTCTTACTGACGCGAATAGCGCGTCAAATTCGCGTCTACCGCGTCTACCGCGTCTAGTTTGACGCTTGACCACTTTGTGTTAATTCGCGCGTCAAGAGTGAAACTGACGCGCGTAAAAACAAAAGTTTGAAGCGAAATTTACGCGCGTCAGATGCGAAATCCGGAGGCGGCCATCTTTTTTAGATGTTTATTGAGCATTAGCATTAGCATTAATCGAGAGAGTCACCGCTCGTATTTGCTCTGGAGAGCAGAAACAGCTGCGTAGGGGACATCGTCGCTGTACTCGGATCCACCAGACCCCCCGGAGGGTTTTAGGAGTTCCACCATTTGCTCCAGGAGCTAGGTTTGGTGGACCTAACGGTGAGGACGCTGACGAGGACAGCGTAGGCCGTGTAAAGCCTCGGCCTCGAGTGGCCTTCGCCTGAAGAGCCCGCGCTCTACAGCCCGGCGCGAGGTTCACCCTCGCCCGCACCCACCTAATCTGTCATTTATTTTTGTTTTGATAATAAATGGAGCCAGCCTCCAAAAGTTAAACCTGTCCTGTGATTTTTTTTTCTTCTAGGGAAAAAGTGTTTGTTGTTTTTACATTAAAATAATAATGTTTCATATAATCTAAAATAGATATGGAATAAATAGTACTCATTTTGTATTGAATGCTATCTCTCATATATTAAAATCGAGTTTTTATGTGAAAGATTTGCTTTGTTGTGCATTAGAACCACACCAGGCATTAGTCATTACAAAATAATTTATTGAGGCCAAACATAAAATAACATTATAAACTTTCACTTCACCACGTGACAGCAGCAAGTAGGCTCCTGATTGGTTAACGCGGCGCGAATTGACGCAGAAGTTCAGATTTTTCAACTCGGGCGGCAGACGAGAATTCGCTTCAAACGCGTGAATGCACAAATAGCACTAACTAAATCATTCGCGCGTAACGCGCGAACTTGACGCGCGAATGAGGCGAATTCGTGTCTACCGCGCCGCGCTCTACGCCTCATTCGCGCCGCAGGAATTTTTTACACGCGTAACGCGTCTTTGCATTGACTTAACATTGAAATCACTCGCGCCTGACGCGCTATTCGCGTCCGGTGTGAACGCACCATTAGAAGAGTTCACCTTTGGAAGAAGGCCACACAGCACTGGCTCCTGTAGGCATCTCTTCATCTGACGGTGGTCTGAGTCTCTTGGGTTGTGGCAGCATGTCATTCCTCTCGGGAGGAGGAAGTGCCACCTCTGCCGATGGTTCTATGGAAAATAATCAAAGTTCAACGTTTTCAGAAAGATATACACTTTAAATGTACTATAGAAGGCTGACAATACACAAGTAATGTTTTATTTGTCACACTTATGCACTAATTATTTAAAATCATTAAAGTACAATAAACCCTAAACCTGTGCAATTGTTCATTATTGCAAGTATAATTGAACTACATCTTTCCAGCGGACATTTAATCAAACATAAGCTCAAGTAAACTGAGTATTTAACCATTTTATTTCATGTCTTAACAATCATCTGACATGGTTTGTTTTGTGCCATGACACAACCAACACGAGAAGAGAGCGGATCAGCTAGCATTTTACGACAAATTTACACGTTTCTCTTATGAAATATAATTTTTATGGTAGTAAACTCTGCAAAAAATATTCACTCCAGAATTAATGTTTAGTGTAAGACATGTTGAAGAATAGCTTGGAGGGATTTGATTCATTACCAGACCTGCCAACCTGTACGCATTTTGCGTGGCGGATACGCATTTTGACCTCAAAGTACGGTGGTACGATTTGTCACTCTAAACTACGCAAAAACCTGGTGACGCTTCTGTGCACGCGCAGTCCTCAAATCAAGCAACAGCAAAAGAAGCGGAGTTCGACCAATCATAGCGCTGGGTTCATTCCCCAAATAGCAAGCGGGGATGATTGACAGATGCGTAAGGCCTATCAAATTAAAAAGAGACTGAAAAAAAAAAATCGACAGCAATAAAGAATCCCGCTCGATCCTCTTCCACTCCCGTGGCCTGACGTCTGACTGAGTTCATAAGCGAGGACAGTAGTCACGGTACTTCTGACTCCTGAAGGTAAATAGGCTGGGGTGGATGTGGAAAGTTGAAATATTGTTTTTAGTTAACTTAATCTGGATTCAATGATCACGCGGGAGTGATCGCATGGATTATTATAAAATACTCCGTCATTCATGGTCACTCAGATTAGAGGAAAACATCATTCAGCCATGCAAATTATAAAATGCTTAAGTATTGATGAACAATAAATCTAAATAAAATTAAAATCGCTGTGGCTTAGTGATTATGAAAGTTCTGTGATAAATTGTGGATTACTGATAAACCTGGAGAAACAGGCGTTTATTTATTCATTCTCAGTGTTGAGAAACGTAGTCTGCATGTTATGTTAATGTGTTAATAATAACTAAAGTAGCCTACCTAATTATGTTACATAATTATTTTGTATGAAAACTAGCGTATTAGTTACTTATGGATTAAAAAGTACCGTTGTATCAGTGCTGCGCGAGCTCTCTCTCACAAACACAGACCGCGCGCACACAGAGAGAGAAGATAATTGTAAATTGACGGGCTAAGTTTAAATTTTGTTTTGGTTGTGTTTTTTTCTGTCAAAATGACTGAACGCATTTTGTATTATCCATCCGTGTTTTTAAAATTTGTTAAAAGACAGACGTTTTACTGTTAACACAGCCCCATATTTCGGATTCATCTAAACTTATATTCTACTTAATCATTCTTTTTAGAATAAGTGATTCATTTTGCTATTATTGGTCATGTGACAGGACTCCTGTCTATTGTCAACTATTTTCTATAAATATGTTTGTATTGGCTAATGTTTATTCAGCTAATGCGTGTCCTGTTTAAAATGTGCAATGTTCAAATGCAAAGACAGCACGTCATAAATAAAAGTCCTTTTTTCTGTGTGATTTAGTATCATATTTGGATATTGGAATAATAAATTAAGTAGCCTATCTTAAATGTACACATTCTTTTTTTTTCTTTTTTTTTTTTTACTGTTTTCTAGTTGTTGTTTTTTTAATTTTAGACTAGTTGTTGACCAGCACACATTACATGCTTTTTTATGCAATGCAATATTGCAATGCAATATTAAACATGAATAAAAAATGGTTTTGAGCAGTATATAGAATTTTTAGACTTTCACTGCAATAGCTAAATTGCTAGCTAAAACTTTAGAAGTCAAAACTAGAATTATGAAGATAGGCATGTGTTTGTGTGTGTCTTGCATTGTCTCAAAAAATGACAAAAAAAATGACAAGGTTGGCAGGTCTGCATTACACAATGAGACGTTTCGTCAAAAAAGCGTTTGTTCAGCAAACTGAAGCATCTTCTTTAATGTTGGCTAGGATGTTAGAACAATGTTTTTGCCTGTCAGGTCTTTACAAGTTACGTGACTGAAAACTATGAATAACTGCAAAATGTAGTAGTGCATTTTGACAGTAATACAAACAGTAGATGAACAGTGTCCCTCTTGTATGCTCCTGTCTTCCTCATCACAGTCTATAACTTTTTCTGTGGATGTTCAAAGTACAGCTTAACAATGGTATATAATGGATCGTAAACACATGGTATATGAATATGAAACAGAAAATCAAACAAAAGTCAAATAAAATACAACACCATCAGGATCTATCCCAATGTCATCCAAGTTCTTGCCATGGAACTCAGCTAATCTTCCTTGCTCAAGAGCCATTAGAACTTTGCTGATCTTGGCAAGTTGCAGGGTCTTTTCAGGGAGCCGACAGAACTCACGATGGATTCTTATGTTGTGTCCAAGAAAGTTTGCCAGCTGGTCCATATTCAGCACTGTTGAAAGGGTTGCTGCATGCTTTCGCAGTCTTGTAGATATCAGTGACTTTGCGCCACACGCCTTTGCAAAGCCACGGAGACAGTCTGACCCTTGAAAATGTGTCATGGCTTCTGGTCTTGCAACATATAGGGATTGTATTTCAGAACCCCACAAGCCTCTCTCTGCTTAACAAGGAGGAATGCACATAGCATTTTTGGAGTCAGAAGAATTGGAACTGGTCGACCACGCTTTCCCCTTGTGATAACCCTTGTGAAGTGTGTCAGGGTTCTGTCACTTCTGTCTAGTCTATTTCTTGGTTTTGTGACAGAGCCCTGACACCCCTGTTTTGTCTTGTCTGTGTGCCTTGTTTCATGTGCTTTCATGTCTTGTTTTGTGTTAGCACATGGCTTGTGATTTGTTTTACTGACCATGTGTTTGTGTTTTTGTCATGTTTGGTGTGAGCACATGGCTTTTCATGAATGTTTCCTTGTGCCATGTGCTCTCCTGTTGATTGTCTAACCCCGCCCAGTTTGTTACCTGATTATTGATTTTTTTGCCCCACCTGTCCTCCCTCGTTACCCCCTTTTGTTTGCTTCCCTATTTATTCTCCTTGTGTTTTCAGTCCTGTGCTGGCCATCTGGAAAAGGGGCAGGAATGTCAAACAAATAATTGAGCAAGTGCAGGGAGCTCTGAACAAAGTAACTAGCTGGGGTGAAAAGTGGGGGTTTAGGATATCAGCGGAGAAGTCAAAGTATATAATATTTGGTAATAAGAAAACTGAATGTGGTGGTTTATTTTTGTATGAACAAGCAATTGAGAGGGTTGAAGAGTTCAAATTTTTGGGTGTACATTTGGATGAGAAGCTAACATGGAAAAAGCAGATAGATAATGTAGTAAATAAGTGTGAAAAAGTAATAAATGTAATGCGTTCCCTCTCGGGCAGCACATGGGGTGCAGGCAGAGATACTCAACTAATGATCTACAGGGCAATGATAAGATCTAGACTGGATTATGGTTGTGTGTGTTATGGGACAGCCGCTGATACACATTTAAAAAGGCTGGAAGTAATACAAGCGAAGGCGCTGAGACTATGTTGTGGGGCCCTTCGTACAACTCCAGTCCCAGCTTTGCTGGTAGAGATGGGGGAAATGCCATTATTAATTCAACGGGAGAAATTGGCAATGCAGTATATTGTTAAATTATGGGCACATAAAGGAGAACACCCTACAAAAACAGTACTAATTAATGCGTGGGAGTGGGGATCAGGAAAAAAGAGGAAGGAATGTTTTATGTTTAACATCAGTAAAAAAATGGAGGAGTTGGGACTGAAGGAGGTAGGGGTGGCCCCGCAAGTGTACTGGTCAGTTGTACCACCGTGGTTGATGTCCACACCAGAAGTAGATCTCAGTATAATGGAAAACATCAAACATCATGAAGGCACAGAATATCCCGATATGGTAAAGCAAAGACTAGAAAATCAGTGGGGAACTTATCTTCAGATTTATACAGATGGATCCCAAGATCCACAAACTGGGAAGTTGGGTTTTGCTTTTTATATCCCACAATATGAATATGTAAAGCTTAAGCGACTGTCTGAGGGGGTATTGGTGTATACAACAGAAATTCTAGCTATTATATGGGCACTAAAGTGGGTAGAGGAAGTTCAACCAAGGAGAGTAGTATTATGCTCAGATTCGGCTTCAGTGTTAAAAACTCTGAGAGGAAGTAATTTGGGAGCTCGGCCAGATCTGTTTATGGAGCTGATGGTTCTGTTGTATAGAATCGAACAGGCTGGAGGGTCAGTGGGATTTCTCTGGGTGCCTGCACATATTGGGGTAGAGGGGAATGAGGTGGCAGACAAGGCAGCAAAAATTACTTTAAAAAGAGACACTGATTTAGCAGTTTGTATTGGGGTTGCTGAATGTAGATCTGTCATTAAAGGAAATACTATAGTAGTATGGCAGAGGCAGTGGGAAAAGGAAACAAAGGACCGTCATTACTATGCAATACAAAACAAAGTAAAGACAGAGCAATGTTATTTGGGTAAATCCAGAAGACAATCTGTAATTATGACAAGACTAAGGCTGGGACACTGTGGACTTGCATGGGATTTAGCGAAGATGGGCAAACATGAGGATGGACTCTGTAGAACCTGCAATCAACAACAGACTGTTAATCATGTGTTTATGGTATGTCAACAGTATAAAGGGCAAAGAGAACAACTTTACTCTGTGGTATCAGGAGATGGAATACAGGCAGTGACACTGAGAGATATTTTGAATCCTCATGAGAACCAATCGAGGATAGTGGAAGCAGTCATGGATTTTATATCTGCAACAGGATTAGCCCTCTGAGAATGATGGTGTCATAAAATGATAACCGAGACTGAACTGTGGGAGGCAGCAATGTGCCGTAAGGCATCTAGTCTGCCGGAAAGCTAGAAGAAGAAGAAGAAGAAGACCTGTGCTGGTTTGTCGTCGAATGTGTCCTGCTTTGATCCTGTTGTCCAGTCCAGGGGCCTGTTTCAAAAAAGAGATTCAACCAACTCTGAGTTGACTTACCATGAGATGGGAAACTCTGAGTTTTCGGTTTCAGAACAGCTGAAATGAGTAAGTTCAATCAACTCTAAGTTGACTGACTCTGAGTTAAGCGCGTGCACCACATGTCACCATGGTAACAGCGCCAGACAAAAAGAGGTCTGCATATTTCTCACCAGCAGTACGCAAACATTTTTTTTTAAGCAACAGGGCAGCAGCGGCGATCGAGAGAGTTAGTTTGGGAGAAAATAGTTGCTCGAGTCAATGCGTAAGTTTACATTTTAATTACTGTTATACAGTGTTGGGTGTAATTACCAAGTAATCTAAATACTGTAATTCAATTAAAAGGATTACTCTTAATTCTTCTGTAATATAAAGTAAAATATGATGTCACTGCATTAAATACTGCATAGACTATAGAACAATTCTGTATAAAACAATAGTGGATTTAACATAACATTTTTAAAAGGTATATTTTTAATGTAACCTTCTCTCTCTACACACTTTGGTCAATTCAAGAATAATTCATGCAATTGTTAATTTGAAAGCATTAAAAGTGCAGTTTATTGTCTCTTTTGTCTCATATTGTGGTCACGATCATGTGACAATGCAGTTCTTCATCACCATGAAAGTTTATTTTCTGCATTCGATTTAAAGCCATATCAGTTTAAACTTATGATATATGGTTTATCAGTTTATATGGTATATCAGTTTAAACTTGTATATATATTCTGAACGCACACTTCTGAAGCACAGAAAGCTGGATGTCAGAAGACGCTTCCCGGACGAAAACGGAGAAAGCAACAAGATAAAAACAAAGCCCAGTAGAGCTCGACGAGATCTCAGACACCAACTACTAACTACCCGAGCTCTGCTGGTGGAAGAACATGGTGGAAGAGTTCCAATTTAATGTTACACACGTGTTAATTCGCTGGATGAACAAAATGCCTCCAAAGAAGAACGAGGAGATCGAAGAGATAAAGAAATCGCTTGATTTTCTGACTGAGGAGATCTCGACTGTCTCTAAGCAGCAGAAAACGATCATTGATTTGATGAGCGAAATTAAAGAACTGAAAAAACAATGAGGAGAAGGACAAGCGGATCGCCAGCCTGGAGTGCCGCGTGGCCGTCATGGAGCAGCATTCCCGCATGAATGACATTGCTGTCAGTGTAGTACCCTCACCGCCTGATGAGGGGAGATATATGTATAAATTAATACAGGACACGGAGCTGCTGCTGCTTCACTTATCAGAGTCTGTATTGTTTTTTTTTATACAATGTAAAACAGTTCAATCACTCTTATGTCAATCAATGACAGTGCATCACTTCAAGAGTAGGCTAATCACAATATATAACAGAATTACATCTACAGTACCGATATTTCTCTTTTACTACGGTGTCCACAGATTAAGCATAGGTACTATGAAATATTCACTGATAACATATATAACATTTTACACGTGAATAAATCCTAAAAATGTGTTCATGTTTGCCAGAATTATTCTTCCTGATACATTTTTAGTACAGACACTCATTTCCAAAGTCATTTGGCTCTTACAACTTACTCATTGCATTATTTCACCAAGACACATCTTATTTGTGGACTTACTCTAAATTTGCGCCTTCTCTCTAAGACCGCATGGTCTCCATCACTAGCATGAACTTTATAACTAGCACGCGTGACGCAGCACACAGACGTGACTTGCAGCGAACTTTTACATGTCCATAATAACAGTAAACTTAAACACTTTAAACAATTTAATTAACATTTCTTAAACTCTTACATGTCAAAAAAGCATACTCTCATTGCTTTTATGTAATTCATACCTGATGAGGGGAGATATATGTATAAATTAATACAGGACACGGAGCTGCTGCTGCTTCACTTATCAGAGTCTGTATTGTTTGAGCAGCGCGCGTGAGCCCCCTCCCTCAAGCAGGCGAACAGGCGTTTGTTAATCAATAAACTGGAAAAGTATGGTATCAGATGAGTTGCATTAGATTGGATGAAAAGCTACACAAGTAACAGACTACAATTTGTGCAAATGGGGGAGTATAGATCGGAGTGCTTGGGTATCACCTGATCTGTGGAGTACCACAGGGGTCAATATTGGGTCCAAAATTATTTATTATGTACATAAATGACATATGTAGGGTGACTGACCTCTTAAAATTTGTGATTTTTGCTGATGATACCAATATTTTTTGTTCAGGGGAAAATTTGAAGCAACTTTTGGAGGTGGTCACATCAGAAATTAATAAGTTAAAAATATGGTTTGACTTAAATAAATTATCGTTAAATTTAGATAAAACCAAATTTATGTTGTTTGGTAATCGTAAAACCGACACACAAGTAAAAGTTATGATTAATAATGTTAAAATAGAAAGAGTGTATGAAAATAAATTTTTGGGTGTGATTCTTGACCATAAAATTTGTTGGAAACCCCATATCAAATATGTTAGAACAAAAGTAGCTCAGAGTATTGGAGTAATGGGGAAAGCAAGGCATGTATTGAGTAAAAAAAGCACTTTTTATTTTGTATTGTTCACTTGTTGCCTTATTTAAATTATTGTGTTGAAGTATGGGGCAACACCTACAAAACCACCTTACAGCACAATACAAAAAAGAGCAATTAGGATAGTAAATAAGGTAGGATATCATGAGCATACTAATTTACTATATTTAAAAATGCACACTCTAAAGTTTAATGATCTCGTTAAATTTAAGACCGCTCAATTAATTTATAAAGCAATAAATAAACAGTTGCCTGGAAACATACAACAGTTATTTACAGACAGGGTTGGGGGTTATAACTTGAGAGGGGATTTAAATTTGAGTCAACATAGGATTCGGACAAAACTCAAAAGTATGTGTATCTCGATTTGTGGGGTGCTTTTGTGGAATGGTCTGAGCAGTTCGATCAAACAAAGTGTTAATATGTTGCAATTTAAAAAAAGGTACAAAAGTTTTATTTTTGATAAGTACAGAAGTGAAGAGGGTGAATGATAATTCATTATGTTGTAATGTTGTTTGATAATGTTTTTTTGTTTATGCTTTTTTTTCTTTCTTTCTATATCTTAATATTAAGATAAAGCATTATTTTAATTTAGTAGTTTTTTTGTATTATTTAAAACGTTATGTGTGATTTACCTTGGTCGATTGTGAATTGGTTTGGGTAGTTACTGGGGTAGGTCTTGATAAGCCTAGGGCTTCTACCTATCCCTTTTCGAACAGGTTGATTATTATGATAAACTTTTATTTTTGTTGTTTTGTGTTTATTTATTTGTATGGATATTTCATACGTATTGCTGTTTTTATTTTATTTTTATTTTGTTATTATTATTTTATTAATTCGAAATAAAGATTTCATTCTTTCATTCATTCATTCTTTTTGTATTGTTTAAGTGGTTGAGGTTGATATGTACGGTGGCCGAGAAGGGTCACAACACATACAAACCCCACAACAACTACATATTCAGAAAACACATACAAATTCAGAAAACACATGCAAACAACGCCACAACAACTACATATTCAGAAAACACATACAAATTCAGAAAACACATACAAATTCAGAAAACACATGCAAATTCAGAAAACACATGCAAATTCAGAAAACAACTTTGTCGATTTCACATTCGCTGCAAATATTCGCAGCACGAGCAAATAGGGAAACGAACTGCAAACTGCAAAAACACAACGGAAATGTTTCCGGGGGGGGCCATAATCAGTGACGGACCCGCATCCATCCGGTTGTCTTAGCGCTATTTTTTGAATGTGTGCTGTGCTTTTGTTGTCTCAAGAGGTAAGTGTTTCTCTTTCATTATGACAGACTTGTCGATGTGCTCTGATACCGAAGTGGTTTTGTGTGTTTTTAACATATTAAGTTATTGTCCCCATAACGTATTAGTCTGCCAACGTTGTTAGCTGGAAACTAAGTTAGCTGGCTAGCTCGCGTCTGGCCATTAAATAGATGCATTACTGGCGTTTGTACAATGTTGTCCTGATATCTGAACTATTTATTTAATTTTTAGTTTGAAATGTTCTGTCCGTATTGTGCCGAGCAACTGGGGGACGCTCCCAAGTTTTGCACGTCGTGTGGTCTGAACGTGGGGTTCCTTACGGAGCGTCAGCCTACAGGTAACATCCCCTTACTGTGTTCCTATTTATAAATTTATCAACCCCATTAAAGCATATTAGTTTTTATAATTAATCTTTCTGTGTGTGTGTGTGTGTGTGTGTGTGTGTGTGTTGTGTCGGTCCAGAGGATGACCTAATACGTGCTTACTTTAGAAAGGACCACTCCAACGACGTTATTAGAGATTTTTTGGAGTCAAAGCATGGTATTGTAATGAGCCTGAAAACTCTAAAAAGAAGGCTGAAACGGCTAAATCTAAGTCGGAGAGCAAATTACAGTCCACTGGAGACTGTGAATGCTGCCATCACTAGTGAATTGAACGGCTCAGGACAGCTGTTGGGCTACAGGGCTATGTGGCAGACCCTGAGACAGAAGCATTCACTGACAGTGAAACGAGACGATGTCATGCAAGCCCTCAGATTATTAAATCCAACAGGAGTATCTCTCCGTCATAGGCGCAGGTTTGTTAGGCGATCCTATTGCTCTGCAGGACCCAATCAGGTGTGGCACGTGGATGGCTATGACAAGCTCAAGCCCTTTGGGATTGCCATCAGTGGCTGCATCGATGGGTATTCAAGGCGGGTTATGTGGCTCAGTAGTGGCAGCACCAACAACGACCCTGCAGTAATAGCTCACCATTACCTGCAGTGTGTTTCGAGCTGTGGCCTTCCGGCTCGTCTTAGGACAGACTGTGGGACAGAAAATGGAGACATGGCTGCCATCCACTGTTCTTTAAGAGAGGACCACACCGATGACTTTGCAGGTTCTCTCAGCCACATGTATGGCACTTCAACTGCCAATCAAAGGATTGAAAGTTGGTGGTCCTTTTTCAGGAAACAGAGGTACGTTTAACAATACTGTTACTCACATATTTTTCAATACTGTTTCATATTTCTGTAATCTTTTCGTAATATTATGCTGGGTTGGCACCATACAATGCTGACTTTGAAAATGTAGGCTTATTTATATGAGCGTCATACATGGATCAGGCTGTGTACTGCCGATTGTGCAATAGTTATGATAAGTAAAAGGATTAGTGTGCATGGTTGACTGTTTCAAATTGTAATAAGTGTTGACAGTCCATTCTGCACTGGTGAATGCAGTGCAGAATGTTGTTTTCCAAGACTGTCACATAATTTAAGTATTTGTATTAGAAACATTTATACAAAACTAAAATCACTGTACTCCATTATTAGGACACAGTTCTGGATGGATTTATTCAGTGACCTGAGAGAGAGACACTACTTCAATGGCACCCATGAACACAAGTGCCTTGTACGGTATGTGTTCCTGGGCATCTTTCAGAAAGAGCTTGATGAACACCGAGAGCTTTGGAATAACCATACCATCAGACCCGTCCGGCAGTCTCTCTGTCCATCTGGGAAACCTGATACCATTTACAACCTGCCTCACAGGTTTGTATGTAACACCTGTATTGTCATTTTCAATAAATGTTTGGTTGGTTTCCCTTTGAGATTTAAACACTACTCAAAATGAGTTCACTGATGTGCTTTCTGTGCGGCCTTAGGTTTGGTGGAAGGGATTGTGGATTCCCAGTGGATCCCCAAGTGTTACAGGAGTTCAAAGACCTTCTGCCACCCACAAACAGTTTGTGTGGAGATGCTAACCTCCAAGCATATTTTGCCAACTTGGAGAGACAGAGCCAGCTCGCTCCACCCATCAACTGGCCAGCTGCTGTTGACAACTACATTAGACTTAAGGAAATGGCTGGTCTTTGAGAGAGAGAACTAACAGACGTGTGGGCAGTTTATTTTCTTTCAGACAGCATTGCCTCCAGTGTGGTGTACTGATATGGACACCTTAAATTAAAGGTTAAATTAAAAGCAAAGATATTAATCGATTGCAATGACTTCCCTTACTTTTTCCACCATCACAATGTATGCTTTTGGTGTTAACAGTAGTAGTTAATATGATATAGCAACTGTCAAAATGATTGATGGTGACCTTTGACCTAGCCCCGCCCCTTCCTGTCCCGCCCCTTGTCCCGCCCCTTCCGGTTACCTTTAACCTAGTTCCGCCCCTTCCGGTTACCTTTAACCTAGTTCCGCCCCTTCCTGTTACCTTTAACCTAGTTTCCGCCCCTTCCTGTTACCTTTAACCTAGTTCCGCCCCTTCCTGTTACCTTTAACCTAGTTTCCGCCCCTTCCTGTTACCTTTAACCTAGTTCCGCCCCATCCGGTTACAGCTTCTGTCAAAATGATGGATGATGACCTTTGATCTAGTTCCGCCCCTTGCGGTTACAGCTTCTGTCAAAATGATGGATGTGTGACAGTTAGTTTGATTCTTTGAAGTTTGATAAAGAAAAGGGGAGGTATTGGCCTTTGATGTTAACATAAGCTTTGATGTTACAGTTACAAAGTGATGTGACAGTTAGTTTGAGATGTATTGGCTTTGAAGCTGGTGTTTTGTCACCGCCCCAGCATTCCTGAGCAGCAGCATGTATAAATGGGTCAGCCGTGTTCTACAAAAACTAGAAAGAGAAACATGAGCTACACAAGCATGGACGGTTTATCCTCCCCCAAAACCCCAGAGGCGGGGTTGAGCAGTAAGATTTTGGAAAGTCTGCCTATGGCTCCGAGAAAGCCTTTCGGCCACATCCGTTTGACCAATTTTCTCCATGAAATTTCGGAATGGACCGAAGGTGAATTCATGATGTCTAGTAACTGTGTATTTGGGTACAAATTTCACAAACCATCACGAGTTGTTATACTCTACACCGTTGACGGTCCAGGAGAGTTCCAGCCTGGGGAAGACCCGTGTGTTGTATTTCCTGAAAAAGACTGGTCTCTATTTTACAAATTTGTCTGGAAGGATCTGAATGACGCCGGCGAAGAGCCTTTGTACACTGCAGAATGGGATGGAGTAACTCCGAATGTCCGCTACCGTGTGGTAGGTGACCATACTAATAAGGAGCCTAATGATTCTGTTTACATATTCTGCTGTAAAGACAAGACAAAGCTCAGCAGCCCTCGGTCTGGAGTTATCCTGCCTAACGAGCATCACAATCTGTATGAAATGCAATTTTTGTTCAAGTGGTGCGATCTGGATATAATGAGTAATGTTTTTTCAACCATCAACAAAATGTTCAAATGGGCCGACATGCATGATGGATACAACAAAATCAAAGTGCAGCTGTTCCAGCCTGAGAGATGTGTGCGCAGCCGTTCATTTACCATGCCGTCCGCCCCCATTCGCTACAGCCATGCGAAAGCACGCCTGTCAGACCCTCCCAAGCGTCGTTTTTAAACCATGGTCCACGCCCACCTCTACTACAGCGCTCATAAATTCCGGCGATCGGACCCTCCCAACCATCATTTATAAACCATGGCTGAAGAAGGCACATCAGAACCGGCGCATGTGTGCAGCTGCGGCATCTCTTTCGGCAGCATTCTCGACCCACCCAACGACAACGCAACCCCTCATATTCAGACCGACGACTGCGGACCATCGGACCACCAGCACAAAGACTGGGGCTCGGTCAAAACTACCAGACGTCGCATAGCCTTGGCACCGCGCTTTGAAAACGATTGGGCTTCGGGTGACATCATCATCAACCCTGAACCATCGGAGCTCGAAAACGACTGGCCTCCGACTAAAACTACCAAACGCCGCTTAGACTGGGATTCGTACATCGAGTGCGACTGCGGTTGCAGCAAACCTTCATCACCACAATCATCCAGCGAAAACCTTGAAACTCACAACCCGACTTACCTCATCAATCCCCGCAAAGACTTGGAATCGCGCGACACACCTAAAATCATCCGCATCGTCTCTCTTGCTAAACCCGGTTTCGACGCTACAGACGGATGTTTCAGCGACATTGGATTCAAAATCATAAAAGCCGCGACCGTGGTTTTGCTGCAGCATCTCATCGCCAACAAGCTGAAGGCCGACTGCGAGGGCTGTGAGATTGATCATCCCAGCCAGCTGCAACATTCCTGTCTGTTTGACCCTCCCAACTACTACTTCGACACACACTTTGACGAACTTTCAGGCAAGCTGTTTAAACCCTATTTTCATTCCATCATCAGTGTCCTCCTGAACCGGTGTGGGTTAAAATCTCAACCCCACCGAATTCAAGGAACAGTCGGGAGTATTCTGCACGAATTAAAAGACGAACCATTCATCACCGCTAAGCTAGAAGAAATCAGGGTGAGACTTCTGGACAAGCCCTGCAAGGAAATCATCAACGACGTCGTTGATCTCTGGCAAGGTCTTCCAATCGTGAATGGCGAGTGACCAGGCCAAGTCCAACATGGGTGCAGCCTGTAGCCTAAAGTGCTGTATGGAATTCATGTTTAAAGACCATTACAGAATCCAGATGACCGATCTAATGAGCAAGATTATTATGGACGCATCCCACCCCGATACCCCGTGTTATGACACTGTGCGTGAGGCAAATCTCAAGAAACATATGGTTCATATAAGAGGACTGTCTAATTCATGGGATGATTTGACGGACAAATGTGTTAACGGTAACGATCTGCCGTGTGATATGATAAAACAGGTTCTAGATATGATGTGTAAATCACAGCGCCCGCTTCGGGTCACTGATGTGTTGTGTACTTGCACGTATGTGGCGGATGTGTGTACCAAACTGTTAAAGAATTCAAAAGAATATGACTCTGATGATGACGTGGTCAAAATTGTCGACGTGATTAAAAACGTCGACAAAATTGTTGTAATGTATGTTGATTACATCCTAGATCGTAACATGATGGCCTGCCGCGATTTTCTCTTTTGGCTGGATTCAGCATAATATTATGTAACCTCATTATATCCATTCTTTACTATGTAGTCATTTTACTTAGACATTTTATGTAACCTCATTATATCCATTCTTTACTTAGTTTTTTTGTACTAAGATCATTATATTCAATTTACTTAGATTTTTGTCTGTTCTATTAATACCGTTATATTCAATGTACTTAGCGTCTGATTTATTATATGCATGCTTACTATCTTCTATTATAACCATTTTACTTAGTGTCTGATTTATAATATGCATGTTTACTATCTTCTATCATATTCTACAACATTTTTTTTTTTTTTTTTTTAAATAAAAGTTTGATTAAAACCACTTGTACGTGTCATTCTTTTGCAACTGTTGAAACGGTAGCATGTCGGAGCTCATGAAAAAGGCTTATTATACACCCTCCAACCCCGGCTCTTTAGGGGGTAAAAAACGATTAAAAGACGCCGTCTTTAAAGATACCGGTGTCCGTCTAAGCGATAAACAGGTTTCAGAATGGCTGGCTGGCGAGGACGCTTACACATTACACAAAACAGCACGTATAAAATACAAACGAAATAGAGTGGTGGTGTACGGGGTCGATACGCAGTTCCAGGCCGATCTAGTCGACATGACCCAATTTTCTGATCAGAATGACGGTAATAAATTTCTCTTAACTTGTATAGATGTATTCTCGAAGTATGCCTGGTCTCGTGTGCTGAAGAATAAGAGCGGAGCCGAGGTTACTAGAGCGTTTGAGTCTATACTCGAAGAGGGGCGTGTGCCGCAGAAATTACAGACGGATCAGGGGAAGGAATTTTTTAACAAACAATTTCAAGATGTCATGAAAAAGCACGACATTAATCATTTTGCTACCGCTACCGATTTGAAAGCCAGCGTCGTGGAGCGATTTAATAGAACCTTAAAAAGTCGTATGTGGAGATTTTTAACGGCCACAAATTCCCGACGATACATAGATGTTTTACAGGACATTCTGCAGGGGTACAACACCAGTTATCACCGAAGTATCAAAATGAGACCCGTCGACGTCGGCAAAGACAATGAGGGTCAAGTGTTTCAAAACTTGTACGGCGATTTAAAGAAGACCGAGAAACCCGTATTTAATTTCAAAGTCGGAGACGTCGTCAGGATTTCTAAAGTGAGAGGTCCGTTCGCCAAAGGTTACGAGCAGAACTACACGGAAGAATTTTTCACCGTATCCTCGCGTATTCCGCGCCAACCTCCCGTCTACAGACTCACGGATTATGACGGTGAAGTCATCGACGGGGTTTTTTATGAAAAAGAGCTGCAGAAAATAAATGTGAGTAAAAACAAATCTTTTAAGGTGGAAAAGATTCTAGGTCAGAAAAAACAAGGGAAATCTACGCTTGTTTTAGTGAAATGGCTAGGATGGCCTTCAAAATTTAACAGTTATATAGATAAAAAAACTCTGGTGGACTTGCAATCCCCTTAAAACGTGGCGACGTTAAACGGATGAGATCATACGAGCGGAGGAGCGTCATGGACGACCACGGGTTCTACATCACGTTACCATGCAACGCATCGTCTGCGGTTTATCCTCAAAATCGCATATCCAGCTATACAACCAGGCTAGCAAAAGCTTTAAACTTGGAAGGACGATGGGAGGTGGGGCTCGCCGAAATCGAATATCCTAGAAGCTGGTATAGCTTTAATGACGAAGATGGTCATTTCATCCTCCATACGGCCCCGGAACCCCCGGATAGCAACCCCTCCAAAGAGGCAGATATTCGTTTTTCTATAATTACGAAATTATACATAAGCGGTGGGTACTACTCAAACATTCGAGCGATCCTCCGTGCTATAAATCAACTTCTCGCACCAACGGCCGTATTGCATCACGATGAATTAAAAAACAAAGTGTTTCTGGTCGCGAAACCCAACGTTTCACTCAGCTTCATAGGGAGACTCGCCACTATTTTAGGAATGACACTAAAACCTCTCGGAGGTTTAAACTATCATAAAGAACCTGATTTTTCCACGAACGTCATCACGTACGCTCCTCATCAATCCGACATCAACGCGGGGTTCTACACATTGTACGTTTACACGGACATTATCAAATTTCAAGTGGTCGGCGATTCCCACGTACCCCTTTTGAGATGCGTACATATATCGGGAAAAGGCAACGACACGGTCATTGCTAGATACGACACCCCCCACTACGCATCGATCAGCAAGGATCACATCACCGACATCACCATAGAGTTGAAGGACGATCAAAACCACGAAGTACCATTTTCTTACGGGAAAGTCATCGTAAAACTACACTTTAAACCAAAAAATGGTTTATTATAGACCCGGAGACACCGCGGACTATGTCAGCTACTATCAAAATCAGGCGGGCGGGGGTTTACCAGGCTATGCCGGGGGAGGGGTTATGTACGGTGCGGGGTTAGGGGGTCTTTTCAGAGGTCTGTTCAGGATGGCAGTACCCCTGTTAAAAAGAGGATTTAGCATCGCAAAACCCCATCTAAAGTCAGCCGCTAAAAATATAGTATCCGACGTCGTCTCAAACGTATTGACGCGCTCGCATAATGCTAAAGCTCAAGACGGATCAGGTCTGATGGTCATGGCCCGTAAGAGAATGACTAAACCACCGGGTGTGAGGAGGCGGGGTCAATGGGTAGCGAAGAAGAAGAAGAAAACAACGAGCGCATCAAACAAGCGCTCACTCGTACGTAGAAAGCGTAAGAAGCCTGTTAGTCGAAACGCGTCGGTCAAGAGAACCGTGAAAACCATATTCTAACATGGCGTTACTGCATCAGATGTCGGGAGAATGCATCAAGTCCGAGTTGGACTTATTTACGGTCCCGCTGACGCAGACCATGATTGAGAAAAGCAGTTATTTAGAAATAACCCCATTATCAGCCATTTCCGACTCAGCTCCGATTGAGTTTTTTATCGCCGGCAACGGCGATGATTACATGGATCTCAATAACACGATGCTCTATCTACGGGCGAAAATCACGAGGCCGAATGGTGAAGAAATCGCGGACCCTGCTAAGGTTGGGCTGATTAATTATCCGGCGGCAACAATGTTTTCCCAAGTCGATGTGACGCTGGGCGATCGCCTAATATCTCAAAGCTCGAGTACTTACCCGTATCGCTGCATTCTGGAAAGTCTGATCAACTACGGTAAAGATACGCTGGAATCTACTTTCGCCGCTGGGCTGTTTCATAAAGACTCGGCGGGTCAGATGGATGTGAACGACCCTGCTGGTCGTAACGCGGGGCTGACAAAGAGATCGGGCTACACCGCCCAAAGCAAGGAGGTGGAGCTACTTGCCCCCATACACAGCGATATATTCTTCCAAGGGAAACTGATGATCAATGGAATTGACATCAAGATACGCTTTATTCGAGCAAAAGATGAATTCTGTCTGATGAGGTCCGACGACGTGGCTTACAAATTACATATAACGGCGGCGTCCCTATTTGTCAAGAAAGTTTCTGTATCACCGTCGGTGAGACTGGCTCACGCCCAGGCGCTTCTCTCGACAACGGCCAAGTACCCCGTCGATAGGGTCTGTCTAAAATCCTTCTCCATACCCGCCGGCTCTCGTGTTTCGAATCAAGAAAATCTTTTTTTAGGAAGGCTGCCAAAGTCTATCGTCATAGCTATGGTAGACAACGACGCATTCACCGGCTCCTACACTAAAAATCCATTTGCGTTCAAACATTACGATCTGGAATTCCTAGCCGTCTACGTAGATGGGCAACAATACCCGTCGAAGCCTCTACAACCTAATTTCGAAGACGGTTTGGCAGTACGCGAATTTTATCAGTTGGCTATGACGACAGGGAGACACCTTAAAGACCAGCCGCTCTGTATCGGCAGGAATGATTTCCTGAACGGATACACACTTTACGCATTTAACCTGACCCCGGATGAAGAGTGCGGTCAGCACGTATCCCTCATCAAGTCCGGGAATATCAGAGTCGAAGCGCGTTTCAGACAGCCATTGCCGAATACCATTAATTTGATAATTTACTCCGTTTTCGACAGCATCCTTGAAGTGTCTAACCGCAGACAGGTACTGATCGACTACTATTGAGAGATGAACACCCTACAACTCACCGCCATCATGGATAAAATCACATGCAGGACTCATTTTCTCGGCGTTCTACCGAGCGATCAACTACCCAAAAAACCCTTGAGGATCTTACCGTCGATGGGTATCATTAACACTGACCCCGCCAGGCTCCCCGGCCAGCATTGGATCGCCATTTATTTACCCCAAGAGGGACCGGCTTGTTTTTTCGACAGCTTCGGCAATCCACCCGACAGCCCACGCTTCCCGATCAGCATTAATAACTTTCTATCTGCCAACGACGTTGACGTATTATATTCTGACAGACGCGTCCAGGATTATTCATCGGATACCTGTGGACAGCACTGTCTGTTTTTTCTATATCATTTAGCCAGAGGTTACGACTATAACCATGTGATGAAACTATACACCGATGATTATATCAAAAATGATAAAATGGTCTCCCTCTTTGTGAAGAGATTAAGACCGTATGTTTGTAATGATAAAATGTTATCTTGCGTTCACTGTGTGCAGACATGTTTGACCTATAAATAAAAAAGCTTAAAACCATCTATATTTTTTGTCATCTTTTATTTCATCATAAGATACAATTCGTTAAAATTTCAACCATGCTCTTCGATCAATAACCGGTGACTTAAACACAGCGTCTTCGGACTCGGGTCGTGAATATCTTTGTGGTTTTTTAGGAGGTCTAACACGAGGTGTGTCGGGTTTGCTCTTTAGAGAGTTAATCGTGCGTCTGACCTGCTGATTCGACACTGTAGAAAAAGGGATGTTTAATTCGGCAAAAGCCTGAAGAAACTCCATCCATCCTAGAGGTCTACGGTCATCGCGAACCTTTTGCGGGGCCGTCACATTTTTTAACAAATCGAGCATGTGTGAGCCCTGTATGGGTTTACCCCTAAACACGAACTCGCCCGATTCGTTCCAGGCGCAGAGCCCTTTAGCTTTAGACATCTTGTCTAATATGTATTTGGTGTTTTTCACACTTCTCGAAGGCACATTCTTCAGAACTTCGTCCACCACTTCCACCCCACCACCATCGGTAATGTCTTCAACGACGGGCGCAGCAGCAGCTGGTTGTTCATCTTTAGGCTCGGTATTTGGTAACGAAAGCGTTAAAACACTGTTCTCACGATCCCCTTGTCTAACGATGGTCAAAAACCTGGTCAGGGTATTTGAGTAAAGCTTGGCTTTTTCGTACGGATTCAAATCGACGCGTTGTAAAATGTTTCTTATGGCATCATCCAAATCGTTTTCCACACTCTGTTGAATGCTCTCGCGAACATTTTCACTCTTGATCTTATCCAGTTGATGGTGCGGAACTAAATACATCTTCTCGGCGTACTCCATCCTAACGGTTGGCTATCAAGTTCGACAGAAATGGCAGAGCTATATTTAGGAGGGGTAGAAGAAACCCACCCTTCTGGTTGAAGACTCGTTTCTTGGCCGCTAGACCAATTTTTTTATTGGCCACAAATTTGATTTCCGTTTTTCTCCTTTTCAGTTTTTGGTACTGTTGTCGAGTGACCGGGATCGTACCGTAGAGGATGTTAAGCGCCACTTCACACAACGCTAAAATGAATTCGTCGGACGCCGATTGTAAAATAAGACGTCGTTGTTTAGGAGATGCTTTATGTAGCAGTTTCAACACCGGCAGATGTTTACAAAGTCTGGCGGACATGACGATTTATCACGTTCTTCTTTTTTTCGGAATATAAACCACTTGACGGTCGGAAAGCAATCCTGTTCTGAGACGGTACTGTTCCGGAGTTTTAGCTTTATAGTCTATCATTAGGTAGCCGAAAGGTTGGTTGACCGCATCCTGATAACACTCCATAAAGTATTTTGTGTTCCCCGGGTACATTTGCCGTCCTAGCAGCGCCACTTGATTGACGTCCCGAGGATTTTTAAACAGAATCATGTAATTGGCGTTTAAGCTGATGGTTCGGCTGGACTTGCCCTGCACAAATAAATTTTGCACTATATAGAAGACGCTGACGTTTCTGTGATGGACGTACTGCGTAAAAACGCGCTGGAGTTCCAGGCTGGTGCTAGCTTGCTGCATCAAATCATCCACGATGAGAAGATTTGCTTTATGAATGGGTAGTAAATCATCATCATTCAGACTATCGGGTATTCCTTGTACAAATTTAATGTTATAAAATTTCAGTACATCATCGTACAAAGGTTGCCAGCAATCATACAACCATACAATGTTTTCAATTTTCTTTGAAATTATATTCAAACCTTTCTCCAACAAAAGTTTTACAAAATAAGACTTTCCAGAATTGGACGGTCCGCTTATAACACAACTAAATGGATGTTGAAGTCTGAAATCAAAATCGGAAACATCCAGCGATCCTCTGTGCATCATCTGATCAGTAGCCATAAGGAACTGTGGTGAAATCGGGCAAAAGCCTGCGTTTATTATACACCACCTTAAACTTTTTAACGACTGATTTGTTGTGCAATGTGAGAGTCTTTTTATTCCTCACTATGTTTTCAGCGTGAGTCAGGATGTATTTGGTACTGTCGTGCGACAGCACATACCCGTCAACCAGACCAATCAAGGATTCCAGACAGATGGCTCGGGAATTCTTGGCATTCAACGTGATCCCCTTAGCTTTCATGCACACTTTACCTTTGGCCGTGCAATACCCGTAAGACTTAGGGCCGGTAGAGCAAAATTCTCTAATGAAATCGCCGTCGTCTAGCTCGCTCGTCAGCTCTCCCAAATGGTCCCCTAGAGGGGGCTCCCAGTCTCCATCCCTAGACACGAAAACGACTGAATCCGTATCGGAGTATAAAAGTCGGTCGCCGAGTCTGTCCATCAATTCATACAATTCCAGTCTGGCGTGCGCCGTTGTAAACGCCCCTATAAACACGTTAACGTCGCGTGCCTTGCAGACATCGTCTTTGTCGGGTTTATGCTGGACGAGAGCTACGTCGTCTGAGACGAATGTGAAATACGTCAGCGTGTCGGTATTGCCAAAAACGATTCTGGTGAAATCTTCGGGGTCGTTCACCAGAATCGTTTCTGGCAGGTTCTGTCTTAACGAGAATCTTCCCCAAAGCGAATTCAGAATTAGCTTCGTGATTGCCCTCTGGGCAGCGTTGTACTTGATCTTTTCAGGGTCGAGTTGAATCCCCTCTTTTTCAAAATACTCGCGAATGTAAGTCTCTTTCTCAGCGTCCGTGACGACGTTCGACGGGTACCCGGACGCTTGTTGTTTCAAACGCAAAAACGTTTTCACGTAACCGGCAAACAACGTGTCTGACCGTTGTGGAAAATGCCAAACCTCGTCTATCTTGACCACCACATAACCCTTCTCGACGGCTTTTAAAAGCTCGATGCTAACCCAGGTCCCCGAGAGAGATCTTTCCTGATCCGTGTGACTGCAGCTCGTGGTCTGGTTTTCCTCATGAGCGCAGGTTCTACATAACGGGAACATGAGTTTTCCTACGCATCTGTAAGGGAGAACCGGGTGCAGTAATTTGCGGGGAGGGAGCACGGTCGCTTTGATAAGTCCGTAATAATTTTCAATGGGTTCAAAATCTTTGAAAATGATTTGTGGATGTTCAATCGGATAGGTTTTCGTAGCTTGGCAAAAGGGGTAGAGACTGGTGAAATCGAGGTACTTTATTTTCTCACCATCGGTCACCTTGTGATAGAGTTTATAAGCGTTAGTGCGCCCACCGAAGAGAGCGTCTCGCGGCTTGAGTCTCTCTGGGGCAGAGTATTCGCTCATAAATTCTATCACAGAGGGGTCGGTCTTTTTCATGTTGCACCATTCGCATTCCCAAAGAACCTCGATTTGCAAACCGTACGCGTTCTGCAGAATTTCGACTTTATCGTCAAACTGTCTCCTGAGAACTCCATAGGGTACTCCTGACAAGGGGTGCGTCTGATGGGGTTCAAAGCGACAGCAGTGTCCATGGTGGATACAACCAGCGTATTCTAAGCCGTATCTAACCCCGGCCTGTTCGTAGTAACCGTCTAAAAAGTACTTACCGAAGGATACTTCACCGTGGTTTACAGCGTGGTGTATGTCAACGTTTCGTGTCTTTTTGACAAACTCGAGCCATTCAATTGAACCGCTCGAATAGGTCTTGCTCTGTTGCACGTACGCTTTGTTATGCGTGAGAGCCAACGTATTTTTCTGGAGATATTGTGTTTTGAACACGCCCATTGCGCAACTTGCTATGGTCACGAAGGAAAAAGGGTCTAATTTTGCGCATTCAATGAACGACTTCCGATATTTCATACATCCTTCACGTAATAAGACCACGTCGTTAACGCCGTACTCGTACAGTTCTTTCTTGAAGTCAAACCACTTGCCCTCAACTGTCGCGTACCACGCATCGAACTTTTGCTGATCTTTGTCCGACATGTTGTCGTAGTTGTAAAACTTTTTGTCCGGGTACGGTCCGAAATAGTTCTTATTTTCGACCGTGTTGAACAGATGGGGGAAGTAGCCTTTTTCTGTCGTCGTTAAGTCTAACGCCGCAGGCATTTTCGCAAGAGCGAAAGGAAAAAATGAATAACTATCGATATATCGTTGATCAAACGATTCATCGTACATGTACATTAATTTGCACCCTTGCATGATGAGATCGAGAGTCAAACCGGCCTGGCAGAAATACTCCAGGATTAGAAAGGAGTCAAATCTGGAGGCGTAATGAGCTATGAAGCAGTAGCCTTCATATCGAGGTTGTCTGAAGCGGTTGATTAGCTTAGCAATACATTGAGTACCGCGAGCGACAAATTTCTTTCCTTGGAACGTGATTGCGCAAACAAAATTTGCCACATGCTTACCGTTTTCATAACGCGTTTCAAAATCGTAGAAGATGTATTTCTCGCAAAATTGCTTAGGCTCTAGGGGTTGAATGAAGCATTGGTGCGACCCCTCATCCGGTAAAATTTCGCGACAATGGGCGCATTTGTCCGGGGTGCATATGTGTTGGTTTTTCTTGGTCCCCGGTTTAACCGTGTAACGTCTGTTACATAGTTTGCAGTATTTTATAACATCACAGGCCGGATTTTCATGACCGGGAGCTGAATTTTTTTTATGCATTTCGAAGCAATAGCACGATTTACAGTAGCGCAAACAGTCAGAACAGTGGATGGTTCGTTTAGGGAATCTGTAACATTCTGTGTCGAAACATACGTTGCAAACATGCTTACAGCGATGGTTTCTGCGAGATGTGTAACTTTTATAGCAAAATTCACACACATATGCTGAACCGATGAACGCGGTCAAATTCAAAATCATGTAGTAATGGTCGTTGTCCAGATAGAGGAACACCGTTTTGGGGTGGGGCTCATCGTTATTTTTGTACGTTTCTAAGGCCGAGGCATTAGATCTGTGAAATACCACAATTTTAATGTCTAGCGTGCGTTCAAACGAGGCTATGTCGCTAAAAGCGATTGGATCTTGGATGGAGAACCCCGCGCTGTTTTGGATAGAGGCAGCCAGGTTTTCTAACTCGCTCTCGGGGTGTTGAGGGTTAAGAAAACGGGCGAGACATATGGAGAAACACAAATTATTTGATATATTTACGGGGCAAAATAAACTAGTCTTTTTTCTTTTAATCACCTCATCAACGGCAAGATCTGTAAGTTTACGACGTTGACCACCCCCACCTTGTCTGGCGAAAACAACGGACGCGTCTACTTCTACGGAAGTGTCCGATAATAACCGGTCTTCGCTCTGAAGGACTTTTTCAATTTGATCGTAAAGCAAATCGGCATCGTAATTATTGTCCGGTGTTAAAATGGCGTTGATGGGTGTTTGTAGACTGGGAGCCGACACGGTCATATTAATGATGGGGGCATTACCACCAATATCTCTAGCGAAGGTAACAATCTCGCTCAGCGTGTCGTGTAGGTAGGTGTTATAAACGGCTAAATCTGGGGAGTTAATCACTCGCAGATTCATGGATCTTCTCAACGAGACACTATTGAAACGAGGTCGTGGTATAACGTGATATCCGTTAACGTAGCCACCTTGACGGATCAGCGTATCAATATCCGGAGGACTTAATCGATCGTCGCGTGAAGTACCAACATTACCTGCTGCGGATGTGGATGGTTGTGAAGTATCATTAGCGGGAGGCTCTGTGTTGTTGTGGTTAGGATCTGTGGGTGAATCAGCGGTGCTAGATGTGGAGGGTGGGTTATTTAAATCACCGCCGTATTGTACAACAGGATCATTGTCTACGCTTAGCACATGATCGAACAAATTCATATTTGGATTTACGGCTAATTCAAAAAGATCCAAATTAGCCGACTGTTGTGAAAATTCTAGATTAAACAAATACTGGTCTAAAGAATCTGTATACGTTAAAAGCTCGTCAGGCAGCATACTTAGCATTTCAATCTCGTCCGGTGACAGTTCTGCTGGACATTGGCCTGGTTGACAAGCGCCTGCACAAAAGCATTTTGAACCATCCATTTTTAGATTTCAGACCAAAACATGAAATATAAAAATCACAGGGTATATGTAAAAACCATAAATGAAATATAAAAATCACAGGGTATATGTAAAAACCATAAATGAAATATTACAAAATCACAGGGTATATGTAAAAACCATAAATGAAATATTACAAAATCATAGAGTATAAAAAATCAAAGCATGCATAAAATCACAGGGTATATGTAAAAACCATAAATGAAATATTACAAAATCATAGAGTATAAAAAAATCAAAGCATGCATAAAATCATAGAGTACATGTAAAAAGTACAAATGAAATATTACAAAATCATAGAGTATATGGAAAAATCAAAGCATGCATAAAATCATAGAGTACATGTAAAAAGTACAAATGAAATATTACAAAATCATAGAGTATACTAGATGATAGCTAAAGAAAATGACTACAACCGTAAAAGTTTAATGGGGTACAAGGATTACTCCGCTGTTTCATATAGGATGGTGAGAATGAGATGACGGATCAAAAGCATATGCTCACGGTGGTATTCGGTGTACATGCGACCGATCCTATCAAAATCCTGACTGATGGCTGCCTGCATACTTTGGTTACGTCTGAATATTTCATCGGCCAAATTTTGAATAAAGCGATCCTGTGTGTCAAGTCGACTATGTGTCTCGAGCTGAGAGCCCCGAAGCTCACTGCGCAATGCGTCTAATCTGCTATGCGTTTCGTTTGGTCTCTCACTGTGCAGTGCATTCAATTTGGTCATTATACCATCTTGTGCATCGCGTAATTCGATGAACTGGTTATTTCTATCAACCTGTGAGTCACGAAACTCTTCCACTAATGTATCTATAGCATCAGTCGGGTGATGCGCAGCTGGCTCTTCTTCCGGCGGTGAGGGAAAAGGATACGGCGATTGACCAGCGTTTGTGGTTGTCACCTCGGCGTGCTCGCTTGTCCAAGAACTCTGATCCCAAGCGATGCGTTGAGGTGTATTCCAACCAGTCACGGTGTCAGGGCTCCTACCGGACCCAGCTGTGTAGAAATATAACTCGAAAATCTTAATGGTATGAATCAATTTGAGTTTAAATACAAAATAATGTAGATAGTCTTACCATAAAGAACTACACTGTCAAGACTCGGCTCAGGACTGTTCGGTGGAGTCGCACAAAAAGTTTTCCTGTCAGGACTGCTTTCAGGACTGATCGCCGGGACAAAACGGGTTGTTTTTCTCTCAGGACTGATCGGTGAGGTAGAACTATCCGTTTTTCTAGTCTTCTTTCTCAAAGACTCTCCGCTTGGTCCAGGGCGCTGGTCTAAAGCTGAGTCGGTAAGGGCTATTTGATCCTCAGCACGGGCTGGAGTGGGGTCAGCTGCGTCTGCTACTTCAACACTAGTGAGGTCTTCATTCTCTTCTTGAGTGTGATCCGTCAGGGGGAAACCGGGTTGCGTAATAAAATATATGAAATCTAAAATAAATAAATAAATAAATAAATTAGATTTCTCATAGGCGTTAGAAAAAATTTTACATCGACGATGGGTCTTGTTTTACCATCCGATGCATTGTCTGCATCAATCACCGGAGTAGCTGCTGCGAATTTAAAAAGAAAAGAGAGAATTACATTTATTTTAAAATATTATTTAATCATTTATAAAAGAATAGAAAAAGATCAGTCCTCACATTCATCGATGTTATCGAAAGCGCCGCTCTCGGAATTTGCACCTGGGGGGAAAAAATCCTGTTATGAATGGAAACACTTGTAAGTCGTTTTATAGGCTTGTTTGATGACACGCCTACAGACAGAGGCTTTAAAAAAAAAAAAAAAAAAAAAAAAAAAAAAAAAAAAAAAAATTATAATAATAAACAAATAAATAAATAAAATATAATAATCATTATTTTTCAGCATGTTATATCACCCCGGTGCGCAAGGAGGCACAATTTCAGCATAACATAATGTTATATCACCCTGGTGCACTAGAGGGCATAATTTCACCTTAACATGTCTGCTATATCAGCCTGATACACTAGAGGGGGCAATTTCACCATAACAGGATGTTATATCACAACGGTGCACTAGAGGGCGTAATTTCGCCATAACAGGATGTTATATCACACAGGTGCACTAGGGGGCGTAATTTTGCCATAACAGGATGTTATATCACAACGGTGCACTAGAGGGCGTAATTTCACCATAACAGGATGTTATATCACAACGGTCCACTAGAGGGCGTAATTTCGTCATAATAGGATGTTATATCACACAGGTGCACTAGAGGGCATAATTTCACCTTAACATGACTGTTATATCACAACGGTGCACTAGAGGGGGGTAATTTCGGCATAACAGAATGTAGTTTTAACACCGGGTAACCAGGTGGCGTCGGAGAGTTGCTTAGTTCCTGTATCAATAACATGGTGTTTAAGACAGTGACTAAAACAAGCTTTTTAGGTCTAAAAATAGCATGGCAATATATCAAAACAGATCGATCTGCCTTGTGAAACAGATACGGATCAAAACTAGTTTTGATACATGATGTCAGACATATTTAAGAGCAGTTAGCAACGTAGCACGCGCTGCTAAGCTAAACCATGCATTTCTAACAGGAGTGGTGCTAAGGCATGCCTAATAACCGGGAGAGCAGCGCTGTCTTAGTAAATAGATAACAACGCGATGGCAGAACATCGATTTAATGCAAACAGAAATGATACATAGCAAAAACAGAATCACAGCATAGCTGTTAGCTAAGCAAAACACCGGACACTTCCTGTTAGAAAAGCCTAGTCTTTTCATAATAAAAGTCACTCAATGGTGAAAAAACCATAGCATTATAATTTTTAAAGATTTCTGAAAAAAACATATACAGGCCAAACAGAATTGATATCGATCATAAAACAGTATGATAAGAAAAGACAGTGGATGCTACGTGGTTAGAATGACTGTCACAGATGATGTTTTAAATAAATCATATTGCAGATAGAACATTTATATTAATGATGTTTTAAATCTTTCAGATGAAACAATGTAATAGTCACAAATGGTGTTTTAAATAAAACACATTACAGATAAAACAATGCATTATCATAATGAATGGCTGTTTAAAACGAATAAACAGTTTTTAAAAATGAAAAATAATTAAATAAAGACAATAGCACATTGCATGATTAAAACAACATAGGAATGAAAGCCATCACGTTAAAAAATCATATTATTATAACAGATAAAACCCATAGTTCAATGAAAGTTTAAAACAGTTTTATGATAAAAAATACCAACATCAACAGATAAAAATTAAACAGATAGTATAATGGAGATTTGAGTTACACTAGATAAACTTCAATAGCACAATGCATCCATGTTTAAAACAATAATGTATAAACAATCATATTAAACTAATACCAGTATTGCATAGTGCAGATGATGGAACAAAATCATATTATTATAACAGATAAAATATAGAGAAAAGAAATACTCACAGTTTTGCATTTTGATGACAAGAAGAGATGATTGAGCAAAGCCAGGAAAAGACGTTTCTGATGATTTTTGGCCTGAGGACATCTATATTTATATTTGGATATGAAGAAAAACAGCGTTCCGTGTCCACTAGATGTCGCCATTGCACCGCGCATTTTAACGTCTTATCACGCGACCCCGGCCCTGACCCTGTCTCATACAGTCTTCACAGTCTCATACAGACAAAGCCTGCATTTCATGTGGAGCGGACGCATCCCTAACTGGTTACGAGCCAAAAAGATTATAATTGGACGTACATTTCAGAGAGATCCGGCTATAGCGTGTGATTTTATTTCATCTAAACATACAGATAGATAAGCGGCGCATCCTTAACTGCTTTGACACACAGACACACACATACATAGACGCTCGCTCTCTATGTTTTTGAAACAGTGCAAGGTCACACATTGGATTGTTTGCAATATGTTTGTAGCTCCATTTTATTTAAACTTTTTGTGTGAGATTTTATTTTATATTCTTTTACAGAACAGATAAACTTTCACCATTTTATTTAAACTGAAATGCTTGGTTCAGTGAATAGTTCTACATTTTATTCAAACTTTTTTGTGTGTGTGAGATTTTATTTTATATTCTTTTACAGAACAAATAAACTTTCATCATTTGATTTAAACTGAAATGCTTGGTTCAGTGAATAGTTCTACATTTTATTCAAACTTTTTGTGTGAGGTTTTATTTTATATTCTTTTACAGAACAGATAAACTTTCACCATTTTTTCTTATCACTTTCACACCTGCCCCTTGATAAAGCTCAGGGATATTTAGGGATGCAACAATCAAACTAACTGTCACATCACTTTGTAACTGTAACATCAAAGCTTATGTTAACATCAAAGGCCAATACCTCCCCTTTTCTTTATCAAACTTCAAAGAATCAAACTAACTGTCACACATCCATCATTTTGACAGAAGCTGTAACCGCAAGGGGCGGAACTAGATCAAAGGTCATCATCCATCATTTTGACAGAAGCTGTAACCGGATGGGGCGGAACTAGGTTAAAGGTAACAGGAAGGGGCGGAAACTAGGTTAAAGGTAACAGGAAGGGGCGGAACTAGGTTAAAGGTAACAGGAAGGGGCGGAAACTAGGTTAAAGGTAACAGGAAGGGGCGGAACTAGGTTAAAGGTAACCGGAAGGGGCGGAACTAGGTTAAAGGTAACCGGAAGGGGCGGGACAAGGGGCGGGACAGGAAGGGGCGGGGCTAGGTCAAAGGTCACCATCAATCATTTTGACAGTTGCTATATCATATTAACTACTAACAGTGTTGATAAATACGGTATGCTGAAGCTAATGGTGACTTTCATGCTAGATCGGTAACATTTCATGACCAATTTATGCAACAACAAATAAACTTCATTCTGATGGCTCTTGCAAAATGTTTCAGAATAGACAAACTTACATTTTCTTATAAAAATTATTTTATTTCTTTTAACTGTTAAAATACTGACAAACAGTAAAGTGCGAACAGTAACAGCAATGTAAATCTGTCACGGAAAGTTTCCAAATAGAGAAACTTGCACCTTTTCTTATACAAAAAATCATTGGACTTCTGTAAACCATGTAACCATACAAATAGTAAAGTGCGAACAGTAACAGCAATGTAAATCTGCCATGAAAAGTTTCCAAATAGAGAAACTTGCACCTTTTCTTATAAAAAAAAAAATGGATTTCTGTAAACAATGTAACAGTGCAAAGTGCAATGCAAACAGTAACAACAGTAATGCAAATTTGCCACTGATAATTAATTTCTGATTGACACCTCAATGGAGCCCAAATCCTGGAGCGTTCTTGATTCCATAATTCATGGCTTCCTCAAAGATTTCATATGAGGGTAAGATCGGGAGTTTTAATGTGTTCGCGCAGACATTAGCCTCAGGAAACCTTGAGTGTTTCTGGAATGTGAGTTGAGGCTGTGGTATTAATTTTGCTGCTGGGATTTCTTTCAGGCCTGTGGCGAACATCAGAATGTCCTGCAAGGACATCCCTGACCCTTCCTCTGTGGGGGTTGGGAGTAAAGAAACACATTAAGATTTATCATCCATTTGTGAACTTCACTTCAAACAACATACAGAAAATTATACCTTTTACAGCGATTAAGTAGTCCAGCCAGTAGCCAAGCACTCTCTCCTCCTCATGGCGATTTGAGCTACCAGTTGGGCTCATTTCTGGACGGAACAGTGACTCTACACTCTCGGCTGTCAGGTCTTCCGCACTGTAACACATGTAGGGCAGGAAAATGGAGGGATGCTGTTCCAGAGCGTTGAAAAAGTTGAGGGTAGCCAGGCCATCCTTGAACCTATTACCGGGTTGGGTTGTGGGTGAGGGGAAGAGGCAGATCATGGTAAGTTCTTAATGCTATTGCCAGTAGGACTCACATTTGTTAGACACTCATTTGAGTTTCATTCAAATTCTCGTTTGAATTCTTACAAAGTAGTCAGAGTGACCTACCTCTGGAAGGAAACATGGTTGCGGTAGGTGAAGTACCACTGGATGTAACCATCCACAACTTTTTCCTTATCCTCCAGTGTCCTCAGGCATCGATAGCATCCTGCTGTCTGAAGCATGCTGGAGTGCTTATCTGCGAGTTCCACGAGTTCTTCCAGTGTCCTAGCATTCTTAATCTAGAGTAAAATAAAAACACTGTCTGTACACTCTAAAAAATGTTGGGTTATTTTGTGTACCCAATAACATTTCTTCTGGTGAGAAAATCCTGCACAACAGCTCTGTACTTTCATGTCAAGTTATAATATTTTGTCTATGATATAATGCACTTGTTTAAAGATTAATCCATTGTTCTTTCTGTTTTATGTAAAGACACTCTTGGAGATGTTGCTTTAAAAACCCTGCCAGCTATCCTTCCTCCATTGCCACACAAAACAGGCTGCAAGATGGTTCGGCCCTCTTACCATGAGGCAAAACAAGCATTTGTTGATTTACAGCCTGTAGGTACATCATTTATGACAACACATTTGGGGTAATATTTGATCCATTTGTGCATATTTACCATTTAAAATTTCTATTTAAAGGTTGGAACAAACATCATCAAGTATTTGGAGGAGGAGGAGCAACGGAGGCAATTCCCTCATGTCCTGCAGCTTGGGGACAAATTCAACTGCTCACAAGCCTTCGTCATTGTGGGAGGAGCGGCACTAGAGCAAGACAGCCTTTTACAAGCTGTGGATACATGCTTTAAATTATTTTATGTTTTAGACATTGAGTATCCAACGCCTGCGGCAGCTGTTTGGCAGTTGCTACAACACACAATATTTCACGAGTTCACACTTACATACAATTAAAGGGAATAAAGTATAATGCGTATTTGGCGTGCTGTCCGGGGGGAGGGCTCCGAGCTCGGAATTCGGCCCGAACCCAGAGTACCCCCCCCTGTATGTAAAGTGGTTTAGGACTAGAAGAGTGGAGAAGGGGTGGTGGAGGGACGCTGCTAAACTGTCAGAGAAATGAGGTGAGACTGCTGAGTCTATATATACACGTTTTAATCATGATTGCTGAGTGCTGTCCACCCGTGTTAATTATCTGAACGTGCTTCTCCCGAACTTTGTTAATAAAACATCATATTCTGTGCCAGGAGGAGTTCCATCAACTCATTGTCGCCTACTTAGGCAGTTTATAATTGGATAAGCTGGACAAGCTTTGGTTTGTTTTGTTTGTGTATTTGTATTCCATGTTTCTTAGAACTTAAAACATAATTGTAATTAAATTAATTTTAGCATTCTGTGGCAGGAGCTGTTCCCTCAACACACTGTCGCCTTATGAGGCAGTTTATAATTGCATTACTTCTATTTATTTATTTATTTATTTATTGAAAGAATTTCTTATTTTAAGGAAGTAAATGAAAGCAATTGCAAACAATAACTTAATGAAAATGTTTACAACTTGTAATGTTTACAACTGTTTATTTGTGTTTTTGTGATCCATGTTTCTTAGAACTTAAAACATAACTCTAAATTAATTAATTTTAACATTAATATTCTGTGCCTGGAGGTGTTCCCTTCAACACGTTGCCTTATGAGGCAGTTTATAATTGCATTACTTTTTTTTATTTTATTTATTGAAACACTTGCAACAATAACTTTTGAATGCAATGTCTAATTGGATGTAAATAAAGCATTGTTAATATACTTAAGTTGTGAGTGAGTGAGTTATTTTCATGGAAATAATAGTAATTATAATTAATATTAATAATAGGTTGATTAAAGCATTTTGGCCAAATAACCCAACAGATTCGTTTTTTGTAACCCAATTTATTGGGTAAAACTAGTTACCTAATTTATTGGGTTAAAATAACCCAACAATAGGTCAGTGCTATATCAACCCACCATTGGGTTAGCTGTTGGGTCGATTTTAACCCAACTTTTTTAAGTGAGTATTGGTTGGAATTTAGACTACATATTAGTGACAAAGCATGGAAGTCACTGGTTTTATTCCAATATCACACTGGTTTTTCAAGCTACTGGGGTGTCCATATTGTTGATTGTTCATCAAAATATATAAAAAAAAAAATTCTTGAATATTCTTAGAAACACATAATTACAATTACCTCAAGGAGAACATTCCTGACTTCAGTATCAGGTATATCCTCAATTGGTGCCTCAATGGTCTTAACTTTACCAACCAGGTACTGGTAGAAGCTTGGGGAAAAGCATCGAGGCCCTGGACCACCATGTACAATGGAGACAGCAACCATTCTTCCAACATGGAAATACTCATCACCTTCTGCAGCTAACAATGGCAATGTTCCACGGTTAGTTCAAATTGATTTATAATACTGTCAAAATGTGACAAAAAGTGAATTACCTTTGCTATCAAATGACAGGTATTTGCCATCTTCTTTGCCTTCAAAAAATCGACTGGTTTTAATGGCGTCCATCAAGAGTGTCAGAAATTCCCGTGTAGGCCCTCCTGTGTCCACAGCCTCCTCTGTTTGCCCGATGTCATCAGTGAATTTGACCAAAAGGCTACAGGTGGGGTCAAATGAGGAACGTTTGAATCCCCTCAGAGCACCATCCCAGACATTAGCACGGTTTATATTTAACCTGCTACAGCTTTTTGTGTTAATGTTGTATGACAGATTTGACAGAACGTCTGCAGCCGTCAGTCCAATATCTGCGTCTCTGCAACACAAGAAAGAGAAACATTAACACTGCCTTTTATTTGGATAATTAAAATATAAATCTTTTATGGTCCCATTACAGTGAGAACACCATATGTGTGTGATGAAATGTGATGGGCATAAGCATGAAGCACACATTGCAAGCTTTCAATAATTTCTGCCAGATTTTGTTTCGGTTTAGGGGTAAGTAAAAAAATATATACAATTTGAATATTTGCTTTAATAATTGTATGGCAACAGAAACCAGGTAAAATGCCAAATGTAGCTTGAACTATGTAATATATCTGAGGAAACAAACAAAAAAAAACAACAAAGGTTGACAGCATTATTTCTATCAAAGTACCTGTCTTCCTCCTGAAAATTGTCTACGTCCTCAACATCAGAGCAACTGCTGTCAATGACAACTGGTGCATAGATCTTGGTATATGTGCTGTGGATTAAAGGAACAATGAAATACTAAAACAAGATGGTTGTGAAATTACAGTAAAAAAGTGTTATACTTGGTACTGTAATGCATTACATTCAGCAGTCAATATTTCATGCTAAACCCAGAGCCAAAAGTATTAGTGCAATGAACGAACAATTTGAATCCATTGTGACTTACTTGTAGAAGTCACATGATGTGGTGTTTTTGGGTCCTGGTCCTGGTCCTGCTCCATTGGCCTGTTTATGAAAGTAGAGATAACACCAAACAAATTAACAATAATTACATCATTAACATAAACTTAATAACATTACAGAATAATACATACTTGCCCATCAGATGGCCTGGACACTGTTGGTGGACATTGTTTTGGTAAACTAAAACAAACAAATAATTTGAATAATTTAATTTAAATCATAATATAGATATTTGTTAATATGATTTAAAGAGCACAACATGCTCGATCTATTCCTTCTCGCAATTGAAAGAAAAAATAAATGAATGCTGTGAAATACGTGGATAATCAAAAACCACTAGCACAGGTCTCAAATTAGCGGGAGAAACTTACATTTTCAGTGGAAGGCTAGCAAATGCCTCATCATCGGATTCTGAAGAGGAGTCATCTCCATGACCTTGGAAAGAGAAAATGATGCATCATTATTAGGCTAGGTATATGCAAAATATATGGCAATTTTACAACCAGCTCAAATTAAATTAAGAACTCACTTAATTACCAACCATTATCAATTATTATTATTATTATTTTACATACATGTACTTCAATACTTACTCGAATCCTGAAGGGGGCAGATGTACAGTACGATCCTCTGGTAAGACTTTCCAATGGCCTCTTTATAATGTTCAAGGACAAAGGGTTTGTCTGTGCCTGGTATATTTTGTACCTGAGAGCCATCAGGATATACCAGGACATATTCTCCATCGTACATCATGTCTTGATTAAAATCTCGCTGTTTTTTTATAGCAGCTGGCAAAATTTGTTTTGATGACCACAGGGGTTCAACATTTAATGGCAAAGTTTTCCCTCTTATAGGTTTTAACCCATATTTTGTTCTGGTCATTATGCCAATTGAAATCTACAGAAATAAGAAAAGAAGAAAAACAAACATGTTTAAGACTGTGTGTACTGTTTAATAGTCACATTGTGACCTAAACCTCCATATTAGTTTACCTTGACCATAATGTTTGGTTTCTTTTTAGCCTTTGAAAAGGTCCTCCTCTCAGCCTCTTTAACTTCCCTGAACCTCATGAATTGACCTGCTCTTCCTTGGATACTTGTCTCATTCACTAACACACACACACACACACACTGATTCATTATAGCTATGCTTTGTGATTGGTTGATAAATTGCCACCTTTCTGACAGCTAAAACAACGGGACAATTCAATGCAGCACAGTAACGTTAAAATGGGAGCACAGTAAGGGGATATTACCTGTAGGCCCACGGCCTAGGCTTGATGACGTGGATGGACACTCCGTAAGGAACCCGACGTTCAGACCACACGACGGGCAAAACTTGGGAGCGTCCCCCAGTTGCTCGGCACAATACGGACAGAACATTTCAAACTAAAAATTAAATAAATAGTTCAGATATCAGGACAACATTGTACAAACGCCAGTAATGCATCTATTTAATGGCCAGACGCGAGCTAGCCAGCTAACTTAGTTTCCAGCTAACAACGTTGGCAGACTAATACGTTATGGGGACAATAACTTAATATGTTAAAAACACACAAAACCACTTCGGTATCAGAGCACATCGACAAGTCTGTCATAATGAAAGAGAAACACTTACCTCTTGAGACAACAAAAGCACAGCACACATTCAAAAAATAGCGCTAAGACAACCGGATGGATGCGGGTCCGTCACTGATTATGGCCCCCCCCCGGAAACATTTCCGTTGTGTTTTTGCAGTTTGCAGTTCATTTCCCTATTTGCTCGTGCTGCGAATATTTGCAGCGAATGTGAAATCGACAAAGTTGTTTTCTGAATTTGCATGTGTTTTCTGAATTTGCATGTGTTTTCTGAATTTGTATGTGTTTTCTGAATATGTAGTTGTTGTGGCGTTGTTTGCATGTGTTTTCTGAATTTGTATGTGTTTTCTGAATATGTAGTTGTTGTGGGGTTTGTATGTGTTGTGACCCTTCTCGGCCACCGTAGATATGGGATTTATAAAGTAATTAGTAATAAGTAGACCAAGGCTGCGTCCGAAATCGCGTACTATGTGAGTAGGTACTACATTTAAATAAGAACGTACTTCGCGACCGTTAAAAAAGTACGTTCTATATAGTATGAATACGGGTAGTATGAATGGAGTCCGGACGTACTACATGCGCCATGTTGGAATTGTCACGTGACATACGCTGTCATAACAGCGCGAAAATTTAAAGAGCCCATTCACTGCACCAACTTCGCGCTGTTTTTAGTTCTGCTTTCTGTTTTTCATCGGCGTCGGTCAGCTGCTCACAGATCACGGCTTCATCGAGAGCTTTTGCGGAGTTTAAAAATAACGTAAGTAACATTTATTTACCTAATAGATTTTACTTCAGAAAACACATGAACAATGACAGTTGATTTTTGGCAAGGAAAAAACAATTTATTTGCTTGTGATATTACCATCGATGAATAAACATGAATGAATCAATAGATACATGCATGTGTGTCTGTGTGTGTACCTGTTACCTCTATTGATTCATTCATTGATGGTAATAGCTCAAGCGGTGTGCCTGTTTGCTTGTGTATGTATGTGTGTGTATATATATATATATATGTATGTTAGATTTTATGGCAATAGGTTATTTTCATTGCCATTACAGTGAAATAACTGAACACAAATATACAAGCTTGTTAAAAATTATAATTCCTTTAAACTACTACATCTGAAGTCAAATATATAATGGTATATACACATTTGACTTCAGATGTAAAGTGACATCTTAAAATTTCTTCTAGAATTATAGTTTTTATCAAGCTTGTATATTATGATATATATATATATATATATATATATATATATATATATATATATATATATATATATATATATATATACACACAGACATATATTCAAATACATCATGCATAAGAAATGGATCATATACATATAAATACATACATATTATATTTATAAATAAGCCAACACGGGAAACAAGTGTCTTGTTGATTCAAATTGTATTTTATATTAAAACTATATAAATGTTTACAGATTGTGAGCCCTACAACCTACTGCCACCTGAATGCTGCTGTGCCAATTCTTTGGCTGTATTCTGTAATTGGCACAGCAGCATTCAGCCTCCGACTTTCACGGCAGTCCATCCAGTCCCTGATTGCTGCAGTGAAACCAGATTGCTGCAGTGAAACCAGATTGCGACCATGGGTGGGAAAAGGACGTTGAGGTGCTGGTGTTCCTTTACTGGCTGGCCCATGCAGCATCGTACCGGGTCGTGCCACTCGCCTTTGACATCCCGAAGTCTACTGTGCACGACATTGTGCACAGAATGAGCAAGGCAGTCATCAGCATTTTGAGACAGGTTATCGCTTTCCCCAGCGTAAATGACCTGGAGGCAGTGGGAGCAGGTTTTACCCAGCTGGCAGGGTCTCCAGCTTTCAGTGTAGTAGCTGGTGTATCACATCCGCATCAAACCACTAGCAAGTGACGTCCAGTGCTACTTCAACCGGAAAGCTGTTTAATTCTTTCCAGCTGCAGGCCATCACTGACCACCAGGGGAAGTTCCTCGACATTTTTGTTGGGTATCCTGGGTCGGTGCACGATGCCAGGGTGCTGAAGAACAGCCCTGTGTACACTGGCCTGCAGGAAAGTGCATCCTTGGAGATGGTGGGTATCCTTGCCTCATCTTGTACACATGCGTTGAAAAAAAAAACATATTGAATTGAATCATTTTAAAGTGATGCCCTACAAATGAGATTGCTATTATCAAAGTCCCTTTAGATCTTTTTAGAAACCTGTGAAGTTACCTTACTGAAGCTGCTAAAGTTCATTGTCTTTCCTCATGATGACACCATAATAAAAATGTTTTAATACTTTTCCTTTTGGTGGTGCTTTAAGCTCTATTATACTACTTTATGCCCAAGTTATGTGATTTTGTTTTAAGCTTTGTATTCTGTATCCATTTAAAAGTTAATACACAAAAATAAAGCAAATAAATTTTAAAGGTGTCTGAAGTGTGTGGGTATTTCTCTACAGTGCGGCATTCATAGTCAGACAATATATTTTTCAGATATACCTGGAATTTGCTTGTTTGCTTGTAAAACATATAATTCGTTAAATGATTGCATTACAGGGCCAAACATGAGCATGATTCAACCATGACAGAATTCTCATTTTGGGGTGAACTATAAAAAGAATAAAAAATAACGGTAACACTTTACTTGAAGGGGTGTGCATAAGACTGACATGACACCTTCATAATAATGACATGACATGTCATTAATATGAAGGAGGGTTTGTTTATGACAACTCATTAAGTGTCATTTGCTCAAAATATGACATTTTTAATGCAAATATGACATTTTTGAGACAAACTTGACACTGACACGTTATGATGTAGGCCTATTGGTTTATGTCAAGTTGTCATGACAAAGACATCTCAAACTGTCATATTTGCATTAAAAATGTCATAATTGAGCAAATGACACTTAATGACAGTTGTCATAAACATGCATAAAACCACCTTAATATTAATGACATGTGTCATGTCATGATTATAAAGGTGTCATGTCAGTCTATGCACACGCCTTCAAGTAAAGTGTTACCAAAATAACTTACTTTATATTTTTGTTTAAGGTTTTGCCCTCTAGACTCTGCTCTGTGATAAAAACTCTGCAATAAATGCACAGAAATCAAACATAAAAGAAATGCAGTAAGAGCTTGAGTCGAAATGTTTAACGTTACATCTAAGTTACAAATACCATTGAATCTACATATTCTTAATCTTACCATTTTGCCCCAGCAAAATCAACACAGGATTTAACATGTGATGAACTATGGTCAATCTATTAATGTTACATTGACAAGTTGAGGTAAGTTAACGTTACACTTGTTAACAGTAGTTTGCTATGTAGCCAACACATATTTCATAATAACAACACCGGTAAAGGAGAAATAAAATCGTTTTAAAATAAAAAAAATAAAAGTTGTGTAACTATCTCATTAAACTGCGAAACAACGAACGTCTTTGTTTAAAGAAAACAGAGTTAGCTAGCTGACAGACATTAGCTCGTTCTGTTTGGTAATAATGATAATGATAAAAGTGTCATTTTGCAGCCAATTCAGACAATTGTACCCGCGATTTACATTATTTAAACGTTTAACACGTCAATCGTTTACTTATATGATGTTAAACAAACAATTGAACCACAAATAAACAAAAAGTGTTTTATATAGTACTTACACTTGAAAACTCCCGCGTCTCCGGTTTCCACCATTTTCAAATATAACGGCGACAACTCCTCTCCCGTGGCATCATGGGATAGCAAAGTGTCCATCGTATGCGCACTTCAGAATCTCGCCGGAAGTAGTAGGTCATCCGGGTACTTTTCGCCTACTGTTTTTCGAATTCTATGAATTCGGACATACTACTCTGCTCGCGTACTGTTTTTCGCATACTATATAGTAGGGAAGTACGCGATTTCGGACGCAGCCCAATACTTTCTAGAGACAGTAATTATTACATTAATCTAATTACACTGTTGAAGATGTCATTTCTAGTTAGTAATTAATAACTATTTTAGAGTAACTTGCCCAACTGTTATAATATCAGAGGTGAAACTGGAAGAACAGTATGTTATTCAACCTAATTTTAATTGTCATGTAGGTGCAATCCTGCAGGCATTAAAAGAACATGGCAGCAGCTGAAAATGAAATATAGAATCAGAATCAGAATCAGAAAGAGCTTTATTGCCAAGTGTGCTTGCACACACAAGGAATTTGTTTTGGTACTGAGGCTTCCAGTGGACATATACAGATACAAATACAACAAGAAACAATACTACAAATTATAAGAATAAAAATAAAAATATAAATATATGAGAATAAAAGTATCACAGTTGGGTTTAGTCAGAGTAGACATTTTCAGATTTACAGATTATGAACTATGAACATATTTACAGTGTTTTGAATATTATAAATAAAAAAATCTACATATAAGTATCACCTGAGTTGTAGGATATTGCACTAAACAGTGGGAGTATTGCACTTAAGGCATATGCCTTGGGAGATATGTTAACTGTTCAGAAGGGAAATGGCCTGTGGGAAGAAACTGTTCCTGTGCCGAGATGTTCTTGTGGCCAGTGATCTGAGTCGCCGTCTTGACGGTAACAGTTCAAACAAGTGGTGTCCAGGGTGAGTGGAGTCTGTGATGATTTTACCTGCTCTCTTCCTCACTCTGGAAGAGTACAGGTCCTGGAGGGTTGGCAGGGGGGCACCAATAATCCTCTCCGCAGTCCGGACTGTCCGTTGTAGTCTCCAGATGTCTGATTTGGTAGCTGAACCAAACCAGACAGTGATGGATGTGCATAAGACAGACTCAATGACGGCTGAGTAGAACTGAATCAGCAGCTCCTGTGGCAAGTTGAACTTCCTCAGCTGGCGAAGGAAGTACAGTCTCTGCTGGGCCTTTTCAGAGGAGATGGAGATGGAGATGCAGAGGAGATGGAGATGCAGAGGAGATGGTGATGGAGATGCAGAGGAGATGGAGATGCAGAGGAGATGGAGATGCAGAGGAGATGAAGATGCAGAGGAGATGGAGATGCAGAGGAGATGAAGATGCAGAGGAGATGGAGATGCAGAGGAGATGGAGATGCAGAGGAGATGGAGATGCAGATGCAGAGGAGATGGAGATGCAGAGGAGATAAAGATGCAGAGGAGATGGAGATGCAGAGGAGATGAAGATGCAGAGGAGATGGAGATGCAGAGGAGATGAAGATGTAGAGGAGATGGAGATGTAGAGGAGATGCAGAGGAGATGGAGATGCAGAGGAGATGAAGATGAGATGTAGAGGAGATGGAGATGTAGAGGAGATGGAGATGCAGAGGAGATGGCGATGCAGAGGAGATGGAGATGCAGAGGAGATGGAGATGCAGAGGACATGGAGATGCAGAGGAGATGGAGATGTAGAGGAGATGGAGATGCAGAGGAGATGGAGATGCAGAGGAGATGGAGATGAAGATGCAGAGGAGATGGAGATGCAGAGGAGATGGAGATGCAGAGGAGATGGCGATGCAGAGGAGATGGAGATGCAGAGGAGATGGAGATGTAGAGGAGATGCAGAGGAGATGGAGATGCAGAGGAGATGCAGATGCAGAGGAGATGGAGATGCAGAGGAGATGAAGATGTAGAGGAGATGGAGATGCAGAGGAGATGAAGATGCAGAGGAGATGGAGATGCAGAGGAGATGGAGATGCAGAGGAGATGGAGATGCAGAGGAGATGGAGATGTAGAGGAGATGCAGAGGAGATGGAGATGGAGAGGAGATGAAGATGCAGAGGAGATGAAGATGAGATGTAGAGGAGATGGAGATGCAGAGGAGATGGAGATGCAGTGGAGATGCAGAGGAGATGGAGATGCAGAGGAGATGGAGATGCAGAGGAGATGCAGAGGAGATGGAGATGGAGATGCAGAGGAGATGGAGATGCAGAGGAGATGGAGATGCAGAGGAGATGGAGATGCAGAGGAGATGGAAATGCAGAGGAGATGGAGATGTAGAGGAGATGAAGATGCAGAGGAGATGGAGATGCAGAGGAGATGGAGATGCAGAGGAGATGGAGATGCAGATGCAGAGGAGATGGAGATGCAGAGGAGATGCAGAGGAGATAAAGATGCAGAGGAGATGGAGATGCAGAGGAGATGCAGAGGAGATGGTGATGGAGATGCAGAGGAGATGGAGATGCAGAGGAGATGGAGATGCAGAGGAGATGGAGATGCAGAGGAGATGGAGATGCAGAGGAGATGGAGATGTAGAGGAGATGAAGATGCAGAGGAGATGGAGATGCAGAGGAGATGAAGATGCAGAGGAGATGGAGATGCAGAGGAGATGGAGATGCAGAGGAGATGGTGATGGAGATGCAGAGGAGATGGAGATGCAGAGGAGATGGAGATGCAGAGGAGATGGAGATGTAGAGGAGATGGAGATGAAGATGCAGAGGAGATGGCGATGCAGAGGAGATGGCGATGCAGAGGAGATGGCGATGCAGAGGAGATGGAGATGCAGAGGAGATGGAGATGCAGAGGAGATGGAGATGCAGAGGAGATGGAGATGCAGAGAAGATGGAGATGCAGAGGAGATGGAGATGGAGATGCAGAGGAGATGAAGATGAAGATGCAGATGAAGATGCAGAGGAGATGGAGATGCAGAGGAGATGGAGATGTAGAGGAGATGCAGAGGAGATGGAGATGCAGAGGAGATGAAGATGCAGAGGAGATGAAGATGCAGAGGAGATGGAGATGCAGACGAGATGGAGATGCAGACGAGATGGAGATGCAGAGGAGATGGAGATGCAGAGGAGATGCAGAGGAGATGGAGATGGAGATGCAGAGGAGATGAAGATGCAGAGGAGATGAAGATGAGATGTAGAGGAGATGGAGATGAAGAGGAGATGGAGATGCAGATGAGATGGAGATGCAGAGGAGATGGAGATGAAGATGCAGAGGAGATGGAGATGCAGAGGAGATGGAGATGCAGAGGAGATGGAGATGCAGAGGAGATGGAGATGCAGAGGAGATTGAGATGTAGAGGAGATGCAGAGGAGATGGAGATGCAGAGGAGATGGAGATGGAGATGCAGAGGAGATGAAGATGAGATGTAGAGGAGATGGAGATGCAGAGGAGATGGAGATGCAGAGGAGATGGTGATGGAGATGCAGAGGAGCTGGAGATGCAGAGGAGATGGAGATGCAGAGGAGATGAAGATGCAGAGGAGATGGAGATGCAGAGGAGATGAAGATGTAGAGGAGATGGAGATGCAGAGGAGATGAAGATGCAGAGGAGATGGAGATGCAGAGGAGATGGAGATGCAGAGGAGATGAAGATGCAGAGGAGATGGAGATGCAGAGGAGATGGAGATGCAGAGGAGATGGAGATGTAGAGGAGATGCAGAGGAGATGGAGATGCAGAGGAGATGGAGATGTAGAGGAGATGCAGAGGAGATGGAGATGCAGAGGAGATGGAGATGCAGAGGAGATGCAGAGGAGATGGAGATGCAGAGGAGATGGAGATGGAGATGCAGAGGAGATGGAGATGGAGATGCAGAGGAGATGAAGATGCAGAGGAGATGAAGATGAGATGCAGAGGAGATGGAGATGCAGAGGAGATGGAGATGCAGAGGAGATGGAGATGCAGAGGAGATGGAGATGAAGATGCAGAGGAGATGGAGATGCAGGGGAGATGGAGATGCAGAGGAGATGGTGATGGAGATGCAGGGAGATGGAGATGCAGAGGAGATGGTGATGGAGATGCAGAGGAGATGGAGATGCAGAGGAGATGGAGATGCAGATGCAGAGGAGATGGAGATGCAGAGGAGATGGTGATGGAGATGCAGAGGAGATGGAGATGCAGAGGAGATGAAGATGCAGAGGAGATGGAGATGTAGAGGAGATGAAGATGCAAAGGAGATGGAGATGCAGAGGAGATGAAGATGTAGAGGAGATGGAGATGCAGAGGAGATGAAGATGCAGAGGAGATGGAGATGCAGAGGAGATGGAGATGCAGAGAAGATGGAGATGTAGACGAGATGCAGAGGAGATGGAGATGCAGAGGAGATGGAGATGGAGATGCAGAGGAGATGAAGATGCAGAGGAGATGAAGATGAGATGTAGAGGAGATGGAGATGCAGAGGAGATGGAGATGCAGAGGAGATGGAGATGAAGAGGAGATGGAGATGCAGAGGAGATGGAGATGCAGAGGAGATGGTGATGGAGATGCAGAGGAGATGGAGATGCAGAGGAGATGGAGATGGAGATGCAGAGGGGATGAAGATGAGATGTAGAGGAGATGGAGATGCAGAGGAGATGGAGATGCAGAGGAGATGGAGATGGAGATGCAGAGGAGATGGAGATGGAGATGCAGAGGAGATGAAGATGCAGAGGAGATGAAGATGAGATGCAGAGGAGATGGAGATGCAGAGGAGATGGTGATGGAGATGCAGAGGAGATGGAGATGCAGAGGAGATGGAGATGCAGAGGAGATGGAGATGGAGATGCAGAGGAGATGAAGATGAGATGCAGAGGAGATGGAGATGCAGAGGAGATGGAGATGAAGATGCAGAGGAGATGGAGATGCAGAGGAGATGGAGATGCAGAGGAGATGAAGATGCAGAGGAGATGGAGATGCAGAGGAGATGAAGATGCAGAGGAGATGGAGATGCAGAGGAGATGGAGATGCAGATGCAGAGGAGATGGAGATGCAGAGGAGATGCAGAGGAGATAAAGATGCAGAGGAGATGGAGATGTAGAGGAGATGAAGATGCAGAGGAGATGGAGATGCAGAGGAGATGAAGATGTAGAGGAGATGGAAATGCAGAGGAGATGGAGATGTAGAGGAGATGCAGAGGAGATGGAGATGCAGAGGAGATGAAGATGAGATGTAGAGGAGATGGAGATGTAGAGGAGATGGAGATGCAGAGGAGATGGCGATGCAGAGGAGATGGAGATGCAGAGGAGATGGAGATGTAGAGGAGATGGAGATGTAGAGGAGATGGAGATGCAGAGGAGATGGAGATGCAGAGGAGATGGATATGAAGATGCAGAGGAGATGGAGATGCAGAGGAGATGGAGATGCAGAGGAGATGGCGATGCAGAGGAGATGGAGATGCAGAGGAGATGGAGATGCAGAGGAGATGGAGATGAAGATGCAGAGAAGATGGACATGCAGAGGAGATGGTGATGGAGATGCAGAGGAGATGGAGATGCAGAGGAGATGAAGATGCAGAGGAGATGGAGATGTAGAGGAGATGCAGAGGAGATGGAGATGCAGAGGAGATGAAGATGCAGAGGAGATGGAGATGCAGACGAGATGGAGATGCAGACGAGATGGAGATGCAGAGGAGATGGAGATGCAGAGGAGATGCAGAGGAGATGGAGATGGAGATGCAGAGGAGATGAAGATGCAGAGGAGATGAAGATGAGATGTAGAGGAGATGGAGATGAAGAGGAGATGGAGATGCAGAGGAGATGGAGATGCAGAGGAGATGGAGATGAAGATGCAGAGGAGATGGAGATGCAGAGGAGATGGAGATGGAGATGCAGAGGAGATGGAGATGCAGAGGAGATGAGATGAGATGCAGAGGAGATGGAGATGCAGAGGAGATGGAGATGCAGAGGAGATGAAGATGAGATGTAGAGGAGATGGAGATGCAGAGGAGATGGAGATGCAGAGGAGATGGTGATGGAGATGCAGAGGAGATGGAGATGCAGAGGAGATGGAGATGCAGAGGAGATGAAGATGCAGAGGAGATGGAGATGCAGAGGAGATGAAGATGCAGAGGAGATGGAGATGCAGAGGAGATGAAGATGCAGAGGAGATGGAGATGCAGAGGAGATGGAGATGCAGAGGAGATGAAGATGCAGAGGAGATGGAGATGCAGAGGAGATGGAGATGCAGAGGAGATGGAGATGCAGAGGAGATGGAGATGCAGAGGAGATGGAGATGCAGAGGAGATGGAGATGTAGAGGAGATGCAGAGGAGATGGAGATGCAGAGGAGATGGAGATGCAGAGGAGATGGAGATGGAGATGCAGAGGAGATGAAGATGCAGAGGAGATGAAGATGAGATGCATAGGAGATGGAGATGCAGAGGAGATGGAGATGCAGAGGAGATGGAGATGCAGAGGAGATGGAGATGAAGATGCAGAGGAGATGGAGATGCAGGGGAGATGGAGATGCAGAGGAGATGGTGATGGAGATGCAGGGGAGATGGAGATGCAGAGGAGATGGTGATGGAGATGCAGAGGAGATGGAGATGCAGAGGAGATGGAGATGCAGATGCAGAGGAGATGGAGATGCAGAGGAGATGGTGATGGAGATGCAGAGGAGATGGAGATGCAGAGGAGATGAAGATGCAGAGGAGATGGAGATGTAGAGGAGATGAAGATGCAAAGGAGATGGAGATGCAGAGGAGATGAAGATGTAGAGGAGATGGAGATGCAGAGGAGATGAAGATGCAGAGGAGATGGAGATGCAGAGGAGATGGAGATGCAGAGGAGATGGAGATGTAGACGAGATGCAGAGGAGATGGAGATGCAGAGGAGATGGAGATGGAGATGCAGAGGAGATGAAGATGCAGAGGAGATGAAGATGAGATGTAGAGGAGATGGAGATGCAGAGGAGATGGAGATGCAGAGGAGATGGAGATGAAGAGGAGATGGAGATGCAGAGGAGATGGAGATGCAGAGGAGATGGTGATGGAGATGCAGAGGAGATGGAGATGCAGAGGAGATGGAGATGGAGATGCAGAGGGGATGAAGATGAGATGTAGAGGAGATGGAGATGCAGAGGAGATGGAGATGCAGAGGAGATGGAGATGCAGAGGAGATGGAGATGCAGAGGAGATGGAGATGCAGAGGAGATGAAGATGTAGAGGAGATGGAGATGCAGAGGAGATGAAGATGCAGAGGAGATGGAGATGCAGAGGAGATGGAGATGCAGAGGAGATGGAGATGCAGAGGAGATGAAGATGTAGAGGAGATGGAGATGAAGATGCAGAGGAGATGGAGATGCAGAGGAGATGGTGATGGAGAAGCAGAGGAGATGGAGATGGAGATCCAGAGGAGATGGAGATGCAGAGGAGATGAAGATGCAGAGGAGATGAATATGAGATGTAGAGGAGATGGAGATGCAGAGGAGATGAAGATGAGATGCAGAGGAGATGGAGATGCAGAGGAGATGGAGATGCAGAGGAGATGGAGATGCAGAGGAGATGGAGATGAGGATGCAGAGGAGATGGAGATGCAGAGGAGATGGATATGAGGATGCAGAGGAGATGGAGATGCAGAGGAGATGGATATGCAGAGGAGATGGAGATGTAGAGGAGATGGAGATACAGAGGAGATGGAGATGCAGAGGAGATGGAGATGCAGAGGAGATGCAGATGCAGAGGAGATGGAGATGCAGAGGAGATGGAGATGTAGAGGAGATGGAGATACAGATGAGATGGAGATGCAGAGGAGATGCAGATGCAGAGGATATGGAGATGCAGAGGAGATGGAGATGAAGATGCAGAGGAGATGGAGATGGAGATGCAGAGGAGATGGAGATGGAGATGCAGAGGAGATGGAGATGCAGAGGAGATGGAGATGCAGAGGAGATGGAGATGTAGAGAAGATGCAGATGCAGTGGAGATGAAGATTTAGAGAAGATGTAGAGGAGATGGAGATGCAGAGGAGATGGAGATGCAGAGGAGATGGATGGAGATGCAGAGGAGATGGAGATGCAGAGGAGATGAAGATGGAGATGCAGAGGAGATGGAGATGCAGAGGAGATGGAGATGGTGAGGAGATGGAGATGGAGATGCAGAGGAGATGGAGATGGAGATGCAGAGGAGATGGAGATGGAGATGAAGAGGAGATGGAGATGCAGAGGAGATGGAGATGGTGAGGAGATGAAGATGGAGATGCAGAGGAGATGGAGATGGCCCTGAGCCTGAATGCTGGAAGGCCAATGGCTGAGGGAATTCCTGGAGGGACTTCATCAGAGCCAGTCACTCCCAAAGATTCAAGGGCCTTCATAAAATGTAAGAGGTCTACATATGTGTTATTTTTTATATAGGCTGTTTTTGATATTTCCATATATATTACTTTGGGTTGGGTTTTTTGTTGCTCCCAACAGATTCTGATGGTAATATCTGTCTTTTGGAGCCTCCTGTCCCAACAGAACCCCAGACAGTTGTAAGTAGCCTACTCAATACACCAGAAATTATGACAAATATTATTATAAAATGAGCTCAACCAAATGCTCATCTTCACAGGACGATGGGGATGAAGAAACAGTTTCTGCTGCTACAGAGGAAATGTTAATATTATGTGTCTACACATCAAACAATCTATACATTCACATTTCTTCACATTATTTATGTGGAGTAGCCTATAGAATCGAAGTTTATACGGAATCTAAGAATAAACGGATATTCTTATCTCTTCCCCGTCCCCAGAGTGTGGAAGAACAGCAGGAGGAAGGTCCATCAACTTCTGGTGCACAGATGAACACAGTTCAGGGATTTTCAGTTAATGCCACAGTTTAATTCTGTAGAATTTGTTTAGAACTACATGATGTAACTCTAATCTACTGTATTTTCAGTTGCCAGTTAAGAAGTTATATAGACTTCATCTTATTAAAAAAATTGGGGGAAAAAACAGCAATGAATAAATGTACCGAAAGAATGAATGAGGTGTTTAAACACCGCTTCCTCTTTAAAAAAGGGGAGGAGACCGAAATAAACTCTGGGTTTACGGAAGTAAACCTGCTCCCGACCAGGTTAGTTTCACAGAGTAAGTTACCATGGTAACTGACTCTGAGTATAAGTTACCTCTCTTTCAGAAACGGGCTTGACTTACCCTGCTTTCTCAGGTTTGACTTACCTCCCATTCTGAAACAAAAAAAAACAATGGATCTAGCTTAGATTATTGCCCAGCGGTTTGGTCGAGTGCATAAAGACAAAATGTAAGAATAAGAATGTCCTGGTGAAAGATTGTCTCTGCTTTGTTTTATAAGAAATATTTCTGTGTCTAGAATTCCTAATTTCCTGTTCTCCCAATTTTTGTATAGTAGTGTTAGTCATGATTTTAACACCAGGCATGCATAAAAGGGATGTTTTTTTTATTTCCTGTTTCGAAAACCACTGCAAAACAACGGACTGTAATGTGTAGAATTATGAAAATATGGAAGGATTTACCATTGATATTACACATTTTTTAACAAGAAAAATGAGTTTTAAAAAATATTTTAAGCAACATTTATTAGCACTATATATAGTATTTCTTGATTTTGATATTTTGAATGAATGTTAGGTTCATTGACTTAACTTTTTATTATTTTTGATTAAATGTAGTATTTGTATTTAATTGTTGGGACCCCAGGAAGAGAAGCCTCTGCCTATGTAGTGGCTAATGGGGATCCAAATAAACAAATAAACTTACAGCCAATACAGGAAATTTACTTAGGAAAAATAGTTTTTTAAAGTTTTTTTGACAGTTATAGCACCTTGTCTTGCCTGATCTCCACCGCTTTTATTAGTAGTCTTCAAAGTGCCAATATATATGTCAAATTTGTTGTAAACATCTCATTTCGTTTTGAAGTTTAGACACATATTTATTAGAGCATAAAAATGATCCATTGGTGACATTGATTGGATTTTTTTTTCAATTCCTATCATAGTTTTGACATTTGTGACATTTGGGCATTATTGTTCAGCTATTTACCTATGTTTTCAAATTGCCTGTGTTTTTTGTTTTGTCTCGATCGGACTAACGGTTTCAAAGATAAAAGCAATTTGTTTAAGGTCTAGATGACACTGTTATAAGTGTCATAAGGCAAACCATAAGGCAAAACCTGGCATGTTTGGTATCGTTGGACTCAGCAAGGATTCAGGAGTGTAAGGAGGTCACTCCCGTGAAAAAACGCTGGTTTGAAAATTCTCAGGCTCTTTCAGGGCATTGTGGCGATGACGTATACTGAGTTTTTTGAGATGCGCCAATGTTTTCATAGACTATCAAGGTACCCTGGACAAAACCATTGCATGGCAATTTTCATTAGACTAACGGTTGGGTGCGGTTGTAACCATTTTCATGATTTTTTCCCCTGTTATAGCGCCACCAAGTGGCCAATCGTCGCTTTTTTTTTTCATGTGACCTCATACTGAGCTTATGAACATGTGTTCCAAGTTTAGCGAAAATATCTCTTTCCGTTCACAAGTTATAGACAATTTAGTAAAAGTGGCTCTGGTGCCATCAAACATTTTGGTTCCCCTTAGCGATCGACAATTGAATTTTTTTATTTTTTTGATGATTATTGACAGTCAGACTCCAGAGAATATTTCTGCAGTGGTTTGGTCCCGATAAGGCCAAAAACCTACGACTAGTTCGCAAAAGTAGGTTTTTCAAAAAAACGCAATTTACTTGAAATTGGCGCCTGAAGGGCGAGCCAATCCGAGGCATGTATCTGGTCCGCCTTGAGCCAAGGATTCCAACGATGTAAGACACTTGAGCCTACGCCCAACGGTTGAGGAGTTATGAGCCATTTCATACTTTTGGTCGCTGTAGCGCCCCCGTCAGGCCGATCGGGGTGGGCCTTGGTGACGTTGTAGGTGGTGTGAGTACTACCAGCCCCCAAAGTTTCAAGTCTCTACGACTTACGGTTCGGTCTGCCCGATCAGTTTTAGATGGAGAATGTTGCATCATGGGAAAATTAATAATAACAATAGGGTTTCAGCACTATGTGCTTGAACCCCTAATAAAAATGGACTCTGTTGTACTCCAAATGTGTTCCTCAGGAGAGATCTGCACACCAACCACAACTGCATACAGGGGAAACATTATTGTGCAAAAGTAGAGACTGGATTAAAAACATAAACATGTAAAATTATTATCTACAGGAACACAAGGGCATGAAAGAACAAAATTTTTTTTAAATCCCTGAGGAACAACACAGTGCTAGACAGATGTTGCGTCATATGTTTGTTTGTTTTTTTCTGCAGCAACAAGTACTGTACATCAACAGACTCATCTGAACAGAAATCCAGAAATGGGTCATAAAACCGTGTGAAAAAACAATTTTGCAAATTGCTGAAAAAGTGGGCTGCAGAGTGGAGGGGAAAAGAGGACTTCTGATCCAGTAAATAATATTTTGTTTTGAGTTAAATGCATTTGTTACTACACCAATAGTGTCACTATATAAACAGGTTGTGAAAATAATGGATGTCAAATGACAAAAGAAGTCAATGACATGGCATTATTGTAAAATTATATATAAAATAAGTTAGATTTTTTTTTTTTATTATTATAATTTCATTTTTCCCCACAAATTTTTACATGTGTAAATGGCCAGAGATAGACTGGCCATCCATCTAGGTTTTGGAGAATGGATGGATGTGAAAATGGTTTAGCTCCTACGGTTATTTACCAGTAGTAAACAAGTAGATGAAAGCGTAGCGTAAGTTCCACCAGGAAGACTCAATTGTTACGTCATGTATTACCTTCTCATCTATCCAATCGCGTTTTAATACGTGAAGTATAAAAGATCCTTACTTACACTCGTCTGAGTTCGCAGATGCTGACGCTTCACTTTCCACCATCCTCCCCACCTCCACCAAGACGGTCTTCGCTCCATCCTTTCACCACCATCAGGTCGGTCCCTTCCATAACCCCAGGGGGGGTCGGCTGCGCCCCTGCCTTCATCTTCAGGCAGGATATGCAGAATCCGTACCCTCGGATTGCGAGTTATGGACGGGGCCTACACCAAAGAACTTTATTGTGTATATATGGCTTGCTGGGCTGTTAATAAAATGCATCATGGTACAGTATCTTATCTCCGAGTCTTTCTGGTAGAACTACTATTGTTGTGATGAATGCACACAGAAGGTGTTGGACTTACAGTGCCTAGTGGTGGATAACCTCACTTTGCAACATTGAGGCTTTCAGTGCACAAAGCAATTTCCAATTGACTACATGCATCAGACCTGCCTAGGTATTTAAAAAGAAAACAACATTAGTGTCACTAAGGGTATCACTAAAAGAGATGTACATTTATTAGGGGACACTGACAAGTGAAAAGAACTGACCTGTGCTAGTTTGCTCTTTACACTGGCAGCACAGTGACCAATATAACCTACACCCAGTTGTACGTTAGAAACAAAAAGGGGCAAGTGTCTGCTGGGCAAAACACAAGTCCTTAGAGTTTGACTTTAAATTTATCTTAGAAATTCATATTAACATAATTCACTACATTTGGTAAGCTCTGTACTGTGATGTTGTGTACTGTAATGTCAACAATTGTGAGTAACATTACTATTCTTTCTTTAATTTATTAGATTTCATCATCCTCCACAGTTTTTCCTGACATCTTTTTTTCAAGGTAAGTATTTTTCTTTGCTTAAAGGGACAGTTCACCCAAAAATGTTAAATTGCTGTTAATTTAAAAAACGGTCTCATGACTCATATTATCTTCATAAGACCTCAATGTATTGTCAAGAGCCACAGTTATTAATTTTGTTTTGCCTGTATATGTTTTTTTAACTCTCAAAGGGATGGTAGCCATTGGCTTGCATTTTATGAACCAAGGACCACGGTTTCAGCTAATAATCTCCTTTAATGTTGTTGTAAGGGCCACCTGTTGGCCCAACGACTGAATCCAATGGTGTGGGCGAACGTATAATGCGTGTGTGTCTTTTCAGCGCTTTGGTGAAGTTCACCTTATTTATTAGAATTTAGTTTCAATATTACTTTAGCTCTGTTAATCTGACTCCAATTTCAAATGATAATCATATTTAGATTGTGTTTCTTATTAGAAAATAATCATAAAATATTGATTATGATTTAATTTAGATCTTTGATTATTCTTGGAATCCCATACTTTCAATTATTCATTCATTAAGGACCCGGTATCGCTTTGAGACGTCACGTCGTGAATGTGCGCTCACGATCACAAACTTGCCAGTTCTGAAATAGTCAGAGGATGCAGTGCGAACTATTTTACCCTTAAGATGCCACTCACTGCTGACTCTTAACAAAAGGAGTACATTTTTAATAGTTGCAAAATGCAACGTGCTAAATCAGTGATAGTCAGAAATCAGAAGGTCTCCTTAAAATTATCTCTAATGATAAGCCCTATCAGCCAGCTGCGTGAAACTGCCATCTTGCCTTCAATCCCTCACACAAATGCAACAGGGAAAACCAGACAGCCCAGTCTATGAGAACGTGTTTGTATCCACCTAAGATTCCAAGACTTAACAGGTCCAGGATTCAAGATCACAGTGAGAGACACCCTTCAAACGCAGCTGCAGTCGCCGGATCCACCAGAGAGAATTTGAGTTAGTTGAGTAACAGAGAGAGGGCTGGTCCAGTAGTGGTTTTAGGCACGGGCGAACCGGGCAGTCGCCCGGGGCGGCATGTTTTCATGTCACATGGGGGCGGCACGAGCAGTTAAAAAAAAAATCCTCTGCGCCACGAAGCGGTTTTCTATGATCTATCATTTCACTGTGTGGGGAATTGGCAAATTGGCGCCCCTGCTTGCTGAGAAGGTGCCGTGTGTGACGCCGGTTTCACACTGCACGCGTTAGCAGTGCGTATTTTTTTCGGCGCCCATGTTAACAGATTAGAGCATTCACACACCGCACGCAGAGGCGGCGCGGCATCGCGTAGCAGGAGCACTGTATCAGCAATACTCTAATGGAATTAGTGGGCTAAAGTCAGTCACACCACCTCGACTTTCTTCCAAAATAACGCACATTTCATTCATAATATTATAAGTACAGGCCTCTAGTTCCTGCAAATTTTTGTTTTTCTGAATTGTGTGAAATGGCTAATAAAAATAAGTAATACAAAATGATTATGTGGGTCACCTCACCAAGGTGAATTGGTTAGAAAAAAAAGAAAAGAAGAAGAAGAGGAGAAACGAGCAAAAGATAAAGGTATGCAACTATGTTCTCTCTGTGGTATGATTACGGTATCCATGTTGTCATGAATGAAGGGCTAATGTTATTTGTGGGTAACTCGTCTCTTACGTTTCTTAGCCTTTTTGTATATGATGCTTGTTATGCTTATACAACAATAATTAGGTTTTAAGTCAACAAACACGAGATCTAATTTCACCATAATATTGTGCTTTGCAACAAAACTGTTAAAGTTCAGTTATTATTTATTTCCATCAGTTGGGTTAACGTTAGGCCCTGTAATTAGCCAAAGTAATTTTCAAATCTGTAGGTAGTTTCAAGTCATGTATACTTTTCTTGACCTCAACTACAGAGCTACAATGACATTTTAATGACAAATTCAATTTGTACCTCTGTAGTTGAGGTCAAGAAAAATATTCATGACACAGTTATAATGGCCTCATGATGACAGCCAATGTTCTGTTCTTAGTGCAATAGTGTAATAATTAGATTCTCTTTAGTGTGTTTTCACAGTATTTGTGCTATAGAATATTTATTCTATATTTTATTTGTATATTATTCTTAATGTTTTATATTATTGTTGCTCTCTGCTCTTGTTAATTTTTTTATACATCTGATTGTATATATTTTTGGCACATTTATGTATATAGTGTATATTTAAGTTCTGATAACTTACACTGTCATAGTTTGTGCAGAATTGTGTTCATTGTCTTTTGGCAATGTTGGGTGTAATGAAAGATTTGTGCAATTGAGAAATATAATTTTCTCTTTAACTTAGGTGAAGGTGGTCTCGCCCAGGGTGTAATTCATTGTACAAATCAACATTAGGACCGACACAAACATTCACACAATTGAGTGTGACTCTCTTTCCCTATACCAGCTCTTTTTCTAAAGGTCACACCTGTACTCTATATTATTTCTTAACCATATCGTACCCTTTTAACTCCTCTCTCTGCAGCTGTTATACCTTTCAGGCAATGAAAATTTAAAGAATTTGTATTTTCTTTCCAGGAGATTTTCACATCTAAACCTGTGGAGTTCTCCACATGTTCCTCTACTGTACCATGAAATCAAGATTTGAGTTTTTTTTTTACCCAAGTCTTTAGGTCAGATTTATTTAAACGGCATATTAGAGTGAAATAAAAAGTCCCATAAAAGTCCAACAATGCGCATATTAAAGAACCGACACAGCCAACTCGTTTTCATATCGGAAAAACCCCAATGTGGTTCAGCAAACAATATGTTGGGATAACGTCTTCCTCTGGCATTCCAAATAAATGAACACGAGTGGAGAAAATCTCTCTCTTCTACCACGCACTCCCGGTTTCTCTGCGGATCCTTTTTAGCAACTATCGCAGCATGTCAAGAGCAAAATGGGTTCAGAGTTTTTGGGTGTTAAATAAAGGCGCAATTATCATTAAAGTGACTTCCACAAACCTTAGTAAATCATGTTGCAGAATATATTTAAATACATTGTGCATCTGAAAGGTGAACTCCTACAAATGCATACGCAATAAGCTCAGCCACAAAAATAACTGCAATTGTTTTTACAATTTCATCAAGTTTTTTTTAATGCCAAAAGAGGGCTTTCACTGGCACAAGCTGTTAGTAAATCTGGCCCTTAGTCTGTTAGCTCTGAAACATCTATTTGCTAGTGTGCTCTCAAAAGTGTACTAATGTATTTCAGCAGTAGGCTACATACTTAAAAGGGTCATGAAATGGAAAATCAAAATCTCTTTGATATTTGGGCAACACATAAGAGGTTATTCTAAAGACAGATAATAGATATCTCACAAGTTTAAAATATTTTGTTTTCCACTCTTTTGAAACACCAGGATTTGACATCTGTCCATCAATCACAACATTATTTATATTTGTGAAACTTAATGGCAATTTCTGAGTGAAAATGGTTTCAAAGTAAATCCTACACCATTTTTTTCCTGCTCTTGTATCAGTTTTATAATTTAGATATTTTTAATTAGCCTACACATTTGCATAACAAATAAGTAATAATTAATTGTCTCTTATTGACCTGAACCCTCCATGAAACACACAAAACAAGCCCTACAAATGAATAAATGAACTCATATTATATGCAGAGACACTTTAATAGTCTTTGGATGATTTGTAGATCACATTTAATAGATTACACTTTCAAGAACACTTAGTGTGGTGTACAAGTCCAGAAAGTAGACTGGGATTCTTTTAGCTTGTTAAATAGTTACGCTTACAGTCCTTTAAATAGTTATTAGATGTTATCAGGACATATATTAAAATGTAGTCTAATACAAAAACAACAGGCAAATACAATATCATAAAATAATAATGAAGAACTCTTAACTCTTTCCCCGCCATTGACAGAATTTTCCGTCTTTCTGTGTTTTCACTGTTATACAGTAGGGGGCGCTATTACGCATCTTCTGAAAGAGTACTGAATCAATCCCCTTATTAAAACACAGGCAAAGAAGAAACAGAAACAAGTGGTAGCATATGTAAGCAGATGCATATGAAAATTAATGCGATCATCAACATTAAACAGCATATAAATCAAACCGGTCTAACGTTAAATGTGGGACCCAGGACGGGCTACTGGACTGTGAATCTTTAGGGGTGTTGATGGACTTGATCTACTCCATCTGTGTTTTGATCATCGCTCTGCATCGTTTGCTCAAAATGTTGCTTTTTTATTTTAAATTAAACTTTATTAAAAAAACAATGCATAAGGCTCTGTTCTTTCCTTTGAAATATTGCATGTTCAGATATTTATACAACAAAATATTCTGGGGGCAATGAAACGTTTGTGAAAATTATCAAAAATGCTGGCACTGGCTGGCAACTTTTTCAAAAACGCTGGCGGGGAAAGAGTTAATAAAATGTCATCACAAAATGTAACTATATAAATATCCACCAAAACAAAACAGAAAACAAGCAAAATCCAAGAACATTGTTACAGCATGCAATAATATTTGATCTTAAATGTCTTAAAAGTAAAAAAATATTTTGCTATATTTAAAATGTAAACATTCACTGCGTCAATCTGTTTCATGTTTGACTGTGAAAAAAACTCAATTATAGATGTTCAATTAGTTTGTTTTGTCAACTAATACAGTGAAATATAAAAAAATATCGCTGAAAATCACTGAAAAAAGTAAAAGAACATTTTACAAAGTGATGAATTTTTGAGAAATGTATTTCCAGATCCTCCAATGATAAGTTTTTATAAAAAAGTTTATAAAAGTATCCCCAACCCTAGGGGATAAATTAGTTCATAGCTATTGAACGCTCGAGGAAGCTCCTGGTTAGGGGCTCAACCGTAGGGTGGCTTTCATTGTGATAATGTTGTACAAGATAAAACATTTCTAGATGTACAGACAAACAAGATCTATTCTATTAAACATTTTATTAATTGTCAAACTGATCATGTAATTTATAGACTGGAATGTCCTGAATGTAAAGTATTTTATATTGGAAGAACAAAAAGACTGTTATAAGATCGATTGGCTGAACATAAATATGCCATCAGGAGGGGATAGAAGGAAGAATATCCTATGGCAACACATTTTAAATGACAGTAACGCTTCTATCCTGAGAGTGTTGATCATGTGAACAGTACTATTAGGAAAGGGAATAGAGAACTTAAACTGAATCAGAGGGAGACATTTTGGATTTATAAATTAAAAGCCAATATATATCCAGGATTGAACGAAGACTTGGATTTTACTCCTTTCTTCTGATGTCTTTTTTTGGGGGGAATTTATGAAGTGGTGTTTCTGAGTTTGACAATGTGCTGGTGAATGTTTAATGCTGTAAAGAGAAGTTGATCACATGATCTGATGTCTTAATGAATGAAACTGCTTGCACCTGTGCCTGAGATTGTTGAGTTGCTCTCCCTGAGGAAGGCATGGGCCGAAATGCATTGGAGTGTTTTTACATTTTTTGTATGTAGCCATCTGATAATAAAGGCTTTTTAATTTTAAAGAGTGCCATGGTCATCCTAAAGTTTTCTTTGATGGACTACTAAAACTCTAGACCATAGAGCATCTTGACTGGATACTTCTCCTTTAGATGCGCTCTCTTCTATTGGACTTTATATAAAAAATATCCTTTTGAACATTAGGCATATTTGATGTACTGTAACATTATTTGCCAAGATTACGTAATCAGTCAATGTAAAGTGTTTTTTGTTTTTGTTGTTTGTAACCAATAAGGCATAAAATGTCTTTGGGTTTGTTCCCAATGAAGCTTTTAAGCCATGTCGCTTTCTTCTAAAAAATGTTATAGCTCTGTAAAATCAGATTCTATGAATACTATCACCTTGACCTTTAAAAAAATAACTACATTTACCGACAATAAAACTATTATTTGATTAATCTATGAATGTAACATGATGACATAGCTGACCTTTCAGTGTACAGTAAGTTCAAGGACATTCTGTGCCCTGTTCTCTTACTCCAGTCATTCCCACAATCACACGGGAAACGAGGACAGGTCATTTGGGAGTACTAAAGTCGAAAGAGCAGGATGAACCATGAAAAGGCCAGGATGACCACTTTAAAATGAAAACCAAAACAATGAGGGTAGTTTTTTGACAAGTCATCCCCTCTCCTTTAATAGTCTCTCTGTGTCTTCTTGCTGAATGTGTCCGTGAGAGTGAGAGACAGAAGAGAAGGCTCTTTTCATTTCTCAAGGGAGGATGAAACAACAGCTGATGACAAAAAGAGGAATGTGACAACATCAGTTCATGCTGGAAATTAAAATATCTTCTAATTGTCAAGCAATGGCAAATGTATCCACTAAAGCTGTGGTTCTCAACTGGTTTGATTGGACTTTTTTTTTTTTTTTTTTTACAAAACAACATCCTTCATTTTAAAAGCTGATAAATAGATTTATAATGCTATCCTAACTATTTTACACATTGCATAATTTCCAGACAGTAGTTTATAGCATTTTACCAGTAATGCTCCAGAATAAAAGCTTGAGAGTTTAAAATGTTTGAAAGTGAGGAATTTAAGGCATAAATATTAGTATTATAACTTTGTGTAAAATAGAAATTATTATGTTTTTATTTTACAGTACAATTGTAATTTACAACAGCAATATATGTCATTAATTTTTACAAGTAATGTTGTTACTAATAATTACATTTCAAATCGCAATATATGACAAAATATTATATAGTATTATAAAATATATTAGTATTATAACTGAAATAAAAATTTATTTTTAATTTACAGTACAATTGTAATTATTATTAGAATTAAAACTAATAACAATAATAGTTTTGCTTACATTAATTTTGAATAATTTAAGAATTTAAAACAACCCAAATAAAACACTTTAGGTAATAAAAAAGATTAAATATTGTATCATTGTAATGTCATGTGACCATTAACCGATATCAGAATCAGAATCAGAAAGAGCTTTATTGCCAAGTGTGCTTGCACACACAAGGAATTTGTAAACATGAAAAACGTAAACATGAGTATGTGTTGTTAAATTATTGAAATATTACCTTCAAATCTCTCTTGGGGTACTTAAAGTAAATTATTTTAAGAGTAAGTTGTTGGACTGACAAAAACGTTTCGAAGCGCCTTATTTAAATGATAATTTATTTATTTTTTAATTTTTTTACATGCTATCCTTGATGCCATTATTTTTAAATAATGACTCACCAGTTGAGAAACACAGTTAAAATGTATGTGCTGCGACACAAGCCGTTGTACCTTTGCGTGTGGGGTGTGCTTTAATGCCCTTCGTGATACTGCTTTGAGACATAGCTTCCATAAGCCACTGAAGAGAAGATGTACAGAACTCGATCTGCATATAGATGAGCATATTCCTCCTTGAACAACAGCTTCTACAGTCTATAAACAGTGCAATACAGATATCACATCATATGTCTTTACCTCTGATTCTACTGTTCGCAGTCTGTGGTCAATAACTCGGATCTCGCCACCCTGTTTGACGACACCATCCACCCTGAAACATGCACAAAACATCAACTTTCCACATTTATCTGAGGTAAAACGGTTTACAATCACATCTGTCCCATTGGAAAAGAAGTAGCGACAATGTTTTCTTCCATATTTCGACATACACCTGAGCAGAGGTGGAAAGTCCAGGGGTCAGAAAGTAAAAGTCCTGCCATATGTTTATTCCACTCATAAACTCAGTCAGCTGATCTCACTAATTAGTAATTAATTCTCCTGGCTGAAAAACTGTGCTAATTAGCAAATCCAGGTGATTGGAACAAAAGACTGAGGAGGACTTTTACTTTCTGAACCTGGACTTACACCTCTGCACCTGAGTGAAATGGATTATCAAAAAAGAAAAAAATGTAAGGCAGGGAGTTGGTTCGATTCATCCGCTGTTGACTGGATGTTGAGATGTGAGCGTGGCACTCAAAAGTGTATGCAGCTTAGTGTGAGCTTTACTATTGCACCGGGAGGTCCAGTTATGACATTTTGATGAAACATTATGAGGTCAAAACCTTTATTAAAAGAAAAAGAAAAAGAAACATCCATGGATGAATTGTTTACAAATAAGATGCGGTCATTTACGTTGCTTGATGAAATTTTGTGGGTGAAATCCAGTCATTATAATAGGAATATGTGTGATCTGAAAATTCATGTGAGGGCACATTGAACTGCGGGGTTGACCAACAGAAAGCTTCAGTGTGAACAGAGCTTCATAGATCGCTTCACTACTGACAATGAACAATGACTTTTGATCAGCAAAATTTCACCTATGTGACAGCATCTTAAGATCTATAACATATTTTCTTGATATTTTCCACCCCCTCTTTATCCACTTCATTAAATACGTGTGAGAAAGTTGTGAGGGTATGTCTATATAACGGTAAAATATGATTTTTCATGCAGATTGACTTACTTAGCACTAATGCGTTTCAGCGTCTCAGAGTCGGTCCCTTTTTGTTTTTTGCTCTCGAAAGCCAGGAAGTTCTCCTTCTGCAAGGTCTCCCATTTCACCAGCTTGTTAGCCTCTCTACCCTTCAATTGAAGGGCTATTAAAAAGAGACAAATTCATAAAAAGTTTACATGCGTCCAGCTAGCCATTACCTGCTAGCCATTTTGGTGCCCTAAGCATAATTCCTTTATGATGCCCCCCACCCCACCCCACCCCACCCCACCCCACCCCCATTTTGTTTTTTGGTTCGGACCAAAAGAACCAAGAGAACTGAACTACAAGTGTGAACACCCTAACATACCAAATTTACCCAAAATATTTTCTATAATTTACCAAAATGGTGGATTTTGGTGGATGGCACTTTGCGGAGGCATCTTTTGATAAAGAGGTTGATGTGGGATAGGATGATGAAGGGTGGAGCGAGATTTGGACGAGAATGATACTCCACTATTAGATTATAGCGCTGAAACTTCCAGTATGTGTCACTGCGCTCCTGAACCTTAGAGAATGTATAGCTGCACAAACAGACACAAGGAAAAGAGAGATACATGGATGGATGATTTGATGGCCACATACACCAGATGGATGAACAGAAAAAGAATACCTGAATGTGGCAATGAGCAGGTTGATAAGAAGGATGTTGGTGACCAGTAGGAAGATGACCAGCAAAACGACCACAAGCCAGTTGTGGCTGGTGTCTCTACATGGCTCTTTCCCTTCATCAATCAATGTGATATTATCTGTGCAGTCCCAATCCCAATACGTGCCAGCTTAACACACACAAATATACAATATATTCAGTGGATGCTAACAAAAACTTGCAAAATATTATTAATTGTAAAGTGAAGTGTAAATTCGAATTGAGCATACTGTCTATTTCTTCCACAGGAATATGTCCAAATATATGCATATATGGTCTGTACAATACTCTACGAAACGCTCGAGTAGGGCTTGGATCGTATGCATATAGTAGAGCTTGATTGGCCACTCCATACGCACTCAGCCACACCACCAGAAAGAAGAAGAAGAAGAACGCATCCTTTATCTGTGGTTCAAAAACATTCATACAAAATAGAAAGAGGAGTGATATACACGTTGATAGAATGGTCTCCGGCATTTTTCAAGTACTGAAATGTTTTATTTTATTCCTTAATTTTTTTGTTTCATTTTCTTTTACATCTGGAATATGTTCGACACACAGTGGGATTTTAGTATGTAAAGAAGTCAATAAAGACATTTTTTGAACATAATGAATGACCAATTAACCCATTTTCAACTCTATAGATAGAATCTGTGATATGATGTTGATTACCACAGAACATATTTTCAACTTGTCCCTCAATTCCTAATATCAAACAAAAATCATGGTCACACTTTATATTAAGGTACACATATTCACTATTTACTTGCATATTACTAACATGCATACTACTAGCACATTATTAAATGAAAACTCAGTTAATGGTCTATTAGTTATAGAATATGGTCATGCTGGATAAGGCATTAATACGTGCTCTATAAGTATGAATGAACAGCTAATATGCTAGTATATACGCATGCTAATAAGCAACGAGTTAATAGTGAATATGTGTACCTTAATATTAAAGTGTTTCCAAAAATTTTAACAGAGCTGTAAAGTTTTAAAAGTCTAAATCGTCCTTCAAATTGAACACTTCATTTTCACAAAACTTAGAACTACAACGTTTTTCTGTTTGTCTCACCATTTTGACAAGTATGATGATTTTGGGACCCATCTGTTTGTGAAGAGCAAAAATGTGAATGAGTCGGAGCGTGAAGACCATGTAGTCAATACACAGAATACCACGTCCCATGCTGTATGATGATTTGAACATCCTGAGACAGACACATAGGCACACATATACAGATGATTACTGAAAAATGTAGTAGAATGCACACAGGTATGAAGAATATTTAGTAAACGATAACTGCTAAATTGTGACACCATAGCCTGCAATACTTGAAAAGACTTAATGTATAATGTATCATCAAATATAAAGGGGAATATATATATATATATATATATATATATATATATATATATATATATATATATATAATAAACTTTTAAAATAACCTTTCTATTTTAATATATAGTAACATGTAATTTATTTCTGTGATCAAAGCTTCTGTGTCACATGACCCTTCAGAAATTATGACAAAAATGTGACCCTGGACCACAAAAACAGTCACAAGGGTCAATTTTTTGAAATTGAGATTTATACATCAATTTAAATTTACAAAATATTTTCATGGAACATGATCTTTACTTAATATCCTATTGATTTTTGGCATAAAAAAAACAATAATTTTGACCCATATATATTGATGGCTATTGCCACAAATACACAAATATACCTGTGCTACTTGTGACTAGTTTTGTGGTACAGGGTCACATATGCTGGTTTTCTGCTCAAGAAAAAATTCTTATTTTTAGCAATGTTAAAAACGTTTTTGCTGTTTAATATTTTTTATGAAAACTTGCACGACTGTCAAATAAATAAATAATAATAATACTTGCGACTTTTTATCTCACAATTCTGACTTTTTTTCTCACAATTGTGAGATATAAAGTCAGAATGGCGTAAAAAAAGTCGCAATTGCGTGTTATAAAGTCAGAATTGCGAGATATAAAGTCGCAATTGCGTGTTATAAAATCAGAATTGCGTGATATAAAGTCGCAATTGCGTGTTATAAAGTCAGAATTGCGTGATATAAAGTCGCAATTGCGTGTTATAAAGTCAGAATTGCGAGTTATAAAGTCAGAATTGCGTGATATAAAGTCGCAATTGCGAGTTATAAAGTCCAATTCTATGGGGGGAAAAAAGACTGACTTTTTTCCGCTCAGAATAGTTTATATCTCACAATTCTGACTATATAACACACAATTGCAACTTTATATCTCACAATTCTGACTTAATAACATGCAATTGCGACTTTATTTCACGCAATTATGACTTTATATTAGTGGTCGACCGATATGGGTTTTTTGATGGCCGATGCCGATATCTTAGAGAGCAGGGTGGCCGATGGCCGATATAAAGCCGATATTTATATTTATATATCAAACATATATATATATATACACACACACATATACATAATATATATTTGGGGACATCATTTACGCATATGGAAGTGAGAGGTTTGGTGTGGAAAAAAGGAAGGAAAAAGTACAAACTACTCCTGCTGTATCTAGACGGCAGCAGAAAATTGAAGGGTTAGTTAGAGAAAGGAGACTGAGGAAGCAATGGAAAAAAGCAGAACAAAGTCAGAAGGAGGGACTCAATCTCTTACAAAGGGCCATAAAAGATAAGCTTGCAACATTACGCAGAGCTGAGCGCCTACGGAAACGCTACAAAAAGAAAATGGTAAATGGTAAATGGACTGCATTTATATAGCGCTTTAACAGACCCAATGGCCACCAAAGCGCTTTACAATTTGCCTCACATTCACCCATTCACGCACTCATTCATACACTGACGGCGGTGTCAGCCATGCAAGGCGCCATCCAGCTCGTCAGGAGCAGCTGGGGTTAGGTGTCTTGCTCAAGGACACCTCGACACTTGGTCAGGTGGAACCGGGGATCGAACCACCAACCTTTCGGTTTGTAGACAACCTACATGAACCACTGAGCCACTGCCGCCCAGTGAGCTCAAAAAAGAAGGAGCATGCGAGGGCTAATTTCTATAAAGACCCATTCAAATTCGTAAAGAAGTTATTCACCAGTGAGAAGAATGGCACTTTAAAAGCATCTAGGGTTGAGCTAGAGAGATATTTGGAGGAAATGCATACAGATGCAAAAAGGCATGAGCCTATGTCAATTCCATCAGACATACCACCTATCAATCCACCAGAATACCAAGTGGAAAGAGATAGAGCAGGTTGTGAGAAAGGCAAGGGCTTCATCATCTCCAGAGCCTAATGGAGTTCCGTACAGAGTGTACAAGAGTGCTTCAGGAGTTCTACGAATTCTGTGGAAATTGATAAAAGTGGCATGGGAAAAGCAGGTTGTACCTAGAGCATGGCGCCGAGCAGGTGGAGTCTTTATACCTAAAGAAAAAGATGCTACAAGCATCAGTCAGTTTCGTCCTATTTCACTATTAAACGTCGAAGGTAAGATTTTCTTCAGCATTATTGCGCAGAGATTGTCAACCTACCTATTAAAGAATGGCTTCATTGACACTTCAGTTCAAAAAGCGGGCATTCCAGGGTTCTCAGGATGCTTAGAACACATCAATGTTATCTGGCAACGAATTCTATCAGCTAAAAAGGAGAGGAAGGAGCTCCATGTGACATTCCTGGATTTGGCTAATGCATATGGTTCAGTGCCACATGAGCTTCTTTGGACAGCATTTGATTTTTTTAGAGTGCCAATGTCAATAACAAATTTAGTGAAAGCCTATTTTCGAGATTTGCAATTTAGTTTCTCAACTCCAAAATTCAGCACTGCATGGCAATGCTTAGAGGTTGGAATAATGGCAGGATGCACCATTTCTCCACTGGCTTTTACCATGGCAATGGAAGTAATCATTAGGGCATCAAAATGGGTAGTAGGAGGAGAGCGCTTGGCTTCTGTGATGCGACTACCACCAATCAGAGCATACATGGATGACATGACAACCATGACTACAACAGTAGCCTGCACTAATCGGTTATTGGGGAAGTTAACAGATAATATTGAATGGGCACGAATGTAATTTAAGCCCTCTAAATCAAGGAGCATCTCGATAGTTAAAGGAAAGGTAGTAGATAAAACATTCTTCATTAATGGTGAGGCAATACCAACAGTTTCTGAGAAGCCAGTGAAGAGTCTTGGGAGATGGTACGATGGGGATCTAAAGGACACAGTTCGAGTGGGAGAAGTTAGACGACAAGCAGTGGAAGGGTTGAAGAGCATAAACAGCTGTGCTCTACCAGGGAAACTAAAACTCTGGTGCTTTCAGTTTGGTTTACTGCCAAGGTTGCTGTGGCCACTGACTGTGTACGAGGTTTCTTTGACAACAGTGGATAAGCTGGAAGCGTTAATAAGTTCATACATCAGGAAATGGTTGGGAGTTCCACGCTGCCTCAGCAGAGTGGGACTTTATAGTAAAGGAGTATTGCAGCTGCCAGTCTCTGCTTTAACCGAGGAGTTTAAGTGTGCCAAGGTCAGACTGGAAATGACTTTAGCAGAGTCACGCGACAAATGTGTAAGGGAGGCAGCCCCTGTGGTAAAAATTGGTAGAAAGTGGTCAGCAAAGAAATCTGTAGTAGAGGCAAAGGCTGACCTTCAAATTGGGGATATCGTGGGACAGGTACAGCATGGAAGAGGGGGTTTTGGGCTCAGTTTAGCTCCTCCTAAATGGCACAAGGCAGGCCAAGCTCAAAGGAGGAAGCTGGTAGTCAATGAGGTGCGAAAGCAGGAGGAGAGGATGAGATGTATAAAGGCCATTTCCCAGGCCAAGCAGGGAGAGTGGATGAGATGGGAGGGTGTGGAACAACGCAAGATGGGCTGGCAAGACCTTTGGTCAATGGAAGAGAGTAGGATCAGTTTCCTTATTAGGTCAACATATGATGTTCTCCCATCACCGCAGAACCTAAACCTCTGGGTAGGAGAGGATCCCTCTTGTCCTTTGTGTTCATCACCTGCCACATTAAGGCACATTTTGACAGGATGTAAGGTGGCTCTTAGCCAAGGTCGGTTTACTTGGCGCCATGACCAAGTATTGCGATGTTTTTAGCATTGGAAGGCAAGCGTAGTATGACCAATAAGTTGCCGCCTGTTCTAGCAAAACATTACACGCAGAAGACAGTATTCCTCCGCCCAGGCAAGCAACCACCAAGAAAAGGTGTTAACACCAATTCTCGCCCAGGACAACTGGAAGCTGCTGGGGACTGGAAGATGCTGGCTGATCTTGATCAACGGCTTATTTTTCCACCTGAGATTGCCACCACTAACCTACGACCAGATATTGTTTTGTGGTCTGGATCAGCACGCATTGTTCAACTGATAGAGTTAACAGTGCCATGGGAGGATGCGGTAGATGAGGCATATGAGAGGAAGAAACTGCAGTATGCTCATCTGGCCACTGAAGCAGAACAGCGAGGATGGAGAGCCAGGTTTATCCAGTGGAAGTGGGTTGTCGAGGTTTTGTGGCACACTCTACAACCCGGTTCCTCAGAGACGTCGGATTCAGTGGCCAAGAGTTGTTTCGCACAGTAAAGAACTTATCTGAAGCAGCAGAAAGGAGCAGCAACTGGCTGTGGTTGAGACGGAAAGATTCTAGCTGGCTGTGTACAGGCCGCCACGCTACGGTTTCGTAGAATTCTTGAAAACTTGAAGAGTCTGTTGGTTTATTTGTATAGGTTGTATAGTATTTACAGTCATTACGTTCCTGTGTATATTGCGTGAATGACGGGTGGTTGGGCAGATATTGTGTTTTGCGGTAGGTGGTATGCCATACGGAACCGTTGCCACTGAAACTGCATATTAACGCACCAGTGGGGCTCGACAGCCTTAGTCAAACGGGTTGGCGCGTATGGTTGGGTTGCGGAGAGATTGTGAGATTGTGGTTAGGTCTCAGCAGCAGGAGGGATGTAGAGGTCAGTAAGCTGGGCTGAGTTGAGTGGGGGACGGAGGGGGGTGACTCTGGGACGCCAGCGTCACTGTCGAGCCCTCTTGAGGTGTCGTGGGCTAGTCGACGAAACACTGAGGACGGAAGGTGCCCACTTGAAGACCCTAGAGATGTCCCCTACTCAGCTCAATCCAGACGGTTGTCATGGGGGGACCGCACTGTGGTTGCAGCCGTTGTGTGTGCTGACGCGTGTTAACACTAGACAGAAGGAGATTTACATCACCATATGGAAAGAAGCGTAAATGGATGGAGAAGCATAGGTTACTGTAAAGCTATGTCTTGGTGCTTATCTTGGCGAAAGCCGAGTACAAATCAGCATGAAGTTTTAACATCTACTCTCGTGTAATGGAAATCATATATATACACACACACACTTTATGTTTATATAAATCAATATTTAATAAATTAGATAAATTTAATAAATATTTAAAAATATTTAAAATAAACATGCTTAGGCCCTATACTTTAGATGGCAACTTCTTGAATCTGCAATCCTATTACAGTATTTTTCACAAATAAAGTAATTGTTTAAAAATATATGAATATGTGAATAAAAAGGAAGTAAACACAGTAACAGGGCACTCAGTAATCTGGTAATTTCATGCGCACTGATAATCATATTTTTTTTTACTTTGACTTTTGACAAGGTAACGCTAATTTTACATACAGCACACAGTGAAAACGACATGAATATGAGACAGTGGGCCACTGGATATAGCACAGCATATTTTAAAATGAAGGATTTAAAGTTTTTCGATCGCATCTCCTGTGAAGCTGATCTTCTGTTCGCATTTACTCACTTCGCATGGACCGTCACTCGCAGGAACATGTTTATGCAGGCTACAAATGCACACTTCACAAGATATCACAGCTGGATTCGATTAAATCTGCAAGGTTTGTGAAATTAAATGTTTATTAGATATTCAGAGATTTGTTAAATTATGTAGATGCACATTTGCTGAATGTTGATGGTAAATGAGAAAGTATTTTAGCCTGATTGTTTGCCTTTTCGGTTACAAATAATATAAAAGCAAACGCATTACTTTTTCGCATACCATTTACTTTCTTTGATTTCCAGTTCTGTAGCCACCGGTTCTGTCTAACAAAGTATTAGATATGACTGACAGAGAGACGGAGAATGTGAGTGAGCGCTGTGTGATCAGATTCAGGCGCTGCCGTTCTCTTCTCAGGTGCTGGTGTTCTCAGCGCCGCCCATCAAAATAAAAGTCTGCAGCGCCGTCAAAATAAAAGTCCCGCATCCAACACATCGGCCAATCAGAAAAACTTATCGGCCGATGCCGATATTTTAAAAAAGCCAAATATCGGCCGATATATTGGCCGTGGCGACATATCGGTCGACCACTACTTTATATCTCACAATTCTGACTTTATAACACGCAATTGCGACTTTATATCACGCAATTCTGACTTTATAACACGCAATTGCGACTTTATATCTCACAATTCTGACTTTATAACACGCAATTGCGACTTTATATCACGCAATTCTGACTTTATAACACGCAATTGCGACTTTATATCACACAATTCTGACTTTATAACACGCAATTGCGACTTTATATCTCACAATTCTGACTTTATAACACGCAATTGCGACTTTATATCACGCAATTCTGACTTTATAACACGCAATTGCGACTTTATATCTCACAATTATGACTTTATAACACGCAATTGCGACTTTATATCACGCAATTCTGACTTTATATCTCACAATTCTGACTTTATAACACGCTATTGCGACTTTATATCTCGCAATTCTGACTTTACAACACGCAATTGCGACTTTATTTCACGCAATTCTGACTTTATATCTCACAATTCTGACTTTATAACACGCAATTGCGACTCTATATCTCGCAATTCTGACTTTATAACACGCAATTGCGACTTTATTTCACGCAATTCTGACTTTATATCTCGCAATTCTGAGAAATAAAGTCAGAATTGTGAGATAAAAAGTCGCAATTACCTTTTTTATTTTCCATTCTGTGGCGGAAACAAGCTTCCATAGTCAAGGGCCATTACCTGCAGCACAAACCAGCAATGAAGAGGGAGATGGCAAGAACATCACACTTATTCCACACATCCTGAATATACAGCATCAAACTCTGAGCATATGTCTTACTGCCCACAATGAACGCCTGGGAATGAAAGACAGGAGAATGGAGAATAACTGGATGGATTAATCATACTCAACTGAAAAACTCTTTCTCATTTCTTTGTATTACTTGCAGTGTTGGGGGAAGTTACTTTTAAAAGTAATGTTATATTATATAATATTGTATTATATAATATTGTATTATATTATATTATACAGGTAGTTCTCAAAAAATTAGCATATTGTGATAAAGTTCATTATTTTCCATAATGTAATGATAAAAATTAAACTTTCATATATTTTAGATTCATTGCACACCAACTGAAATATTTCAGGTCTTTTATTGTTTTAATACTGATGATTTTGGCATACAGCTCATGAAAACCCAAAATTCCTATCTCAAAAAATTAGCATATTTCATCCGACCAATAAAATAAGTGTTTTTAATACAAAAAAAGTCAACCTTCAAATAATTATGTTCAGTTATGCACTCAATACTTGGTCGGGAATCCTTTTGCAGAAATGACTGCTTCAATGCGGCGTGGCATGGAGGCAATCAGCCTGTGGCACTGCTGAGGTGTTATGGAGGCCCAGGATGCTTCGATAGCGGCCTTAAGCTCATCCAGAGTGTTGGGTCTTGCGTCTCTCAACTTTCTCTTCACAATATCCCACAGATTCTCTATGGGGTTCAGGTCAGGAGAGTTGGCAGGCCAATTGAGCACAGTAATACCATGGTCAGTAAACCATTTACCAGTGGTTTTGGCACTGTGAGCAGGTGCCAGGTCGTGCTGAAAAATGAAATCAGATGGAAGCATGACGTGCTCCAAAATCTCCTGATAGCTAGCTGCATTGACCCTGCCCTTGATAAAACACAGTGGACCAACACCAGCAGCTGACATGGCACCCCAGACCATCACTGACTGTGGGTACTTGACACTGGACTTCAGGCATTTTGGCATTTCCTTCTCCCCAGTCTTCCTCCAGACTCTGGCACCTTGATTTCCGAATGACATGCAAAATTTGCTTTCATCCGAAAAAAGTACTTTGGACCACTGAGCAACAGTCCAGTGCTGCTTCTCTGTAGCCCAGGTCAGGCGCTTCTGCCGCTGTTTCTGGTTCAAAAGTGGCTTGACCTGGGGAATGCGGCACCTGTAGCCCATTTCCTGCACACGCCTGTGCACGGTGGCTCTGGATGTTTCTACTCCAGACTCAGTCCACTGCTTCCGCAGGTCCCCCAAGGTCTGGAATCGGTCCTTCTCCACAATCTTCCTCAGGGTCCGGTCACCTCTTCTCGTTGTGCAGCGTTTTTTGCCACACTTTTTCCTTCCCACAGACTTCCCACTGAGGTGCCTTGATACAGCACTCTGGGAACAGCCTATTTGTTCAGAAATTTCTTTCTGTGTCTTACCCTCTTGCTTGAGGGTGTCAATGATGGCCTTCTGGACAGCAGTCAGGTCGGCAGTCTTACCCATGATTGCGGTTTTGAGTAATGAAACGGGCTGGGAGTTTTTAAAAGCCTCAGGAATCTTTTGCAGGTGTTTAGAGTTAATTAGTTGATTCAGATGATTAGGTTAATAGCTCGTTTAGAGACCCTTTTCATGATATGCTAATTTTTTGAGATAGGAATTTGGGGTTTTCATGAGCTGTATGCCAAAATCATCAGTATTAAAACAATAAAAGACCTGAAATATTTCAGTTGGTGTGCAATGAATCTAAAATATATGAAAGTTTAATTTTTATCATTACATTATGGAAAATAATGAACTTTATCACAATATGCTAATTTTTTGAGAAGGACCTGTATTATGCAATATTGAGTTACTAATTGCCTTAGTTACTTATGAAAAGTAATGCTTTTAATTATTAAAACATTTTTATTAAAAGATATTACTATTGTGTTACTTTTCTCACCTGAGCTGGGCTCGCTTGTTTTTTTATAAACAACAACAAAAAAGGTTCTATTTTTAGCAAAAGTAAAGGCCCTTTCACACCAGAAGTCAAATGAATAGCCTCAGGCTGAAGGAAATGCACATTCACGCCTGTACAGTAGAGGGCGCCGCTCAAACAAACCTTTCAGCTGTGCTGCCCATTCTGCATCGCAGAACAATAGGTTTGTAAATAACAAAGAAACACAAATGTGATGTTTATCTTAAGTCATTTTTTGCTGATTTGTATAGTGGAATTGGATCATCAAAGGTCAGTAGCAAAGATATTGGTTAATAAAATGATATTAAATACATAAATTATATTTGTGTTATTTAACATTTAATTATTGCAGGTTTGCGTTTTCTGAGTTTGCATTTCCCTGTTTTATTAATTTAGAAGAATACAGTATGTGAGTATATCTGTAGTCTAGAACTACAACAACATGTACTATGAAACTCAAAAACTATAGTATCATGTTTACACTGCGCACAAAAAGCCTCTGCACTTGCCCAACATGTAGACAAGAGAGCTGTCACTCAATAAATGGGAAAACAAAAGTAACTTGAATTATTTATTTGAAAAAATCACTTTTTTGTAAATTTAAAAGTAATGCATTATTTACTAGTTTCTTGAAAGAAGTAACCTGATTACGTAACTGGCATTAGTTGTGATGGGTTACCCCCAACACTGATCACTTGTAAGCCGACTTTTTACGAGTGAAGCCCCCGTGTCGGCACCTACCTCTCGAATCTCCTCACACATGATAGTGAAAACCCAGAAATACAGCACACACTCCGAAGGGGCAGGACCATAAGGGGGAGGTGGCTTGAAGTCGACCAATAGCACGTAGGCGTACAGAAACAGGAACAGGAAGTACATCAGAACGTTGCCGATACATGAAGTGACAGGGGCGTACCAGAACTGCCTCCAGCGGGAAACCAGAAGGGGCTCCTTAGGTTTGCCGTGTGCAAGAATACCTGTTACAGGAAGGAAGAAACAGGGAGAGTCATAAGGGCAACAAATTTCAGTCAGCCCAATCAAATTAAAAGACCAAAAAAAAAAGACAATTAATGAACAAATCTCTGTGAAAATTTTTCATTAACCCATGAGTTTAAAACTGAACAGTCAAACCTTTTGTTGGCCGTCTGATATTATTTGAGTCCTCTTGCTCTGCTTCACTGCTAAATATCATAAGAAGATCACAGATAAAGGTATGTCTACAGAGATCTTATATTTATGCATGATGTTTTAAATAAAACCTAATTTACTGGTGTTTGATGTCACTGAAGGAGAAGACAGTTTCTGTGTAGTGACAGTCTGTTGCTGAGGGTAGAGGTTCCGTCACTGATTTATCTTCTGCCTGATCCTTTTTCCTGTGAGAAATAAATAAATTGGTCATTCCTAATAAGCAATACTTTACAAATGTTAAACTCGTATTGTATTAGTATTAGTAAACACATCACTGGAGGGGGCTGCTAATTCATTAAGACATTTTCCAGGTGTTACTTCGTTTGTTTCTTTTTTTGTAATCAAAATGTATCAAACAAAACATTTTCGTGGGAATGTTGTACAGTACCTGCCAAAAGTTTGGATACACAATTGTTTTAAACGTTTTTGGAAGAAGTCTCTTCTGCTCCCAGGCTCCATTTATTGAATCAAAAATACAGTAAAAACAGTAATATTTTAAAATATTATTACAAATTGAAAGAACGGTTTTCTATTTGAACATATTTTAAAATGTAATTTGTTCCTGTGATGCGAAGCTGAATTTTCAGCATCATAACTCCAGTCTTCAGTGTCACATGATCCTTCAGAAATCAGTATAATATGATGATTTGATGCTAGGGTAAAAATTTATTATTTATTAATAAAATTATTATTATTATCAATATTAAAAACAGTTGTGCTTATTGATTCTGATTTGAATTCTTTGATAGACAGTTGAATTTACAGCATTTATTACATTTATTTATTATTAAAGCATTTATTAAATAGACATCTTTTGTAACATTATAATTGTCTTCACTGTCACTTTTGAAATAAATGCAGCCTTGGTGGGCATAACAGACTTTTCAAAAACATAAAAAAAAAAAAAAATCAAAACTTTTGACTGGTACTGTAATAAATCAATTTAAGCCTTGTTTACGGTTCGGGTCTTTTTTGACCCAGATGGGAGCTAAAAACCTTACAAATGTAAACTTCAAGTTTGTTCAAAATGTTTTCAGTTTCCCCACAACATTATTTTTATGGGATTATATTTATGGGATGTCAAAATTTCTGCAAATATTAGCAATGGATTTGAATTCTGTGAAGATTTGTGGCATTAGTTGGTTTGTCTCCTACTACATCCTGTTAAATAAAATGACCAACATTGGTATTAACAATGAAAAATACTTCTAAAGCATTTATTAATCTTGGTTAATGTTAATTTCAGCATTTACTAACACATTAAAATCAAAAGTTTTATCAGAAAATAATATTTAACAGACCTGTGCTAACATCAACTAACAATGAGCAGTTGTATTTTTTATTTACTAACATTAACAAATAAAGCAAACATAATGATCATTGTTAATGTTAGTTAATGCATTAACTAATGTTCAATAACGAAAGTTACATGGTTGACGTACTGACCTGAATTTGATGAGGTTGGTGTAGCAGAGAGGAGGCATGACCATAGTCAGTGCAAGTTTCCAGAGCTCAGTTCCTCTTTCCATCTCACCCCACCAGATCTGAGACAGCATCGACTAAAAAAAAGAGACTGTTTAAGAAAAAGAAAAGAAAAAACACTTACCAAAACCAAACAAACAATGTTATTAATGAGTGTTTGCGTGTCAAAAGACCTGTACTCCATCGTGGCTGAAGAAAATACGGGCGTCAGCAGCCATGGCCATCTTCAGACAGGTGGCGTCACCCCACATAGTAGACTTGCGGATCAGTAGCTTATAGGAATCACTTGCTTTGGTTTGGTAGCACATGCTAAACACATCTGTCAAAAAATCCCAGGGAAGAAAACAGAGGGTTTTATCACTAGAACGTTTGTAGGATGCCAAAAACGGATACTGAAACATACCGTGAGCCATATTCTCAAACTTCTGGGCCAAATCCTTAATAGAAAGCTTGGCCTCGGTCTCAATCTCCTGTTTGGACAGCTCCCTCAACAGTTTACATCCTCCCAGAGCCGTCAGGACCGACTCGCCACACTGAGAGAGAACAGCAGTACAGGTGAGAGCGATGATGTGCAGACCACTTCCTTTTATACATTACACTTTTTATAAATGGCTGACAAATTAGGATTCCTATTAATAAATAAGTAAAACTAAAATTGGTCATTTTAATTGGTAAATTTAGGCATTATACAAATACAAATACATAAATAATACAAATTAATTTGTATTTGAGCTTTTCTCAATACACATTGTTTCAAAGCATTACAGAAAATTATGTTAATGTTTCCAATATTGTAATATCTTCATGCCACATAGTTGCATATAGAAGATATGCTTGGTGACATAGTTCATCTAGCAATAATACAGCGATAACAATTTTTTAGCAATCAAGCAGTTGCCTTTTGCTATATAGTGTATATTGCTGTATGTATATGGGTAACATTGGACATACTTTTATATCCAACTTTATATAAAGAGCTGGGTGATAATTACATTTTAAGATTAAATAAAAGTCAAGCAGTTGAGATTTATTAAAAAATATATCGTTTTACGCAAGTATAGTTGTTTGTATGTTGATAAAGTTGGATAAAATACCTATTAAACTTTATATGGAGAACGGTGCGAAAATACAATTTATTAACAATATATACACTTTTTTTTTTAAATCACTCACCCGAGATGTGTGATATTCATTTTGAGGTTTGCTAAAGATCTTACTTTGACAGTTAATACATTTGGTTGAATATTAACTTTAAGTGAGTTTTCAAAGACAGCACATGTAATCTAAATATAAAAAAATTTATATCCAATATGACTAATAATGACAGAACATAAAATCGATATAAATTGATAACTCTTCAGAAGCATGTTACCATTTCCCAGCAGAAGATGGCCATCTCACTGCGGTTCTGCAGCACTGCCCAGATGAAGAGACATAACCACACGTGCTTACACTGTTTCTGCCGATAGCCACACTCCCCCTGCAGGACCTGGCATGCTTGCTGAAGGGTGGTTTTAAAGACATTTTATTTTTGGGGACTGAGCAGACATGGAAGAATTAATATTCAGACTAGACAGGTCTAAATTCTAAGGTACTAGGTACTAAGTCTGGTACCTTTAAAGCTTTTCTTCTGGTAGAATTAGTGTCCACCATCAGTACAGAATTGTAGAAGGGCTGGCATACCTCCCCTAACAGACCCTCCAGCAGTTGGGACACCTGGGATGAGAAATCGGTGAAATTTTCAACAGCGCATATTCATAGTTTTCAGTCACATGACTAGCGGGCAAAACATCTAAAGAACTGCAGCACAGGCCTGTCCATTTTGCAACAGTTTCGGTCCACAAATATTTACCTCTCAAAGGAAGAAAAACAAAGATACAGTGATGGTCATAATTAATGGCGCCCCTGGTAAATATGATCAAAAATGGCAGTAAAAAATAAATCTGCATTGTTTATCCTTTTTATCTTTCATTAAAAAAAATCACAAAAATCGAACCTTTCATTGAAGTAAAAGAATTGAAAGTGGGGGGAAATGACATTATGAAATAAATGCTTTTCTCCAAAACACGCTGGTCATAATTATTGGCTCCCTGTTATTAAATAATTTGTGCTACCTCCTTTTGCCAAGATAACAGTTCTGAGTTTTATTCTATAATGCCTGATGAGTTTGGAGAACACCTGACCAGATATCAGAGACCATTCCTCCATACAGAATCTCTCCAGATCCTGCAGATTCACAGATGTTGGTGCTTCATTTCATTTCACCCCTTTCTATAGGGTTCAGTTCAGGGGACTGGGACGGTCATGGCAGAAGCTTCATTTTGTGCCCAGTTACCCATTTTTGTATTGATTTTTATGTTTGTTTTGGATTGTTGTCCTGATGGAAGATCCAACCACGGCCCATTATAAGATTTCTAGCAGAGGCAGTCAGGTTTTTATTTTTTTATCTGTTGGTATTTGTTAGAATCCATAATGCCATGTATCTGAAGAAGATGTCCAGGACCTCCAGCAGAAAAATAGGCCCACAGCATATAGGATCCAGCAGTATATTTAACCGTAGGCATGGTGTACTTTTTATCCCCGTTTACACTGTCATGACCAGGCTCAGAAGGCCATGACAAAAACTGGGAAAGGACTCAGCGATTGACTTAAGGTTTATTTATAACGTAAAATAATCCAAACAATACCTGAATGATGAGATGGGTTAGTCAGCAACCTCAGTCATGTAAGTGTGGATGAGTGGTCGTGGTGTAAAGTGTTGAAGTGTTGAAGTGTTAAAGTAAACCAAACATGTAACAGAACCAAAACAAGTGACTGCTGGTAGCAAGGATCAGAGCCCTGCAAGATCTTGAAGGTGGAGCTTTTATCTCCTGTGGAGCACAGGGACCAGGTGTTCCCAATCGGGGAGGACCTCTGCAATCAGCTCCTCAAAAACAGAAGAACACGTCACCCTTGCAGTACTGACAAATGTAAACAGTCAAGCCACACAGGGGCGTCACACACCAAACACATCTGGTGGATTTGCTGCCAAAAAGCAGTTTGATTTTTGGGGGGGGGATTTCTGACCCCCAAGACTCAACTAATCTCTGCAATTCTCCATCTGTGATCCTTGGAGTCTCTGGCCACTCAAACGTTCCTCCTTACCGTGCATTAGGACAATACAGACACACGTCCTCTTCCTGGCAGATTATTAACATCTTTAGTTGATTGGAACTTCTTAATTATTGGTTGTCAAAATGCTATTTTGCTAAAAGCTATTTTCTTACAGCCACTTTCTATTTTTTAATGCTCAATCTTTTGATGCACATCAGAATTACATTCTTTGGTTTTACTCATTGTGATGGATGATTAAGGGAATTTGGCCTTTGTGTTTCCTCATATTTAAACTCCTGTGAAACAAGAAGTCATAACTAGACAATTTTATGTTTTTTGTCACCCTGGTGTGCTAAAAAAAGGTAAACATTAATGGGAATATACTTCAAAGATATTTCACTCGTAAAAAAATCGAGGGGTGCCAATAATTGTGGCCATCGTGTTTTGTAGAAAAACATTTATTTCATAATGTGACAGATTTCAATTATTTTAGTTCAATGAAAGGTTAGATTTTTGCAATTTTTTTTAATAAAAGATCAAAAGGATAAACAATGCATATTATTTTTTAACAGGCATTTTTTATCATATTTATCAGTGGTGCCATTAATTCTGACCACAACTGTATGTGAACAAACTGCAAGTTTCAGGCACTTATGATCTATTTACAGCCCTCATCACAGTATTTCATTAACAAACAGTGAGACATTTGTCACAGTGTCTGGTGTGTGTTTCCCTGGGTGTCCACTAGAGGTCTCTTCCCCATATCGTCACCCACCCATCATGAACTGCAATTCCCATAATCCTTTGTCTGCACTCATCATCTGATCATTGGACACAGCTGTTTCCCATCATCCTGTTAGTTCTGTGTGTATAAATACCCTGTTTGTTTCTGTGTTCAAGGTGGATTCCTTCTGTCACGGAATGCACACAAAAGGTAGATCCAAGTGCAGTTTTATTATAGGGTAATCCGTATTCGTAGTCAGCCAGGCAAAGGTCAAAATCCATACAAACAGTCCAATAAACAAGAAACAAAACAAAGTGGAACAGGGAAGTGCAACACAACAGAAACCAAGGAATCCACAATGAACACAGAAACAGACAGGGGGTGCTTCTCATTTCTTATTTGTGCATCCTCGTTTCCTTTCCTCGCTTCCTTTCCTAGCGCCTCAGCTCCTCCCCCTGTAGGATGTGAGGGAAGGACGCAAGGAAAGAAAATGAGGACGGAGGAATCGAATGAAAGCTTTTTTTATACATTGGAATACTTGATCACTCGAGCGTCACTTCACAGCGTCATCAGCAGCAGCAGAAAAAAACACAACCAAAACAAAATTTAAACTTAGCCCGTCAATTTACAATTATCTTCTCTCTCTGTGTGCGCGCGGTCTGTGTTTGTGAGAGAGAGCTCGCGCAGCACTGATACAACGGTACTTTTTAATCCATAAGTAACTAATACGCTAGTTTTCATACAAAATAATTATGTAACATAATTAGGTAGGCTACTTTAGTTATTATTAACACATTAACATAACATGCAGACTACGTTTCTTAACACTGAGAATGAATAAATAAACGCCTGTTTCTCCAGGTTTATCAGTAATCCACAATTTATCACAGAACTTTCATAATCACTAAGCCACAGCGATTTTAATTTTATTTAGATTTATTGTTCATCAATACTTAAGCATTTTATAATTTGCATGGCTGAATGATGTTTTCCTCTAATCTGAGTGACCATGAATGACGGAGTATTTTATAATAATCCATGCGATCACTCCCGCGTGATCATTGAATCCAGATTAAGTTAACTAAAAACAATATTTCAACTTTCCACATCCACCCCAGCCCGTTTACCTTCAGGAGTCAGAAGTGCTGTGACTACTTTCCTCACTTATGAACTCAATCAGACGTTGGGCCGCGGGAGTGGAAGAGGATCGAGCGGGATTATTTATTGCTGTCGATTTTTTTTTTTTTTCAGTCTCTTTTTAATTTGATAGGCCTTACGCATCTGTCAATCATCCCCGGTTGCTATTTGGGGAATGAACCCAGCGCTATGATTGGTCGAACTCCGCTTCTCTTGCTGTTGCTTGATTTGAGGACTGCGCGTGCATAGAAGCGTCACCAGGTTTTTGCGTAGTTTAGAGTGACAAATCGTACCACCGTACTTTGAGGTCAAAATGCGTATCCGCTACGCAAAATGCGTACATGTTGGCAGGTCTGCATAATAATAAAGCAAGATACCCTGTTGAAATATGTGAGATGTGTGGTTTATATAAACTGCAAAGGTAAACTATAAATTAAAATGATTGTGATCGATGTGAAGGGGGAGGAGAATTTATACGTGCGTCACGTTTAGTTGATAAAACACTTCCGCATAGGATACACCCGTGTATCCTCGCTCATAACTTCTCTGGAAGCCTCCTCACTCCTCGATCCTCACCTCCTCGCGGTGCAATTAGAGTATTGAGATGTCCTTCAAGATGGCTGAGCTCGATCGGTTTCCGGGTCATAGGATGGAGGACGGAGGAGCGAGGGGACGGAGGAGCGAGGAGACGAGGAGGGATATTGAGAAGCACCCAGGGTATTTATACACACTGAACTAACAGGATGATGGGAAACAGCTGTGTGCAATGATCAAATGATGAGTGCAGACAAAGGATTATGGGAATTGCAGTTCATGATGAGTGGGTGACGATATGGGGAAGAGACCTCTAGTGGACACCCAGGGAAACACACACCAGACACTGTGACAACATTTTACAATGCTTAACGTAAAAATTGCTTAATATACTTTGTGATTTTAAAAGATCAGATTCAGTATACATCTTATTGGCCCATAATTCGAACACAACACAATAAATTTAATGTTATGAGTTTACTTTATAATAGTTTTCAAAAAGGGAAAACCCTTAACATGAAACTTTGCATGTTTGGTCATATTATGGGTTCATCTGCTTGCCTTGTAAAGTGTATTTTTATCACTAAGGAGGTGTATACTGAATTTGGTCCTCCAGTATAACTGTCTTAATGCATTAACCCACATACGCATTTTATTTACAATGGTTTTCAATAGGAAAAAACTTAACATGCAAGTTAGCGTGTTGCGTTCATATTCTGGGCATAACTGCTTGTCTGTATATAGTATGTATTATCAATAAGGTATATACTGGATTTGGTCTTTTAATATCACTGTTTTAGTATACAAGTACAAAACTGGTAAGAATAACTTGCGAGTAGCAAGGGAAATCCTAGTTATGCCCTCCAGTGGGTGTTACTATAGAGGGGTAATACACCAATTAATCTGCCAATATTTGTCCAATAATTTTCAGATCTCACCTCATAAATGCTAATGTGGTATTTCTTATCTTTGCTGGACTCGTTCCTGCGCTCCTTCAGGATATGTTGCAGCAGTTTTCCGGCCTGGCTGTTGTTAGGGATGGAGTTGTAAAGATCTTCCAGTTTTCCGTAAGTCAGGTAGCTCAAAATGTTCAGACCATGATCAATGAAGAGACGCACAAACTGGGGTTTATTGTTTATCAGCGCGTCAGTCATGGAATCTTTCAGATCATCGTACTGCATGTGCCAGGAAAGAAATACCAGGTTATCACCACATACCAGAAAAACTGCTCACCAAGGCTCCACTTATTTGAACACAAATACAGTAAAACAGTCTTATTGTGAAATATTATTACTATTTAAAGGGGTCCTATTATGGTTTTTCACTTTTTCAACATTAGTTAGTGTGTAATGTTGTTGTTTGAGCATAAAAAAATATCTGCAAGGTTACAAAGCTAAAAGTCCACTCCAAAGGGAGATATTTTATTTAACAGAATCCACTTTCCAAGAAATACAACGAACGACTCGTTTGGTCTACAATGCGTTTTTTCCGGGCTTTGTGAAGTCATAATGTTCCTCATTTAAATAATCCCTGCCCTCTGAATACGCTGAAAAGCAGACAAGGCCTGGTTGAGTTGCGTTAGAGAAGACAGTGTGGTCGCTGTCAAAGAGACACTGTTTTTTACACTCTGTTTACAAAACTCATTATATCTAATGCTGACAAACTTAGAGTGGCTAAAATTGATATTAACCACTGTTCCTGAACATTATAACCCCAATGTTTATCTGTGCGTAACACGTTACAGAGAACAGCTTCCAGGAACTTATAGAGTGCACTGCAGTCTACACACAAGAGCTTCTCCTCAAATGGAGCAGTTTCCACTTTGTCAGGACAATCTGTTGTTTGTGGATCACAACATTTAAGTATGTCTTATTATTCTTGCGTTTTCTATTAACAGTTCCAATGTTGTTGCCTCGATGTAAACAAAAGGCAAACCCTCTAGCCAACACAAGTGTTGATATAGACTGGCGTTGTGTTATGTGACAATGTTGAGTTATGCGATTAAAATGTAATTTTTACCTCACGCGATAAGTCATTCCAACAATCATGGTAACGGATGTTGGTAGGTTTATCCCAGCCATCGCACTAGCCATTATTTTCAATCTGAGGAGCCGTAAGTGTGTTATCCAAGCATTAATGGTAAGGAAAGCCCTTTATACTTGTGAGGGGCACATATGAGGTGTTTCTCCCTCATTTCTGCTTCAAGCTCTTGATTGTGGCGTTTCTTTGAGGTTTAGAATCCAGTATTCCTGTAATTCTTTTGTCTTTTATGAGTTTAATAAAGAACTCTGTCTCGTCTTCTGTCCAAACATACCGCGCCATCTACGTCAGGTGACCTGTAAATGCGCAAAAACTGTTTCCATTGCAGTTTAGCGAAATATTCCTTTTCAAATTGCCTGAAAAAACACCTCATGCGGGGATAAAAACATTTTTGCGATAAATGGGAGTTTTTGCGAAATTGACTTGTTTCCATTGGCCATATTTTCAATTCGCAATTTCAATTTGCGCATTTTGAAGTGTAATGGAAACGCTAGTGTTTACTGTAGCTTTTGTAAGCTCTCGCTTTTGTAAGGTTGATACAAAAGGTTGAAAAAAAATAGCTATGGTTTTGTGATCGATTAATGTTTGTATTACCATAGTTTTCTGACAAGTATCATGATTAAATTATGTACACTCACCTAAAGGATTATTAGGAACACCATACTAATACTGTGTTTGACCCCCTTTCACCTTCAGAACTGCCTTAATTCTACGTGGCATTGATTCAACAAGGTGCTGAAAGCATTCTTTAGAAATGTTGGCCCGTATTGATAGGATAGCATCTTGCAGTTGATGGAGATTTGTGGGATGCACATCCAGGGCACGAAGCTCCCGTTCCACCACATCCCAAAGATGCTCTATTGGGTTGAGATCTGGTGACTGTGGGGGCCATTTTAGTACAGTGAACTCATTGTCATGTTCAAGAAACCAATTTGAAATGATTCGAGCTTTGTGACATGGTGCATTATCCTGCTGGAAGTAGCCATCAGAGGATGGGTACATGGTGGCCATAAAGGGATGGACATGGTCAGAAACAATGCTCAGGTAGGCCGTGGCATTTAAACGATGCCCAATTGGCACTAAGGGGCCTAAAGTGTGCCAAGAAAACATCCCCCACACCATTACACCACCACCACCAGCCTGCACAGTGGTAACAAGGCATGATGGATCCATGTTCTCATTCTGTTTACGCCAAATTCTGACTCTACCTTCTGAATGTCTCAACAGAAATCGAGACTCATCAGACCAGGCAACATTTTTCCAGTCTTCAACTGTCCAATTTTGGTGAGCTCTTGCAAATTGTAGCCTCTTTTTCCTATTTGTAGTGGAGATGAGTGGTACCCGGTGGGGTTTTCTGCTGTTGTAGCCCATCCACCACAAGGTTGTGCGTGTTGTGGCTTCACAAATGCTTTGCTGCATACCTCGGTTGTAACGAGTGGTTATTTCAGTCAAAGTTGCTCTTCTATCAGCTTGAATCAGTCGGCCCATTCTCCTCTGACCTCTAGCATCAACAAGGCATTTTCGCCCACAGGACTGCTGCATACTGGATGTTTTTCCCTTTTCACACCATTCTTTGTTAACCCTAGAAATGGTTGTGCGTGAAAATCCCAGTAACTGAGCAGATTGTGAAATACTCAGACCGGCCCGTCTGGCACCAACAACCATGCCACGCTCGAAATTGCTTAAATCACCTTTCTTTCCCATTCTGACATTCAGTTTGGAGTTCAGGAGATTGTCTTGACCATGACCACACCCCTAAATGCATTGAAGCAACGGCCATGTGATTGGTTGATTAGATAATTGTAGGGATGCACCGAATGTTCGGCAACCAAAAATAAGTAAAAAGACCGAATAAATTTGACCGAACAATGATGTTTTTGATGACGCGATCAAATAGTAACCAGCGTAGAGTGAGAGGCGCGCGCTTTATAAAAACAGCAAACATGCCCCCTTTGAGCAGATAACAAAAGAGAAGCTCATCTGATGCATCTGTGGCGTACGTTATACCCTTACTTGCAGCACTAAAGCGTCTTTTAACCCTCTGTAGTTGACAAACGCGCCAGTGCGTTTTGCTGGATTTTTTTCACATAGCAGCAAAATAGACTTAAATACTCATTTATGGTCATACAGACTTAAGAAATATGAAAAAAATAAACTGTTAAATGTCTACTTGTGTCCACTTACAATCAAAACAAAACTGTACTTTTGTAAAATAAAGAAAATAAACAGGGTGTGCTTTCTGCCTCTCTGTCTCCGTTAACTTTTTTTCTGGAGCACGTCTCTAAACTTAAACAAAACTCAGCCAATACTAGTCACACAGGCAAAGGCAAAATATCTTTATAATCATTTAATTGTCTACTTTTAAATGATCTAATTCAAAACGAAAACAAATATTCTTTGGTTATGTAATCTGTATGAAAAGATAGAGATGTCGTTCTCATGGCAACTCCTTATCTGCTAATCGCCACGGAGAGCGCGCGCTCTATATTGAAACCCAAATGATCTGAGGCAATCCATGCAAACCTGCCAACGCCCACGATAAAGTGTATGTAAACCGCAAAAGTAGGCTTATGTCTAGTCTAGGACAGTTATTCATTTGTTGTGGGTTCATCCACATTTTTTTTTTTTGCACTTTTCAATGCACTTTTTTAGTTACAGTTATAGGCCTAACATAGGCTATTCAAGAAGGGGGGCTTCAAAGATGGCCAAATAAAAATATATATTTCATTTTACTAATTTATTTATTTTAAGTTATATTGTGCTTTGTTCAAATAATATCTGCTGGAATGTTTAAAAAAAAATTCAGTGTTAAATAAATTGTGTTTTTGCAATTTGATTTTTTTTCTCTGAAAAGCAAGACAAAATATTAAAAAAGCATATTTTTACTATTTAATTAAATGCAATGGTGAAAAAATTGGCAAAACAAATGAAAAAATGTGAAACACCGCGTTTGGTATTCGGCCTTCGGCCAAGCGTTTCAATATTATTCGGCTTCGGCCAAGAATTTTCATTTCGGTGCATCCCTAGATAATTGCATTAATGAGATATTGAACAGGTGTTCCTAATAATCCTTTAGGTGAGTGTATAACTTCGCATCTAAAATGTATAAGAAAAAACAAAACAAAAAAACGAACCATTCTGAAGGCATGAGAGCATATTATTTTACACCCCAAAAACAAAATCAAGACTAAGTATAAGGACCACTTTAAAATAACTGTTTTCTATTTGAACATATTTTAAAAGGTAATTTATTCCTGTTAATAAATTAACATGATCACATGATCCATCAGAAATCAGTATAATATGATGATTTGCTGATCATGAAAACACTTCATATTATAATGACTGTTGACTGTTGAACAGCTGTGCTGAATATGTATTTACTGTAACTTTTGATTAATTTAATGCATTTATTGTCTTGTTTTAAATTCTTTCTTTAAAAAATAAACTCATTGACCACAAATATTTGAATTTGAACAGTAGTGTATTTAAACATTTTATCCCTCCTTTAGATATTTAAAATTTTGCCACTTTATCCAAATTGACTTGAGGTATACATGTAATCAGTTCAAGTATTCTCTGGGAATCAATTCCATGACTCTGGCTTTTCGAGAGCCCTGCTGTACTGTTTAAAATACAGGAACACTTGACAACTAGCCCTAGTTTAAAAGCTCATTTACAGTATATTTCCCACAATCCTCTACCTTCCAGTCGATGTTTCCATTGAAGAGTTCACTCTTGGCAATGTCCACTCTGTTCCATGTTACAGCAAGCTTCAACTCATCAGTATAGGGATTAGAATTGCCCATAACATGTTTTTTACTCGCTAACACACACACACACACACACACACACACAAACAGACAAACAGAGAGAGAGCAAAAATTATATACAGAAAAAAATTTAATGAATAGGTCCACTGTAGACCGAACGGGTTCCAAGTTGAAGAGATGTAGAAGCACTGTAATAAACAGTTTAAAGTTTACCTTGAACAAGGACTTTAAGCATCACAGTGTCAAAATCATCTGCTCCTTCCTGTTCCGCGTTATAAATGCAAATGAGGTCTTTGTTTTGGTAAATGCTTAAAACCTTTCAGGTACCAGCCAAGCAACAAGAAGAAAAAACAGCACTAAAAAACAATTCAGTTTTAGTATTTTTATGTTATATGGTCGAATAAAGAGTGTAACATTTACCCTGTCAACATATTTGTCCATCTCCTGCTCTGAAGGAAAGTATATCTTTACTTTCTCCGCCAATCGTTCTCTAAGCTCCATGTTGGGAGTCCCTTCCTCCTTCTCTGCTCCTCCAGTTGAGGGCATCGGAGCAGATTGCACGTTCTCCAAGATGTCACACACAAGATTGGCAAGCCCCCCGAACCAGCCAGGACCAACCAGGGCATGGAATTCTTCAGAGAGATATCTAATGCCTGAAATGAAGAAACATTGTAAGAGAGAATTAAGAGATAGGACTGAGGACGTTTTGCATGTAATTAAACTGAAATCTGCTCACCTCCAGCATGGAAGCTTCTCCAGATATCAGCATATTCAGAACAGGAATGTCAATACTTGCACTGCCTGCACATGAGATTGCGTTTTTTTAGCAATTGCATTCAAGTATATAGTCCTCGATGCTTTTATTAAACAGATCTTAACCTTAAAATATATAATGCACACACATACATAGGGCTGGGCGATATGGCCAAAAATATTACCACAATATTTTTTTCCATATTATACGATTGATATATCATGAAATTTATCACAATATTAATTTACCATTAATGGGGTAGGAAATGCTTTCCAAATATTTGTTCGACCTTGAGAATGAATGTAAAAATGTAAACTTGTTTGTTTCACAATTAAACTTCACAGAGTGGCTACCTTTTGATTTAATTTAATAAACTAATAATTTAGTTTAATTTAGCCCCCATGAAATCAATTTTATTTTGCCTTAAATTCAGAATAAGTTCTGTGTTTTACGATTTCATACAAATTTAAATAAACTTTACCAATTTAATCAAGTTTTTAAAATGTAATTGAATGAAAAATAATCAATTTACAACAAAAATAAATGTAAAATTTAAAAATAAACAAAAATTATTTATTAAAAATTAATTTTTTCTTCCTTTAAGATATTCTATGAACCCTCTATGATATTCCTTACAAATATTATTATTAGGGGCCAAGCACTGAGAGTGCGTAGGCACCTATTGAAATCGTTGGCGTTCTTCTTCTTCTTATTTTTCCTTCTTCTTCTTCTGCTCTGGAAGTCTATGGCAGTCCATAGAACCACTTATGGTAAAGTTATGAAATTTGGCACATAGAGGACAGTCCGAACTGTCACCATAGAAAATTTGGAGTCTCTAACTCAATCCCTCTAGCGCCACCAACTGTCCAAATTTTCACTCATGTTTATGCTAATAACTTTTGAACCAAAAGTCTTGTTTCCTCTTGTTCCTTAGCTCAAGCCAATTCGATTGCACCCCATGACGTCATTTTCCGTCATGACAATTTTTCCGCCATTTTGAATTCTCCAAAAAAACTACTTTTTTTAACTCCTCCTAGGCCGTTGCTCCGATTTTCACGAAAATTGAATCAGATCATCTTCAGACCATGCCAACAAAAAGTTAAGGAATTCATTTTGATTCGTCAAACCATTCTTGAATACCGTGCAAACTAATTTTACGTAGCGCTTGCAAAAACCGACGTAAGGCTATATCTCCGCAACGCTTTATACGTAATGGCAGATGATCAGGCAAGTAACTGGATGCTTAGAATCTAGGACTACAGGATGGAGAACAGAATCCGCGAGGTCGCCACTCTCCTCAAACGACCACCCACTCTAATCAAGCCACTAAAAGGATCCATCTCCGGAGCCAAGGCGACTAGACAGCTACTAGGTTTAACTGTCTTCCCAGATTCTAACAGGTGGTAATCTTCAAAAAAGGATTCCTGCTGGATGTGTTTAAGGACATGGGCTTCAGCTCAACGATAATCTGTGGCTTCTGGACCGGTGTCAGAAACTGGGTCACTTTAAAGGTTTCGGGCAGCGGGCTACAGGTGGTAGGGGAGGCAATAACTCCACAAAAGGTAGACTTCCGCAACTCCGCTGGATCTTCACGAGGCTCAGGATTAGGAAGGGCCGGCCATTCTCGAGGGTCAAGGAGAAGGAAAGGGGGTCCTCAAGACCATCGGTTTGGGGTAGCAAGGTAGGAAAGAGATCTCCCTCTTGTTAAGTCATCGGCCGGGTTATCTGTAGAGCTAACATAACGCCAAGAGCACTGATCGGTAAGCTCCTGGAAGCTTCTGGGAATGGAATGTATTCTTTTAGGGGTAACACGAGAACGAGCGATAAGGAAGGACAGGTAGGTCTGACCGGCTGAGTCAATGGTACGTAGGTAAGCTACGGCTCTGTAGGCTTGCTCAGAGGCATCTGAGAAGATATGGACCTCGTGAATCACTCCTCCAATCCCAACATTAGGAGGGACATAAGGACAAGGAAGACAAACACTAGGAAGGTGGCAAAGTTCTTCTTCCCACTGCATCCAGGATTGGAGCAGGTCAGGAGGTAGGTTAGGATCAGCCCACTCTCTCTATTGGTTCCAAAGGTGCTTAACGATCACTTTTGCATGGATGGTGTAAGGAAGGAGGAATCCCAAAGGAAGGAGCAATCATACTGCATAGCAAGGACTCTATAAATGTTCCGTATGGTAGGGGCCTCATAGTTCACAGATCGATGTTTATAGAACAAGGTATCTGACTGCTAATTCCAACTCAAACCTAACGTGGACTCCGGGACGTCGGACTTCTCCTGCGTCAGCCACAACTCCACACCAGTAGCTTGAGCGTCAGGAGGTAGGTGACTTAATACAGCGGGATCGTTACAAGCCCACTGCCGGATCTCAAATCCAGCTTCGGAAAGGATAGTACGCAGGCGATCAATCAGACTATGGGCTGCATCAGCAGTAAGTAGGCTCTGGAGGCAATTATCAACATAAAAACATCTCTCCACAGAGAAACGATTCTCCTCATCTGTCAAGGGATGCTGACGGCTGTGGCGCTGGAGTGCTTATATAGCACAACAAGGACTGGAGGTGGGAAGGACTAACCACTCGAAGGTCTGAGCAGCCTCATCCATCTGCAGGTCTCGCCATAGAAAGTGGAGTAGAGGACGATCTTCAGGCAGGAGACGAACCTGGTGGAACATTGCCTTAATATCTCCGCTTACGGCTACAGGATGCTCTCAGGAAACAAAGGAGGACACCTTACAATGAGGCTCCAAGGTTAGGTCCGGGCAATAAGTGCTGGTTAAGACTCTGACCTCTGTACTGATGTGAACAATTAAAGACAAGCCGAGATTTCCATTGTGGCTAACAAGGTGGTGCGGAATGTACCAACACTCAGGGGTATCAGGAACAGGATCAGGAACTACACAGACAGCTCCGGTCTCTTGGAGAGGACGCATCTCTGTTTGGTAGGTCTTGGCTTTCTCCGGATCTTTCAACAGACGATGCTCCCCACTGCGGAACCTAGGCAAGACTGAATCTCTCGGAGCATTCAACAACGACATGTCTTTACGGCAAAGAAGGGGAGTGGCGAGGCGACGAACACCTTCTATCTCTAGGGTAATGGTCTTGAGGTCAAGCAGCTGAAGGGCTTCCTGGTCTTGTTTGGAACGAGTAACTTCGAATACTCTCACAGTAAGGAATTGTATCCAACTGCCACAATCTCTGAACATGGTGAAGGAGCTCATCTTGGATAGAAACCATAGAGGTAAGCAAGCACTGGGAAGGGGTGGAAGGACAGCCCATAGAAGGAACAGGACCCTGAAGTGTCCATCCCAAGCTGGTACGAACAGCAACTGGCGCTCCCGGGCCGCCCCATCAAACAGGCTCAGTAGGTGTTATAAGGTTGGGCTGGGCTGAACCAATAAGGAGCAATGGTTGGACATCGGTAAGGGTACGGATGGGAAGTCCTCTCAAGTGTCTGTACCTCCGCTTTAACTGCTCCACAGGATAGGACTGGCGCGACAGGTTAAGGCGATCAGCAGTAAAGGCATGACTGATCTGATAACTAACCTGCGGTCGGTAGACGGGAGAAATCTGGAAGGATATGGAACAACCTCGAATGACCTGAACATCATCTCTGACGGTCCGTAACGGCAGATCTTCAGGAACACCCTGAATGCCCAGGGCTTCAACGGCAGTAGAAAGCAGGATCGTTCGCTCCGATCCATCATCCAGGAGGGCAAAGCTATCCAAGGTACGATATTCTTAATGCAGATGCACTGGAACCACCTTAAGCATAACACGGCCGCTAATGGAAGGTTTATCACAGAAGAATCTATCTGAGGAGAAACTCGTTAGGCAACTCTTCTCCACAATAGCAGGATCCTCTGTAGAGGAAGGACCAACAATTACATCGTGCAGGGGGCGAAGATGTAAACCACGGCAAAGACTGCAGGGCTTCTTTAGGTCACATCGAGCAGCATGGTGGGATCTGGCACAACTCCAACAACGATCATGCCTACGGATTCAGGTCTTAACTTGATTAGGGGTAAGCTGGGTGAAGGAAGCACACTGACTCAGGTAATGCTCAGAAGTGTAACAGAAAGGACAATAGCATTTAGCTCTAACAGGCTTGGCTGGCTGAACGGAACTTCTACAAGGCATGGAAAACTCAACTGAGGAAGAGGACAGGGATGAGGATGTTCCAACTCCATGCAGGATAGCAACGGATCTCTTGCCAACATGTGAGCTCTTAGATATCAGCTCTGCATCATAACTATGGCAGCAGGTCTCGTAACGAAGCCAATTAGAGCGGTCAATTAGGTTAGGGTTAGAACCAGGTTGCCGAAACATATGGCGACGGAAGTGCGCTCTCTGCTCTGAGGGAAGCTTGCTCAGAAGGCGTGCGACGTGGGAACCACAGCCCAACTCCAACTCCCCTTCATGGCCTAAAGTTCTCAACAGGTCGACTAGAGACTGGTCTTGGAGAGCGAATTTCTGAAAGGCTGGAACATCACCTTGTCTAACATCAGGACTATCAAGGACACTAGCTATCCTCCTCAAAGCTAACTGATGTGGCTGTCCTTACTTTCCACGAAGTGCTGACATAGTATCCGTGAAGGGGGTAGGTGAATTCAAGTAAGCATCAGCTATCATCTTAGCTTCCTCGAGCTTAAGGTGATCTACTAAGATCTGGTACTTAAACAGCTCAGTACAATTTGGGGGTAGCAGGTTCTCCAAGGCTATGTGAAGACGAGTGAACTCACTAGGATCTGGACGAATAAACTTATCGTATCGTAGGAGGGGGACCACGATACACAGACTCAGAGGAAGGGAGTACAGGGCGCACCCTTGGCTCTGCCTGAGGAAGGAAAAGTGAGTGACTAGGATAGGCAGGCTCTGACTGGTGTTGGGCAGGCAAGGGTATGGCACTAGGAGTGACCAACTCTCTAAGGTCCTGAGGAGTAGGTGGCGGAGGGAACTCACCAGCCTCTGGAACACTATGCCGAGACGGGCGTGAACGAATAGTAGGGAGCACAAAGGGATACTGCTGAGACTCTGAGACCACAGGCCGATAGGAAGTGGCTGCATCACACAAATCCAGGTTACATAACTGTCCAGCTAAGGCTAATTCAGGCTCAGGCCAAGGCAGTGGAGGAAGATCAGGGAAAGGACCACTATCGACTCCAGGAGTTGACACACTGGGTTGCACTGAAGGATTAGACCACCGCGGCTGCACTGGGGATGGCGGTTGGCCTCTGGCTTGGCTAAGGTCTGGTCGAAGGGACTGTGCTGCTAAGACTAACTCTCGAACTTCTGCATGAACTGCTCTCAACTCTCTCAGGTCCGCTCGAAAGGCTGCACGCTCTTGGCGCAGGTGCTGTAGCTCGCTGAGGTGGGCAGAAGCAACTGAATCAGCCACTGAAGGTGAGGAAGGGACTGGCTGAGGGGATACAGCAGGCTGAGTAGGTTGATGTCTGCATGACAGGATCTGCGAGCCATTAGGACGGACACGGTCACCACTAGGAGGGGTAACACCTGGCTGAAAGGACAGGGACCAGGCTGGGACTGACACCTCCATAGGCCTGGGTCTTAGGGCGGGCTCTAGTTACAATCTCCTCATCAGAGTCCATCATATAAGAAAGGAACACTCATCCGGCTCGAAGGACCACACTGTTTGGGAGACTTTGACTGTCTGGATCTGATTTGTAATTATATGAGTGAACCCCCCTGGGTGCCTGTCATAGCACAGTTTAATATAAGGATGAGGAGACAGTTGAGCAGGTTTAGATTATGTATTAAGAAAAGGACAAGCCGCAGAGGTACAGGTATTTCATAAGTAGGTATCAATTACAGGCAGTAGAGGCATTAGTCTGGAAAACAAGAAATACCATAAAGGATAGTGAATAACAAAAAATAGCTGGGCACACAATAATAAACATCAATTGGTACATAAAGGCAGCCAAAGCAAACTAAATCCTCATCAGTAACATTTCACCATGGAATACACAATCCAACAAAGGAAAATAAAGTATCACATTGTACTTTATAGACCATAAGCAATCTTCTAACATGATAAACATCACTCGATATACGGATAACACAGCACATCAGATTGTAATCGCTCGTTTGGTATAAACAGCTCAAAATATTGAATTCACATCCCAAAAGAATCGTCAAAAACAGTAATATACATCAATAAAGAAGAAATAATCACATATAGAACAGCGCCATTAAGCTAGACCAGGGGTGGGGAACGTTGATCCTGGAGGGCCATTGTCCTGCAGAGTTTAGCTCCAACCCTGAAAAAAACACTCACCTGCCTGTAACTTTAGCAATCCTGAAGACCTTGAAGGGTTGGAGCTAAACTCTGCAGGACAATGGCCCTCCAGGATCAACGTTCCCCACCCCTGAGCTAGACTAACAGAAACAACAGCTGAGGGTATTACTGGACATCCGTGTGTGATGCAGTTATAAATAACTAAACACCAATCTCTATAAACACAAACAGAAGGCAAACATGCTTATTGTAGGTCAATGACTAACACCTCAAGGTAACTTCTTCAGCAAATATCACAGATAACAAGAATAAATGTCCTTTCAGCAATCGGCGCAACATAACTGTTCAGCAGGCAACAGCAGCTTCACTCACGAGAATGCTCAGTCCAAAAACGATGCACTATGTCAGAATAAAAGTCCTCTCTTAAGCCTTTACAACACTATACTTTACGAATACATTGTTGTGCCATTACGAAACTCGGTATGTTTCTTCGGCACCATGCCTCGAAGGTACTCAAAAAGTTTTGGGGCAGCGCCACCTTGTGGTAAAAAAGTTATAACAAAATTTTCAAAAATGCTAATAACTTTTGAATGATTGTGCCTATTGTAATGACACTGGTCTTACTAGATTCCTTAGGTTATGCCAAAAACATAGATGCCAATTTTGCCACAGTCAGCCAAACTTCCTGTCCACCATTTTTATTTTCTTTTAAAACATACTTTTTCAAACTTCTCCTAGATCGTTTGTCCAACTTTTGCCAAAATCGAATCGTATCATCTCCAGACCGCGTCAACAAAATAATGTGGATTTCGTGTCACTAGACAAAACCGTTTTTGTATACCGGAGCAGCAAAATTGAGGCATGATGCCAAAATTACTTTTCAGACTTTATATCTCTGCAATGCCTTGACATATTGACATAAAACGTTGTATGTGTTATTTTCACCTCACTCTGACCACATCACTTAACTGCGCGGCTGAAAGTGATAAACCGTTAAATCATATTTTTAATTACTGTTCATATGATTATTCGGCCATTTTGCCTAAAATCATCTTTAAATGTCTTTAATTGCTCATTGTTGCAGTTTGTCTGACACTCCCAGCCATGTTGGCATGTCTTATCGTCTTCTTGCGCTTGGCCCCGATAATTGCTGCTTGCAGCTATATTTATTATTATTATTACTTTGAGAAGTACATTTTTACGGAAGCCCTGAACCGCAAGGTGAGGGAAAAAAAAGGAAAACTTATCTCGTTATTTCGACTTAAGTCGTTATTACGACATAATATCTTGTTATTACGTCATATCTCGTTATTTCGACTTAATAAGTCGTTATTACGACATTATATCTCGTTATTTCGACATAAATATCTCGTTATTTCGACATAAGTCATTACGACATAATATCTCGTTATTACGACATAATATCTCGTTATTACGACATAATATCTTGTTTTTTAACATAATAAGGGGAGATTCTATCTAATCATACTAATAAAGTATATGTACAACAAAATCTGATGAGCTCAGAATATAAACTCAACGCGTTTAACTACACGTTAAGCAAATTGCCGAATACACTCAAATGAGATTGACTCAGACGTCAATAAATGGACGCGCAAATTATAATCACTAATACAAAATAAAACAAATGTATTTTATACACAAACATGTCTCTGTTTGTACAAATTGCTGCACATTCGTTGAATTCTGAATTTTGCACACATAATTGAAAGCAATTTGTTTGTGGATAGTAGCCTAAAACATATCTGCAACATTTATCAAGGTCGCGGATAATTGTGCTTGCATTTATTAATCAATATGATACTAAAATCATAATTAAGTATACTACAAAAATCAGATAAGTCCAGAATATGAACGCAAAGCGTTTAATTTGACGTTAAGCATTTTCCTCCCATAGAAACTCATTATAAGAACACTAAATGTAGCTTAATGCATATTAGAATGTCCCCTTATTATGTCGAAATAACAAGATATTTATGTTGAAATAACAAGATATTTATGTTGAAATAACAAGATATTTATGTCGAAATAACGAGATATTTATGTCGAAATGACGAGATATGTCGAAATGACGAGATATTATGTCGTAATAACGACTTAAGTCGAAATAACGAGATATGTCGTAATAACGAGATATTGTGTCATAATAACGACTTATGTCGAAATAACGAATTATTTATGTCGAAATAACGAGATATTTATGTCGAAATAACGAGATATTATGTCGTAATAACGAGATATTATGTCGTAATAAGGACTTAAGTCGAAATAACGAGATAAGTTTTCCTTTTTTTTTTTTCTCACCTTGCGGTTCAGGGCTTCCGTACATTTTAGTATACATTAGAGCTATATTTGTGTCATCATTTCTTGAAGTTAAACCAAACTTTTATTTTGGTCTTTCAGTTTTAGTTTCAGTTTCAGTGAAATTAGCAGCATTCACTGACTGGCTGTTGTCGCGTTTATTTCTGCTGTGTGATAGACTGTTTGATTAATCCATACAGAGTAAAAATGTCCACAGCTTATCATTGTTATAGACGTAAAGTTTATTGCGATTATCGCCCAGCCCTAATACATACACACACACACACACACACATTTATACATACATATACATACTTTGTCAAAACGAACCTTTACATGACCTTCTACGAACACTTTCAACTTTTTTAACTTTTGGTTAGCCTAGTAGCCATTTAACCCTCTGGGGACCAGAAACGCGCCGGCGCGTTTTGCTCGTTTTTTTTTCACATAGCAGAAAAATAGACTTAAAGTACTACCATCATTTCTGTTTATATAGAGTTAAGAAATATGAGAAAATAATCTGTTAAATGTCTACTTTTTTATGTGCCCACATACAATCGAAATAAAATATTGTGCTTTTGTAAAATAAAGAAAATAAACAGGGTGTGCGTTCTGCCTCTCAGTCACCGTGAACTTTTTTTCTGGAGCACGTCTCTAATCTTCAACAAAACTCAGCAAATACTATTCACCCAGCCATAAGCAATATATCTTTTAAATCATTTGAGTTTGTACTTTTAAATGATCCGATTCAAAACTAAAATAAATATTCTCCGTTTATGTCATCTATATAAAAAGAGAGACGTGTCAGCCATTCTAATTATCTTTCTCTCAGCTCATTATTCTGGTAATGTGACACGCCCACGGAGAGCACGCGCTATTCAAACGCAAATATGTGAAGCAACCCATTGAGATGCGTTAACGCCCATAAACTCTGAAATCACACTATATTTTTTAGTCAGATTAATCTACTGTCGTCTTGCGCGGCTATATGAGGAACAATCCTGGGACATTTACCTACCTCAGAACAAGTGCTGGTTTATTTTCACCACGAGGAGGAGCAACAGATTCAGCTGAGAAGTGTAAGTGTTTTATGCTTGTGCTTTGTTCTAATCGCGATATAGAATAACGTTAGTGTCTGTAAACGGAAAAATAGCATACTGTTTAAATGTGAATCATGTTTCTGTGTGTGTGTGTGTGTGTGTGTGTGTGTGTGTGTGTGTGTGTGTGTGTGTGTGTGAATGAATGAATGAATGAACGAACGCACAGATACGCACTGTTACAGACGAAATAAAAGACAACATTTCGTTGACTAGTTTTGGATAAAGTTTTTACTCTAAAATAGACATCAAATAAGCTTTTGTTAGGAGTTTCTGCTCATATGTTAAATATAGGCCTATAGTATGTTTTGTCAATAAACTAATCAACTAAGATGTTATAGTGTTTGTTCCAATGCAAGCTATATCAAAATAATGAATCCTCAACTTTGAAATATGTATGATCAAACTAAGACATTTATGGAAAAAGACAATTTTCTTTTCAAGATGTTTCCAACTCTAACTTTGAACTTTGAACTGAAATAAAACCATGTCTATATGGTGAAGGGTGTGTGATAGAAGTGTCCAGACGTATGCACCCTGTATTTTAAAGAAGAACATTCAATTATTTGCGATACATTATTCATTCACAAAGAATTCAAGGACATTATTCATGTCCCTAAAGGTTGGAGTTTTCCTATTTTTTTTTATTAAGGCATTAAGATTTTTTATTCCTCTTTTTAGTCAACTTTAGCATGGGTGTGTTCACTTATTCTAAGCAGTGTGTGTGTGTGTGTGTGTGTGTGTGTGTCTACTTAACCATATTTTGGGGACAAATTTGTACCCAGAAGTGACAAAAACCTGTGTGTGTGTGTGTGTGTGTGTTGTAAATAAATCCAAACAATCTAAAAGCCATTCTTTTTTAAATCTCATTCTTTGTGCAAGGCTCCTCATAATGATATGGCCTGATAGCACACCTAATATGGCCATTATGGGAGGGTCTTTGTCTTTCTCAGGTGTGAAATTCCACACATATTAATGAGAGATCACGCCCCTTCGCATAAAGCTTTCTCAAACAAAACACGTCATACACATTCTAAAAGACTTTATTGACTTATCTGAATGAGTAGTCAGGATGATTTTCACATAGTTTTGGAGCAAATATTCTAGACTATGTGATACAATTTTCAAAAGTCTTGTGAAGAAATAATCAATATGTGTTTTGTGGCCTTATTTCAGAAACTTTTAGTTTTAGTTTTTTCAATAACCATGCATAAATAATATTCTCTCAAAAATACAAACATGTACATACATGTTGCTCAAATATTACGGTAGCCCCGTTTGTGCTATATAGAGTGAATTTACACCTTTGCCATTAACATGTTTATAAATAACTAAAAAAAGCACAAATGTCAGTGCATGTCAAAACATCCCAAGGGCCCCAAAAACCCCTTGGTCTCCAGAGGGTTAAACTAAAAGTTTGGTCCACTCTTGTAATACACCCAAAATAGCCATTAGGGGGCCAAAAATCTAAACCTTCCTTGTTCAAACCAATAATTTCCTAGTTAGCATGTTGCACTCCTGTTCAATGAAATAACTGCAATGAAACCATATTATGTAAACTCATCTCTACATCAGTAATATTCTATTAAACATAAGTATCTCATGAACATCAAGTTTAATGTAGCATTTTATGCTACATGTAAGCAGCATTTTATTTTGTACCTGTGCGCTGACGTGAAATGTAATCCTCCAGACGAGCTCTGAAGGCGACCTCACCACCTTTACGCCCTATGGTCCCATCATCCACCAGAAGGAACGCCTTGTAATTATTATCCAGATAGCAAGAGTCCCGTGCTCCGTTTTTTACTAAATACTTTGCGGGGAAACTTCCCTAAGAGAAAGAATGAGACACTGTTGTTCTGAAAGACCATATGCAAATGCAGTGTGGAATGGTAGTTTATCTACAAATTGGGAAATTGCATACACCATACTGCTCTATTTATGCAGTACATAGCATGTGGACTTATTGGTACCCCTAGAATTTTTTATGAATAAAATATTATAATAATATTCACACATTTTTAGCACACCAGGGTGACTAGGAGATGTCAGAATCATTGGCACCCTAACACAGAATGAACAAATAAGCCTGTGAAGAAAGATCTGCATTAATCCCTTTGAGCTCTTTTAAAAAAAATCACAAAAATCTAACCTTTCATTGAAGTAAAACTATTGGAAAATGTGGGGGAAATCTCATTTAGAAATGTTTTTCTCCAATACACATTAGCCACATTTATTGGCACCCTTTTATTCAATACTTTTTGCAACCTCCTTTTGCCAGATTAACAGCTCTTCTCCTATAAATCCTGATGAGATCAGTGATCAGTGACCCATTTTTGTGTTGGTTTTGATGTTTGTTTTGGATCATTGTCTTGATGGACGATCCAACCATGGCTCATTATAAGATGTCTATAAGAGTCAGGTTTTTATTTTTATTTTTAATCTATTGGTATTTGATTGAATCCATGAGGCCTTGTATCTCAAAAAGATGTCCAGATCCTCCAGAAGTAAAACAGGCCCACAGCAGTATATTTATTATTTAATTGTACACATGGGGTACTATTTTATGCATGTGTGCACCAAACCATCTGGTGGGTTTGCTGCCATGATTCTGACCAGGACTGTATGTTTTTTTAAGTTGCGTTACCTCAGGGTTGACGAGTTGTTCCCGATTCTTCACCAGGCCCCAGGGAGTGATGCCAATAAGTACCACTTTACTGAGAGTGATAGAAGACGTTGCGGTGGCATAATCTTTCACAGCTTGTCCTACACACCTGCCGAGGCCTTCCATCAACCCTCCGGTTATGATCCACGCACCTATATGTAATGTATAAGGTGTTTGTAAGCCACATACAAAATCTACTTTTTTTATTTAATTGATGATATTTACTACCCAAAATTCTTATGAATTATTATTATATTTTATTGTTTATTATATATTTGTGCTGCTTTTCATAGTTATTTTTATGTAAATATTTTGTTTTACCTGTCACAGACCCAAACATTCTAAAAATATGAATTATGTAATATTCAGTTATTTATATTAATTATATTATATTTCCATTAAATTGATTTGTGCATCATTTTAGTGAAACGTAATTATTAAAAAAAATTTTTTTACTATATACACACAGAGAAGAACTTGCTGGGCGACTTTCCAGACATATACCAGGTTGATAAATAGTCCTGCAGGAATTTTTGTCCTGGTAACTGGGTTAATAACTTTACTCTAGACATGAATGTATGATTCATATATATACTTCTTGCATCTTGTCAGTTTACAATAGAAGGCAGAGTTGAAGTTTGCTCAAATCACTGTGATCATGCAATTTTGTGATCATGACATTTACAAACAAAGAGTCATTTACATTTACATTTATTCATTTAGCTGACGCTTTTATCCAAAGCGACTTACGATTGCTATATTTCAGAGGTCGCACGTCTCTGGAGCAACTAGGGGTTAAGTGTCTTGCTCAGGGACACATTGGTGTCTCACAGTGGATTCGAACCCGGGTCTCTCACACCAAAGGCATGTGTCTTATCCACTGCGCCATCACCACCCATGCATGAGTCGCATGGCAAGAGTCGCATGGCAAACCTTTTCACAAATTACAGTCTGGTAGTAAATCAAAACTTCTACTCCGATATCAACTTTAATGTGAAAGTAGCATAATGCAAACCTTTGTATAGCATGGAAATGTATGAAAAAGATGAAAACAGATATGAATAATATTATGTGTGGAGAGAAGATGTCACCTGTACTCTGTGCAGCTTTAACCAGCCCCTGCCTCAGCACCTCTCGCACCCAGGTCTTGACCTCTGACTTTTTCTCACCACCAACCACTGACACCACCAGGTTGGGCTGCGGCAGTTTCCAATGCTCCCTCATGATATTGAAGACCTTGGAAGAATCAGTGGTGCTGGAGAGACGCAAAAACTGGGATAAAGAGAAGGGGAGTGAGATCAAAACGGGAATCAATGGTGAGAAGCAACTGTAAGTTAGAGAAACAAGCTACTGATTTGTTAAATGTGGTTATTTCTTCAACTTTGGGCAATTTTTTAATTTTGACCAAATTTAGGTTTACATGACAATGATGTACTAAAAATGGAAAAGTTTTTCCTTTGCATTTTTCACGTAGATCTCCGCTTTGTCATGCCCTGTGGCAATCCCTGATGGACCCTTGAAAGTTACATCAACTTTGCGCTGAGGACGAATGGATCCGTGTTCACAGTAGGCAAACCAGAGGATAACAGCAGCCTTGTCCAGCCACACCTCACAGACGTCACGCAACGACACTTTTAACATAATCTTCTTCGTCATCGTCTGCAACTATGTGTGACAATTCCTTATGTGTGGAGTTTGTATGTTCTCTCTGTGTTGACGTTGGTTTCCCCCAAAATCCAAAGATATACATGACAGGTGAATTGGAGACTGCACGTTTGCCTGTAGGTGTGAGCGTGAATATTAATGTGTGTGTGTGTGTGTGTGTGTGTGTGTACTACTGTAATAGATACTAAAAAAGGACACCTGGGTTGGCTTTCAGATTAAATTGCAATTAGTTGTGTTTGTATTAATTATTATTTAATTTCATTGTAAATATTCTGCAAAGATTTTATATTTCAATATAATTCCTGTAAAAACACACAAAGTTTGCCATCATTCTGATTTGAATGTGCTTATATAAGTTTTGAAAGCAATGTGTTAGCATTCAAAAATGTGCTGAGAATATATAGTTTTTGACAAAAGTGTTCATGGATTTTAGGAAATGTGGTCATTGAATGCAGTTTGTGCGTTATTTACTCTCCCTCATGTTGCTCCAACCCCGTAAGACCTTCGTTCATCTTCGGAACACAAATTAAGATATTTTTGATTAAATCTGAGAGCTGGATCACTCCTCCATAGGCTTCTGAGGGATTGACACTTGTTCCCCGAAAAGTTCTGTGTTGTACACAGAACAACACAGAAGCGCTGCGCTGTTACACTAGTGAAATAACTCGAGGCCCACAGAGAAGGAAATCAATAAGTTGAAATAAAGTCGTTATTTTTGTTGTTTTTTTGTGCACAAAAAGTATTCTCGTCGCTTGATAAACTTAAGATTGAGCCACTGTAGTCACTTGGACTATTTAAACGATGTCTTTAATAACTTTTCGGGGAACAAGTTTCAATCCCTTAGAAGCCTATGGAGGAGTGATCCAGCTCTCAGATTTAATCAAAAATATCTTAATTCGTGTTCCGAAGATGAACGAAGGTCTTACGGGGTTGAACAACATGAGGGAGAGTAATTACTGACAGAATTACTGAGAGTAATTACTTTTCATTTTTGGGTGAACTATCTCTTTAAATTGAACTTAAATTGTTAGATGTAAATTGACATATTTACAATAAACATAAAAAATCTGCATCAGCTTAATGTTTTTTTTTATTTAGTAAACCTAATAATTCCCTTGTGTCCTTGATGATAATTAGCTTTGCTGTTACATTACAACAGTCTTTGCCTACTTGAATGCAAAATAAATATAGCATAATATTCTGATAAACACAAGCTGCAAAAATAACTTTTGGGGGAAACTTTTCAGTGCCGTTATAGCACGCAAATATTTTAAAGCGTTTAACAGCGTCAATAATGCGAATGAATTGCTGGAAAGGTATATACGGTTTATTTGTGTCGATTGCAAGTGACGTCACTTGCAGAGGAAGTGCATTTGACTGAGCGTGCAAGTCTGAGAGTGCAAGTGCAAGTCTGCAGCCAGACACTAGTGTATTCTCTATAATCTCTATTTTCCATGTGAACCAGATCACTAATATCTATAACTTTATAGCTCATACAGCTCATATACACCCCATCCACAATGGAGAGGTACTCACATAGCAGTGTCTCTTGCCGGCTCCAGCAAACTCCAGCTCTCCATAGGCGTCTGTGGGCTGTTCAGAGGTGTGCTGTGTGCTGTCCCAGTGACTGACCATGGCTGTGCTGAAGTTATCACCCAGGGCCACTGAGGGGTGCGTGTCTCGTGTAGACCCACACTGACACAGACCACCATTGCTACAACACAACAGACGAGTTAGAAGGAATCTAACAAGACATACAGTACTGAATACTCACCAAGTCAGACATCTTACCTGAAAGAGTCCTCCACAAATGTTGTGCACACTCTCTTTTTAAAGAAATCTGGAATCCAGCTCTAAAATCAATAAAAGAAACATTTTTTAATGAATGCACTAAAAACATGATAGCGAGTACAACAGTGGTTTTGGACTTACTGTGACAATGTCACTAAGTTAGCAAGATCAAGCTAGTATATAAAGCCGTTCTATTGAGGGAAAAATACTGAGTGCAATTTCAAAGCTTGTAACACTTTATCTTATCTAATGGTTTTGCGCAAGGAAGGTCAGAATGAGTAAATCACAAAGCAAGGGTAAACAGCTCACTTTAACTCCTCTTTTAATTTCATCATTAGATACGCACCCATCCCTTTCATCAGGAAAGCAAGACCCAGGGGCGGCGCCAGATAATTTTTAACGCAGGTGCTGAGGGGGTGCTAGATCATTGACAGGGGGAGCTGCGCAATTATATATATATATATATATATATATATATATATATATATATATATATATACTATTAATAAATGAGCAAAACCTGGCCACTCAGTATTTAATATTCAATTATTTTATTTATCTCAATTAAAGTTTTAATTTTATTAAATTGAACAAGCACAACATTCAACATTTAATCAAATATTCTTAAAGATTTTTGCATATTGACATTCATTGAACAACATTTATGAATTTCAGTCAAGGGCAATATTATGCCATCAAAAAGCACCCAGACTGGGGAATCAGTATTCACCAAATTGGTGACAATGATCACTTACTATTAACAGTCTCAAACCAGGGCTGCGCTTCCAGATAATGATGGATCTTATCACTTACTAGCATTTTCTACGAGAGACTTTACGAACGTTTGTGTTCATTTCACATGCGTTTCACAAAAACGCACTAAGCACGATCATGCGCAGCTGTGCTTTAAGTGCTACTTAAGAGTCGCTGTCCGTTTGTCAAGTGCTGCTGAAATGTCACGCTCGTAATTGTAGAACACGCTTGTATTTTGAAATGTATAGCCTAATTGTTTTCATCTGATGTGCATTTTCTACGAGGCCAATAATTTATAAAAGCGCAAACCTACAGGTGGAGACACCAGCAAAATGGCTGAACCAAAAAAACAAAAACATTTTTCAAAAACAGGAGATTAATGTCATTTTAGAGGAGGTGGAGCTATACAACATATTTTATTCAGCAGGTTTAAGGGCAGTCATACAACTAAAACAAAAACAAAAATCTGGGAGGATATTGCAACAAAACTGACTGCAACTAGGGGCATTAAAAGTTCAGGGAAGGAGGTCAGGAAGAAGTGGCAGGACTTTGCCAGCCTTGCTAAAAGGAAGAGGGCACTGCAGAGGACAACATTTCATAAAACAGGTGATGGGACCAATGAGTCCTCCATTCTCACAGCAGAAGAAGAAAAGGCCTTGTCAATACTTGACAAGTGCTTCAGATGGCATTTGTGGTGGTATTGACATCCACGGAGGAGTAACTCAACCTGAGCCTGGTCAGGTCCTTCATCCTCAACTATCAGTTTCATCTGCCATCTCCTAGTCCTCCACACCTCCCTCCCAGGCCTCAGCCTCCATCTCCTGCTGTCCAGACTGCAGACACAACACCTCAGCAGTTTGAAGATGTTTTTATTTGTAGTCAGGACATATGAGAGTGTCCTTACTTAACAGGGAGGAAGATGAAGAGGTGGAGGAGGAGGAGGATGATGGCATGGGACCACAGAAATGCCCAAAACATGGCTGGGTTTTGTGCACGTCAGCAAGTCATTGACATTTTTTTTGTTCATCCCTATTTTTCACAGTCTTTAAAGCATATGTAAGACTGAAAAATATGGAAGGACTTGAAGAGAGGGCCACTCTGTGAGAAAAGAAAGGAAATTACCATTGGAACTCACTCTTGTGCTAATCTACATCTCGTTCCCTCTACCCCCACTCTCCCTACCTTGTGGTGAGATCTCCCAAACCCACACAGGAATCAATATGGTTTTAATGTGAACAGTTATCATACAATTTATACATGCTTGATATCATTTTAAATGTCTCAGTGCGACTGGTACAAACGTCTCATTTCCAAATAAGTAAAACAAAAGGTGATAAGGTTTTTAAGAGTTTAGAGATAACATGCACACAAAGGAGGGTGGGATGGTCAAGCCCTCCTGTTCTCAAAAGGTGTTACCTCTGAATGCAAATATCCATTGTCTATATAACGGAATGCAGCTCGGGCCTTTTCTGTATCCAGATCAGCCCGTGAGGTCGAGAGCCGAGTCTCTCGGCCTCACGCATTTCTTGTCGGGTAAACATTTTCCTCTTTGTTCTAGATCATTTGATGTTTTGCATTGATTATATTTGAATTGATTATGAAATTGTAATGATACATTTACCTGACATATTAAATTGTGATATTTGATTATTCTAATTGACTTTGACATTATTTTCATTCAAGAGTTTTAAAAGAATAGTAAAACATTCGCTCACATTTAATGATACACGGATATCATTAAGCCCTTTTCATTTATGGAGTCAGATGAAATAACGAGTTAATACATATGACATGATTTCCATTACACGAGAGTAGATGTTAAAACTTCATGCTGATTTGTACTCGGCTTTCGCCAAGATAAGCACCAAGACATAGCTTTACAGTAACCTATGCTTCTCCATCCATTTACGCTTCTTTCCATATGGTGATGTAAATCTCCTTCTGTCTAGTGTTAACACGCGTCAGCACACACAACGGCTGCAACCACAGTGCGGTCCCCCCATGACAACCGTCTGGATTGAGCTGAGTAGGGGACATCTCTAGGGTCTTCAAGTGGGCACCTTGTACACAAAATGTATTGAATTTAACCAAAAATACTTTGCCGTGAGAAAAGACTTGTAACACGCAGAGCCCTTCCGTGCTGGGGTGCGTTTCCCGAAAGCATCGTTAGCCAACTATGGTCGCAAGTTGGTCGCAATTTCCATTGAACTCTATTAGTAACGACGGAACTTACGACCATAGTTGGCTAACGATGCTTTCGGGAAACGCACCCCTGGTCGGATGCCGGACTTTGGGCCGATCGAGCACGACTTACACATATTACATATTTTATGTTTTGTTCCTTCATTTAATTTAGATTAAAATTATGAGATTAAATTATCTCTATTTTTTTTTTGTTTTCTGCCCCTTTTAATTATTTCATTTATACATTCATTTAAACAAAAAACGAGTAATAAAGTGTACAATAAAGTACAATCAAGACCTTATTTTATAATCACATTGCACTTGAATAAATGTAAAGGTGTAATCTGCCGGTTGTCCTGCAGGCAGGCCCGGATTAAGAGGACTTTGGGCCCTGGGGCTATAGCAACACCAAGGACCCCCTTTCATCTGATTGCCACGCAATATTGTTATTAAAGCTGCAGTCCGTAGCTTTTCCTCTTTGTCGCCATCTCTGTTTGAAAACTGCAAAGTTATTTGCGGAATTATCAACTTTACGTGGGTTGTACACCGGCATGAAACAGCGCGGATGAATCCAATGTTTTGAGGTGAGTGTGCGGCTGTCAATCACCGCTCCGGTGTGGATACGGGCATTCAGAATCACACATTATACTTTTTGGAAGTATGACCAATATTAGAATTTTCAACGGAAAATAACGTCTGAACAAGTAAGTAACATCCACTTTTGTTCTGATCAACTAAGGGGAAAAAAAGCATTGCAGTAAATCTTATTTTGTATTAACAAATAACAATCATAGTGCTATGAAATAAACGGTGTATGAACAGAATCCCTGTTATGCATAAACGTGTTATAACATAATATAAACATCTTACGACAGGAAAATTTTGATATGGAATATCATGATAAAAATTACTCCACATAATTTCTTGGTTCATTTTGGGAACATTCTATTGATAAAACATTTTTACCCCCTCCCCTTCCATAAGTGCATTTACTCCAGATATGAACTCAAAAACATAAAGGTTGCCAAAATCAGCAAAAACATTACTTATACTTCAGTCATACTTCCTCAATAAGTACTTAACCATGAATCATAGTTCAACAACATCACCCTCATGTTGTTCAAAACCTGTATGAATTTATTTCTTCTGCTGAACACAAAATAAGATATTTTAAAGAATGTTGGTAACCAGACAGTTGACAGCACCCGTTGACTTCCATAGTAGGAAAAATATATATTAAGTCAATGACTACTTAAAAATGAATTTTTAATTGAAGGGTACTTTAATTATGAAACTAAAACTAACAGTAGGTGGCGGCAAGTCACTGTCTTAATAAGCAAGTCATTCATTCAACCGATTTGTTCAAACGGCTGTTTGATTCAACGACGAAGTAAACGAGGAGTCATTTAATCATTAAATGAACCCATTCGTTGAAAACGCGGATTATTCAGTAACGAATCACCACTATCAGTTTCAGAGATTGTTTCTGCTGTGGTTTCATTTTGGAATTTTCATCGGCGAAGTGACGAAGTGCATAACATATATATCACAGGGGCCTGGCCTAATGGTAACAGAGTTGGACTGGTGACCCAAAGGTTGCTGGATGAAACTGAATGTAATATTACAATAAGACAAAAACTCATCGGGGCAAAAATGCCCATGTAGACCTTGGATATTGGACCTTGATGTTCGTCAAAAAAACAGTAATTCGGCCGGGGATTTTTACACGGGTGAGTGGTGGGAGAAAAAACACTGACATTCTGGATTCAGACTGCAATAAATCACCGACTAGTCCCTATAAATATTGAAAATACCTTACGACTCCACGAGAAACAATTACCATCCAAATAGTGCTTAACACATTAACTTACTTCAGCTGCTTGCTTACCTTCTTCGACCTATAAAACACGCAGATCGGTGACAACGCAGGAGGGTGGAGCTAACTGTGGGCTGCTGCCGCTGCACTCTGGGTCTTCCACGGGCACGGATGAAAGTGAACCAAAGTATTTAGTTAGTTTAGAAATTTTTGCACTCTAGCGAGCGATTTATACCCATGTTCTATCTACATGAAAGCATAACAAAAGAGGCGTTTCCCAACGTAATGGCGCAAATTGTAGAGTTAATTTGATTGGGCGGTGAATTATATCAGTCAGGCACATTTTCCAATATCTTCTTGTTATTTTATTATACACAAATCAACCACCTATGATTTGACAATCTAATTTCCTCCAGCCAATCACGGCCCCCCTAATCCCGCGGGCCCAGGGGCTTCAGCCCCACCTAGCCTTTATGTTAATCCAGCCCTGCCTGCAGGTGTCCTCATAACTCTGTTTTCTTACGATACACTTGGGGATTTACGATTACTCCAGAGCACTCGTAGACTTACGATGATTTTCAAGTGCTACTTAAGTTACAATGCTTTTGGGAAACAGACCGTAATTTTAAGACCAGTCGTACGATCGTTTTTACGATCTACTTATGCTTACCAGGAATGGATTACTGACCGGGCCTATGGGGCTAGTGTCCAGGGGCCCCTGACTACCCGGGGGGGCCCAGGGGTTTAAGGCTGCGTGATCCAGTTTGGTTCAGAAAACCCATTAACAATGAAAACAAATGTGAATTAATGCTGTAATATATGTCCCATAGCCTACACAAGGCCTCTTAAACAAGGCTCTTGGACTATGAGGGCTCCCTGGAACGTACTGTTGGGCCCTATGTGAATATGAAGGCCCTAAAACATCTTATAGAGCTATTGTCCCATCCTGTTTAAAATTATATTTATTAAAACCACTCTTTAAAGAGTATTGGAAGGTATTGGAAAAAGAGCTATTTATTATTACAGCATAACTGCCCATGTTCCCTAAATTGAAGTGAGACTAAATTTTTAAACAGTGCTTAATTTTTTATTTGCCTCATTTGCATAATTTTCTGTTGCCTAATAATAAATGATCCAACAAAATGGGCCTAAAGAGAGCAATATAGTATGTTTTAGCATAGTTATTATTTAACTTTAAAAAGTAAAAACGTAAACCCTTCATTCTACAGTTGTTTGAACGACTGTAAAAGATGCACCTTCAAATAAAAAAGACAATTAAGTAGATTGTATATTGGAAATTACAGGGTTTTTTTTTTACTGGTCAAACCAAATTTTAGTAGCCACAGCACTCGAAAGGACTGGTCCAATCAGATTGTAATACCTACGAGGGGTGTATCTCAGTTCTTCTAGATCCGAGGCAAGAAAAGTTTCTACATTTTAAAGTTAAATGCATTAATCTGAACTTTGAGAGTTCAAAAATATATGAGCTCAAACCCATGTTCAGCAGGCAGCCTATGAATATAAATCATTAGAAAGGATTGTAAAAAAATAAATATAAAATTACTTGCATCACAAGTGTATTGTGATTCTCAAAACATTTAGTGACCAAACAGAATTTCATTCAAGTTTTGTAACAACATGTAACAATGTTTACATCAATTCATTTGGATAAATATCAGGTAGCCTACCGTATATACATAGCTACATGTAAATTTTTCCTCAAGGAAAAATCTCTTACTAATGCTGTAAACATACAGGGAGTTTATATTATTATTAAAGGTTAAAATTAACAACTCAAGTCAAGTCAAGTCAAATATATTTATATAGTGCTTTTCACAATACAGATTGTATCAAAGCTGCTTCACAGTATCAATCAAAACAACTTAACAATGTTTGTTTATTACTGGAAAAAAGACATCCAAGTTTGGTAGAGCTGATCAATGGTATGATTGGTTAATTAATTTGAATATCCCCAAATATAATGAATACAACTCCCCAAATATCCCCAAATACAACTCAAATATAATGCGGTTTTTATAATAACGTTTTAATATTTTTAATGATATGAGTAAAATTATAATAATATTGTGCATAGATTTAGCAAAAAATACTCCTCTCTATAGGCCTAGTTAATTTTTCTAGCTATGCTGTGGTCATTAAATGGCTTTTCTGAGGTAAATGCTATGTGACATATTGTTCCCCAGTTGTTTTATTGACCTATTTCCGCGGTTGAAGCACTGAGTGGTTACTTACGATGCTTTTGGGAAACGCAGCCCAGGACAATTTGACGTTGTCACGTGGTTGTTGTGGCTGACGGAAAATGCATCAATGATGCAATGATGAAAATGCATTGATTTTATTAATAAACTAGTGTTGACTTGTCACTGTGTCTTCTGTACAGTTCTGTCTCAGAAGATTACAGACTAGGCTACAGTTGATGTGTAGAGTTGATGTGGCGCATCTCCGTAGTGAACACGCCTAGAGAAATGCACATAATGGATTACAGAGAGTAGCCTATTTATTTTCGTTTTGAATTGTTTCCTTTAAAGACATTTCAAGCTTTTTATAGATAGGCTATATGTATTATGTCTGTGAGCATGGGCGGCGCTAGGGAAGGGCTAGCAATGCTTCAGCACCCCCAAAGAAAGACCAAAGCACCCCAGCACCCCCACAAATTATTTCTGGAATCAATTATATTCAGGCTGTGTTCTATGGAAGCCCTGAAACAAATGGTGCAGAAAAAAAGAGAAAACTTTCTGTTAAGATAATGAGTCATTATTTCGAAATAATAAGTCGTTATTTCGACATAACTCGTTATTTCGACATAATAACGGGACATTCTAATCTGCATTAAGCCTCATTAAGCGTTCTTATAATGATTTTCTATGGGAGGAAAATCCTTAAAGGATTAGTTCACTTTTCAAAAAACTTTTGCTGATAATTTACTCACCCCCATGGCATCCAAGATGTCTATGTCTTTCTTTCTTCAGTCGAAAAGAAATTAAGGTTTTTAATGAAAACGTTTCAGGATTTTTCTCCATATAATGGACTTCAGTGGGAACCAGGTCGGTTCAAGTTCCAAAAGAAACTTCAGTACAAACTGCAAACTTGTTCAAATGGCTTTAAACGATACCAGACGACGAATAAGGGTCTTATCAAGCGAAACGATCGCTCATTTTATAAATAAATAACAAAGTTTAAGTTTTATAAGCTCAAACGCTCGCCTTGCTCTGTTCTGTGACCCACTCCTGTTCGAACTCGTTCATCAAAATGAACAAATCTTTTTCCGAGTCATTTGGTTCATTCGGCGAAAGAAACGAACGAGTTGATTCGGAAAAAGATTTGTTCACTTTGATGAACGAGTTCGAACAGGATTGCGTCACAGAACAGAGCAAGTGGAGCGTTTGAGCTTATAAAACTTAAACTTTGTTATTTATTTATAAAATGAGCGATCGTTTCGCTTGATAAGACCCTTATTCGTCGTCTGGTATCGTTTAAAGCCATTTGAACAAGTTTGCAGTTTGTACTGAAGTTTCTTTTGGAACTTGAACCGACCTGGTTCCCACTGAAGTCCATTATATGGAGAAAAATCCTGAAACGTTTTCATTAAAAAACTTAATTTCTTTTCGACTGAAGAAAGAAAGAAATGGACATCTTGGATGACATGGGGATGAGTAAATTATCAGCAAAAGTTTTTTGAAAAGTGAACTAATCCTTTAATAAATTAAACGCGTTGTGTTCATATTCTGGGCTCATCTGATTTTTTGTACATAGTGTAGCCTACTTTATTATGATTTTAGTATCATAATGATTAATAAATGCATGCACAATTATCCGTGAACTTGATAAATGTTGCAGATATGTTTTACTATGCACAAACAAATGCCTTTCAACTTAAATTCAGAATTAAATGAATGTGCAGCAATTTGTACAAATGGAGAGTCTGTAGGCCTACTATACGTGTTGTAGCCACTAAATAAGCGCATTTAGTTTCATATTTGTTATAATGTTTTTTTCCATTTATGTTGATTATGAAAAGTATATGCAATATATCGAGAGACATTGGGTCGACAGACATGATTTTGACCACTTCATTAAGTTTTGTTTTGTAGAAAGCCTTTCTTTAAAGAGAATTTCGTTTTGTATAAATTGTATCTTAATTGTAATACATTTTTCATCAACCAATTGCCTGGATTTAATTAATAAGAAGATTATCATAAGAAGATTATTATAAGATTATAAGCTATTGTCTGCTATATTTGCTTCTTATTAATTAAATTAATAATTCAGGGCTTCCATAGAACACAGCCTGAATATAATTGATTCCAAAAATTATTTTGGGGGGTGCTAAAGCACTGCTAGCCAATTACATTGTTTGGTACACTGAAACACCAAAGCACAAACTTTATTGATGCACACACAGTACAGTTAACTATTACTAAACAGTTCTCTAGAGGAATTTGCATAAAAACCGTATAAGAATTTGAATGCAACTTTGATTGAAATGATAGGCTAATGTTTGATTTAATGATAATTTAGATTAACCTCAGGTTGCTACAGGGTGACTGTAAATCAGACTAACTTCCATAAAATACTTGCTGTTCGTTTAAAAAAATACAATACAGTATCTTAACGATACTGAATGCTTTAAAATACTGAATCTTTAAGAACATAATACATGACAAGCAAACAGCTAAAGCGTGTTTGTAGCGACGATACAAAATCAAATGCAAAAAAGCGCTTCTGTTGTAGCCTTAGGCGCTGCAATCAATTTTCTGACCTACCAGATCTGTTTTCGGCATCACGGCGACTCCACCTTGTTCAATGTCCTTTTCGTTCATCTTGGTTCGTTTATGGACTTTATAAAGTCGCTGTTAGTTTGTAGGAAGTTTCACTTCAAAGCGCTCTGCAGCAGCGCGCAACATCCATGCGGTAAGAGAAGAGACTGGATCACTAGCTTGGGTTACCTGAGAAAAAAGGTGTAACCCAGCGCTCGGACAGGGTGTGGATACAGAGGAAATGGGGTGTGTGTGTGTGTGTGTGTGTGTGTGAAACGAACTTTTTTTTTTTTTTTAATTTTTTATTGAACAAATATAACCGCAAATACATAGTTATATCTCAAAACAGAATTAAACAACAATAACATACTTATAAACAGTAAGCAAAAAAGATAGTAAAAGCAAGTAAAATAAACAGACAAAACTTTAAAACAAATAAATAATAAATAGATAAATAAAAATTGAGCCAGAGGTAACATATAATTTAAAATAAATTCAAGAAAGTGAGAAATGCTTTGAGTCCCTTTTATACAAAAGTATAAATACTATTTATGTGCACAATGTAACAGACTTTAGAGCTTTGGCATTGTTGGAAACGAGAGAGAGAAATTCAAGAGAGAGAGAGAGAAATGCCTTGAGTCCCTTTTTGTTTTCATTATAAAAAAGCATAAATATTATTCTTTGTGCACAATGTAACAGACTTTAAAGCTTTGGCATTGTTAGAAGAAGAGATAGTACCCAAATAACATTTCAGATCTTTGCAAAAAATAATAAAAAGAGGTTTGACAGACAAAAATTTACACTTGTGTATAAAAAACTTGGCTAGAAAAATAAATAGATTTATAAGAAAATACTTGTCCTTTAGATTCTTGTCAGAATTATAAAATCCAAATAATACATCCTTAAATACCAAAGAAAATTTGACTAATAAAGATGCACGTAGGCCTACAAACAAACAAAATTTCTTCCAAAAAGTAGCTACATAAACACAATCCCAAAAAAGGTGAGGTACAGGCTCGTCTTCCACTCCACAGAAGCAGCATAGGGGATCCAACTCAGGAAACATTTTTTTTAAAGATTGACTGGGTAAAATCGATGTAACAACTTGAAAGATATCTCTTTAACCTTGTTAGTGATTAAATATTTGTTGGATAGAGACCACACTTTCTTCCAGGGAATATCATTAAAACAATTACTCCAATATGATATTACAGAAGGGACAGTAATAATATCATTCTGAAAAAGTTGTCTAATCTTTCTATTCCTTAGAGAGGGATTAGATAAAAAACAGATCTTCCCTGTTGCTGTCTCGCAAGGATGTATCAAAGAGGTAGAAGAGAGTAAAGAATCCGCTGAGTTTTTTAAAAGTGCAACAGCTCCACTTGGGATGGCATCCATCACTATGGCAAAGTCTCGTGCGGTGACAGGAATACAATATTTAGTTAAGAATTCAGAATAAGAAAACAAATGGCCATTTGAATTTACAAGTTGAGAAACCAAAATAATAGTAGGCCTATTATTAAACCAATCTGAAAAGAAAAGCGTTTTATTTTTATATCGGATATCATGGTTAGGCTATTCCAAATAAAATAACTGGGGCGTCGCTAGGCCCTTTTTAGGGGGGCTTCAGCCCCCCTAAACTTCTGTCTAGCCCCCCTAAAAATTTGTGATTAATGTAGGCTACACAAATTCGAGTTTGCTTCAGTCTTGTTATAATCAGATTCAGCGCGTTCTTCATCTTCAATCCGCAGCGGCGCCGAGCAGAGAGAGCACGTCAGACACAGAGGACAGAGTGTGTGTGTGTGTGTGTGTGTGTGTTCATCTGAGCCTCATTGGTCTGTCACTGCTCGTCAATGTCAGAATATTTGAGATGACCAATCAAATCAAAGTAGGCGGGCTTTATGTTCACAGACGCTGCTGAGCGCGAATTTTAACAGTGCGACTCGACGCGTACGGTCAAGTGCGAGATAAGATGTAAGTAGCTAAACTTAACATTTCATATTTGACATTTTTTTAGGTCATAAATGTTAAACGAATGAAAAAAAAAATCAGGCAAACTAATATAGTTTTGTCTATTTTCGCCATTTTGAACTGAAAATAGGCCTATGTAACGTGTAATGCAATAATTTGTTTACTGTCATTGTGAGGGGACAAGAAACATTAACAAAGCCGTTTTCATCATGTTAGGCACAAGATTAATAATAAATGTGTACATATTGAGAATATAATACAAATTGTAGCCTTTAGTAAATTAAAAAAGCTCAGCTTTAGGAGGGGAAGAGAAAGGGATGAAGAGACTGAGAAAAAAAGAAAGAGTGATGGAGATGAGGAGAGAGCAGGTATTGACAAATAATCTAAAGCTATTTTAAAGCTATTTCTTATCCTTTTTTTTGGGTCTTAAAAACGTCTTGAAATGCACCTATCAGAGAAATAAAAAATTTGAACCCCCTACCAACCTCAAATTTAGGACCTCTTTGATTATAAAGCCCTGTCTACGGCCCTGTATTAGGCATAAGATCAATAATGAATGTGTAGCCTACATATTGTGAATGCAACCTATCAGTTGACCCTATGTTTACTTTCTTCACTGACAGACAAAAATGAAAAGCCTATATCAGTCAAAGCTCAGCTTTAGGAGGGGAAGAGACAGGGCAAAATAAAAACAAAGAGAAAAAGAGTGTGATGCTGATGAGGAGAGAAAAATAATCAGCTGCCCACTGACATGGTTTTAAAGCTGTTATCCAGCTTATTGTTATTGTTATGTTATATGTTATATATATATATATATATATATATATATATATATATATATATATATATATTGTTATATGTTATTTTTTTGGCCTTCAAAACATCTTAAAATGCACATATGTAGATCAGAGAAATCAAAATTTTCTCGGGGAAACCCCGAACCCCACTATATCCCCTGCCTCACATTTGGGACCACAGTGATTATAAAACGTACTCGGTTACTAACGTAACCTCGGTTCTCTCTAGAGAGGGAACGAGTACTGCGTAATATCTTACGCTATGGGGAAAACCTCTTTTCCACGAGATATTGAAGCCAAAAATTATCCTTAATTTTGAATTAATGTAAAACGCTGTGCAGCAGCATGCAGACATAGGCAGGACAGCTCGCGCGCCTATTGGCTGCCCTGCGGCAACAGCAGCAGCCTATCGAGAGAGGCGCTGCGTGACACATATCCAATGGGGGCATTTCGCGCCCATTTCGTCACGTCCCGCCAGAAAGGGCGCGGTCTCGCCCTGTAAATATAGCTCGATAAGGCTGGTACACTGGTTTTCATCGCCGAAGCGAACCAGAGCTGTGTATGCACGGCAAGATACGCAGTACTCGTTCCCTCTCTAGAGAGAACCGAGGTTACGTTAGTAACCGAGTACGTTCTCTTACGAGAGTATCTCTCGTACTGCGTAATATCTTACGCTATGGGGAACACAATGCAAAACGCCGTGCGTACTGGGATCCGACACCAAAGTCCCAAGGGCAGTAGCCCGGGGCTCATGTAGTGCATAATCACCATAGACTCACAGAGAGTCGGAGAAGAGAGGCTGCAAGCATCATTCCCCATGAAATAGCATCCTATAGGAGCTAGTTATGTTAATAGTGTTTCACACAGACAGGGTGAACGTGTTCAGCCTGAACTGGGTAATAGTACAGGTTATTCAACACCCATGGAGCCGTGTTATCACTCAGTGAGCGATGCACAAGCAAAACTCAGCATCTGGGCCGGCACAGCGGGGCAGATAGTACTGAATTCTATACCGACAGAAGCTTGGCTTGTAAGGCGGGAACCTCTAGGTTATAAAACCTTATAAATGTAGACGGCGAGGCCCAGCCCGCGGCCGTACAGATATCTTGCAAGGTAACCCCACTATACCACGCCCACGACGAGGCCACACCTCTCGTGGAGTGCGCTCTGACACCCAAAGGACACTGCAGGCCCTTAGAAGTGTAAGCCAGTGCTATGGCGTCGAGTATCCATCTGGATAGGCTCTGTTTTGATGCGGCCAGTCCCTTGGATCATCCGCCAAACAAAACGAAGAGCTGCTCGGTCTGTCTGAAGGCAGACGAGCGGGACACATAAGCTCTCAGTGCCCTGACAGGGCAAAGGAGACTCGCATCCTCCTCCTCATTATGAACCGAGAGAGCGCACAGGGAAATAACCTGGGCCCTGAACGGTGTGTTGAGGGATTTGGGCACGTACCCGTGCCTTGGTTTGAGTATGACTTTTGAGTCATTAGGCCCAAACTCCATCGGGACGCGCTTACCGAAAGCGCTTGCAAGTCCCCTACGCGCTTCACTGAAGCGAGAGCCATAAGGAATACCGTTTTGAAAGACAGATGTTTCATGTCTGACAAATGGATTGGCTCGAATGGGGCACCTTTCATGGCTTCCAAAACCGTAGAAAGGTCCCACACAGGGACTGAGGGGGGTCTGGGAGGATTCAGCCTCCGAGCTCCCCTGAGGAATCGCACGACCAGGTCGTTTTCCCCAGTGACTGGCCAGACGTCGGTTTTGCAAACGCCGCTATGGCCGCCACGTATACTTTGAGCGTGGATGGGGTTCTGCCCTTATCCAGCAGCTCCTGAAGGAAGGAGAGCACTTCCGTAACCCCGCAGTCTGCGGGTGAAAAGCCCTGAGCTTGACACCAGGCAGAGAACACTGACCACGAATAGAGCCGTCTAGTAGACGGGGCTCTAGCCTGCTTGATTGTATTTAACACTCCCTCTGGGAGGTTAGCGGGTACCCGTTGATGGCCCATGCATGTAGGGACCATAGTTGCGGGCGAGGATGCCAAATCGAGCCCTTGGCCTGAGAGAGGAGGTCTTTCCTCAACGGTATTGGCCAAGGGGCAGTGCTGGTCAGCCGCATCAGGACTGGGAACCAAGTCTGGTTCGGCCAGAGCGGAGCCGCAAGCAGCACTGGGCATCTGTTTTCCCTGATTCGTTCCAGCACTTGAGGGAGGAGCGAGACGGGGGGAAAAGCATAGAGGGGACAGCGGGGCCAGACGTGGGCCAGCGCGTCCTCGCTCTTGGAGAAATATTTCGGACAGTGAGTGTTCTCGTGGGACGCGAACAGGTCCACCTGCGCTTTGCCGAATGTCTCCCACAGCAGTTGGATCGTCTGCGGGTGCAGCGACCATTCCCCTGCTGGGACATTGTTTCTGGACAGTCTGTCTGGTCCCAGATTCAGGTGACCAGGCACATGCGCTGCTCTCAGTGAAAGCAGGTTGTACTGAGCCCAGACCAGGAGGCGTTCCGTTAGCCTGTAAAGGTTTCGGGACCTGATGCCGCCCTGGCGATTTATGTATGCCACCACTGACATGTTGTCCAAACGGACCAAGACATGGTGACTTTTTATCTGGGGACAGAAGCGCCGTAGCGCGTTGTCAACTGCCATCATTTCCAGACAGTTTATATGTAGGAGCTTTTCCCGTTCTGACCACTGGCCAAAGAACGGTCTGCCCTCTAGCAGCGCTCCCCATCCCGAGGTGGAGGCGTCCGTGGACACCACCTTCACACTCGAGGGAGTCCCTAGACTCACACCTGACTGATACCAGTCGGTTACTTTCCAAGGTTCCAGAGCTGAAACGCATTCTAGATCGACCCGGAGGCGAAAGATGGCGCCGCGCATGGCTGCTTCGGTGTGTCGCTCTCCAGCTATTGTGTTGTTTTTGTTCGTTTGTTCTGCGTTTAGTCATTCTTTTCCTATCAGTTTCACCAGAGACGAACTACTGGACATTAGGAAACACACACCAGATAACTTTTCTACAGTTTTTGATTATTCGGACGTCTTGCTGGACATTCTCGTCGGTGGGGCAGCGTTGTTGTTCAAACGCGCGGTCAGACGCAAACGCGGGAAGCGTGCAGGCGCGCTGGTTAAACTCCGCAAGCGCGGCCTGCGCACTGCACTCCCCAGTATTCATCTCGCGAATCTCCGATCCCTTCCTAACAAAATGGACGAACTTCTCCTCACACGCACTAACAAGGATTTTTTAAACTCTGCTGCTCTGTGCTTCACTGAAACCTGGCTGAGTGAAGCCATACCGGACAACGCAATACATCTGCCGGGCTTCCAGCTGTTCAGAGCGGATCGCATCGCGGAGCTAACGGGGAAAACAAGAGGTGGTGGATTGTGTTTCTACATTAACGAAAGTTGGTGTTCAGATGTAACAACACTGAAGAAGATGTGCTCTCCCAATTTAGAGGCACATTTCATAAACTGTAAACCCTTCTACTCGCCTCGGGAGTTTTCCTCTTTCATTCTCGTGAATGTTTACATCCCTCCAGACGCGTGCGTGAGCGCGGCGCTACAACAGCTGGCTGAACAAATAGCTGAAACAGAACAAAGGTATCCTGACTCTCTTTTAATCATTCTTGGGGATTTTAACAAAGCAAATCTTTCCCGCGAACTACCAAAATACAGACAGCACGTTACATGTCCCACCAGAGACAGTAATATACTGGACCACTGTTACACCACAATAAAAAATGCGTATCACTCCGTTTCACGAGCAGCTTTGGGGCTCTCTGATCACTGTTTGGTTCATCTTATACCGACCTACAGGCAGAAACTGAAATCAGCTAAACCTGTAATAAGAACTGTAAAAATATGGACTAATGAAGCAGAGCAGGATCTACAGGCCTGCTTTGATTGCACTGATTGGACTGTTTTTGAAGCTGCTACCAATGATCTGGATGAGCTCACAGATACTGTAACATCATATATAAGTTTCTGTGAGGATACATGCATTCCTACCAGGACATTCTTATCATTTACTAATGATAAACCATGGTTTACTGGGAAACTCAAACACCTTCGTCATGCCAAAGAAGATGCCTACAGAAGTGGGGATAAAATCTTGTATAATCAGGCCAGAAACAGACTGACAAAGGAGATCAGATTTGCTAAAAGAAGCTACTCTGAAAAACTGAAAAACCAGTTTTCATCCAACGACCCATCATCCATCTGGAATGGCCTGAGAAACATCACCAACTACAAGTCACCATCCCCCCGATCTGTGGACAATCAACACCTGGCTGACGATTTAAATTCATTTTATTGCAGGTTTGAAAAACCCTCATTCACACCACACACCGGCTCTAACCTGCACTTCACACATTCACCATCACCTCCTGCACTCCCATTACTCCCCCCTCCTGCCATCCAACCTGAGCTTAAGGTCTGTGTGGAGGACGTGAGCCGAGTCTTCAAAAAACAGAAGACTAGGAAAGCCTCAGGCCCAGACGGCATCTCATCTGCTTGTTTAAAAGCCTGCGCTGACCAACTGGCCCCGGTCTTCACGCAGATCTTCAATAGATCATTGGAGCAGTGTGAAGTTCCCTGCTGCTTCAAACGCTCCACTATCATTCCTGTCCCCAAAAAAAACAAAATCACTGGACTTAATGACTACAGACCTGTCGCTCTCACGTCTGTGGTCATGAAGTCGTTTGAAAGACTGGTGTTGGCCCACCTGAAGGACATCACTGGACCCCTGCTGGATCCCTTTCAGTTTGCTTACAGAGCAAACAGGTCTGTGGATGATGCAGTCAACATGGGACTGCATTATATCCTGCAACATCTCGACAGACCAGGGACTTATGCAAGGATCTTATTTGTGGACTTCACTTCGGCCTTCAATACCATCATGCCTGGTCTTCTCACAGCCAAACTGACCCAGCTCTCCATACCATCCTCGATCTGTCAGTGGATCTCCAGCTTCCTGACGGACCGGCAGCAGCGAGTGAGACTGGGGAAACACACATCCAGGACTCTCACCACCAGCACTGGCGCCCCCCAAGGGTGCGTTCTCTCCCCACTGCTCTTCTCCCTGTACACTAATGACTGCACTTCTAAAGACCCCTCTGTCAAGCTCCTGAAATTTGCCGACGACACCACTGTCATCGGTCTCATCCAAAACGGTGACGAGTCTGCTTACAGACTGGAGGTTGAACAGCTGGCTGTCTGGTGCAGTTATAACAACCTTGAGCTGAACACGCTCAAAACAGTGGAGATGATCGTGGACTTCAGGAGGAACAGCCCAGCACTCCCCCCACTCATCATCATGAACAGCACTGTGGAAGCAGTGGAGTCATTTAGGTTCCTGGGGACTATCATCTCTCAGGACCTGAAGTGGGACAATCACATTGACTCCACTGTGAAAAAGGCCCAGCAGAGACTGTACTTCCTTCGCCAGCTGAGAAAGTTCAACTTGCCACAGGAGCTGCTGATTCAGTTCTACTCAGCCGTCATTGAGTCTGTCTTATGCACTTCCATCACTGTCTGGTTTGGTTCAGCTACCAAATCAGACATCAGGAGACTACAACGGACAGTCCGGACTGCGGAGAGGATTATTGGTGCCCCACTGCCATCCCTCCGGGACCTGTACTCTTCCAGAGTGAGGAAGAGAGCAGGTAAAATCATCACAGACTCCACTCACCCTGGACACCACCTGTTTGAACTGTTACCGTCAAGACGGAGACTCAGATCACTGGCCACAAGAACATCTCGGCACAGGAACAGTTTCTTCCCACAGGCCATTTCCCTCCTGAACAGTTAACACACCTCACAAGGCATATGCCTTTAAGTGCAATACTCCCACTGTTTAGTGCAATATCGTACAACTCAGGTTAACTTATATGTAGATTTTTTATTTATAGTATTCAAAACACTGTAAATATGTTCATAGTTCATAATCTGTAAATCTGAAAATGTCTATTCTGACTAAACCCAACTGTGATACTCATATATTTATATTTTTATTTTTATTCTTATAATTTGTAGTATCATGTTTCTTGTTGTATTTGTATTTGTATATGTCCACTGGAAGCCTCAGTACCAAAACAAATTCCTTGTGTGTGCAAGCACACTTGGCAATAAAGCTCTTTCTGATTCTGATTCTGATTCTGAAACCGGCCAGCGGTCCATGCCCGTGGCGGAACTTGCGCTTTCAGCCACAGCTGCAGTGGGCGCATGCGAAGCAGACCCAGCTGGAGTACTGAAGCTACTGAGGCCATGAGGCCCAGCATTTTCTGAAACCTTTTGAGCTGGACTATTGAGCCGCGGCGGAAGAATTTCACGGCACACTGAATGTCCAGCTCGCGCTCTGGCGACAGACGCGCTGTCATGGATAGCGAGTCCAGCACTGTTCCCAGAAAAGAAATTTTCTGGCTGGGAGACAGCAAACTTTTCGCCCAATTGACTGTGAGACCCAGGTTCTCGAGATGCTCGAGTAATGTGGTCCTGTGTTCTATGAGCTCTGATTGTATCGAGCTAGAATCAGCCAATCGTCCAAGTAGTTCAAAATTCGCATGCCCTGGAGACTCAGGGGTGCAAGAGCCGTGTCCATGCACTTCGTAAATGTACGGGGTGCCAGGGACAAGCCAAACGGCAGGACTTTGTATTGGTATGCCTGGCCCTCGAAGGCGAATCTCAAGAATCGCCTGTGACGCGACGCTATTTGTATTTGAAAATAGGCGTCTTTCAGATCTATTGACATAAACCAGTCCTCCTGGCGAACTTGCGTGAGGATTTTCCTGGTTGTAATCATTCTGAACTGGCGCTTCGTGAGCGCTCTGTTCAGCTGTCGCAGATCTAGAATGGGTCTGAGGCCCCCGTCTTTTTTCGGTACCAGAAAATACCTGCTGTAAAGACCCCCTTTGCTCTGAGCCTGAGATAAAGGTTCTATAGCCCCTTTGCTCAGTAGTTTCGCTATCTCGGCTCGAAGTAGATGAGATACTCCGTTTTTTACCGTCGTTTCGACTCGCGCCGTGCAACGGCGGGGGCGTCGAGCGAACTGCAGCGAATAGCCTCTTTTTATAGTCTTCAGCACCCATTCTGATACCCCGGGAAGCTTCGCCCACGCATCTGCGTGAATAGCTAGAGGTAGAATGAAAATCTGGGCTCTGGCCGCGGCATAACTGCGGCCGGAGAGCTCCGGTGTGCTGGGAAATAAACACTGTGTTTGCAGTGAGCGAGGCGGGGGGTGCGCTGATCACAGCGGGCAGCCCAGCCGCGCTCAGCTTCTCTCTGACAGGTTGTGGAGAGAATGCGAGCGGGACGAGCCCCGTAGGGCTCGGCATGTCTGTGAGGGAATGTGGGCGCGGGATAGCGGGCACACTCACTGCACTGGGAACACTGTCGGCTCGCGCAGACTGAGAATGTGTTGGTTTCGTTTTTACAGAAACCGTGGGACATGCTTCGTGTAGTGTTTGTGGGCACTGTGTTGTGGGCACGTACACTACATTTATTGCACAATCGACATGAGTCGATTTTATTTGTACTAGCCCTGTATTGTGGCGGGCTGTGTCTGTGTGTGGGAATGGGCACTGAGACGTGGGCATTCTTACAACACTTATAACACCATCGGCCGTGGCCGGAATTCCAGAAAATACACTCTTTTTGGGATTTATCTGGGTCGCCGTAAAACTGGCGTTTGTGTGCAGGCAAGCGGGCTGTGGTACCAGCTTGTTTACTGCAAAATACACTGGAACAGTCACATTGTTTGGAACTGAACAAGCGAGAAGTTTCGGTAGAGTCTGGCCGCGGCGAGACTTAAACACCGTGGGCCTTAGCTGACTGTATGTGTGTTGGTTTCTTTTACAGAAAACGTGGCACATGCAGTGTGTAGTGTTTGTGGGCACTGGGTTGTGGGCACATTCACTATAATTAATGCACAATTGACATGAGTTGAACTCATTTGTGCGAGCCCTGCACTTTGGCGGGCTGTGTTTGTGTGTAGAAATGAACACTGGGCTGTGGCATTTTTAATACACTCATAACACCATCGGCTGTGGCCGGAATACCAGAAAATACACTGCTTACATGATTTTTCTGGGTCGCCGTGGAAACGGCATTTGTGTGCAGGCAAGCGGGCCATGGTACCGGCTTGTTTACTGCAAAATACACTGGAACAGTCGCATTTTCTCGGAACTGAACGAGTGAAAAGTTTGGGTGTAAGTCTGGCTGCGGCGAGACTACATTTTTATCCGCTGCGAGAGCTGGGCTCGAACACGGGTCTCCCGTGCGAAGGCTTTGGGTTTCGCCACTGAGCCACAGGGGGAAACGACAAAAGCTTAAAGGGACATTGTGTAGGAATTTCTCCCATCTAGCGGTGAAATTGTATTTTGCATTCAAACTAATTGTGCTCTCCAGCGCCTCGCTTTTTCAAATGCGTGTTGCATCTACGGTAGCTGTTATGTACCAAAAAGCTTCTAATAGCACTTCGTCAAGTTTTCCTTCGGGTGAACAGGTTTCAAACAAACTGCAACTTGACACAACGAACAAACGTATGTTACAGTATGAATAATAACAGCACAATGCAGCCTTTTAAACTTCCCGGGGCCGTGACAAGCTCCTCTCACTGCTCTGCTCCTCCGTTTCTGCTGCTTTCAGTCACGTGACGCTGGCTCTGAACGAAAACGCATTGTGGAAACGCGTTGGCCTAGTACTTTTTGACCCTCTCTGCTATTATAGTTTTTCAAGATGGCGGAACGACATGGAAGCCTCCGTGGACCTACCCGTCACATGTATATAAAGATAATAAATTCTTCGTTTACGAGGATAAGTCAGATAATTGGCAGAGGTATTTGTACACCATTGAGGACATCTTTATGAATAAAAATATTGATTTTAGATAATAAAATACCTAAAAAACTACACATAGTCCCTTTAAAATAGCCCGAGCGGATAAAGAGCGTCATCACAGTTTTGTGTGTGTCGGCGTTTGTTTGCAGGCGTGCGTGTTATACAACAGGCTCACCGCTGCAATATTGACATTTTCAGCCGCTCAAACTATGAGGAGCTGAGAAATGTTTGAGAAATGGAGATTGGTCCGGCCTCGGCGGGACTAAAAACACACTCTTTCGTCATTTCGCCGGTGACGCATGCCCACGGGGGGCGGGGGCGGGGTAGCTTTCTTATAACGTAAAGAAAGCTAGCCGCGGTTTTGAAGCTGGCCTTCTCTACAGATGCAGCTATCTCGTCGTCATTAATGGCGGAAGCGGCGGCGCGCGGCGGCTGTTGTCCGTCAGCGAGCGACTCGAGTGAAGCTGGTGAAGCTGGCGGGCGAACCGGCGAGCTATCATGGGCTGGAGAAGGCTCGGGGCTGTTTCGTCGACCTCAATGGCGGAAGCGGCGGCAGACGGCGGCCGCTGTCCGTCGGTGAGGGACTCGAGCGTTGCCGGCGAAGCTGGCGGGCGAACCGGCGAGCTTTGGCGGGCAGGAGAAGGCTCGGGGCCGCGCTGGGCACGCGCTTTTACGGTGCGGCGCTACAGCGGGCTGAAGTGCAGGCTCTGAGAAAGATGCCAGGCGAGTCCTCAGAGTCACCATAGGCAGTAGCTCACAGTGAGGGCATCCGCCGTCGACGAGAGCGAGAGCCGCATGATCCTCACCCAGGCAGGAAACGCAGATGACATGACGGTCCCCGTCGCTGAGTGTGGCTCGGCACGAGCCGCAGGATCTTTGCATCTTGAAAAAGACGCAGCTCTTTTAGCAGAGAGAGAGACAGTGAAAAAATGTGTGTCGCAGCGGTGAACACACACACATAGTTTGAAAGGATATAACGCCGGAAAGCGTAGCAGGTACGGCGGCTAAAGGCGGCGATGCCAGCGACTTCAGACTCAATGGCTCGTCCCGCTGTGTGCTTTTCCTCAGACGGCGTGGCTTCTCACTCCGGATCCAGCGATGCTTGGCTGAAGAGATGAAAATCAGTGTACCAGCCTTATCGAGCTATATTAACAGGGCGAGACCACGCCCTTTTCTGGCGGGACGTGACGAAATGGGCGCGAAATGCCCCCATTGGATATGTGTCACGCAGCGCCTCTCTCGATAGGCTGCTGCTGTTGCCGCAGGGCAGCCAATAGGCGCGCGAGCTGTCCTGCCTATGTCTGCATGCTGCTGCACAGCGTTTTACATTAATTCAAAATTAAGGATAATTTTTGGCTTCAATATCTCGTGGAAAAGAGGTTTTCCCCATAGCATAAGATATTACGCAGTACGAGAGATACTCTCGTAAGAGAACCCTGCCTTTGCATGGTAATGAAATTGATAGTGAGCATTAGATCCTAAACTAAAGTGTTAACTTTTTTTTTATTATTTAAAAAAAAAAATCATACCCTCATTGGGGGCTTAGCCCCCCTAAAATGAAAATCCTAGTGACGCCCCTGCCTGTGGGGACTAAAATTGTGTTTGTAAATTAAGTGCCAGGCCAAAAGCATCTGCTTATGTAAATTAGATAATTTGATGGGCAATTTAGAGATATTATAATTACATACTAACAGAAAGGGGAGACCACCAACTTTAGAAAAAATATAATTGGGAATAGCATTCCATATGGAATCAGAATCGTTCAAGAACTGCCTCAACCGGGACTTCCGGTTAGGTAGACTATGGAGTGAGTCGTGATCGCGGTAGCTCCTGCAGAATTCTTGCATATTTCATTTCTTACGCACATTTCAACTTAATACTTTGTGTCTATGCGTATCATTTGTTATTGGCGTTGTATGCTTTTTCTTCTCTTGCTACAAAAATGAAAAATAAAGGCAGTAAAGGTAGTCACGCGCGGGCATCGGCACAGCGGCCTACCGCTAGTGCATCCACGGCAGAGCGGGATTCAGACAGCCCGGAGGCGGGCACTGAGCTTGGGACAACTTCAGACGATATGCAGTCCCTTAAAACGGAGATACTAACTTCGTTGCGCAAAGATCTGGCCGGAATATTTCGCTCCGAGTTGCAGTCCATGTTGGGCGATGACTTAGCGACCATCAAGAGCGAGCTTCAGGGAGTTAAAGCGGAGTTTTCTAATAGTATGGTTTCGATGCAGATGGACATGGCGGCACTGAAAGGCACAGTGAAGGACATGGAACACTCCCTTTCTACCTGTTCGGATGACGTCACCGAGCTTCGGGAAAAGGTAGAGTCTCTTTCGGCCGTTGTGGTTAAACTAGAAGACAAGTGTGAAGATCTGGAAGCTAGATCCCGTCGTAACAATATAAGGATAATAGGAGTTCCAGAAGAAAATCCATCTACAACCGCGGCGATTTTCAAGCTACTCAAGGAGGCACTTAACATCGAGAGTGACATCATCATTGACAGATCACATCGCACATTGCAACCCAGGCCAAAACCGGGGGAGCGTCCGCGAGCTATTGTGGCAAGACTACATTATCACTCTGACTGTGTCGAGGTCTTAAAGCGGGCACGTGAGAAGAAACAGCTCAAAGTTGGTGATGTGAGTATATCCATCTTCCCGGATTTCACAGCAAAGACTGCTCGTGCCCGGTTTGCCTTCAATGAGGTTCGTCAGCTACTTCGCTCAATACCTGGAGTCAAGTTTGGTTTTCTTCATCCAGCTAAGCTACGTGTTACTTTCAACGGTGTCGAAAGACAGTTCAACTCACCGGAGCTGGCTAAATCATATGTCAACTCTTTACAGCCTCGTAAGAATGTATCAAGTGATGCATGAATGTGTAAGCTTAGGCATGTGAGTTGTGTTGGGTAAGTTAACCCATGGCATTATACATGAGACACTGTTATGACACCCGAATGTGACTGTTTATTACTTGTTACTTTTTATTTTATTTTTGAGCTTTGCATAGTGTCTCAAATGCAAACGATTTTTTATTTTTAGGTGTTCAAGCACGAAGTGCTGAAAACCTATTGTAATTGCTATTTG